>OX439442.1:11347572-11978643 GCA_949320045.1 Scotopteryx bipunctaria | reverse complement strand
CAGGCACTACAGCGTCCCGTCTGTGAAGGTAAAAGTTACCTCCTGACGCTGTATAAAACATCCACTATAGATGGTAAAAAAAAATATCAGACCAGTAGTATCAGCAAGACTTTCAGGAGCCCTTGAATAATCGTCTGTCTTTTACAGATTTGATTAAGAAAAGCCGCGTGC
This sequence comes from Scotopteryx bipunctaria, assembly GCA_949320045.1. NCBI lineage: Eukaryota > Metazoa > Arthropoda > Insecta > Lepidoptera > Geometridae > Scotopteryx > Scotopteryx bipunctaria. The sequence goes on along the minus strand of OX439442.1, from coordinate 11,978,472 downwards.
GTTTCTAAGTTACGAACTTGTTTTGTGCCACAGAACTATTATCCTTCACAGTGGACATTGCTTCATTCTGTTTACATGGATAATTTCGAATAAGATCTAGGTACTTGAAAACCTAATCTTAAATAAGTCATCGCCATCGCCAAGCATCTTTAAAACAAGTAATTTATTAGGCAAATAAACAAAGGAGGTGTCCTAGATTCGAAAGGTCAATTCTAACACGCTTTTTCCTCAAGTTGTGCCCAAAGTATTCATTGACTCGTATTTCTCCGAAGTGGCTCAACGAAGTCATGTTTATAATAAAACCAATAGATATTTAATACCTCTATATTCTTCAATCATTTTCGGGTTTGAACTTAAACGGCGAGACACTTGTGAATCTACGTAATACGAAAGCAATAGACGTAATGACGTTTAAACATTGAACAAATCATCTGGAGTTGGAGAATAAATAGAATGAAAAGTAATGTTTAGGAGAAATATTTCCCTAGAATTCCCTGGCTAAAATAGAAAAAAACTGTATCACGACGCAAGGTCTATGTCGTAGGTACTACTAAAAACTTGCTTATGGCCTTGCCCAAGACACCCTTTTAAGCAGTGGATTGACTCTACTTTTCTAAATATTTTAATAACATAAATTGTATATTTTTTTTTCTCGTTTACGTTATCTTATCTGGAACGCAATACATTTATGATAGTGGAAAAATACAATATGCAGAACACCGCGATCTCAAAATCAAATTCTGTCCCAGATGTCCTCTACAACAGGACAGATGTATTGACATTCTGCAAATTGCAAATGACAAATTGATACAGATAGTCCTTTCTTTGGAAAAAAAAGTGTCATCTATCAACATTGCGAGCCATTGGAGCTGATTGGTAGAAGTGTCTCCTTATCAGTCTTTATTTGGAGGGCAATTTAGATCATCAGCATGAGATACGTGAATGCCCCGGTGACATTGATACTCGTATACTCCACGTGTAGGTAAATAAAAATACATGCGCTGAAAGATGATGAAATATATTAGCAACCTCTATAAATATTTAGTACTCCAGTTAATCCTGGCAAACGCTAACTAAATTAAAAGATGGGAAAACCAATTAGGATCTGAAGAACTGATTTAGGAGGTAAACATTTTGCTTACCTACGATGCTAGTCATGATGTATGCCGAGGTAGGTAACTAGGTAGAAACACAAAATATCCGATTACATAGAAGACAAAAATGCTTGGGACCGAATAATGATTGTAAAGGGATCATTTTTCAAAAAAATTGCCGATTTTAAGGAATAAGTAAGTACTTTTCATTTTGGTTTCAGAGAACATGAGTGAATACGTTTCATCCTAAGCCTAAAACTAACGCACCCAGAGAAGGACTATGTGTACTTGGTCCTTGTTTAGCTCCGCTACTTAAACAACCTTGATTTCTACGCACATGCAGATAAAATCTACGCAAATCTAATGTACAAATGAATAAGATTACGACTGTGACAAGCCTTCACGCTTTCTGGTCTCAAGTACCGAAGAAAGTGAAAAAGTGGGCGAGTCAGATGCGGTAATATTAGTGAGATAAACTAGCGACCTGACGGCGCTCACTTTCATTGGCTAGAACCTGTCTGGTAGGGCTCTATACATTGACAATGAATTGGAAATTTGTTATTTTGTCATGCACTTCTTCTAAAGGCTTTCATTTCTCAGATTCTTTCAGTCATAAGGTGGCCCTAAAACTGGCCTAGATAAACATTGGGGAGTAAATATTCTTGAATGGCAGCCACAGACCGATAAACGAACAAAATGTAGGACAACCCCCGATGGACCGATGACATTATGAACGACGCGGGTGGTTGGCAACACAAAATCGATCATCTTGGAAGTATATTGGGTGTATGCTCATGTCCTTGTATAGGTAATTGATAAAAATGGGCCTAGCAACTTTAGAGGAATAACTGGTATTGAGAAGGGATGAGGCTTGGTTAATATAAATCCAATGGAATACTCAAGAGATGAAGTCCATAGGCCATAGGTCAACATAAGTTAACTCTCATAGTTTGACATCTGTGACCAGGACAAGAATCTTGTATATAGCAAAGACCTATTTGAGCTAATCTAGTCTAGTTGTGTCACTAGTTATTTAGAACCAGTGTGGTGAAAGGATTTAAAGTGCGCCTCGAAGACTCTTTTTGTGCACTTGACACATGTTTTCGAACTTTATAGTTCTACAACATGCCGGTTTCCTTATGATGTTTTCCTTCACCGTTTAACAGTACTGGTATACCGCACATAAGTATTGCATGGTGGGACACAACCAGATTTGAACCCTCGACATTAGAAACGGAAGGCGGGACCGCTACCACTATGCCAACAGTGCTCTTTGAGCTGACAAAAATTATAAGGCATTCTTTTCTATGTATAAAGCGTCGGTAGCCTAAAGCACTGGTAGTCTAGTGGAAGTGTTCCCGGTCCCCGCATTCGGTAACTACATTAGTACCGGGACATGTGCCAAATGCACGAAAAGGACTTTGTTTATGAAGAGAAGTTTAACCCATTCATCCTACTGGTTAAAAAAACCAGTGACATGAGCAGTAAAAGTTTGTATTAGTAGCACAGAAATCTGCTGTCTACATAGTGTCGTAAACTTCCAGATATAAAGAATATTTTTTAACTTATTATAAAGGTCTTAACAAAATGTATGTTGGTCCGAATTAAATATGCCCGGTATTTCATAATCATCACATCATATGATAAGATTATGAAAAAACACAATGCAGTTTATCTTAAAATTTTGTGGGTCATCGCAATGTCTTTAGGCCAACAAAGGATATAGTTTAAGGACAAAATTAGAGTATAATTTGTATATAATGATGGAAGTTAAAGTATATTTATATGAAATAGAGAGGTTTCTACAATAGCTAAGATAAAAAGAGAGTGAAAATAATTAAAAGCTATACTAAAGGTAAGTTGTAACACATAGGTTAATTCAGTTACCTCTGGAGTATGTACTCACACTGTAGATTTGCAGTTCAATATTAATTCAATACCTGCTTACTTAGTTGTTAGTAAGTAGATCAAGGCTTAATTCTCATAGGTCAATTATGTTGGCAGGTACCTACTCATGAGAAATCTATGGTTACTACTACTACTACTTGTACTAGTTGTACCAGTTGTATCACTAGTTCTTTTGAACCAGTGTGGTGAAAGGATTAAAGTGAGCCTCCTTTCGTGCATGGCACCTGCATATAGGTAACTTATAGACAAAACACTAAAACATTCATAAATGTGCACATACCTCGCGGCGGAGCAGTCTCACTGGATTACAGCCAACAATATCATTACTTTTACTTTCAAAAGCGAGTTGAGTTTGTTAGCACAGCCGCGGCTTCCCGACACAGATCTTACAAATCGCCGCCAATACGGCAATTCCAATTATCGTAGCACTGAAGTAGCCCCAATATTCGTACACAACATTACCAAAATACGAAAATACTGCCAAATTACTAGACACAATTTCGTTTGCGACGGAATTAAATATCAACTCATTACCACAACAAGAACTCATCACAATATTGTAACATAACAGCTTCGTAACTAAATAAATGCACTATAAATTAATTATTTCTATCTAAAATTGACCTACTGAATTAAAAATATCGGCATGTAAAAAATGTAAACACACAACACCTGACATGACAAGAGATAAGCTGAGTAAGCTGACATTGACATTGACATTGACTTGACGTTCATGTTGCTTTTGACGGTTACATAAAACTGTGGTGCCAGCTATTACTGGATTCTTTCTACAAAACTATAGTACATTGTTCACCGAGAGAAAGTAACCGATTATTAACGACGGTGTAGTTTGAAGTCAATAAACTATTGTACACGAGGTTAAGAATCGCACGTGCTTTAATCACTATTAGTGATACACATCGTGAGGACATCGGCATGCCGTAGAACATAATCAAACTTAATCAGTTCAAAAGCCAGCCATGCGCAACTTAAAATCTTTTGACCACACTAATTCAAAAGGACTGACTAGTCACACCATATAATAATAGTCCTAGTCATAAATTGCACTAATCTTACTCATTTTGTCTCATAGAGTGGTGATAACTCGAGTGACGTAGGTACATTAAATTCCTCGCTGTGCTCAGGCAGGATTCTACTATAGAATCCCGAGCAGAGCGAGAATTCTACTGTAGAATCCTTCGCTCAGGATTCAAAGAAACACTCGCGTCTTAAAAATAGTAGTTTGCTCCCCAGGTAAACGATCTTCTATTATTATAGTACTAGCTGCCGTCCGCTTCTTCGCTCGTATGTTACCCGAATAAAAAATAGCCTAGTTAATCCAGCACATGTACCTAAGTAGGTACCTACTAAGCCGTGATTGAGGCACAAACTTTTACATCCTACTAATACCTATTATAGTACCTATAAATAAAAGTTTGAGGATGTTAAGATGTTTGTGCCTCAATCACGCCGTAACGGCTGAACGGATTTGAATGAAATTTGGAACATACGTAGTATGTAATTATGCCGGAATAACATTTTTAAGCTATTTTTTATCCTGGTCACGCGAGCAAAGCCGCGGGCGGAAGCTAGTTTATAATATAGTAGTAGGATTGTGATCTTGGACGAAGTTGTGATATAGGTAGGTAATAAATGTATAAATAAGTCTCACTTGTGTGTGGCCATTGTAGGTAATTATTAGTCAGTACGGTTCGGGCTCGTGAGGGACTCGTCATGTCATGAGTAGACAACAAAAAAACGAAACATTTATTTTGAAAATAATTTATTTTTACAGAGCATTTACTACAAACTAATATTTTGATCATAAAGGTCTAGCACTTAACTAGGAGGCTCCATAGATAGTAAAGGGTCGCGGGTTCGATTCCCGCTGCGGAAGAAATGTTTGCATGATCTGTAAATATTTCTTACGGGTCTGGGTGTTGTGGCACCATGGTAGGTACTCGTAGTTTCTAATACGCAGGGAATCCTAGTGTGGGGTCAGGACTATGTATGCGACTGTTATTATTTATTTATCTTATGTAATTTTGTACATACAAATAACATTGAATTATAAATTATGATTAATATGAATTAATTAATTATATTAGAATTAATCCTAACTTCCTCACTTAAGCGCTAGACCTGTAGAATAGGGTATACAAATAAATAACCAAACTTAATTGATTATATACTACCTACCATTGGATTTTAACAAATCAATACCAAACGAGAAGAAATAGTTTGAAAATTAACAATTAATATACATACCTAGATAGCATTATCAGTATCACACATATAAAAGCATAATAATTAAGTGCTATACTACTAAATTTTCGGATTTAAATCCCATTTAAATTAAATAAATGCTTTCTTCGGTTACGTAATAATAGATGATTCTAAAGTGTTTGTAACATCAGAAAAAGGAGCATAGGATATGATAGCTATAAAAATCAGACGTTTTCTCAACATAATATGCTCACTTTTGTTACTTTACTAAATGTTAAAACATGGCGGGGGAGTTTTCAAAACATTGTACCATGATACATGGATTAGATCCGACACACAGGGCTTAAACACAGTTCAATAAAATAAAACTCGCATTTAAAAGCGCTGTCGTGTTAATAAATTACCCATTGATTTCATTTCACACTTCAATGGACATTAAAAAGCACTTGACAAGGCGCCTTTATAATAATAATACAATATTAACATTGTATGCAATTTCAGCAGCTTTTTACATTCAAATGTACCTTGATCACAATTGTGTATCTTTAGATTCTATAGATATATTTTGTAAATGTTAACACAAACATTCAAAAATCGTACATCTACACTAGCTCTGTAGTGATTGTCTTGTCTGTCTGTACAGACACTGAGAATCATACTGTCCATACTATAAAATAAGAAAGTCAAAATAATGTCAGAAACTAAATCACAATGAATTATAATAACATACAGAATGTCTAGTATTACTTGTGATAGATGGATAAAGTTAAACTATCATATTTGGTGTTAGTGACGCCAAATCGTCAACAAATAATTTTCAGGACCAGCCCTTAATGCATGTTGTTATAAAATCCTCATTCCAGGAGCAATTTTAATAGGTGTGGTTCTAATAGGTTTCTTTGGGCTAAGTTTGGCAGGAGATCTCATGACTACATCAACAGCCTTTCTGAGTATTCTGAGCTCACTTTTCTTATATTCTTCTGTGATTTCAGAGAGATCCAGGTCCGCATCTAGTACTAAAACCTGTAATGAGATATAAAATAACTGATGAAAATGTGTACTGAAACAATTATATCGGGATCATCATGAAATGATATTGTAACATCAATAATTTTAATGATAGGTTTGCTCTATGCTAAGCTTTTTTATTTATTTATTGATGATAGACAAGCAGTCTATATATATCACACAATGTTGACTATTTCTAACAGGTGTTGCATAAACTTCTGTTACCATTAACTTAAATCCTACTACTGCATAAACAAACCTATGTGAGAGAAAATAAATAAAGATTTTATTATTATTTCTTTGTTTAAGACTGATTTGTTAGTTCAAAACCAGTTGTCGAGCTTGTTCTTAAACGCATCGACAGAAGTACCAGTAACAACGTCATCTGGTAGTGCATTCAGATAGTGTTCTGATGCTGACAGACAAGTGGACAGCGGAGGCTTAACAATAGGGTCCCGCTGGCATGCTTCGTGTATGGAACCCTAAAGCGCAAGTGCCATGGCATAAGTACAAATAATACTTTTTCAAGATGTACTTACTGGTGCTGGACATTCCCCATGTATTCTATTAACCAGCCAGTCCTCATGAAGAGTGTGCAACTCCTCAATGTAGGACAGTGGAACACATTGCTCCTCTGAACGGGCACGCTTCTTTATTCTCTCATATACTCGAGAAGGTGTCGCTTTGAGATATACTGAAAAACAATCCAATATATCAGATTCAAGGAAACTGGATTTATACACAAGTATAAACACTGTCAATAAATAAATTTACGTATTTTGTGATGGAAATGAAATGAAAAGATATTGTATTACTAGCTTCTGCGTGCAAATTTGTTTGTGTTGTACCAGGACAATAAGTATTATGTAGGCACATTATTTCAGGTAAGAAACTGTGTATATCCCCGATTAATTCACTCACAAACATACAAGCATCCTCTAATTAAAGTTCTGCAAACAAAGTCAAAGTAAAAAAAAAAATATTCCATAAAATCACGGGATCACTTGAACATGAATTAGATAAATAAAGATCTGCACTGACGTCCCGCAGTGGAGTGTGTTGTGCATTATCATTATACAAGCATCCTCACAAACTTCCACATTTTTTATTACTAGGAACAGTTAACATGATCTGTCTGACTGAAGATTCCATTAAATTTTTGGTAAACTCTGACTGCATGAAAATAAAATAGAACCTTAGCTTACCAATAAGATCAGCCTCAATTGGTATTTGGTGCTGGATAAATCTGAACCACTCATCAAGGACTGCAAACTCTGCCGGGTGCATAGTTCCACTTCTCTTCATGTGTTCCACGAAGCAGTACCTGGCACTGAACAGAGATCTCTCCATCAGCTTCACAGGTGTGGGGGTAGACCTCCGGTGCATGTCCAGCATGGTCAGAGCCACATATGATTGGAATGTCATTGCCCATTTGGCTTTGTCTTTGTACATAAGATCCTGGAAATCGAAAGAATGGAGGCAATAGGTCGAGTGTTAGTTATATTCCTGAGGTTTTGCCTTTCAATGATAAACACTAATGCACAGGTTACACAGTCATGACTGAGTCCTCAAATCCTTACCAGTAGGTTGTATCCTCTGAGATTGCGCCACTCTTCAACAGGCTCCGTCAGCAATGTGATATCTTCAAATTGGCGGAAATGTTCCAGAAAAGTTGTTTTACCACTGCCAATGTTTCCCTCGACGAAAACAGTGAATGGTTTTGTGATGTTGGAACACATTTTGTGGCTAAATTTATCAAAAAGCCAACGGTTATTGACTAGCCCACAGGCTTTACTTTTACACCAATTATTTCCCGCCGAAAATGTCCCAAAATAAACAGCGCGCGCGAACATAACCTGTCAAATGTTCCTGTCAACGTAAAAATAAGTAAACACACAAACTTTTATGGAAATAAATATCCCCACTGTAGGTTATCATTGCATCAAAAACCATCAATTATATTTCCTGTACAAATTAGTATTTGAAGAAGTCTATCAAAGCCAAAATAAAAAAAAAACAGAAAGCAGCTGATTTTAAATTGTCTAATATTTTGTTTTCGCATTCAATCAGGCAATACTTTCAGGACCATACTGCCTAGTCATTGGAGTTTTCTTGTCTTTAATATTATTTTGGTTTCAATTCAAGTTATTAGGTACTTTTTCGAGGTTTCCAACCAGCCCGGTTGCGCGCCGATCACAAACTTTGCGAAGCTTCGTAATTCATTAAAACCTCTTTTATAATTATCCGAACAAGATCCATGTCCAAAGCAAACCTTTGTCTAGTAGAAAGTATTTTTGATGTGGGCCGCCAAACGAGGCGCCAAAATTCAAAATGGCCAATGAATCATGTCCACGAATTCCATCGACAAAACTGACTAAAATGATGCTTTGTGGTGTGCTCTGCTGTCATAAATTGTCTTGTCGATAGCCGATTGCCAAAAAAAGGCTTTTGATGTGAAGACTGACGTGTTCCACCACTGTGCGATCTCATTTTCTAACCGGTGGTTTTTTATTAAAAATTGTATAAAATAGCGTTAAATCAAAGAAAATGCTACAATTAATTTATCTGGGTATGTTTATCAAACATTTGATTACCGTGAATTTATGACGTTGCATTGTTCTCGCTCTTGTGTCCCGTGCCGGTAAATTAATGCGTTGATCTTATTTTATAGGTATTCTACTGTGTACAGTAGGGTCGTACGGCCTATACGATTCATCTTCTGATGTAGTCGTACTCACGCCTAGTAATTTCGACCGATTAGTCACAAATTCAGATGAAGTATGGATCGTAGAATTTTTCGCTCCTTGGTGCGGTCACTGTAAAAATCTCGTACCAGAATACAAGAAGGCGGCCAAAGCCCTTAAGGTAATATACGATTCTTTCTCTAACACATAGACGTATTAATTGGTGTCTCACTTGTTGGTAAAACATGTTTTTCTACTGCAATTTTTAAGTCGAAATTATTCTCTCACAGGGCATTGCCAAAGTAGGTGCAGTAGACGCAGACGAGCACAAAAGCTTCACACAAAAGTATGGAGTCACTGGATTTCCTACACTCAAAATCTTCACTGGCAGCAAACACACTCCCTACCAGGGACAAAGAAACGCAGAGGCATTTGTTGATGCTGCCATTAAGGCTGCCAAGGACAAGGCCTATGAGAACCTCGGCAAGAAGGCCAGTTCATCCTCAGACAAGGTAAATGCCCTCAAATCTTTAAATGTCTTACTTAAGTCTTATAAACCTGTTTTAAGAACAGAATCCTTGGCTAAGAATAGCAGTTTGTTGCATTATGGAAATAGAACTTGCATTATTGCACCACGAAACTCACAACAAAGCACTACTGAGATTACGACAGAACCTACTTCACCTTTGGAAAAGGCTTCAAGTGAACCTCCAATTAATCGGAGGGCTAAGTTCATGCAATATTTACGTACTTTGTTGGAAAATTATAAACCTAAGCCATCAACAAAGTAAAAAAATAAGTAAATCATATTCAAATTCTTAATTATTATTTATTCTAGAGACAGTTAAACTTATTCAGTTATATTAATTAGAACCTTGCATAGAAAAAAATACTAATTGAATGTAATATCCAACAATAAAATAATGTGTAGGTATCTAAATTTTTCAAACAATTAGAAACTACTTAGTTATTTCTAAAGTAACTGTTACAATTAGCGACTGCGTAAGAGAACCTACGGTCATAACATACCATGGAAGCACCTAAGGACAAGGCAAGAAAAACAAGTCAGTCTTCAACCCTACCTCGTTACCCCAATGAGTAGCAACAAACTAGAGATGCTACAATCCCATTTGTTCCGTAGAGGAATGACTGACAATGCGCCTAGGATTGTGAAATCTAAACGCTTTTTCAATAGAAGATATTTTAGAAGAACTGCCAATAATGTTGTGAAGATACCTCTTTAACCATGATAATAAAATAATACTGAATTTAGTACAGATTTTTAATTGCACTGCAACATGCTTATGTTGTACTAATGGAAATTACACATTTTTACTAGAATGTTATGTTTCAAATGTTGTACTGATGTTGAATGGACAAAATTTTTCTTTTGATAACATTTTAAGATACAAAACATGTGTTGTATTAAAATGCACAGGGTAATGACACAAAATGAAGCTTATCATTGTGTACCGGCACATTATGTAAATGTTGATAAAGTTGTGGCAACTTAGTCAGTAATTATAAAACTTCCATCAGTTTACTTGCTCTGTAAGATTAAACAAAGTTGCTTCCTGCTGTCTGTCCCTATGTATGCTTAGATCTATAAAACTACGAAACGGATTTTGATGCAGGTTTTTTTAATAGATAGAGTGATTCAAGAGGAAAGTTTATATGTATAATACATGCATAATATAGTAGAGAAACACTGATAATTTTAGAGGTTTCCAATGTGACGTCTTAAATTAACACTTTTTTTGCGCTTACATTATTCTATAGTATATTTAGTATCAGCATTGCACCCGTGCGAAGCCAGGGCGGACCGCTAGTATTCAATAATATAAACTCAAGTTTAAATTGTTTTTGGGTTTATTTACCTTTTATTATTGTTATTACATCTGATCACAGAATATTGTGCAGTCAGCACAAAGCAAAAATAATTACTAAAATGAAACAAATGGAGCTACACACAATTTATTATATAGTATTTTATTAATCAATTAACAATAATTGTGTTGCTATACAGGTTCATAATCTTACTTGTTAACACCATTAAAATGTATTTATAAAACTGGTTAAGTGCGAGTCGAATTTGGACAAGAAGGGTTCTGCACTGTCAGTACATGTACATAATGTTTATAAGCCCCTTTTTATTATTTGTTGTAATAAAAACACACTGAAAATTTATACTCTATACCTATTACGGCTTATGATATACAGCCCGCTGACAGACGGACAGCAGAGGCTTAGTAATAGGGTTCCGTTGGCACCCTTCAGGTACGGAACCCTAAAAACACCAGATAAAAGCCTTGCATATGTGCCTAATGATTGAATCAATTTACCATGCTGACATATACATTACACATAATATTAAACCTGTTTCCCATAGGGTAGGCAGAGAGGATAGTAGTAATTAAGTAATTAGATAATGGTTTTTTGTTATATCAGCACATGCCAATTTGGGACTAGAACTTTCTATAAATAGTGTAGGAGTACGCTTTAAGATTTCTAAATGTCGCCGCCCACATAATTAATCCCACACATCCACTCACTGGTCGTCCATTGGGACACGTCATGTTATCTATAAAGATAGATGATTATAGATTAATTTGGCATGTATACCTACATAATCATTATGAATGGATGGGATTAGGAAACTGGTTTCATCATCTTCCTGCCCTTATACCACTCTATGTGGGGTCGGCTAAGGTGTTTTATGACCGGCCGCCTGCCTGACGTCAACCCTCCTTGTCAATACTTGCTTATTGTATCTCATCATGTTGGAGTGGAGAGGATACTATTTCTATATTAAATGTAAAAAAAAACAGTTTTATTTTGCAATAGTTTGAATATCCATTCTGCATACCCTTTTGGGAAACAGGCGAGATACTCTGCATCCTACTTATAATAAAAATGCGAAAGTTTGTGTGAACATGTTTGGATGTTTGTGTCACAATCACGCCCAAACGGCTGAACGGATTTAAATGAAACTTGGAATATACATAATACGTGTGCTGGAATAACATAGTCTACCTACTTTTATCCGAGTACAACGCGATCGAAGCCGCGGGCGGCAGCAAGTGTACCAATAAAGTTGTTTAACAAGAATTATGTTGTCCTCTTTTCAGTCTGACGTGATCACACTCACAGACAGCAACTTCAAAGAGTTGGTGCTGGACAGTGAGGATCTATGGCTGGTGGAGTTCTACGCGCCGTGGTGTGGACACTGCAAGAACCTCGAGCCACATTGGGCTAAGGCCGCTACCGAGCTTAAAGGAAAGGCAAGTTAATGATCACAGAATAAATATCACCCGACAGTCACATGCAGACCTTAGAATTTCCTGTGTCGTATGACCTTGGAAGAAATATTTGCAAATCGTGCAAACATTTCTCCTGGTCCGGGAATCGCACTCGGGACTCTTGCGTCTCAGCCGGACACACGCCCGTCACGCCACTGAAGTCCATCGTGGTTATGCCATGATTTGGTTTACAGGTTTTCCGATATTGCCTGGAAGACATCGCAATAAGCGATAAGGCCGCCATTTGCCAGCAATCGTATCCTAAAAAATTTACTCCTACATTCGAATTTTATTAATTATTTTATATTTCATCGTAGTTGCACATGTCATAATTACCAAAGAACTTTCAGTGAGCCAAATCATGATGAATATCCCATTTAAGTGCTGTTAATGGAAGGCATGTTGTCTCCAATGGTGTTTAAGCGAAAAACCAGCACTTAACAGTCAGTAAGCTGTCTTATGTTATCTCTTGGTTACCATGCATCTTTGGTTTATCAACTACCAATTGATGGTACAATGTGGCTTTTCTTCACGCTGTCTTTCATCACTCATTATGCACCTAGAAGAAAAATCGTCATTTAATGTACCTAAAGATAAAGAATAAAGATATAAAGAAATATTCTGGTTAGTTTTAAGCTATATCACAGGCTTTTCACTAATTTGAATAAGGCACTTTCAACTTTATTTGTAGTATAAGTTATATTTCACACAAAGCCACCTAGATCTCCTAGTAAGAATTTGACACTATTATGCCAGTAAACCTGTTTCAAAAAGTTTTATTAGGAATGTATACTGAAGCAATAAAGAAGTTAATATAGCATTACTGTAGATTGTTTATTCATTCCTAAACTAAATTTGTCAGTCCTAACGTAGCTGTCCTTTTTATCTCAATTTATATAAAGGGACTGTGAAATTAGGTATGATTTAGAAAAGAGCACAATAAAATCACCACCATTGTCTTTTCCAGGTGAAATTAGGAGCACTTGACGCCACAGTCCACACAATGATGGCCGGTCGATACCAGGTGCAAGGCTACCCCACCATCAAGATGTTCAACTCGGGCAAGAAGACCAGCGACAGTGTGGAAGACTACAATGGAGGCAGGACGTCTAGCGATATTGTGTCATGGGCTCTTGAGAAATTGGCTGAGAATGTACCCGCACCGGAGATCTTACAGGTATGTTTGAATGGGTCATCATCATCATCAGCCTATAGCAGTCGACTGTTGGACACAGGCCTCCACTAATGAGCGCCCTATCTTCGGCTTGACGCATCCAGTCTCTGCCAGCAGAGTTTCGCAGATAGTCACCTAGCCTGAGGGCATCCTACATTACGTTTGCCGAGTCGCGGTCTCCACTCAAGAACTCGCTTACCCCAAGCGGTTGTCTGTTCTTCGAAATAGGTAAACAACTGTATCTCATAAGTAATAAGTAAGACCCATCTAGTGTTGGTGCAATTATGTAGTATTATCGCTTTGGTGTTAAACTGTAACAACAATGACAAAGTTTAAAAAAAAATGTCTCCAAGCATGGCAGATATAAAATCTCCAGCCTCCTCTGATTTATTGCACAATTTCAAAGAGCGTAAACTGAGGCACGACCAAACATAACTTATAAGAAACTAGAAATATTAGCGATATTTATCGGGATTTTTTTTTAATAAAAATATACTCGGTACTCGAGGAACCTGCCAGATTTAGCACGGGACCTCAAATGAAAAGAAGCCATGGTTAGCAGTAACACACTATAGACAAAACACATGAAACGTTAAAACAAAAGAGGAATTTTTAATACTATAGATATTCAAAAATAACTCGTGAAAAGTAATGAAACAGAAATTAGTTAATTTATAATTGAATCAATAATTGGATCTTACTTCACATTTCATCTATGTTGTAATGGGACTTCGCTCCGCGTTACTAATAAAATAAACCCATGAAATGGAACCGAGTGCGGCGAATGAATGTTTTCCGTCCAATCTTGTTAAGTCGTAAAGATTATTGAAGCATGTTTTCCTTCTGTTATGTAAACTTACTCTTTGTTTTATAATATTTGAATGATCGTTACATGGGAAATGGACCTGTTATCTTTACAATGTAAATGTTGAGTATAACATGAAGCTGAACACGTGTACTGAATTGATTCTCGCTCACCACACTGGTTATTTTACCATCATAGTTTACTAAGTGATGATGACTATTTCAAGAAAGCTATCTATGGTATTTTATAAATAAAATGAATGTCAAATACATTTAACTATTTTATATAAGTTAGCCAAAAAATGCTAGAATCCTGGTTGGAAGCGGAGGTTTAATTAAAACCTTAATTCTTAATACTATTGGCTCCATCTCATTAGCCAATAAATCAAAAGATTGACATGGCTAAGTAGAATTAAATCTTCAATCTGGTAAATGCTTTGCTTAGTTTGGGGCTAGATGGCGCTGTGTCAAATGTCCACAAATATAAATAACTAGTTGCCGCCCGCGGCTTCGCTTGCGTGGTACCCGCGATGGATAAAAAATAGTCTATAATAATGTTAATCCAGCACATGTTCTAATTCTAATTAAGGTTAGGGGAACAAAGATCTGCACTGACGTCCCGCGGTGGGGTGTATTGTGCATTATCCCCCTGCTAACCCCCTGTTAAATGTACTATGTATATTCAAAGTTTCATTCGAATCCGTTCAGCCGTGAAAGAGTAACAAACATCCATACATCCATACTTAGAAACTTTCGCGTTTATAATATTAGTAGGATAATAAACATTTTTTATTGCAGATAGTGAACCAAGACGTGCTGACGGCGTGCGGCGAGAAGCCTCTGTGCGTGGTGTCCATTCTGCCGCACATCCTGGACTGCAACGCCGCCTGCCGGAACGACTACCTATCCGTGCTGGCGCGGCTCGGAGACAAGTACAAAAATAAAATGTGGGGGTGAGTACCAGAACATCATCATCATTTTCCTGCCCTTATCCCACTATATGTGTGGTCGGCACAGCATGTTCCTCGGATCATGCTGTAAGAGTTTTGGCTAAGGTGTTTTATGACCGGCCGCCTGCTTGACGTCAACCCTCCTTGGGAATACTTGCTTATTGTGTCTCATCATGTTTGAGAGGATACTATCCCTTAGTCGACTTTTACGACATGCTCGGGGAGAGAAGCAGCTGGACGCATTCTATTTATTTATGTATATCTCTTACTATCCAATAATAATTAAGGCAACTTTTACCTTCACAAACGGGACGCTGTAGTGCCCGGGACGAATTAAGATGACGCTTGCCCAGCACCTATTCCATCCTCTCAGCTAAGTCGGCCTTGTTCACAGGAAAGACATGGTCAATACGTGCGGAGCTGACTAAGCCGCGGGTTTCCTCACGATGTTTTCCTTCATCGTTTGAGAGAACTAGTATAGCGCACAGAAAAATCCATTGGTACACGACCAGATTTGAACCCACTTCCTTAAGATCGGAAGGCGGGGTCGCTATCAACTAGACCACCAGTGCTCTAATATCTGTCTGTCTGTGCTCTTATCCAATAATACTCGGCCGCAAATTGCTTAAATTCCGGCCTGGGCAGTATACTATTACGATTGTAACGCGTGTGGTGTTCCAGCTGGGTGTGGGCGGAGGCGGGCGCTCAAGCCGCGCTGGAAGAGGCTCTGGAGATGGGCGGATTCGGCTACCCCGCCATGGCCGTCGTCAACGCCAAGAAACTCAAGTTCTCCACACTGCGCGGATCCTTCTCCGAGACCGGCATCAATGAGTTCCTCAGGTTTAATATCCTTTAATTTAATTAAGTAGGTAGATGTTCGAAATGACAACCAGTTTTTTCAATGCAATAATGTTACGCTCTGTAAATGTATAATGTATAGGTAGGTACTTACAAGGACCACAAAATGAATCACTGACTTACTATAAGAATTATAAACACGAGTAATAGAAAGGCAATGCTACATAATATAACCACTACAAGGTTACATCTCTCAAATGTAAATATTATTAAACAAAGTCGTTATCCGCGTCTGTCTGTTTATGCGCTTAGTTATTCTAAACTACTCCACAGATTTTGATACTGTTTTCACTATAATTTCGTTTACAAATTAATGCATATTTTACCGTAAAGTTGTAAATACCGTTAGATTATAATCTCGCGAGATTTAGATTAGGTTAGTGAAAACTACGCTTTAGGCGAGCGAGCTGAGCGATCGTGCCGGCAGCACCCGCCGAAGCGTCACAAAAAAGCAGTTAAATTGTAAGCAGTATGTTACAGTTCACAATCTTTCGACAGTTTATAATCTCGCGAGATTCATTGCAATGTACTAATTAGTACAGAATCAACTGAAGAATAATTGCACAGAGCGAAGTCGGTCGAAAGAATATACCTTTTGTAATAAGAACTGTAACAAAATAGTGGTACCTACTAAATTACATTCCTTGAAGGTTGCGTATTCATTTAACGCAACGAAGCGATAAATTCATTCTTAGATATACCGCAGTTTAAGTTCTGCTAGCTAATGGTCTTGGTTTTCTTTCTTTTATATAGCTCATAGGCTTGTCTTCACCACACAGTCAGCGGCTAACTGTCCCTAATTAGTCCACACACTGCGTAATGTACGCGTAGTCTAGACGCTGCTCAATTCGAAAAAAAAAGCTTTTAACTCTTAAATAAATAACACCCAACAGTCACATACATAGTCCTGACCCCACACTAGGATTCCGTGTCGTTGGTATCAGAAACTACGAGTACCATGGTACCACAACACCCAGACCAGAAGAAATATTCATCAGCCGTCTGGTGCCCATAGTACAAGCTTTGCTTAGTTTGGGGCTAGATGGCGCTGTGTCAAATGTCTACAAATATTATATACGAACTTTAATTGCAGGGACCTATCATTCGGGCGCGGGCAGACAGCCCCGGTGCGAGGCGCGGAAATGCCGCGCGCCGTCTCCACCGAGCCTTGGGACGGCAAGGACGGCGAGCTACCGCCAGAAGAGGACATTGACCTGTCCGATATCGACCTCGAGAAGGACGAGCTATAACAATATCGTAGAATGTCTAGTTATTTGGTTTCCTAAAAGTGATTCTAAACACGATTGAATCTTTCACGGTCACAACTAATGTGATCAAACTTTCGCGATTTGTTAACAACTTTTAATTATAGCGGGACTTAGCTTGTATGGAATTTTCTCGACGTTTGGCTGCAGTATTTATGACTGATTGTCGATGAACCAACAATTGGATATGTAAATTTTGAGCATTCTGAATATTACGACGGACGTCAAGTTTAACAGTGATCATCAAGCAATAATTAATTAAGACAATCTGTATAGAAGCATCTTTAGGAGCGAAAACGTAAGATGAGGGATGTGTATGTGATTTTTCCGAAAATGGTAGGTTTTCGTTATTTCTATGAATAACTTGGCTACTAATTTTCTGTCATAATCTAAGTGAGCGGAGAGATAGTTTGTGGTGATTTCTCTTTATCTTATCTTGTCTTCAATTCGGTGATAAAAAATAACTTATATAATGATTTAATTACAAAGACAGATGCATTCCTTGCCGACTTTTACAGCAGTTTTAGGAATACCAGTGATTCTCATATATTTTTATTTTTATATTCAAGACATATCTACATCACAATCTTCTATTTTTCATAATGTATTTTCGGAATCACTATATGCATTTATAGTAAATCAGGTAGTAGGTATTGAATTTTTTAGATTTCAAGAAACTAATTGTATTTCTTCCATTAAGTTTAAATACATGTGTGTGGTCATTTATGTAGATTAAATTTTATGGCAAATAAATTTTTAGTGAAATAATTTTGATTGTTTTATATTTGGATATGCCCAAAACATTAAAAAAAAAACAATAGCTATACTAAAAGCTTAGCTACTACAAGATGATTTAATTCAGAGCCTTAACATGGGTTATATAAAAAAAACAAATCGGGTTCAATAATAAGCGTAACTACTTATTTATATATTTTGAGCCTTTACAAATCTGTATAAATAAACTGGTAAAGATTACAAAGTTGTACATAGTCTTCCTGAAGTGATTTCACACAAAAACTTCAAAATAATACTGCAGAAGTATAAAGAATATTAAAATGTTGACTTAGCATAAATTACAAGCTAAAAATACTAATCTTACTATTCGAGACACAGTTAATGTGGCAAAGTAAACAGTCTATCATGAATATTTAACAATGTCAGTTTTGATTGTTCTAAAAGTAGGCTAAGGAAAATTATTACTGTAATTTGACTGATAAGTCTCAGAGATAGCATTTTATATTAAGGTAAATTGACAATGATTAACCTGATTTGTTTTCCTCGTACAACAACATATATACATACATACTATCACGCCCATATCCCTAATGGGGTGGGCAGAGCCACGAGTTAACATAAGAAAACTTGCAACCACTTCTGATTTCGAGTCCTAAGATGGATATGGTGAACCATGATTAGCCTATCGCCCATATAGGTGGTCCATCATTTTGGAGAGGATACTATCCCTTAGTCGACTTTTACGACATGCTCGGGAGAAAAGCAGCTGGACGCATTCTATGCTTTCTCTTTACTCTCAGTCCAGCAGAGAAGTAATATCATACAACAACAACATGGTTTATTCTTATCAGTGAGACTAAACTAGGTAATGAATCTAGATTGAACCTTATGATGAACTTGATAAAGCTTATAAATAGAAAGAAGCCGACTGAAACCTTATCTCTTCTCGAGTTTCCGTTAAGAGTCATCATTTTGACAAGTGAACATTACATAATTTCCAGGTAGTTGAGTTGTCATTGTACAATTTTACCCTACTCTATCTAAATTTGTCCCAAGCCCTACAGTGCCCTACTAATGTAGGCAAAAGTTGCCTCTTGATGCTGTATAAATAACTATAAGATGGCAAAGGCCTTACCCCCGAATACTCAAACGCGACTCAGAGTTGAGCACGTCTACTGACGGTTTTTTGGCAGTTTCTGATGAAAGTCTCAAAAAATCGTCTTTTGAGATATGCTCAACTTTGAGATGCGTTTGAGTATTCGGGGGTTAGTGATACTAGTCATTGTAGTACAAATTATGCATTATCTTTTCTATTTCCAATAAATCATTGGTCATTCAATAAAAACGAATTGTTTAAAAGAATAGTCAGATTCATAGTCCCAGTAATTGAGGAAAATTACATTAAATAGTTGATTAGCATTGTTATGGCATTTATGAGGTACTTAGTAGTCAATGATCAATTGTTTGTTCTACATTATGTTTCTTAAACCTACACAATGAACACATCTCAGGTGTTCCCTGACTGTGGTTTGGTCCAAAGCAGTCTTAAGTTTTCTAGCCCAAAAAAAAAAACTAGCTAAAATTGTAAATTTTGAAAAAAAAATCTCTACGAAACTACTCTTAAATCACAACCGCCTTCTCAAGCTAATGTTCTCTATCAGATATGTCCAAGATATTCTTATCTAGAATTTTCATGCCAGAGTGGGTAGTCCCATTTTAGGCATTTTATCATATCTGTTGCTTGTGCTGTATCCCTGGCACATGGGGTAGCAGACAGAGAAGTAATATAAAGCCATCCCTGCCACAATAATGCTAACAATTAATATTACAATTCCCCAGGCAGATATACCTAAGCCTCGGCGGGTGGAGTTCTGAGAGGGAAGACCAGATGAGGTGCCAGCCAATGTCTTTGGCTTATTTTGACCATTATTTTCTTTTCCATAGCTTTTTGCACTGGACCGGAGAGCCACGCTCGGTGAAATGACGCTGTTCAAGACTAGAATAAAAAAATAAGAATATAAGTATATAATCAGGTAAATCTTTTAACTAATTCTGTTCCTAAAAGTTAGGTACCTACCTAACAATAACAAGTGCAATTACCTAGTAAAACAAGTCCCAGACGAATAGTCGCACGTAACATTCTGATGAATGGTACTTCCTGCGGGGTCCTCTTGCAACTCGGTCAAGGAAGGGTCGCGGTTATTTGATGTGAAACGGGAACTTTTGTTAGGGCGCACCTTTTGAAATCAGAGTGTAACATACGTGTTAATAAAGTTATTAAAAAGTTAACTTTTCGAATTAATATTTTTACAAGCAAAATCGTCCTCCCCCCATGAAAACAACAAGAGAATAGTGTTGAGTAGGACATACGTGAGGCACCTCGTTTGTCCCATACATTCGCTCAGAAATGTCATGGACCTCATTTTCAATCGTTGTACCACCTCACAATTCGTGTCACACTCACCAAACGACGTAACGTGCGAGCGCGAGCGGGACGAACGAGAGAAATACAAATGTTTCATTCGAGCGAGTGAGGAGTGAGTGAGCTGATGTATTGCGTGATCGAATGACAGATCGTACGTTGAAATGACATCACAGTGGCGTATGACGTAAGTAGGTAATTGACGTAGCTAAAAATTGAATGAATTGCTTGAAGTTGATTGATAGAAACCTACAACAAAATTAGTTTTGTAACCGTCTCAGTGGTGAAAAAGTGTCAAAACTTTTGTTTATATCTGTAAATATGAAGTAGATAGATTTCACATTGTAGGTAGGTACGAGTACATTAAGTAAGTACATTTATGTAGGTAAGTAATATAATATGTTTGTTCTTCTTTTTCTTATCGTGTCAATAGTTCTTTTAAACCAGTGTGATGAAAGGACTTATAGTATAAGTGCGCCCCAAAAATGCTCCTTTCGTGCACTTGATAGTTTTCGAATTACCAACTAAGTACATAGTTTTTACAATTTTTGTCGATAGTACCTACTACCTAATTTATCTACCTACCTACTCATCCTAACCTAATCCTACTAGATACTTAGGTAAGTACCTACTGAACTAATAAGTAGGTAAAAAACATTGCAATTGGTATCGAGGTAGGTACCTACTTACCCCTTGCCCAGGTAGGTACCCAAATAATCTACTAATACCTACCTACCCATCACTACATACAAAACATCAAAATTATCTAGGTAGGTACCTCCCTACCTACCTAGGTACCCATTTTACTACTTGATTACCTCAATATCAATCAGTTATCGTTCATATAACACAATTTAGGTACTTACTAAACACTACATACCTGAACCACAGATAATATAATAGGTACTATACTCCTAAACTAATAGGTAGGATAAGTAGGTATCTAATGTAAAACATTAAAATTATATCTACCTAACCTACTTAACTAAGTGGTGAGAAAACTATTTAACTAACCGATCATCTACTGTTAAAATAGACAACATTTACAGTGAACCAATTACAACAACTCAGGGCACAGCACAAGGATCTGTTTTAGGACCTCTTCATTTCCTGACTTATGTCAACGAAATGAGTAACTGCATTAACTATTGCACCTGTTATCAGTTCGCCGATGACACGTGCCTCCTTATAGCGGACAAAGACCCAATAAAGGCTAGTGCTCTCTTGCAACAAGACCTCAACGCCGTATCAAGATGGTGCCACGATGCTGGCCTCGTAATAAATCCGAATAAAACCAAACTACTTCTCATTAAATCCCCTTTTATTAAATGTTTCTCTATCATAAATATATGTGTCCATAACCATAATTGTCTACAACCATAATTAAGACAATTTTTAGCAAATATTTCTTTACTAAAAGATCGTATCCCATTCAAAGTCAAGCTAATGTTATATAACTCTCTGGCCGAATCCTATATCCAATATGGAATCAGTAGTTATGGTCGTACATTTAACACATATCTTAATCTAATATACAAGCTCCAATTAAAAATATTAAAAAACATTGTTTCAAATAAAATCAAACAGCAGTTTTATGGCAATGACCTTGGCCTATTTAGGCATTGCAAAATCTTACCAGTTCATACGTTGGTTAAATATAGTTTACTGAAAGAACAATTTTTTAACGAATCACTTCAAAAAGAAATAAAGCACCCTGTATACACTCGTGCAGTTGCTCAAAACAGGTTATGCGCACCGCGCGCGAACAATGGGTACGGCGAGCGCACAGGCAGGCATATGATTCCTCGGTTAATTAATGACTTACCCACTGACTTACGCGATAGTATAACACACAATAATATTAAATTAAAACTAAAGTCATACTTCTTAAATAATTTAGAAAAATATCAATGTTCATTAAATTAAATGTACTTACCTTGCTCCAATATTTTACATAGTCACTTTACAGCTACCTACATTATTGCCATTAGTATAATTTAATTACCTAAGTACCTAGTTAGTACCTAACAGTTGAGTAAATCTAAGACTCATATAGCATCTACTTTACAAACCTTAGTGGTTTCCGTGGTGCTATTTTAGTTGCTACATTTTTGTAAACTTTTATTATGATAAATAAATTAAAAAAAAAACTGACCAAGACATACCTACCTACATTGCTTGTCATCTAACCTAATCTATCATAGGTACAAAAAGGATCTGATTCATTAAAAAAAATAAACCACAGGCTTATCTAAACATTAACAATCAATTTAATCAAAATTAAACAAAACTACTACAATCAGATTGGACCACACACATTGAAAATGATCTAGATTACACATGAAAATGACATAACCAAAACACAATATGACTCACGCGTCCTTCACACCGAAATTACACAAAAACAATAAAACTCTACTGTCCATGAGATGTTGCACTGTCGAGCACCACGAGCGAAGTGACCGCAAGCCTCGATTCGGCCCGCTATTTATAGGCGGTCACCTTGTTGTTTGCCTCCTGGTGGGGAAGTTGCTAACACGGCCTCTCCTGACGAAGGGTCGTCCTCGGCCCGGTCGTACGGTGTCGATCTAAAGAGACCAGCGCCAGCTGCTGTCGAGGGTCCGGCTTCAGGGTCTGCAACTAACAGAGGCATGGATCGCAGAACACTTGATCCCTCATCTGTGAAAGAACAACACATATTTAAATAGGCGCTCAGTATCTTTAGAACCGCCACCTAATTTTTCATCCTCCGTTCATAATATCTCTTTCACTTAATTCATACATCGCACAACATTCATAAATTTCAAACTCAATCTTACAGACTTCACCTCAGAGACGTCTCAAAATAATGAAAATAGGGCCCTTTTACTCAAGCAGTCGTATCTCTGGACGTCGCCTACTGCACCGTCTTCAGCAGCAGCCGCGCCGGCTTCTGTCTTCGGCACTTCTGACGCCAGACGCACCAAGCATCTCCCTCAGGTTAACACACTCTCTGTGCATTAACCTGTGCGCATTACCACCTTTAGTAATCGCCCAGTCACCACCCTTGGTAACTATCCAACACCAGCCAACCACCTTATTCGACCTGACATATATAGCAATGTCGTCTGTTATCCACTTACAAGAGGGGGGACTTTTTCATATCTACTATCCTAGGGGGGACTATACCTACCTACTACGAAAAACACTAAGGGGTTGGTTGGTTAATCTAACTATGGGAAAGGATAACAACCGGCAAAGCCATAAATGACGTTTTGGTCTTATAAGAGGTGTGGTACTCGCTATCGAAGAACGCGGCACACGTCTCCGAGCACCACTCGCCTCGCCACGGTACCATGTACTGCACGGCAGCCAGAGTCGTTCTCCCGTAGCCTCCGCTCAACAGCTTCAGCTCGTAACGACCGCAGAGTCCAGCTTCTCTGTGGACTGAGAACACTTTATTACGTAAACAAATTGACGAGGTGAGAGTCTTTCTCTATTTGAATACTCATCTTATATGGCCTGGTTATCCTTCACAGCCGTCGAGCTCTGCTCCGCGTGATCTCACGTAGACCCTCACGATTCGGCCTTGTGTTCCGAGCAGCGACGTCAAAACGCGCGAATAACAGGCGTCGTCCCTTCGGTACCTGTTTAACTCTGTTAAGTGGAGAGGTATACCTACATCAAAGTTGCTAACACGGCCTCTCCTGACGAAGGGTCGTCCTCGGCCCGGTCGTACGGTGTCGATCTACAGAGACCAGCGCCAGCTGCTGTCGAGGGTCCGGCTTCAGGGTCTGCAACTAACAGAGGCATGGATCGCAGAACACTTGATCCCTCATCTGTGAAAGAACAACACATATTTAAATAGGCGCTCAGTATCTTTAAAACCGCCACCTAATTTTTCATCCTCCGTTCATAATATCTCTTTCACTTAATTCATACATCGCACAACATTCATAAATTCCAAACTCAATCTTACAGACTTCACCTCAGAGACGTCTCAAAATAATGAAAATAGGGCCCTTTTACTCAAGCAGTCGTATTGTGGTACTCGCTATCGAAGAACGCGGCACACGTCTCCGAGCACCACTCGCCTCGCCACGGTACCATGTACTGCACGGCAGCCAGAGTCGTTCTCCCGTAGCCTCCGCTCAACAGCTTCAGCTCGTAACGACCGCAGAGTCCAGCTTCTCTGTGGACTGAGAACACTTTATTACGTAAACAAATTGACGAGGTGAGAGTCTTTCTCTATTTGAATACTCATCTTATATGGCCTGGTTATCCTTCACAGCCGTCGAGCTCTGCTCCGCGTGATCTCACGTAGACCCTCACGATTCGGCCTTGTGTTCCGAGCAGCGACGTCAAAACGCGCGAATAACAGGCGTCGTCCCTTCGGTACCTGTTTAACTCTGTTAAGTGGAGAGGTATACCTACATCAAAGTTGCTAACACGGCCTCTCCTGACGAAGGGTCGTCCTCGGCCCGGTCGTACGGTGTCGATCTACAGAGACCAGCGCCAGCTGCTGTCGAGGGTCCGGCTTCAGGGTCTGCAACTAACAGAGGCATGGATCGCAGAACACTTGATCCCTCATCTGTGAAAGAACAACACATATTTAAATAGGCGCTCAGTATCTTTAAAACCGCCACCTAATTTTTCATCCTCCGTTCATAATATCTCTTTCACTTAATTCATACATCGCACAACATTCATAAATTTCAAACTCAATCTTACAGACTTCACCTCAGAGACGTCTCAAAATAATGAAAATAGGGCCCTTTTACTCAAGCAGTCGTATTGTGGTACTCGCTATCGAAGAACGCGGCACACGTCTCCGAGCACCACTCGCCTCGCCACGGTACCATGTACTGCACGGCAGCCAGAGTCGTTCTCCCGTAGCCTCCCCTCAACAGCTTCAGCTCGTAACGACCGCAGAGTCCAGCTTCTCTGTGGACTGAGAACACTTTATTACGTAAACAAATTGACGAGGTGAGAGTCTTTCTCTATTTGAATACTCATCTTATATGGCCTGGTTATCCTTCACAGCCGTCGAGCTCTGCTCCGCGTGATCTCACGTAGACCCTCACGATTCGGCCTTGTGTTCCGAGCAGCGACGTCAAAACGCGCGAATAACAGGCGTCGTCCCTTCGGTACCTGTTTAACTCTGTTAAGTGGAGAGGTATACCTACATCAAAGTTGCTAACACGGCCTCTCCTGACGAAGGGTCGTCCTCGGCCCGGTCGTACGGTGTCGATCTACAGAGACCAGCGCCAGCTGCTGTCGAGGGTCCGGCTTCAGGGTCTGCAACTAACAGAGGCATGGATCGCAGAACACTTGATCCCTCATCTGTGAAAGAACAACACATATTTAAATAGGCGCTCAGTATCTTTAAAACCGCCACCTAATTTTTCATCCTCCGTTCATAATATCTCTTTCACTTAATTCATACATCGCACAACATTCATAAATTTCAAACTCAATCTTACAGACTTCACCTCAGAGACGTCTCAAAATAATGAAAATAGGGCCCTTTTACTCAAGCAGTCGTATTGTGGTACTCGCTATCGAAGAACGCGGCACACGTCTCCGAGCACCACTCGCCTCGCCACGGTACCATGTACTGCACGGCAGCCAGAGTCGTTCTCCCGTAGCCTCCGCTCAACAGCTTCAGCTCGTAACGACCGCAGAGTCCAGCTTCTCTGTGGACTGAGAACACTTTATTACGTAAACAAATTGACGAGGTGAGAGTCTTTCTCTATTTGAATACTCATCTTATATGGCCTGGTTATCCTTCACAGCCGTCGAGCTCTGCTCCGCGTGATCTCACGTAGACCCTCACGATTCGGCCTTGTGTTCCGAGCAGCGACGTCAAAACGCGCGAATAACAGGCGTCGTCCCTTCGGTACCTGTTTAACTCTGTTAAGTGGAGAGGTATACCTACATCAAAGTTGCTAACACGGCCTCTCCTGACGAAGGGTCGTCCTCGGCCCGGTCGTACGGTGTCGATCTACAGAGACCAGCGCCAGCTGCTGTCGAGGGTCCGGCTTCAGGGTCTGCAACTAACAGAGGCATGGATCGCAGAACACTTGATCCCTCATCTGTGAAAGAACAACACATATTTAAATAGGCGCTCAGTATCTTTAAAACCGCCACCTAATTTTTCATCCTCCGTTCATAATATCTCTTTCACTTAATTCATACATCGCACAACATTCATAAATTTCAAACTCAATCTTACAGACTTCACCTCAGAGACGTCTCAAAATAATGAAAATAGGGCCCTTTTACTCAAGCAGTCGTATTGTGGTACTCGCTATCGAAGAACGCGGCACACGTCTCCGAGCACCACTCGCCTCGCCACGGTACCATGTACTGCACGGCAGCCAGAGTCGTTCTCCCGTAGCCTCCGCTCAACAGCTTCAGCTCGTAACGACCGCAGAGTCCAGCTTCTCTGTGGACTGAGAACACTTTATTACGTAAACAAATTGACGAGGTGAGAGTCTTTCTCTATTTGAATACTCATCTTATATGGCCTGGTTATCCTTCACAGCCGTCGAGCTCTGCTCCGCGTGATCTCACGTAGACCCTCACGATTCGGCCTTGTGTTCCGAGCAGCGACGTCAAAACGCGCGAATAACAGGCGTCGTCCCTTCGGTACCTGTTTAACTCTGTTAAGTGGAGAGGTATACCTACATCAAAGTTGCTAACACGGCCTCTCCTGACGAAGGGTCGTCCTCGGCCCGGTCGTACGGTGTCGATCTACAGAGACCAGCGCCAGCTGCTGTCGAGGGTCCGGCTTCAGGGTCTGCAACTAACAGAGGCATGGATCGCAGAACACTTGATCCCTCATCTGTGAAAGAACAACACATATTTAAATAGGCGCTCAGTATCTTTAAAACCGCCACCTAATTTTTCATCCTCCGTTCATAATATCTCTTTCACTTAATTCATACATCGCACAACATTCATAAATTTCAAACTCAATCTTACAGACTTCACCTCAGAGACGTCTCAAAATAATGAAAATAGGGCCCTTTTACTCAAGCAGTCGTATTGTGGTACTCGCTATCGAAGAACGCGGCACACGTCTCCGAGCACCACTCGCCTCGCCACGGTACCATGTACTGCACGGCAGCCAGAGTCGTTCTCCCGTAGCCTCCGCTCAACAGCTTCAGCTCGTAACGACCGCAGAGTCCAGCTTCTCTGTGGACTGAGAACACTTTATTACGTAAACAAATTGACGAGGTGAGAGTCTTTCTCTATTTGAATACTCATCTTATATGGCTTGGTTATCCTTCACAGCCGTCGAGCTCTGCTCCGCGTGATCTCACGTAGACCCTCACGATTCGGCCTTGTGTTCCGAGCAGCGACGTCAAAACGCGCGAATAACAGGCGTCGTCCCTTCGGTACCTGTTTAACTCTGTTAAGTGGAGAGGTATACCTACATCAAAGTTGCTAACACGGCCTCTCCTGACGAAGGGTCGTCCTCGGCCCGGTCGTACGGTGTCGATCTACAGAGACCAGCGCCAGCTGCTGTCGAGGGTCCGGCTTCAGGGTCTGCAACTAACAGAGGCATGGATCGCAGAACACTTGATCCCTCATCTGTGAAAGAACAACACATATTTAAATAGGCGCTCAGTATCTTTAAAACCGCCACCTAATTTTTCATCCTCCGTTCATAATATCTCTTTCACTTAATTCATACATCGCACAACATTCATAAATTTCAAACTCAATCTTACAGACTTCACCTCAGAGACGTCTCAAAATAATGAAAATAGGGCCCTTTTACTCAAGCAGTCGTATTGTGGTACTCGCTATCGAAGAACGCGGCACACGTCTCCGAGCACCACTCGCCTCGCCACGGTACCATGTACTGCACGGCAGCCAGAGTCGTTCTCCCGTAGCCTCCGCTCAACAGCTTCAGCTCGTAACGACCGCAGAGTCCAGCTTCTCTGTGGACTGAGAACACTTTATTACGTAAACAAATTGACGAGGTGAGAGTCTTTCTCTATTTGAATACTCATCTTATATGGCCTGGTTATCCTTCACAGCCGTCGAGCTCTGCTCCGCGTGATCTCACGTAGACCCTCACGATTCGGCCTTGTGTTCCGAGCAGCGACGTCAAAACGCGCGAATAACAGGCGTCGTCCCTTCGGTACCTGTTTAACTCTGTTAAGTGGAGAGGTATACCTACATCAAAGTTGCTAACACGGCCTCTCCTGACGAAGGGTCGTCCTCGGCCCGGTCGTACGGTGTCGATCTACAGAGACCAGCGCCAGCTGCTGTCGAGGGTCCGGCTTCAGGGTCTGCAACTAACAGAGGCATGGATCGCAGAACACTTGATCCCTCATCTGTGAAAGAACAACACATATTTAAATAGGCGCTCAGTATCTTTAAAACCGCCACCTAATTTTTCATCCTCCGTTCATAATATCTCTTTCACTTAATTCATACATCGCACAACATTCATAAATTTCAAACTCAATCTTACAGACTTCACCTCAGAGACGTCTCAAAATAATGAAAATAGGGCCCTTTTACTCAAGCAGTCGTATTGTGGTACTCGCTATCGAAGAACGCGGCACACGTCTCCGAGCACCACTCGCCTCGCCACGGTACCATGTACTGCACGGCAGCCAGAGTCGTTCTCCCGTAGCCTCCGCTCAACAGCTTCAGCTCGTAACGACCGCAGAGTCCAGCTTCTCTGTGGACTGAGAACACTTTATTACGTAAACAAATTGACGAGGTGAGAGTCTTTCTCTATTTGAATACTCATCTTATATGGCCTGGTTATCCTTCACAGCCGTCGAGCTCTGCTCCGCGTGATCTCACGTAGACCCTCACGATTCGGCCTTGTGTTCCGAGCAGCGACGTCAAAACGCGCGAATAACAGGCGTCGTCCCTTCGGTACCTGTTTAACTCTGTTAAGTGGAGAGGTATACCTACATCAAAGTTGCTAACACGGCCTCTCCTGACGAAGGGTCGTCCTCGGCCCGGTCGTACGGTGTCGATCTACAGAGACCAGCGCCAGCTGCTGTCGAGGGTCCGGCTTCAGGGTCTGCAACTAACAGAGGCATGGATCGCAGAACACTTGATCCCTCATCTGTGAAAGAACAACACATATTTAAATAGGCGCTCAGTATCTTTAAAACCGCCACCTAATTTTTCATCCTCCGTTCATAATATCTCTTTCACTTAATTCATACATCGCACAACATTCATAAATTTCAAACTCAATCTTACAGACTTCACCTCAGAGACGTCTCAAAATAATGAAAATAGGGCCCTTTTACTCAAGCAGTCGTATTGTGGTACTCGCTATCGAAGAACGCGGCACACGTCTCCGAGCACCACTCGCCTCGCCACGGTACCATGTACTGCACGGCAGCCAGAGTCGTTCTCCCGTAGCCTCCGCTCAACAGCTTCAGCTCGTAACGACCGCAGAGTCCAGCTTCTCTGTGGACTGAGAACACTTTATTACGTAAACAAATTGACGAGGTGAGAGTCTTTCTCTATTTGAATACTCATCTTATATGGCCTGGTTATCCTTCACAGCCGTCGAGCTCTGCTCCGCGTGATCTCACGTAGACCCTCACGATTCGGCCTTGTGTTCCGAGCAGCGACGTCAAAACGCGCGAATAACAGGCGTCGTCCCTTCGGTACCTGTTTAACTCTGTTAAGTGGAGAGGTATACCTACATCAAAGTTGCTAACACGGCCTCTCCTGACGAAGGGTCGTCCTCGGCCCGGTCGTACGGTGTCGATCTACAGAGACCAGCGCCAGCTGCTGTCGAGGGTCCGGCTTCAGGGTCTGCAACTAACAGAGGCATGGATCGCAGAACACTTGATCCCTCATCTGTGAAAGAACAACACATATTTAAATAGGCGCTCAGTATCTTTAAAACCGCCACCTAATTTTTCATCCTCCGTTCATAATATCTCTTTCACTTAATTCATACATCGCACAACATTCATAAATTTCAAACTCAATCTTACAGACTTCACCTCAGAGACGTCTCAAAATAATGAAAATAGGGCCCTTTTACTCAAGCAGTCGTATTGTGGTACTCGCTATCGAAGAACGCGGCACACGTCTCCGAGCACCACTCGCCTCGCCACGGTACCATGTACTGCACGGCAGCCAGAGTCGTTCTCCCGTAGCCTCCGCTCAACAGCTTCAGCTCGTAACGACCGCAGAGTCCAGCTTCTCTGTGGACTGAGAACACTTTATTACGTAAACAAATTGACGAGGTGAGAGTCTTTCTCTATTTGAATACTCATCTTATATGGCCTGGTTATCCTTCACAGCCGTCGAGCTCTGCTCCGCGTGATCTCACGTAGACCCTCACGATTCGGCCTTGTGTTCCGAGCAGCGACGTCAAAACGCGCGAATAACAGGCGTCGTCCCTTCGGTACCTGTTTAACTCTGTTAAGTGGAGAGGTATACCTACATCAAAGTTGCTAACACGGCCTCTCCTGACGAAGGGTCGTCCTCGGCCCGGTCGTACGGTGTCGATCTACAGAGACCAGCGCCAGCTGCTGTCGAGGGTCCGGCTTCAGGGTCTGCAACTAACAGAGGCATGGATCGCAGAACACTTGATCCCTCATCTGTGAAAGAACAACACATATTTAAATAGGCGCTCAGTATCTTTAAAACCGCCACCTAATTTTTCATCCTCCGTTCATAATATCTCTTTCACTTAATTCATACATCGCACAACATTCATAAATTTCAAACTCAATCTTACAGACTTCACCTCAGAGACGTCTCAAAATAATGAAAATAGGGCCCTTTTACTCAAGCAGTCGTATTGTGGTACTCGCTATCGAAGAACGCGGCACACGTCTCCGAGCACCACTCGCCTCGCCACGGTACCATGTACTGCACGGCAGCCAGAGTCGTTCTCCCGTAGCCTCCGCTCAACAGCTTCAGCTCGTAACGACCGCAGAGTCCAGCTTCTCTGTGGACTGAGAACACTTTATTACGTAAACAAATTGACGAGGTGAGAGTCTTTCTCTATTTGAATACTCATCTTATATGGCTTGGTTATCCTTCACAGCCGTCGAGCTCTGCTCCGCGTGATCTCACGTAGACCCTCACGATTCGGCCTTGTGTTCCGAGCAGCGACGTCAAAACGCGCGAATAACAGGCGTCGTCCCTTCGGTACCTGTTTAACTCTGTTAAGTGGAGAGGTATACCTACATCAAAGTTGCTAACACGGCCTCTCCTGACGAAGGGTCGTCCTCGGCCCGGTCGTACGGTGTCGATCTACAGAGACCAGCGCCAGCTGCTGTCGAGGGTCCGGCTTCAGGGTCTGCAACTAACAGAGGCATGGATCGCAGAACACTTGATCCCTCATCTGTGAAAGAACAACACATATTTAAATAGGCGCTCAGTATCTTTAAAACCGCCACCTAATTTTTCATCCTCCGTTCATAATATCTCTTTCACTTAATTCATACATCGCACAACATTCATAAATTTCAAACTCAATCTTACAGACTTCACCTCAGAGACGTCTCAAAATAATGAAAATAGGGCCCTTTTACTCAAGCAGTCGTATTGTGGTACTCGCTATCGAAGAACGCGGCACACGTCTCCGAGCACCACTCGCCTCGCCACGGTACCATGTACTGCACGGCAGCCAGAGTCGTTCTCCCGTAGCCTCCGCTCAACAGCTTCAGCTCGTAACGACCGCAGAGTCCAGCTTCTCTGTGGACTGAGAACACTTTATTACGTAAACAAATTGACGAGGTGAGAGTCTTTCTCTATTTGAATACTCATCTTATATGGCCTGGTTATCCTTCACAGCCGTCGAGCTCTGCTCCGCGTGATCTCACGTAGACCCTCACGATTCGGCCTTGTGTTCCGAGCAGCGACGTCAAAACGCGCGAATAACAGGCGTCGTCCCTTCGGTACCTGTTTAACTCTGTTAAGTGGAGAGGTATACCTACATCAAAGTTGCTAACACGGCCTCTCCTGACGAAGGGTCGTCCTCGGCCCGGTCGTACGGTGTCGATCTACAGAGACCAGCGCCAGCTGCTGTCGAGGGTCCGGCTTCAGGGTCTGCAACTAACAGAGGCATGGATCGCAGAACACTTGATCCCTCATCTGTGAAAGAACAACACATATTTAAATAGGCGCTCAGTATCTTTAGAACCGCCACCTAATTTTTCATCCTCCGTTCATAATATCTCTTTCACTTAATTCATACATCGCACAACATTCATAAATTTCAAACTCAATCTTACAGACTTCACCTCAGAGACGTCTCAAAATAATGAAAATAGGGCCCTTTTACTCAAGCAGTCGTATTGTGGTACTCGCTATCAAAGAACGCGGCACACGTCTCCGAGCACCACTCGCCTCGCCACGGTACCATGTACTGCACGGCAGCCAGAGTCGTTCTCCCGTAGCCTCCGCTCAACAGCTTCAGCTCGTAACGACCGCAGAGTCCAGCTTCTCTGTGGACTGAGAACACTTTATTACGTAAACAAATTGACGAGGTGAGAGTCTTTCTCTATTTGAATACTCATCTTATATGGCCTGGTTATCCTTCACAGCCGTCGAGCTCTGCTCCGCGTGATCTCACGTAGACCCTCACGATTCGGCCTTGTGTTCCGAGCAGCGACGTCAAAACGCGCGAATAACAGGCGTCGTCCCTTCGGTACCTGTTTAACTCTGTTAAGTGGAGAGGTATACATCAAAGTTTCGACCTTTCGTGGGCTCGGCTTTACCTGACCCTGACTCACAAACCCTGCCAAGATATTTGACCATCATATGACTTACGAGAACGAGACCAGCGATAGCAACGGCGATCGACGCTTGATGAGCGTGATCGAGATTAGTACAGAGAACGAACCCTACCCCCATAATTGCGTCGTGGCATTCGACATACTAATGAACTTCCAGATCGGGATCTAAATAGACTACGGCGCGAACTACCCCTTTTGCGCGACAAAGTCCGCAAACGGTGACGCACCCTGACAAAAGAACGTCTTTGGGTAGATTGACAGCGGGAGACGCTTCGTGATCGGACACGGAACCTACTGCGCGTCATTGTTCTGCTCCGACGTGGTGCTCGACCATAAAAGACACTAGGTGACAGAGACCGTAACTTACAGCGCGAAAGTTATCGCATGGATGACAGAGTTCTACTACGAAACCGATACCGAGAACGGCGTCGTGTTCGGACACGTGAGTCACCTTGTGTACGATGTTTCGTTCTACCACGGTCTTTATTTCTAGGCATGCTGAGAATTTACCAAGGTTACGTAAACAAGAATAACAAAGAGAATGCAACTGAGAGAATAAAACAACAAACTGCACAGAATCTGGCTATCTTTTCAATGTGTGGGTAGTTCCAATCTGTTTACTCGAAATTCGTGAGCTTTATGGATTTTATTATCCCTCACTTCTGATTTTAGGTAAAAAGGATCTGATTCATTAAAAAAAATAAACCACAGGCTTATCTAAACATTAACAATCAATTTAATCAAAATTAAACAAAACTACTACAATCAGATTGGACCACACACATTGAAAATGATCTAGATTACACATGAAAATGACATAACCAAAACACAATATGACTCACGCGTCCTTCACACCGAAATTACACAAAAACAATAAAACTCTACTGTCCATGAGATGTTGCACTGTCGAGCACCACGAGCGAAGTGACCGCAAGCCTCGATTCGGCCCGCTATTTATAGGCGGTCGCCTTGTTTGCCTCCTGGTGGGGAAGTTGCTAACAATAATACCTCACTACCTCGCACGAGCTCGCAACATGACATTTTACAGTATGTGACATGACATTTGAAGCATGACATCGTCCCACCTCACGAAATAGAATGAGGGCTTCATACAAACTCATTTTGAAACCGTGTCCTACTCAACACTACAAGAGAATGAAATTTATCTGTGGAATATTTTAAAATTAATCATAGACAAAAAAAATACTAGATTGAAATTTATTCAATCTTGCTTGCCAATCCTTACGTCAACAATAAAAAAAAACTGCAGTATCCGAACATAGTCATAGACAAATATACTTATCCTAAGATCCTGTTTGTGTGATGGCGTGTACTTCCGGTTATGCGTTGTCATGTCAAAAACGCAAGTGTCAAAAAAATTGTGGATGATACAAAACCGGCAATGGCGAAGTTGCAATTTTGTATTTTCTTCGTGCTTTATTTAGCAATAAGCAGTAGCAGCGTCAATGTTGATAATATTGCAAGTGAGCTTAAACTTAAAAATGTGGACAGAACCATCGATATCTCTTCTCAGCTTGCAAAAATCGTTTCAAAAATAACCTTGGAGAATACAGGGAAATTGCCGGTAAAGAATTTCTTGTTAGCCGTGGAAGCTTCTGCGAAGAATAATTTAGCGTACATCGGCGCTAAGGACAGTAACAGCAAGGACCTTCGCATCTCTGAGACTTCAGTGAAAGGTTATGACTATGTCAAATTCTGGCGTGTTGAACTGAGGGAAGCTCTCAACGCCGGGGCAACTGTGTACGTAGTCACAGAAGCAGTGTTCACAAAGGCTCTCCAGCCGTTCCCCAATGCCATAACTCAGCAGGAGGACCAACTAGTCAAATACACTGGCAACTTGTACGCGTACACGCCTTACTATGTCTCGTCACAGAAAACAGTCGTGAACATGAACACGAAGAGTGTAGAGTCGTTCACTAAAGTCAAGCCGTTTTCTCAACAAGACGGGTCTATTGTATATGGCCCATACCCAAACACTGGACCATTCACTGAGAAGGAATTGAGTGTACATTACAAGAATAATTCTCCATTCCTGACCGTGACTCGCATTGAGAGGCTGATTGAAGTATCTCACTGGGGCAACATTGCTGTCGAGGAAGTGATTGAGGTCGAGCATACGGGAGCTAAACTGAAGGGAGCATTCTCCCGCTATGATTATCAACAAGACCATCACAGTGGCCCAGCAAGTGTCCGATCATACAAGACCCTGCTCCCGGCTTCTGCATCTGATGTCTACTACCGTGACACCAATGGCAACATCTCTACGTCTAACATGAAAATGAAGAAGGACTCTGTTGAGTTGGACCTCAGACCCAGATACCCTCTTTTCGGTGGCTGGAGGACTCATTACACTCTCGGCTACAACGTCCCCAGCTACGAGTACTTGTACCACTCTGGAAATGATTACCTTTTGAAGATGAGGGTCATTGACCACATTTTTGATGATATGCAAGTTGATGAGGTAGTCACCAAAATTATCTTGCCAGAAGGCTCAACCGGAATCAAATTGAACATTCCTTACCAAATCACAAGGCTGCCTGATAGTCTACACTACACATACTTGGATACTAAGGGCCGCCCAGTTGTCAAGTTTATGAAGAAAAATGTTGTAGAGAACCACATTCAAGATTTCCAGCTTCGCTACACATTCCCTCGTCTGCTGATGTTCCAGGAGCCATTGCTGGTTGTAGGCTTCTTATACGCTTTGTTCTTATTAGTGATTATTTATGTAAGATTAGATTTCTCTATTCACAAGTCTGAACATCCTCACAAAGAATAATGTTATTTGTGCAGTATGAATGCAATTTATATTTGTAGTTCAACACTTTCTAGTTATATGCATTTAAGTTATGTCTCAGTGTGTGCAGTAATAAAGTGTTTTTAATACAACAAAATCTATTATAATGTTATCTCCCTCCATGTTAGGTACACAAAAAATGCATTTCAGTGCCCCAGTCAGACCAATCAAAACAATGAATTCATAACAATGTCAGTTTTGACATGTACATCTGGATTAGTGTATTGTTCAGTTTCAAACGAGTAAATGAATACATCGCAGACATGAACCCTTGGAAGAATTTATTGTTCCGAGCATGAACCGAAAACATAATTTTTGAAGCAAATGATTGTCACTATTTTCTTCAGATTTAAATGAAAAAGTGTCATTTTTAAAGCCAGGGGCCCTATTCACGATGACCAAACAAAACGAGACGCGGGAAAACGTGTGGAATTACCGTGTTATCGTATTCTGCATGACAATGTCAGATTTCATAAACGAGAGTAGGCGCGAGACGAGGCTCGTTTTGAATTGTCAAAATTACATGCTTCAATATTGCGTGTTTTGCTAAAAACTAGGTTGTGTTTTTACTAATTATGTAAATAAATTAGTCTTCTTTAAACTATTTAATAGCAGAATAGATTATTTGTACAATAAATAATATAATCTAGGTACCATTGAATAATATCCCTAATAAATGATGTGGTAAATAAGTGAAATAACCTAACCCTAGTGTACAGAATAATTATTACTCCCGGAGCCCTAGTGCACAAAAGGAGCTTTTGAGGCGCATTTTGAATCTTTTCACCACGCAAGGTTCGAAAGAACTAGGGGCTAGTAGTAGTTGTAGTAGGTACTAACCTAACCTAACTAATAGCTCTTTTATTGTGAATGCAAAAGTTTGTGAAGATGTGACGATGCTTGTGACTCATAATTTAATTCTAAATGGCTGCACGGATTGAGTGAAACTTGGGATATGCATAGTATGTGTGCTGGAATAACATTAGGCTACTTTTTATCCTGGCAATAGGCGAGCGAAGCCGCAGGCGGCAGGTAGTACTTAATAAGTTAAAGAAAAGTGAGCATTTTTGTGTTTTATGGTTTTAATGCATTTATTTAACATAATATAACTGTCATGAGCTGCCCCTCCTAATGTAGCACATGAGTAGGTATGCCTTTAAACCACTGTTGCAAATCTGAAACGAGGCAGAAATCATTGTTATTGTTTTTATAGGTAGGTACCTACATACTTTCATGTTTTTGGAAATAAAGATTATATTCTACTAATATAATGAAAGTGAAAGTTTTTTCAAAGAATCTAATAAAGTTAATTTATTTTAGTTCGCTGATGCTCTCACAAATACTATTATGTAATACCTACTAAAATAAATAGTTGATTAAAATATTACCCTTGTTTGATTTAATTCCTCTCTTGTTCAGAGGTAGGATGCAGACGACAGCACGGTTGTAGAAAGCTACACCTCTAGCGCACGTGCCAGTGGGCCTGACATCATATGTCTCAGAGACACTATGGTCGAGCGGTTGAACAAGTCCCTTAGGGCTGTCTCTGATTGGGGCGATGCCAACCTGGTCAAGTTCAATGCCAGTAAGACACAGGCGTGTTTATTCTCAGCAAAAAGGAGACCATTCCTACAATCTCCTTCTTTCCGAGATGTATCTGTACCGATAACTGACTGCCTCGACCTTCTTGGTGTCACTTTAACATCGACTCTAAATTTTGGATCATATATTGAGTCAAAGGCTCAGTTAGCCTCGAAAAAGCTAGGTATCCTCTCGAAGGTGAGACGCTATTTCACTCCTATGCAGTTGCTCACTTTGTACAAAGCGCAAGTTAGAGCCTGCATGGAGTACTGATCCAACCTTTGGGATGGCTCTGCTAAGTACCAGCTACAGGCATTAGAGTCGATTGAGAGGCGCGCCAAGAAGCTAATAGGTGACGACTCTTTGGTTGAATCTCGGCTACAAAGCCTTGAGCATCGCCGTAGAGTCGCCAGTTTATCGGTCTTTTATCGGATACATTTCGGAGAGTGTGCGCAGGAACTGTACAATTTAGTTCCGCCGTCCCCCTTCTTCCATCGGACTTCCAGATACCCGGAAAGGCGCCATCTGTACATGGTTGACATTCCAAATGTTCGTACTAAGCGCTTTGAGTCCACATTCTTTATACGAACTGCAAAAATGTGGAACTCTCTGCCGGGGTCTGTATTTCCTGAAAAGTATAATATGGGTGTCTTTAAATCGAGAGTCAATAGGTTTCTTCTAGGTAAGCGTGCTCCATCTTAGACCACTGTTACTTAACATCAGGTAGAGTGTGGTCAAACGCAAACCTATTTCTGTTAAAAAAAAAAAAAAAAAAAAGAAATTTGATGTAGGTTGGCATCATTCAAGGCATTCACCGCTTACTCTATGCAGAGGCTTACAGGTGCTAACCAAGTTTCCCACTGGCTTTTGATAGCTACTGGTGATCAGGAAATTGAGGGTTGTAAGTATCTGGAAAAATACAGTAAATATAGTAGGTTTCAGTCTAACCTAATACCTAACCTAGGTACCATTTTATTATTGTTCAATAAATTAAGTTTATTGACCGCAAGTGGCATTGCGAGCTGAGTGCCTCCGTGCTTCGGAGGGCACGCTAAATTATGGGTCCCGGCTTTTAAGTCGTTAAGCCATGACGGAGGCCTTTAGGCGGCCTAAAAACTCCGTCACTAGAGTTGGCCACTAGCTCATACGAACATACATACCATACATAATAGGTATCTATTTACTTACTTATTCATATCAAGTGCCTATCAAGAAAAAGCAGGCAATTTGTGGTACAGTACGGTCAACGGATCTAGGCACTCGTGAAGTTAGCCATTTCGAGCAGTAGACAGTATGAAAAACTTCATTGCGCATGTCAAACTGCTAACTTCACGAGTGTCAAGATCCGTTGACTGTACTGTACTCGCAGTTTCTGATACCCAAGACACATAATCCTAGTGTC
This sequence comes from Scotopteryx bipunctaria, assembly GCA_949320045.1. Classification (NCBI taxonomy): domain Eukaryota; kingdom Metazoa; phylum Arthropoda; class Insecta; order Lepidoptera; family Geometridae; genus Scotopteryx; species Scotopteryx bipunctaria. Next base: position 11,939,510 of record OX439442.1, on the reverse strand, counting down.
CCTCTGTATTGTGGGTCATGTTTGTATGTGAATTTAGAGAGTTCTATATTTAAAAAAATCAACATTTTTTTATGACACAATTTTCCCAAATTGAACCATGTAGGCTCAGACCAAATAAAAAGAAAAGACCCCGCGCCGCGAACAACAAAAGTGAAGCCGCCATTTTATCTATGTGTGTGGTTTTAAGGTTGTGTGTTCCAAGTAACCTAAATTCACAGTATAATAATTAAGAAACGATGCTATTTGAAGCACTTACAAGTGAAAAGTGATTCCGTGAGACTTTTTATGTGATTTGCTGCTGTTTTTACAAGTTTTCACTACACAGGAAGGCATAATTCTATTTTTAAGACTCGTGACGTACTAAGAGCGATGAGCATGGTTTTAGTGTAGGTGTGTGCGTGAGCGTGTATGTTTACTTGCAGGAGCACGGTTTTGTGTGGCTTCACTTTTGTTGTTCGCGGCGCGGCGTCTACTCTTTTTATTTGGTCTGAGCATGTAGGTAAGTAGTTGTGTTTTATGGTAAACAAGTCATACCTGATTAAATCAGCTGGAAGAAGGTGTGGTTGTTCACGAGTTTCCTGAAATAAGATATTATTATAAACCACCAATAGACTTTATTAAAAAAAAATACAAAATAACACGATCCTTAAATAATTATAATTTGAAATAATTTAAACATGAACAAATAAATTGACTCTTAGATAATGTCCGCTCGCTCCGACCGTCCGAGAAAAAGTGGCAGCTCGTGTGCTTGTTCGGCTCTCGAAGGCTAGCAGAGGTGGCCTGATGGTGGTAGCAAGCCACGCCCCTTTGTCATGCGTTTTGCTCGTTACACGGCCTCTCCTGACAGGCGGTCGTCCTCGTCCGCAACCCTGAGATGCTCGCGACTTGGACCAGCCTCATCGTCACCCGATGGTTCTACGATGGTATCATCAGACTCAGCTGAAAATAGCAGACAAATTGAACACATTAGAATTTATCATTTTAAGCTATCAGCATAACACATTCCCTGCATACATTTCATTTCATTATTTCATACTCGTCATCAAACATTATTCCCCTTTACATATCCACATTTATCTGTAACATTCACACAGGTCGATCTCGAGAGCTCTCATCATACCATAACCTGGCTCGGCCAGTGAAAGAAAACATTAGCAGTGACTAGTATACCATGACAGCGCCCATAAATGAGCTAACTGCCCTGCCGTGGTAGAGAATCACACTCGATACCAACGTGAACCGGTAGAGAATCACACTCGATACCGTGAAAACCGTGGCAGAGAGTGCCAACGTGAACCGGTAGAGTATCACACTCGATACCGTGAAAACCGTGGCAGAGAGTGCCAACGTGAACCGGTAGAGTATCACACTCGATACCGTGAAAACCGTGGCAGAGAGTGCCAACGTGAACCGGTAGAGTATCACACTCGATACCGTGAAAACCGTGGCAGAGAGTGCCAACGTGAACCGGTAGAGTATCACACTCGATACCGTGAAAACCGTGGCAGAGAGTGCCAACGTGAACCGGTAGAGTATCACACTCGATACCGTGAAAACCGTGGCAGAGAGTGCCAACGTGAACTGGGGAGATTATTCTCATTACTCACACAAGACAAGTAAAACAATATTGGCAACTCACATTCGAAGAATGCAGCGCATGTGTCGGGTGTCCACTCGCCGGGCTCGGCCGCTCCTGACCATGATCGTCGGGCAGCACAGAGTAGGTACATTGAAAAACTCTTTTTGGGGCATGAATCAAAAACTGCGAGTCCTAGATCCGAACAAATGTAACACCGTCCCGATTTAAAATGTCTGTCTGTACCAATGATAGCCGGTGTACTCATGTAAGAAAAGGGTACTATGACAAAGTCGACATCGAGAGCAATGTTACTAAACTCGACCGTGAGTGTGACGTATTCGCGGGAAACAACCTCATTGGCACCCATTCCTTTCAACACACAGTGGGATTACATTCGTTGGTTGAACATAATGGTCCATCATTAGTTATAAACCTACCCTCGATTACTTCTATAGACGAATCAAAATCCTATTTAAGGTGACGTTGCGAGACTCACGAGACCTATCAAGACGACTAAACGAACTTTCGTGACGCCATGCGAACTGCTATAAGAATTGCGTGAATCCTCACGTCTTTGCGAACGATAGCGACAGTCAGGTGAACGACGGCGATGCTCGTTAATAGGTGTATGACGACTGTTAGACACACTATAGCGACAATGACAGCTTCTAATAAGTGTTCCATCTCTCCTACGTACAGGCTCACGTTCCCTAGTCTTGGACGAACGTTCCGACATACTCAAACAAGAAAAAAGGGTACTTACAGTTTTAAAACCACACGAAAACTTCACAAACTCCTAACTAAACTATTGTCATGATGATAACGGCCTAAAGCACGTTATGATCCCAACCGTTAGTTTCCTAGAAGAGGATACCAGCGTACGATCTGCCGCCGATTCGTCGTCACGTGCATGGCCAGCCACGGCGCTGGTCGGTAATGCGGGTAGGTCGAGGCGCGGCGTAAGCTGTGGAGTAAAAGGCTCGGACGGCGGCGGTGGAGCGGCGAAACGTTGTTCAAGCGAATTTAATCTATCTAGGATAGCATCTAAAGCGTCTTTTTTTGTAGCGCGTTTTCGCTTACGTGAACGAGAAGGTTGTTCATCGTCAGACATTTTACAAAGTCTTAAGCAGTCCCAGAAATAATTTATCAAACTCACCCAGTAACTTTAACTTTAAAATCAAACCAAAACACAAAGAAAATAAAATCAGGTAAGCCAAATGCGGGCAGGCTTTGCGGAGCTCAATCCCACGCACTGATATTATAAACCACCAATCAACTTTATTAAAAAAAAATACAAAATAACACGATCCTTAAATAATTATAATTTGAAATAATTTAAACATGAACAAATAAATTGACTCTTAGATAATGTCCGCTCGCTCCGACCGTCCGAGAAAAAGTGGCAGCTCGTGTGCTTGTTCGGCTCTCGAAGGCTAGCAGAGGTGGCCTGATGGTGGTAGCAAGCCACGCCCCTTTGTCATGCGTTTTGCTCGTTACAATATAATATCTGATGAGTTTCAAATATAATAAAGTAAACAAACTATATCTCAGTCTTATTAATCATAGGTTTGGAATTGTTTGTTTGCTTCTATTCTAAGAGCAAGTCAGTCTTTTTTAAATCTTAATTAGTATGATGGATCACTAGAGTCTCTTCCTCATGAGCTCCTCCTCCTCCTAGCTCATCTGCACAGGCAGCAGCGCGCGGATCTGACACAATCCCACCTACAACTTCGCACCTCCAACTTAGTCTTACGTATATTCTTGATCTAAATAGGAATGATGGCTCACCAGAGTCTCTTCCTCATGAGCTCCTCCTCCTCCTGGCTCATCTGCACTGGCAGCAGCGCGCGGATCTGGCTCAGCCCCACCCACATCTCCGCTACATCCAGCTTCGTCTTCGCGTTTATCACATAAGTCTTCTCGAGAGCACGGATCAGTTCGCCAACAGCGTCGTACTGACGGACTAGGAGACTGGAAGGAAGAAATATATTATTACTAGCAGCCGCCCGCGGCTTCGCTCACGCGGTACCCAGATAAAAAGTACCCTATGTCCCATTCCAGCACACGTAGGTACCTACTATCCTCATTATCCATTATAATATAGTGTACGCTAAACGATGACTAAAGTATTGCCATCTCTTACCATTTCATAATGACAAACAGTGACAGGGCTAACCTTAAGCAATGGCTAACTTTAGCGAACGAATATGAATAATGGTATGTAAGTATATTCCGTAGTTTTTGCGTGAAAGAGTAACAAACATACCTAAATCTAAAAAATAAGAAATTTCGGTGAATTTAGTATAAATTTTGAGAGTTAAGGTCATGGGCGCCGGCAGAAATAATTTCCAGGTGGTGCAGATTTTAGTTTTCTTACAATCTTTGCCGTATATGATTGTTAATAAAAAGATGAAATTTTAGTCTGAATGTTTGAGACATTTACAAATTTCTGACTATTCATTATGAATTTATTATATAGGTACCCAGTCGTCACGGCTCACACCTATTTGTTCACGACGATCGAAATTTAAAAATTCTAAATTGGTGGGCCAGGAGTACCGGGATCCATATTAATCGATTTCCATTACTTCTCTGAACGCACCCTTTAAAGTACCGCTACTCTACACCAGATGGCACCAGCATAAATGGGATGAACTTAGCAGAGAAAGCGCAATACAGTTTCAATAATTCCTGTTGACCCCAAATTCCCAAGGGGTGCAAGTGCACCCTCTGGCACCCCCTTGCCGGCGCCCATGGTTAAGGTAAACTTTTCAAAACGCAACGATGGCGCGTCAAAATTTGATCAGAATTAGCAGCGACATCTAGTTTTCAGACGTTGAATTACGTCAGAACTCCATGAATAATCAAGATTGGAAACTTATTAGACCAGAAATAATTTATGCTTCCTTTCACAGGTAATTTGACATTGACAGTTCCTTTTACATATGTTTTGTATCATCTATTACTAATCTTTGGTATCATGTATTTTTTGTTCTGAGGTATCATCACTGTCATATGTCAAAATAAAAGTATTCTATTTTTCATGAAAAACATGCCAAAAATAAAGAATTTACAGGTAATTATGACATCAACTAAATGAGAAAAATCGGCTCTTTAATTTGATATAGGTTATGTGCAGTTTTAGACCAAAAATTGATTCCAGGTTTTCATCCCTTTTCACCCCTTTAGAGGTTGAATTTTGAAAAATGCCTTCTTAGTACACCCCTACGTACCAAGGTTTACCTACACTGAAAATTTCAAGTCTCTACGTCCAGCGGTTTAGGCTGTGCGTTGTCTGTCAGTCAGTCAGTCAGTCAGTCAGGACAAAGATTCTTATAATATAAGATTATCATTAGGAGTCTGTAATAATATCTGCCAGTTTCATCATGTTACATGAATTAACATATAAATAGTGTAAAACATAAATGGCAACGAAGATACATTTTTTTTTTGTTTGGTACCTGGAACAGAGATATGAGTAAAATTACCTCAACATTTCTCTGACGAGTTTGGGCGTCTCGATCTGCGACTCCTCGGCCCAACTGACAATAGTGCCGATCAGGACTTTACGAAACTTCTCTTCTGGAGTCTTATTTGCCGGTTCTTCTATGGCCTGTAGGTACAATAAATAAATAAATAGCACCCAACAGTCACATACATAGTCCTGACCCCACATTAGGATTCCCTGTGTCGTGGGTATCAGAAACTACGAGTACCATGGTACCACAACACCCAGACCCGGAACAAATATTTACAGAACATGCAATTTCTTCCGCAGCGGAAATCGAACCCGCGCCTCTTGCGCCTCTGCCGAGTAATCGCCCGCCACGCCACAGAGGCCGTCAAATTGTTATAAGACACTTTTATAATAAAAATTACTGTAGATTCAAGTTTTTTTTTGCACTAGTACTGAACCTTTCGTGTGCGGATCCAACTCGCACTTGAAATTTTTTTTTAATTATACTTTCACTTATTCTAGTTCTCTTTCAACTATAATTAACCTTTCACACCTTCAACTCTTTCTAGTTCTCTCTAAAGACTTTCGCTCCATAGATAAATGTTTTTCAAGAAATTCCAAATGTTATTTACGTTATGATTAGTAATAGTTACCTCAGACAGTGGCTCTTGCAGAGCGTTGAGAGACACATGCACCATGAGGCTCTCGTGGATCTCGTTCATCCTGACGATGAACTCCTCGCCACAAGGACAATTCTCCTTCCAAGATTCTTCTTCCTGGTCCATGTGCTTGAAGCCTGTAAAAACATCATAGTTACCTAGTAGATTTCGTAAAAGGCCTAACCTCCGAATACTCAAACGCATCTCAAAATTGAGCACGTCTCAAATGACGATTTTTTGACAGATTATCATCAGAAACTGTCAAAAAACCGTGAGTTGAGACGTGCTCAACTCTGAGTTGCGTTTGAGTATTCGGGGGTAAGACAAGTAGGTATATAGTTGAGCTCGAGGCTTAGGACAAGTATATAGTCAAGTTTACTCCTTTTACTCCATTTACTCTTTTCTAAACTAGTAACACCTACCAGGTAGGTCCGATCTATTACTCAATTAACCTTTTGTTAGGGTTTCTGAAATGTATAGCGAATTATGTATGTTGTTTTACCATTATAATTATATAAAAATCGAAGAACTATTATTTAGTAACTATTATTAGTGTAAAAGTTTTATAAAATATATAAATTCCTCAGCTCCCAAAAACAGAATGTCCTTCCAAACTCATATCTCGTTACAAGTTTCAAAAAATAGCTCCCCGATTTGGTGGCAAAACGCTTATCCAATCACAGCCCGAGCGGCTCTGTGAATGGCTAGCGTCATTGCTGCAAAACTTCAGACCAATCGTGGGGCTTAACAATAGAAGTGTAAATTAAAAAAATACAATAAAAATGAATTAATCCTACTGATATAAGCTACCCATAATTTAAAATATCAATTATGCCAATCAAATACTTATTATATACATACCTAATATAAAACAACCTTGTCCTCGTGGTGTTAATCACCGGAAATGACATCTTATAAATACAATTGAAAAACTTTCCTACATTAAAATAATAGTTCTTCGATTTTTATATAATTATAATGGTAAAACAACATACATAATTCGCTATACATTTTAGAAACCCTAACACTTTGAATTTATAATAAAAGCGTCCATTTTAATTGCGGGTTCCTATCAGACGGAATAGGAAAAAATAAGACAACGATGTTTTTATGAAACAAAGTATTAATAATCAGTCTTTTATAAATAAACTATATAATATCTACTAAAAAACAGCATAGAAAATCACAATCTTTTAAACAAATTTTTAACCGTATTCTGGTAATAATTTATAGAAACTACTCAAAATAAAATTAGTCTTAAAAAAACAGGAATACAAATATCTACGAATATTTAATTTTATCTACATAATCATTATAGGAACTATCTTATTTTTTTTTTTAGTGTAAAGTTCCGTAAATTAATATCCTGAATTTAGATGTTAGTTAAATTAATATAAAAGTCAATTTATGATTTTAATGTAAGTCACTGAACGACTACCGGTACGACATCGCCGCCATCTTGTTGTTTACGAAGGATTTGTATAAAAGCGCTTAGCCTGTCGTATCGGGCGTCATTGCTCCGTTGGCTTTGCGTGTTTCGACATCGTGCTGATAACTTGTGTTTGAGTAAGTACCTATATCGTATTAATACATTAGTGTTCTGTGGGTAGGTACGTACTTTAAACACAAGTTATCAGTACGACGGTAATGTACATTACCTAGGTTAGTTACATTATATTTTAATGTGTTAATTCGATATTGCTATCTTTGCTGCCTATGCTATCTTTGCTGCCTATGCGATCTTTGCTGCCTATGCTATCTTTGCTGCCTATGCGATCTTTGCTGCCTATGCGATCTTTGCTGCCTATGCGATCTTTGCTGCCTATGCGATCTTTGCTGCCTATGCTATCTTTGCTGCCTATGCGATCTTTGCTGCCTATGCGATCTTTGCTGCCTATGCGATCTTTGCTGCCTATGCTATCTTTGCTGCTTATGCGATCTTTGCTGCCTATGCGATCTTTGCTGCCTATGCTTAGCGAGCCGAAATTTTTAACTCAATGTAGCTTTAAACCATCTCTAGAAGTCTTTAGAAGCTAGCGAGCGAAGCGAGCTTCAAACCAATGCGAGCGAAGCGAGCCGAATTTTTTAACTCAATGTAGTTTTAAACAATTTCTGGAAGCCTCTAGAAGTTAGCGAGCGAAGCGAGCTTCAAACCATTGCGAACGAAGCGAGCCGAAATTTTTAACTTAATGTAGCTTTAAACCATCTGTAGAAGTCTCTAGAAGTTAGCGAGCGAAGCGAGCTTCAAACCAATGCGAGCGAAGCGAGCCATATTTTTTAACTCAATGTAGTTTTAAACCATTTCTAGAAGTCTCTAAAAGTTAGCGAGCGAAGCGAGCTTCAAACCAATGCGAGCGAAGCGAGCCGAAATTTTTAACTTAATGTAGCTTTAAACGATCTCTAGAAGTCTCTCGAAGTTAGCGAGCGAAGCTAGCTTCAAAGCGAAGCGAGCCGGAATTCTTAACTCAATGTAGCTTTAAACCATCTCTAGAAGTCTTTAGAAGCTAGCGAGCGAAGCGAGCTTCAAACCAATGCGAGCGAAGCGAGCCAAATTTTTTAACTCAATGTAGTTTTAAACCATTTCTGGAAGCCTCTAGAAGTTAGCGAGCGAAGCGAGCCGAAATTTTTAACTTAATGTAGCTTTAAATCATCTGTAGAAGTCTCTAGAAGTTAGCGAGCGAAGCGAGCTTCAAACCAATGCGAACGAAGCAAGCCGAAATTTTTAACTTAATGTAGCTTTAAACCATCTGTAGAAGTCTTTAGAAGTTAGCGAGCGAAGCGAGCTTCAAACCAATGCGAGCGAAGCGAGCCGAAATTTTTAACTTAATGTAGCTTTAAACGATCTCTAGAAGTCTCTAGAAGTTAGCGAGCGAAGCGAGCCGAAATTCTTAACTCAATGTAGCTTTAAACCATCTCTAGAAGTCTTTAGAAGCTAGCGAGCGAAGCGTGCTTCAAACCAATGCGAGCGAAGCGAGCCAAATTTTTTAACTCAATGTAGTTTTAAACCATTTCTGGAAGCCTCTAGAAGTTAGCGAGCGAAGCGAGCCGAAATTTTTAACTTAATGTAGCTTTAAATCATCTGTAGAAGTCTCTAGAAGTTAGTGAGCGAAGCGAGCTTCAAACCAATGCGAGCGAAGCGAGCCAAATTTTTTAACTCAATGTAGTTTTAAACCATTTCTAGAAGTCTCTAAAAGTTAGCGAGCGAAGCGAGCTTCAAACCAATGCGAGCGAAGCGAGCCGAAATTTTTAACTTAATGTAGCTTTAAACCATCTCTAGAAGTCTCTAGAAGTTAGCGAGCGAAGCGAGCCGAAATTCTTAACTCAATGTAGCTTTAAACCATCTCTAGAAGTCTTTAGAAGCTAGCGAGCGAAGCGAGCTTCAAACCAATGCGAGCGAAGCGAGCCAAATTTTTAACTCAATGTTGTTTTAAACCATTTCTGGAAGCCTCTAGAAGTTAGCGAGCGAAGCGAGCCGAAATTTTTAACTTAATGTAGCTTTAAACCATCTCTAGAAGTCTCTAGAAGTTAGCGAGCGAAGCGAGCCAAATTTTTTAACTCAATGTAGTTTTAAACCATTTCTAGAAGTCTCTAAAAGTTAGCGAGCGAAGCGAGCCGAATTTTTTTACTTAAACTTTCGCATTTATAATTATAAGTAAGAAGTAAGATTTTAGTTTCGACGATGTAGATTGTGTGCTTATTTACCTACTATAGACTTCGACTTTGAAACAAGACGAGACACTTACCTTAAAACTGAGTTCATCTGTTCTCTGGGCGGACAGCGGAATTCCCTGGTCTTCTTGGCAGCCACGGCGCTCGGCAAATCTGACTGCTTGATTTCTTGGTAACGTCTGAAAGCAAGAAAAATATGCGTACATAATATTTAATCAGTTCAAGCTAGAGATGGGCGGGTGGGTAAAAATTCGGGTGGGTAAAATAGGAAGGAAAGGGTAAAATAGGTAAAAATTAAAAAATACCCATTTATACCGGGTATTTTTTATTAATACCGGGTAAAAATTCGACCTGTATTTTAAATTTTTTTTTAACCGATTGCCTAGATCCACCTACCCGTCCGTAACCGTACCGTAACGAAAACGATTTTTCACTCACCTTTTGTTTTGTTTATACAGAAATTCACAATTCAAAGAATATTATAAAGCTGCAGTGTTTGTTTGTTTGTTTGTTTGAACGCGCTAATCTCTGGAACTACTGGTCCGATTTGAATGATTCTTTCAGTGTTGGGTAGTCCATTTATCGAGGAAGGCTATAGGCTATGTTTTTTTTTCAAAATTAGGGATCCGTAATAAAACTGCTATTTTGTAACACAAGGTGCAAAATCGAAAACCTATTTTTGCGTGCGCTGCAAAAACTATTGACGGTAGAAAAAAATGATGTACTACGGGGTTGTAGATCCCATTAAGACCTACAAAAAAGTCCGCGAGAACATATATCTAGCTATCATGGTTTAATCACAATAACCGATTTTGTGTTCAAAATAATTATTAAATCGTCTGAAGAGAAAAAACTACGTTAAATATGTATCGTAATATTGATCTTTATCGAAATTAAGCATTATGTTATCAAGAGTATTTATGAAGAAGTAAAAAACTTTTTGTTTCATCTCAATCGGATATTTCGTTTAAAAGTTATCACGTGTGTAAGATGTTAAGAGTTGGTACCTATTAATGAGTTATGGGCCATAGTCTATTTATTGAGGGAGGCTATAATATAGGCAATATTTTATCTCGGAAACGAGAAAAACGCGGGTGAAACCGCGGGGCACAGCTAGTAAACAAATAAAATAATAAATAAATAGTGGCGGACATTCTAACACAGCAACATCTAGCCCCAAACTAAGAAAAACTTGTAATATGGGAACCAGATGACTTCTTCTTCTCGTGTCGATGCTTCGTTAAATGTTTTTAGAGTAAAAGGTGGCCACCTCAATCGCGCTATCTGTAGCGGCATTGAGGTCATCCCTTGTGCAGGTGGTTGGACACAGGGGGCACACCAGCAGGTGCGGCATGGTTTGCGCCGGAGCACCGCAGTCGCATTGTGCCAAATTAGGCTCCCTAAATCCCCATTCGCACATGTTGAATCTGCAACGACCAACTTGGGTGCGGAGCCGATTTAACGACTTCCAGACTAGCCATGGCAGAGCGTGTCCTGGTGGTAATTTTTCCTGCGGGGTGATAAAATTAGGAGGTGGGGGTTTTTTCTCCTTCCAAAGCTTATACTTTGCGGAAGCCGGATGGTCATTTGAAGCCTGTGTGAAACGCTGAAAGCTTTTGCGGCTTTTGAGGCGAGCTTCAGGTATTTCGTGCCCATACAAAGGATGTCGGTTATCACTCTCTTGCTTGGATTTCTCCATTGAACTAGCTACATCCCGTCGCACGCATGGTGGTGTGATACCTGCTGAAGAATATAGCATGTTGAGAGGAGTTGGCTTGAGACACCCAGTAATTATGCGACACGTTTCGTCGAGCGCTACTTCAACGAGTTTGGCATGTGCAGACATGTGCCACACTGGGCACCAGCGGAGAAGCACAGCGCCATACCAGTAGAACGTAAAACGTCTGGCGCTGCTCCCCACTTGGTAGATGTTAGATGCCGTAGTAGACTGTTGCGAGAGCCGACTTTCATCTTTGTCTTTTGACAGTGTGGTTTGTAACACAATTATTTGTCCAGTGTTACGCCAAGATACTTTGGATAGCGCTCACATTGGATGGTAACTCCTTGCCACGTGATGTTGAGAGACCGATCAGCCTGGTGGCTGCGCAAGTGGAAAGCGCAGGCTTGAGTTTTTGATGGATTGGGTTTTAGACCATTTGCATCGTAGTAGGCTCCTAGTTCTTTAAGGGCGACGGTCAGGTTCTCTTCCGCCTCTTCAAAGGTTTTTGTCTGGGTGGTCAAAGCTAGGTCGTCCGCGTATAAGAAACGGGTTGTATTTGGGCTGCTAGGTTGATCGTTCGTATACAAATTGAACAGGGTTGATGCAAGGACACTCCCTTGGGGAAGTCCGTTTTTGACGCTGCGCCATCTACTTTTTTACGTAAGAAGGTGAACTTGAAAGCGGTGGTTACGAAGCAGTTCACCAAGTATTTGAACAAACCCAAGATCGTTGGTCAAATCTTCAACTTTTCCTAGGAGTTTTCAGATGTTTACGGTATCATAAGCAGCAGTTAGGTCAACTAAAACCATGCCTGTTATATTATTCGTCTCAAAGCCGTCCTCGATATGTTGGGTGAGTCTAAGAGTCTGCCCACAACAGACTTTTCCGGGTCTAAATCCTGCTTGTTCGTGGATCAGTTTTGAATCCACAAGTGGTGTGAGACGGTTGAGGAGGAGTCTCTCAAACAGTTGGTACAGGTGACACAACAATGAAATGGGCCTGTAGCTTTTAGGGTCATCGTGAAACTTCCCAAGCTTTAAAAGTGCCACATCCTTTGCTCTTCTCCACATTTTTTCCACCAGATGACTGATAAAATACTTATATACTTTTTGTTTGTAAATACGTTAGAACACCCAGACACAGAACAAACATCTATTATTCATCACACAAATATTTTTTCTGGGTGGGGATCGCAGCCACAACCTTCAGCGCAAAGGAAGAGCTACTACCAAGTGACCTGTGAGGCCAGTCAAATCATTATAGCTAATTAGGAATAAAAACTAACAAATAAAAGCATATATAATTAGTTGTACCTCAAAAAAAGATGCATTGAATTTTTACCCGGTATTAATTCGAAATGGGAAGGTAAAAATGGGTATAAATGGGTAAAAACCCAAAGGTCGGGTTTTTACCGGGTAAGCGCCCATCTCTGGTTCAAGCTGGTATTATTGTTTCTGGTGGCCACAAGCATTGATTGATTGGCTTAGATTCCCGCTGCGGGAGTATTCTATCAGCCATCTGGCTCCCTTTGCTTAGTTGGGGGCTAGATGGTGCTGTATGATAATGTCCTCAAATATTTATATTTATACTAGCTGCCTCTCGCGTCTTTGCTCGCGTAGTAGGTACCCAGATGAAAAATAGCCTATATGTTAATCCAGTATATATCCGTTCAGCCGTTTAGGCGTGATTGAGGCACAAACATCCAAACTCACAAACTTTCGCATTTATAATATAACTGAGATTTATAGAATTTTTTTTTTAAAGCAGGGTTATGCCGATGTTACCTCAACTGATCGCTCTGCAGATCGCCTACGAAGTCGTGAGCAAAAGCTATGATGCCTTCCACTCTATGCCTCAGTTGTATGTCGTTCAGATGTTGTTCCTGTGCTCGTCTTTTCCTTCTATAGGACATAATTAGAAACATTTATAGAAACTTCAAAAATTTATTTACAAAGACAATCTATATTATCATTAAAAACTTTCAGGTAATCGGTGTAATAATAAGAAAATAGAGTGATAGGTTAGCGTGGGCATGTTATGCGGAGGGAAGAAAGTCGTGTTACAAGGAAAGTGCTGAATATGAATGCGGATGGATGCACGGACAGAGGAAGGCCTAAGAAAAGATGGATGGATTGTGTGAAAGAGGACATGCGTATGAAAGGAGTGAGTACTGAGATGACGAATGATAGAAGATGGAAGAGGAAAACATGTTGTGCCGACCCCACCTAGTGGGATAAGGGCAGGAAAATGATGATGATGATGATGATGATGATGGTGTAATAATATTTAAAATAATAATGTTTAATTTTTTAATAATATTTATTTATATGTATGTATACAACGTGTAACATAATGTCCCTATAAGCCCGAAAGGGGTGTATTCAGACCGAGCACTTGAATACATTGACGTGTGCAAAAGTTCAATACATCATATTTGAAATTCCAATACAATTAAAAACAAATTATTTCATGAGAAATTTGTGACAACCCTATGTGTTTGTTTACCATTTGCGTAGGTAACAAACACACGCGCACCCTCCTATCGCGTCGGACCCACACATACGCAGACAATTGAACGCGCGGCAAGTTTCAAAAAGTACCTAGGTGTAATCACCAAAGTTTTCGTAAGAATTTGCAATTTTTTTAATTCTACGTAGAAATTAAAGTCGAAGATTAAAATCACGATATCTTTCACACATAAAAAAACAACTACCTACCTACATCTACCTAGGTAGTTACCTAAGGACCTAGGTACAGGAAAAGTTAAGTTATACCTTTTCTCCCTTCTTCTTGGTTGGCTCGGAACACGGCTAATTGACATGGTAGGTATTAGGTAGGTATGTAGGTACCTAGGTTGGTATTACTGGTACACATTCACATTCACAATCACAAAATTATTTTTGTCATTTTTTATTAGTAAGCTAGGTACTAATGGGGTACCTACTAGGTAGGGTGACAGGTTAGGTACCTATCATCATACCTACCTATCACTGAATTTTATCACTGTTGACACACACAGTAGGTACTCGGTATCCATCAAAGGGAAGTAGGTACAACACACCACCGAATTCCCGGTCTTCCCTCACTGGTGCGCCGGTGGAAAGATCCCGTCGAGAGAAGACGGTTCACCAATCCCAGAAAATAGCCCGTAAGATGGCAATGGCCGCCCTGGATAACGCTCTCTGTAGAGCTGACGCGCCGCTACTAAGCTATTAATTATTTGGTGCTGCTCCAACACACACACACAACACCATATCATAATACTCACCGTTTGAGTACAAAGCCGACATCGTATCGTTAATTAGTTACGCGAACCGAGAGATTGCTTGTTGCAGTTGTTACAAGGAACGCATGCTAATTGCGACTGATAAAAACCGATCTGTTTTGCGACCAAAAGTAGGTACCTATTGCCGAAAGCCGAATTTTTAGGGTTCCTTGTCTGGGGTAACCCATTAAATACCGATTGGGAAAAAAAAGGAAAAAAACTTCACCATACATCTACTACTACTACTACTACTACTACTACTACTACTACTGTCGTCGTGTCCGTGTCGCTAGCTCTTTTGAACCAGTGTGGTGGAAGGATTAGAGTGCACCTTGAAGTTTCCTTTCGTACACTTTGACACACGTCTATGATATGCCTGGTTTCCTCACGAGGTTTTCCTTCACCGTTTGAGAGCATTGATATTGCACACATAAATTTCGAATCGAAAAATCCATAGATTCGAACTCACGACTTAAGGATGGGAAGGCGGGGTTCATACCAATATGCTACCATGTGCTCCATCCCCATTTGCTGCTAGGTACCTACCTACTTACATAATAACCTACCAACAATTACGTAGTTCAATCAAGAAAAGTAAAAAACAAATAAACCTACGGAACCAATTTGATTTTATTAAACAAACGCTTGCGGTGCGGTGTCGGTTGACGGTTGCGGATTTTGAATTTAGCAAAGGCACCGACAGCCAATTAGGGCGAGGTGCCATCCCACTAGTTGTTGTTGTTGTTTCAATGCAACCAATGACAAATAGGCTGTTCACGATGAAAATGAAGATTAGTAAGACAGATAAGTCACAACCTTTGACTTTAGTGCCCAAGTAGGTAGGTACAAAATTGCATTGAAAAATGCTCCAATGAATATTGGAATAATACATCGTTGGAAAAACTAAAGTGGAATAGGGTCACGGCTTTATCCTCAGGCACGGTAGACCTCTTCTCATACTTCTTGTTACCTACTCAAGATGCTTTTAAGGCCCGAGTAGGTAGGTACAAATTGAGTAGGTATCACGGCTTTATCCTCAGGCACGGTAGACATCCTCTCATACTCCTTGGCACCCACTGAGGATACCTTTAAGGCCCGAGTAGGTAGATACAAAATTGAGTAGGTAAGGTACCTATCTCCTATACTAGGTACTTAACAAAGAGATCTGAAAGGATGTTTACGGTGCCTAGGGATTTTAGTCGTGATGTGACCTTACATTTTAATTACCAATAAATACCAAGGTACCACTAGGCCTTCAAAAAAAATAGAAATTACTTATTAAGCCACCTCGTTATTAGGTAAGTAGGTAGGCATTTTACTAATGGTGTCTGTTCTGTTACCTGTTTCATCTAGAGTTCACACTTAAAGGTCAAAAAACAGCTGTAAATAGGGATGCCTCACGTTGTGTCAAGTTACGTATTGGAGCAAAGTTTAAGAGACATTTCATGAATGAAAACCTTTGAAATTTTAAAAGTCGTTGAACAAACGTTGTTCGCAATGACGTATAGAACACCCCCGTTTCGGGCTTATAGGGACATTATGTTACACGTTGTATATTGTATATATTTTTGTAGATATATATTATTTGTATATATTTATATTGTGTGTAGTATATCTTATTAGTTTATTATATTTGTAAGCTTATCTCTATGTTTTTCTTTTTTATGTCTCTGTACACATAACTTCCACTTGTGTTAAAGCCTCTCCCTTGCCTCAAAGGTTTGCTGGCAGAAAACTCTTTAAGAGTTAAGCTCGCCTTTGTACATGTACTTTTTAATGTTTTGTGTGTATTTGTTTCGTTTCGTGCGTGTACAATAAAGAATTTCAGATAATGGAAACTTGTGGGTAAGGCAGTAAAAATTTTATGAATTGTAACTTTCAAAGGTGGGATCCCACGTCTCAGGGTTGATCATGATGAGGAGCTTCTCAACGTCTTCATCTCGCATCATACAGACTAGAAGGAGACGGTCTACCAGTTTGATCAGAGGTCTGAAATACATTTAAAAAGTTTGTTTTGATGTGTTTGACTTAATTACAGCTTAACGTCTGAAGAATAATAAACTCTTATCGGATTAACAGGTTGAGTTGCCTATGAATATTTATTTATTTATTAAAATGAGAGTTGGCCTGATGATAGGGGTAAAGTACTTACAGGAAGAGTGTACTCACAGGAAGAGTATATTATCAGGAAGAGTACTAACAGGAAGAATGTATTGTCAGGAAATTATACTCGCAGGAAGAGTGTACTCACAGGAAGAAGGTATTCGCAGGAAGAGTGTACTGTCAGGAAGTGTGTACTCACAGAAAGAGTGTACTGACAGGAAGAGTGTACTCACAAGAAGAGGTTCTCATTGGTGCCGCCCACGGGGTCGCGGTTGTGCACCTGGTTGGTTGTAACTGCGTCCGCCAACGCCTGCATCACGAACTCACGGACCACCTCCAGCGGTAAGTAGGGGGAGTAAAAGTTGCTGATCTCCGTTATACTCTCTCTGAAACAAGATGTTTTGAGAGATGAAGATAAATTGGGACTGGAAGATTTTCTATCGAAATAACAACATTCAGTACCTATTCGTAGGAATTCACAGTTAAAATTACATGTGTCAGAACAAAATTAAGTTAACCTTAGTTTGGGGCTAGATGGCGATACATATTTGTCGGAGATTAATTATAGCGCCATCTACAATCACACTGCAACACTGACTCACTACCTACAGAACGCAAGCGTGACGTCACAGCCGAGTCATGCTTGGATGCGGCCGTTGGAGCTGGCGGACTGTCTATTTTTAGAGCTCGTGCCGAGCGGGACGTATCTGTTCTGCCTACTTGTTTATTCAAGAGTTACTTGGTATTTGTACTGGACGCTAATAACTTCGTACGATTATACCGAGTGTGATTTTTTTCTCGAGGTTACCCATTATGTCGGAACCCGACGAGAACACGTGCCCACTGAGCCCTACAAATCGGCCACCTGGGACATATTTATATTCTTCCGAATGTCTGTGAACACGAAAGCAAGCAAACTCACGTGATATCTTTACAGATATCACGTGAGTTTGCTTGCTTTTTTCATTCTTCATCTGCGGTCGAACACTCTCTGTTTGCAGCGAGCGGAGGCTGTGCCCCATCTCTGGGTCTTCGTACAACGCCTTCAGTTCCGGTCCCAGGGGGATCACGAACTCGTTTTTGCACACCTCCCTGGAAAAAACAAAAACAAGCAAAAAAAGTAAGAACTTGTCTGTTATATAATTATCTTCTTGATTCTTAGACATTATGGGCATGCATTATTATTATTATTATTATTATTAGCCCATATCGTCCCACTGCAGGGCAAAGGCCTCCCTATCCCCCTTCCACCTTTCTCTATCCTGTGCTTTGGAGGACCAATCCTTCATGAATGAGTCCAAGTCGTCCCGCCATCTCAGTGTTGGTCTGCCACGATGCCGTTTACCACCATTAGGAGCCCACTCGGTAGTGGTTTTCGCCCATAGGTCATCCGACATACGGCAGACGTGCCCTGCCCAGTTCCACTTCAAAGTGGCTGCTTTCCGAGCAACGTCAGCGATTTTTGTTTTGGAGCGCAGTATGGTGTTGCGTATTCGGTCAGTGAGTTTTACTCCGAGAATACTGCGCTCCATCGCTCGCTGGCAAGCCCCGAGTGTGGACTTCTGCTGAGCCGTCAAAGACCAAGTCTGCGCGCCGTACGTGAGGATAGGGAGAATGCATACGTCAATGAGCTTGCGCTTAAGGGAGATTGCCTGCATGCATGCAGGCAATAAAATAACGAACGAAACTAAAGTTCACACAATCACTTTAATAAAGCTACGATCTCAATAATTAAATTTGAATACAGATAAGTACTTTAAATTACAAAACGGAACGGAACGGAATGACAGAAGTCAAAAACTCGTCACTTGAGATTGAGACGTGCTCAACTCTGATGCATTTGAGTATCCGGGGGTTATACTATATGCTTCTCTCCCCGAGCATGTCGTAAAAGGCGACAAAGGGATCTTCTCCAAAATGATGGACCACCTATATGGGCGATGGGCTGATCACCTGTCACCATGGTTCGCCATATCCATCTTGGAAGTTTGGATCAGAAGTGGTTGCAAGTTTTATTATGTTTACTTGTGGCTCTGCCCACCTCATTAGGGATACGGCGTTATAATATGTATGTATGTATACTATAATAATATTGGAAAGCTTTAGTTTGCTTGAAATTACCAGCGTAAAGCTCAAAACGCAACGATAGCGCGTGCTTTACCTGTGCTGCCATCTAGTATTTCATAATTCTGTTCTTTTCCAGATGCTGTTCAAGCGAAGCTGGTGTACTCGCATGGTAGTGGCGTGCGACTCGAGATGCATCGCAATGAGGATGTCGTAGAAGCCCTGGCGCAGTGGACCAGACATGTACTGAGACTGTATTGCGTACAGCAATTGCTTCTGATCCACGTGTTGGCATAGTGCGTGGGCGGCTCTGAAATATAACAATTTAAATGTAACAATCTAAAACACACGCACACAGTCATGCTTACACATATACACTAAACTTCTTAATATGCACATGTAACTTAAGATAACATAACTTAACATAGCTCTTTTATTGTGAATGCAAAAGTTTGTGAAGATGTGACGATGCTTGTGCCTCATAATTTACTTCTAAATGGCTGCATGGATTGAGTGAAACTTTAGATATGCATAGCATGTGTGCTGTGAGTATTTTTGTGTTTTATGGTTTTAATGCATTTATTATTACTTATTATACCTACGCAACCCCATGTACCCATACGTTAACACTAACACACACACACACACACACACACACACACACACACACACTCTCTCACACACACACACACACACACATCTCATGATTTCTGATTTATTTAACATAATATAACTGTCATGACTCATCATGAGCTGCCCCTCCTAATGTAGCACATGAGTAGGTATGCCTTTAAGTCACTGTTGCAAATCTGAAACGAGGCAGAAATCATTGTTATTGTTTTTATAGGTAGGTACATACTTTCATGTTTTTGGAAATAAAGATTATATTCTACTAATATAATGAAAGTGAAAGTTTGTTAATTAAAATTTAAATTAATTTATTTTAGTTCGCTGATGCTCTCACAAATACTATTATGTAATACCTACTAAAATAAATAGTTGATTAAATATTACCCTTGTTTGATTTAATTCCTCTCTTGTTCGGAGGTAGGAAATTTGATGTAGGTTGGCATCATTCAAGGCATTCACCGCTTACTCTATGCAGAGGCTTACAGGTGCTAACCAAAAGTTTCCCACTGGCTTTTGATAGCTGGGCATTTTCACAAAAATGTTTATACCCCTTTTTTGGCTGTCCCTCGAATTCAATCGCTAATAATTATGAAGTTATGGCTAATCTAATCATTTTGAATTATTACGATGAATACACATATACTCTATTTGTAATTTAAATACAAACCATAACATAATCTTCGATACATTTTAATAAAATAACAAAATTAAAGTAAAATGTGCGTGATTTTGTGCTGTCCCTCACGAAATATTAAGCATTCAGTGGCTTATTTCATAACATTTTTGTATGAAAGATGCCCTCATTTTTGATTTTATCTTATTGAATATAATCAATTCTTATGTTCTCAAATTAAATATAATTAAATATAATGTATTAAAAAATCGAAAATAAAATAAAGTCAAAATCATGTCATTCCCGGAACATTCAGTTTTGTGACCAGTTTTCTAACAAATATAATATCGTGGATAGAAAAGTTTAGTTTTACAGGAAACTTCGTGGTTAAGTGTTTTCAATAGACAATTATTTCAAAGCCTTCAGTGTAAGAAAGTGCTCAGAAAGAGGAGACGTGTTTCAAGCCGGTCCGTGGTCCCGTTTTTTGATTCAGGTAAGTGACCATATTTTGTTGTGTTCTATGATATTTTATCTTGTCGCTTATAACAGAATATGTTGAGAATTTTACTCTTACTCAGTTTAGCAAAAGTTTTAACGAATAAGTATCGTAAATCATTTGTAAAACAGTTTTTTATAACAGAGGGTACTTAAATGTGACCACCATTTGGTGACTATTTGAGCGGTCACGTATAGGTGGAACAGAAAGTCACTACATGCCTGAACCCGTAAAGCACAGCTTACATGGCGATTTTCTTGACCTACAAAAATATTTTTTGAGAGGTTTTGACCGAGTAGGTACCAAGACAAATTTCAAAAGAATAGATAATTATTAAAGAGCGACTTTGATAATGACGACCTGTGATGTTTGGATACCGTTTAATTATGATTGTTTTACGCTTATAGTGTGAATGTTCGAGTTTGTTTATATGAATGTATGTTTTGTTTAAGGTACAAAGAACTATACTATTAAAATGCCTCTTAATTGTGCTGAAAAGACTAAGCGTTCTAGAGAAAAATTCAAAAGAGAACGCCCAGAAGAATTAAAATTACAATGTAAAAGAAATTTAGAAGGAATCAAATACAAAAAAAAAGAAAATGTCAGAAATGACACCCACAGAAGCAGAAGACAGCGAAAAAAATGGAGAGAGCATAAAGAAAAAAGCAATAAACAGAAAAAGAAAAGCAACCAGAATCAACCAGACAACCAAAATCAAGGAATACAGTAGTGAGCCTTCTGTAATCATGAATGATTTAAATAAAACGAAATTATTATATTTCTCTATGCTTGCATTTTCGCGCCATGTAAACTCACTTTTTCTGTTTTTCAGTTTTCAGTAAGGTGACTGTCCCCCGATTTATGGAACAGAATATGTTGATTATTAAAGTAGATTTTGCGTTTTATGCTTTGTAAATTAATTTCTCCAGTGCTAAATTATTATTTTTAATTGTAGTTAAAGATTTTTCTTTAAAAATATACCTTTATATTAAAAGAAAAGAAAATTACGATAGGTGCAGTAACGGAGGTCACAAAACTGAATTGTTTTTTGCGTGATTAATATGCTCAAATATAAAAAATGAGAACATTTTGTGTTTTTTTAATTAAATTAGCATTAGCTGAGTTATTAAACAAACAAAAATAACCTTATTCTACTAACTATTAATGTTTTTTCTGGCATTGAATGTAGTCACACACCTGATGTAAATTTGCTAGACATTCCCTTTTGTTTTGATATTTTGTACAGTATTCCTGTTCTGAACCTAAAACAATTGTTTTTTTCTAAAAATATACTTATTTCCCATCACAAAGATACCAAACACAACATACAACGAAATACTTTAAAAAATACATCATTTTGTGAGATAGGGAACATTTTTTTGAAAATGCCCAGCTACTGGTGATCAGGAAATTGAGGGTTGTAAGTATCTGGAAAAATACAGTAAATATTGTAGGTTTCAGTCTAACCTAATACCTAACCTAGGTACCATTTTATTATTGTTCAATAAATTAAGTTTAGCTAACACAATACTTACTTTGACTTCTGTTGTAATGCTAGAACATCTCTGAGGCCCAGAATTAACTAGCCTGCCTCCAAGAACGCCGCACAATACCAAAACAACTCTTTGGCCACCTTATAAAATAGCACGAAAAATTTAGGGTCCAGCTCAGCAGAATCCCTTGACAGTCTCCTATTTATGTGTGGGCGTTGCTGGCGCCAGCATATCATACGTTGTCTTCGAAGAACAACGTCCATTTTTATCACTCCGTTAAAATATTATGTATGATAGCGCTACAATAATTTAAAATAAAAAGTTGATTAATGTTAAGATAATTTATAGAAAGTTCTTTGTTTTACATTTCATTTTAGTTGATTGTCATAAAACAATAATTAATTTATTACAATTTATTTTAGTTATATTATTTAAAAATCATTTTATATTTTAAAAAGCAATGTTCATGAATTCTTATAATTTTATGTGTCCTCCATTTCCGGTAATAAGTTCTAGTTGTTGTATTGTTTGAAAGTACCTGCCCAGACACCCATAAATACTGGAAAGGACTTGCAAAACATTCATTCTGTTGTGACCTAGCGTAAGAATCACATCTAAAGGAATTAAACCTATACGTACAACTCTGGTGTTTTTATGATGGACCACAAAACTCTTACATCAGAAGACAGGGATCACGACGCCCATGATGAGGAACCAGGACAGCAGCATCAGGCACCTCACCGACAGAATCGGCAAACCGAAAATACGCAATCTTATGAAATAACCCTACTGCGACGATACGTGGAACTTCTAAAATGGTTATACCAGCCAGCAGAGACAGAGACCAGCAAGATCAACAGCAACATGTGTTTTTACATCTCCAGAGCAACCAGTACGGCAAGTGAATCTCTGCCAAACACAAACCTGCACATCTAGAACCCGATTTGGTAATGTAGAACTTTCTTTTCTCTCTTGTCAGTATTCTCTAATCACAACGCGGTCTGTAGGTTCGATTCTTGGAAAACGCTCTATTGATGTTATAATCATCCCATGAAGTAATTAACACTGTTGGATCATTAGACTCAGTGTATCTAGAAATAAACCTTATAATCATAAGGTAGATTGCTTACCTTACGATATTATACTTTGAGGGATTGTTTGCAAATTCCGGGAATCGATATTTCAATTACCGAATGTGGGATTTCTGTGCAACGGATTTGTTACATTTCCTAATTTGAAAAGAACCTTTGATTCTGTTGATATTGACTTCATTGATTCCACAGACTTGACAAAAACCTTCTTGGCTTAAATTCAGACGCTCTAAACGGGTTAAAACTGGACCACTATCTATTTATTTAAAAGATCCCAATTAAATAGTTCAAAGACAACCCTACATTATAACCCTACCCTAATTTGACTAGTTAAAAAAAAAAGGTGACGATCGCCTTTGTGAAGACTTTAGAGAACTTAACATGAACACTATACACGATAACTATCCTCTTCCACTGATTCAGGACCAAATAGATAGACATTGAAAAGCTAAATATTTTACAAAGCTTGATAAGGAAACCGGTTTTTACCAAAATCCTCATAGAATGAAACTCGTCATCAATCAATAGTACCCGATCCAAGCTAGAACTACTAATAGGCAAACAATGTTCACCTCCTCCTATTGATCAACTAATCATAATAATAATAATAATAAGGCTCTCTCTCTCCTCTCCACTCCTCTCTATCGCCTGTAATTCTTGTCCACAGCTTTCCTCTTGTATTCTCGATGTCGTCTTTCCATCGTTTGTATTGCCTTACTCTGCTTCTTTTACAAGATTTTGGATACCAAACAGTAACTCTCTTACTCCACTTGTCAGACTCTTCTTTCAATTTGTATAGATTCGCCTTCTTTTTTTAGTAATATTTTTGCTGAGCTCTTAGTTACACGTTTTTGATAATCCTTGTGTACTTATTTTTCTATTCCCTGTTATTTTGGGGCCTGCCATATCTTACTGTGTTCAATTGAGTCAAAGGCCTTGTTGTAGTCCACGAAGCAGCAATATAGTAGTAGGTTGTACTCTTTGAACTTTTCAATCACTTGTTTCACAACAAACAGGTGGTCTATAACAGAGAAGCCGCTTCTGAATCCTGCTTGCTCAATAGGTTGGTTGTCGTCCAGTACTCTAGTAAGTCTTCTGAGTAGTACCTTCGCGAAAATTTTGTAAATATTAGACACTAGCAGCCGCCCGCGGCTTCGCTCACGCGATACCCAGATAAAAAGTACCCTATGCCCCATTCCAGCACACGTGGGTACCTACTAAGCACAAAAAAGTCGAGCAGTTCAACTACTGCCCTGCTCTATGACCATATAGTAACCCACCTGCAGTGTTAACAGTCCAAAATATTATCGCAACAATTTTTTTTAGACGCTAATAAATGTAGTGTAATTTGACATTGACAGTTCCTTTTCTTAATGTTTTGTCTATTACTAATTTGTGGTATCATCGCTGTCGTATGCCAAAATAAAAGTATTCTATTTTTCATGAAAAACATGTCAAAAATAAAGAATTTACAGGTAATTATGACATCAACTAGATGAGAAAAATCGGCTCTTTAATTTGATATAGGTTGTGTGCAGTTTTGGACCAAAAATTGATTCCAGGTTTTCGTCCCTTTTCACCCCTTTGGAGGTTGAATTTTGAAGGGTCCCTTCTTAGTACACCCCTACGTGCCAAGGTTTGCCTTACAGTGAGGGTTTCAAGTCTCTACATCCAGTGGTTTGGGCTGTGCGTTGTCTGCCAGTCAGCCAGTCAGTCAGTCAGGACAAAGATTCTTATAATATAAGATGAGACTGATTGGTCTGTAGTTATTGATATTGTATATTTTTTTTGTATTAGTACTATTTTTTATTTAATCCATTGGGTTGGTATATTTTCTGTTGTCAGGATCTCATTAAATATCATTGTCAGAATTCTTGCAGATGTATTTTTTGTATGTTGTATTATCTCATTCGTTATAATTGTCTGGCTATGGTGAACAACTGAACAACTATCCCTCATTGAAAATCTCATAAACAAAAGCGAGCTCCGTGAAAACGCTACTGCCAGAATAGCCGAACGGCATTTCAATCAAAACACGATTTACGCCAAATATGCCCCTATCACTCCATTCCAGTTAAATGATTTTATCCTTTGTAAAGATACGCAGTGGTCTAGTGACAAATGAGGTCCAAAATTCTTAGGTCCTTATCAAATCACAAAATTTTAGTGAATAAACGCTATGAAGTGAAAAGCCTGAAAAACAAAAACATAATAAGACAATAGTAGAGGCCCATGAACACGTTTAACACATCCCTACACCCAATCAACTGAATAATGATAGTTTGGTCATAATAGTAATATAATAAGCCTTTATTTCAGACACATGCTATGTTTACAACATGTACAAATAAATTTAACATCAGCGACCGCATCTGTTTGCCCTAGCTTGGCAAAGGCCTCTTCCAACTTCCTTCCACGTCTTACGCTCCCTGGCAGTTCTTGTCCATGTTTGTCCTGATGTATATTTCAACTCATCTTCCCATCTTTTTGTATTGCCTACTAGGTTTCCTTTTCCTATTTCGGGGTTGTGGTGTTTTTTTTCAGTTCTGGCCATGATAGCGAATAAATACCATGACTGCCACTTGTTTGTACGGGCTGTTTAAAACCAGCTTAGTCTTACGACTGGGCACTGGTAGTCTTGAAAATGCCACTTGTTTGTACGGGCTGTTTAAAACCAGCTTAGTCTTACAACTGGGCACTGGTAGTCTTGAAAATGCCACTTGTTTGTACGGGCTGTTTAAAACCAGCTTAGTCTTACAACTGGGCACTGGTAGTCTTGAAAATGCCACTTGTTTGTACGGGCTGTTTAAAAACCAGCTTAGTCTTACAACTGGGCAATGTTATTATCTGCCACTTGTTTGTACAGGCTGTTTAAAACCAGCTTAGTCTTACAACTGGGCACTAATAGTCTTTGTATGCCACTTGTCTGTACAGGCTGTTTAAAACCAGCTTAGTCTTACAACTGGGTAGCATTATAATTCTCCTTTTTTCTAGATGACGAAACTGCTCAGAGCACGAGCAGTTCATCAGCATGGCCGTGATAGCGCTACAATAATTTAAAATAAAAAGTTGATTAATGTTAAGATAATTTATAGAAAGTTCTTTGTTTTACATTTCATTTTAGTTGATTGTCATAAAACAATAATTAATTTATTACAATTTATTTTAGTTATATTATTTAAAAATCATTTTATATTTTAAAAAGCAATGTTCATGAATTCTTATAATTTTATGTGTCCTCCATTTCCGGTAATAAGTTCTAGTTGTTGTATTGTTTGAAAGTACCTGCCCAGACACCCATAAATACTGGAAAGGACTTGCAAAACATTCATTCTGTTGTGACCTAGCGTAAGAATCACATCTAAAGGAATTAAACCTATACGTACAACTCTGGTGTTTTTATGATGGACCACAAAACTCTTACATGTATATCCAAGTTTTTTTCAAAACAAACAATGCAATATGTCAGTCAATATTTCGATTGATAATTCGTTCGGAAACAAGTTGTGGTTGGTTTGATGTAGCTAACCATTTAACGTTATATATTTTTTTTTTGTTCTCTAAACTTTAAAATATAACGAAAGTATTAGTAGAAAGAGTTTAGCAATTTTATAATTCAATATTTATTTACTTGAGATTAAAATTGTAAACAAAAAAATAAAATCAATCTAAAACCGATTGTTTTCCGAAAGACCGGATGCTTGATTTTGAACGAATCACGTAAAACCAAAACACGGTCATAGACAACTAGTATTATGGCATGCAGAATACAGTTTTTGATTTCACACCATGGCGTGTCTCGTTTGTGTTTAGAGACACGATGACATTTGGCTCGTTACGTGGCTCGTTTTCTTTGGTCATCGTGAATAGGGCCCCAGTTTGTTAAAAAAAAACTTGAAACTTGGTTCAATCGCAAGAAGAGTAATTACAAGGTGGAAGTACAAAGGTATAGAATAAAAGAAGAGATTTTTCTAATACATTTATTTTTAAATAAAGCATTTATGTACACATAGAAAAGTTTGAGCTCTTGTCTCTTACATTTTTACAAAGATTGATATCAACATCTACTTTATTTTTTACATGGGATACCACATTTATACTCATAGTCACACGGTTGAAGGTCTATTCTATCCTTCGATCAAAGACAGTTTGTTTGATCGAAGATTCTATCTATAATCTTGAGCTTTATTAAAGTTCATAAAAATAGAAAACTAGGTGTATGACATAATATCAATCTACATAGTTAATATTTTAAGATCTTTCGCAAACTGGCTTGACTTTATACCTACATATACTTTACTGTAAAATAACATTTTGTTTATCTGATTGAGAGGAATTGAAATTACATAGTAACAGGCCAGGATTTTGCCATTTATAAGTACGCCACATGTAGAAATATTGAATAATATGTTCATTGGAGTGTAATATAAATATTGTCTATAGTACCGTAGTAGTATAGTAGGTACTTACATAGAAAACATGTTTCAAACAAATCAAATTATCATTAATTTCTATGAATCTAAAAGCAACAGTTATGAATTTACATAAAGTTGTATGAATAATTCTTTGCAAGCAGAAATGTAGATTACATAATAGAAGAAAGTACACATACATACATACCTATCTTAACAATGTAAATTAAGTATGAGATATAAAACACGCACAAAATCAGCCCTTTGTCCATATTCATTGATTACTATCTAATCTAAAAGACTTCAAAATCAATATCCATTCCAAAAATTGCCTTAGGACTTAAGTTTTCAGTTCCTCATAGCCACTGGTTGTTCCTTGTGGTTCTCAAAAGAGCTTATGGTTCATCTGTAAGTTCATTTACAGCAGTTTTAGATACCATACGCGGTGCCTCTGAATCTCAAGACAACTGGCGCGCTGGTGCAGGGCAGGATGGCAAGCTCGGTGACGACGGCCGTCACGAGAGACGCCGGGGTGACGTCATAGGTCAGGTTCAGGATGGCCAGAGGCATGGAGCGCCAGTCTTTGAGAGCCCAGTTCTCGTTGCCATCGTTGAGGTCGTCAGGGTCACCTGTAAAATAGTCTTCAGTAAATAGCCAACTAATGAGGAAACATGCATCATACGTGACTATCCATGTAAGGAAGCCCACTGACTGCTGGACATAGAAATCACCAATATAATCATAGACACCTAACAGTCACATACTTAGTACTGACTCCACACTAGGATTCCATGTCGTGGGTATCAGAAACTGCAAGCACAATGGTACCTCAACCGCAACACCCAAAACCAGGAAGAAATATTTACAGAGCATGCAAACATTTATCTATTATATAAAACAAAATAAAAGAAAAGACGCCGCGTCGCGAACAATAAAAGTGAAGCCATCTTTTTGTGTCGAAGGTTTTGTGTTCCAAGTAACCTAAAATTCATAGTATAATAATTAAGAAACGATGTTATTTGAAGTACTTGCAAGTGATTCCGTGAGACTTTTTATGTGATTTGCTGCTGTTTTTACAAGTTTTCACTACACAGAAAGGAACAATTCAATTTTTAAGACTCATGGTTTTAATGTAGGTGTATGCGTGAGCGTGTATGTTTACTTGCAGGAGCACGGTTTTGTGTGGCTTCACTTTTGTTGTTCGCGGCGCGCCGTCTTTTCTTTTATTTAGTAAGGATAGAGGCTAGATTTGCTTACCCAGCTCGTTGTAGACGAAAGCGTCGGTCTGCACTCTCTCGCTGAACTTGTGTGTTTCACAAGCCACTAGCACGGGCACGTTGCGGACGCGAGCCTGCCGCGCCACCAGCGCCGTGCCGGCCGCGCCCAGCACGCTGCCGTTGTTGAGGATGCTATTGGCGCCGAGGAGGACCTTGTTCACCTGTGATAGAGGCTAGATTAGCTTGAGCTTTTTATTTACCCAACTTCGAATTGAAATCGTCATTTGAAAAATTACCATCCAACATTTGATGGATCTTCACTTTATTCCACTATATCCAAGGTTCTAGCCATATCGAGAAATACTGGCGTTAGTATCCTTCCGGCTTCGCCAACTTTTTTCGTTTTGCGTAATGTAGGTTTTACATATAAGCCTGGTACCTTCCAGATTCCTAGTAAATAGCCTAATGCTTTATTTAATTGCCATTACATAAGCTGTGTATTCTAAATCCGATCATCAGATAATAAATAGAAGTCGGATTGTAAATATCCGATCATCGGATTTAGAATACACACACCACGAGCGCTTCTCAGAGTCTAGTTCTACAGAGAATGAGCCTCAAACTCAAATAAATAAAAGATAAAAAAAATAATTTTAAATAAAAAAACTATTCTTAAATTGTACCCCCAACAGAGAAGGCACCTCACACAGCATATAGAACTGTGTTCCACATGTGATTAGCCAATATAAGTGGTACTCACGGTCTGCATGACAGTGCCGAGCGAGGTGATGTCCACGACGTCGGCCGGCAGTTCCCTCGCGCGCAGCCGCCGCGTGAGCTCCCTCGCCCCCCGCTCGCTGGCCGCGCCCCGCGCGCCGCACACAACACAGCGGAAGGGAATGCCGGCCGCGTGGGCGTCGACCAGGCAACGCTCCACTAGGGACGAGCTAAGTAAACAAGTATTTATTTAAAAGACCGCGTAAAATTTAGATAATACCTTTGCCATAGATCCATTCAAGGGCAGAGGAAGGCCTAAGAAAAGATGGATGGATTGTGTGAAAGAGGACATGTGTATGAAAGGAGTGAGTACGGAGATGACGAGTGATAGGAGAAGATGGAAGAGGAAAACATGTTGTGCCGACCCTACCTAGTGGGATAAGGACAGGAAAATGATGATGATGATGACCTTTGCCATAGATTTTTGACGCATAATGATGATGATGAATTTGTACTATTTTAGTCTAAGTCTTAAGTTCATTGAAAATGGCTTCATTAATTTAATTCTTCGTCATTTTAAATGCTCAAAACAACTTTAGGAGTGAGATAGCTAACTTACTATCCGTAGGTAAGGATGACGTCCCCGGGAGATATTTTCTTCCTGACGTCAGCGCTGATGGCCTCACCAGCCACGTCGATTTGCTCCCGGATGTAGCGGTCTATCTCGTCTTGAAGAGTTTTCTTTGCCTGTGACAAACAAACAATTTTCAAAGTGACGGACATCTTGTTCAGGTTCTTAAGATCAAATCACTATAGAACACTTTTAACTTTTTAGATATAAGACTTGTCTAAATGATCCTAGAAATTTTACGGATAAATGAAACTGTAAATTTTGATTTTACCCGACTGCAAAGAAGAAGGGTTATGTGTTTGGGGTGTATGGGTATGTGTCGAAACGACTGGACAGATTTTGAGGTATCGTTGGATTCATCTGGACGAAGAGAGTATCATCAGGCTATATAAAGTGTCAAAAAGTCCAATATGGCGGCTGTAAGAAGCCATTTTCAATTTTTCTTTTAGGTACCTCTGCAGCCGAAACGGCTGGACGGATTTGAACAAATGAGGTGTCGTTGGATTCATCTGGTGGATAATGAAAGTGTCATAGGTACAGCCTATGGAAATTTTCAGTGTATTTCTATTGCCGCTATAACAACATAAAAAAATAAAAGAGAGCCCCATACAAGAAACATTGTACATGTACGATGGTACGGAACCCCGTGTGCGAATCCGACTCGCACTTGACTTGTTTTGTACCATTAATCTGCGTAACGTAGATTAACTTAGGCCGCGCGAACTTCATCATCTTCCTGCCCTTATCCCACTCTATGTGGGGTCGGCAGTTTTGGCTAAGGTGTTTTATGACCGGCCGCCTGCCTGACGTCAACCCCCCTTGGGAATACTTGCTTATTGTATCTCATCATGTTGGAGGATACTATCCCTTAGTCAACTTTTACGACATGCTCGGGGAGAGAAGCAGCTGGACGCATTCTATGTTTTTTCTTTACTCCCAGTCCAGCAGAGAAGTAGTAGGCCGCGCGAACTTACCCACGGGTAAAAATGTACCAAAAGTAAATAAATAATATTCACATCATATTCATTGACGTTGTTAGGGAGCTGCGTCAGATGGTGGCGGAAGAACTTGATGGCGTTCTTCTCAGAGGCAGTGGCAGGACGCATCGACGCCAGGAAGTCCATCGTCTCCGTCAAGTGCGAGTCGAGCCCGCGGCTGAACTCCGTCTTGGCTGGCAGCATGTAGCTTTTTGTCATCTGTATAAAAAAATAAACATTTATGTATATCACCACAAGTTCACAATACTGCCGTCATAAGGAAAAAAGACTTATCTGACATTTTTTTCATAACTGAGTTATATACAATATCGGAATCAGTAAAAAAAGACGCATCTACCAGTATTTTTTTCTCCATTTCGGAATTTATGTAGAAACGTCCTTTTTTTTTCTTATGACGGCACAATACACTGTCTCTAGAATGAGTTATCAAAGACTTTACTCGCTGGAACGACTAATCCTACTAATATTATTGCGAAAGTTTGTGAGGATGTATGTTTGTCCCTCAATCACGCCCAAACGGCAGTATCCGTTATACAAAAAACATGTTTGTATGTACATGTACGATGGTAAGGAACCCTTGGTGTGCAATTCGACTCACACTTGACAGCTCTTTTTTGTTAGTATCTGTTCTGTTTATGTATTTTTTTAGTTCAGTAGAAATCATACTTATATTATAAATGCGAAAGTTTGTAAGTTTGGATGTTTGTGCCTTAATCACGCCTAAACGGCTGAGCGGATTTGAATGAAACTTGGAATATACATAGTACATGTACCGGTTTAACATATAGGCATTTTTTGTCCGGGTACCATGCGAGCGAAGCCGCGGGCGGCAGCTAGTATTCACATACCTTTTTCAAAGCATCTAGAAGAGCCATGCAGCGCGCGTTCGACCCAGACACCACTCTGGTTGAAAGCTGAACGCCTAGCTTTACAAAGGCTGGGTGAATACTGAAACAATCAAATGAACATCAGAAACTGACAGCCTCGGTGGCGTGGCGGGCGATTGCTCGGCAGAGACGCAAGAGGCGCGGGGTCGATTCCCGCTGCGGAAGAAATGTTTGCATGTTCTGCAAATATTTTCTTCCTGGTCTGGGTGTTGTGGTACCATGGTACTCGTAGTTTCCGATACCCACGACACAGGGGATCCTAGTGTGGGGTCAGGACTATGTATGTGACTGTTGGGTGTTATTTAATTTATTTAACCTGTTTTTTTGTGTGACCCGAAGAAGATACATCATAGAAGCATGAAACTTGAGGATATGTTTCTCTTATGGTTTGTGGGGTGCACTAAGAAAGGAATTAACGAAATTCAGCTCCTTGAGGACGCAGCAAGAAGATGGAGAAAGCAATAAAAAAACTCAAAGCTGATAAAGTCGCGAGGCATTCCACTAATCTAATTGTGACCTAGAATGACATACTAGCTGAAAGAATAGGCTACTTCTTATCTAGTTTACCAATCGAATTATGACTTGTAAGTTGAAGTACTTGAATGATAAAACATTTGTAATTGACCCAATACATCAAGTGACTGTCGCAATCGACAATGCTAATCTTAACTTACAAATTGTAAGATAAATTAACAAGAATAAATATTTGTTGACATTTCACACAGCGCCATCTAGTCCCAAACTAAGCAAAGCATGTACTATGGGTACCAGATGGGTGATAGAACACTTATATACCTACTTTTTTTTTTAAATACATTCATATTTATATAATATTACAACACCCAGACTCGGAAGAAATATTTACAAAACATACAAACATTTATCCCGTGGCGGGAATCGAACCCACGCCTCTTGTGTCTCAGCCGAGCACTCGCCCGCCACACCACCGAAGTCTTTAAATAACGCTGTTAATGCTGTAATCTTACTAACTAACAACAGTGGTTTATGGTTATTAAAATTTTGAAAGACGAAATAACTAGCTCACGCCTACAATTTCGTTCTCATTGCACCAAAGAAATTAAAAGTTAGCTATGATCCAAATTTCATTAAATTCCGTTCAAGCGAGATTGAAAACTTCGGTCATATAAATTGGATGTGAAAGATAGCCTGAGAGCCTGATAAGATGTGATAAAGACGGGATACAATTCTCTTCATGCCAGAATTTATTGCAATCTGTTCAGCGAAATACCCATGAAAAGGGAAAAACAGACAAAATTATTTTCGCATTTGTAATATTAGTAGGATTCAGATGG
Source organism: Scotopteryx bipunctaria (assembly GCA_949320045.1). Lineage (NCBI taxonomy): Eukaryota > Metazoa > Arthropoda > Insecta > Lepidoptera > Geometridae > Scotopteryx > Scotopteryx bipunctaria. The sequence continues at coordinate 11,906,493 of OX439442.1, read as the reverse complement.
ACTTACTGGCTGTTGACCGGCATAGTCTTCAGTGTCTTTACAGTATCATTGTACTCCTGTCCGAACCAGCTCACTCGGTGTTTGTTCTGCTGGATAACTTTCTTAGGTGTTTTCGGCTTTGGGGACATAGCCTATTAGAACATAATCAGTTTTAGGATATCGTAATCGAATGAGTGACTTCTAGCAACCTAAATGTTATTTCAGGTGGGTTAAAAAGGTCACTTTGTATGATCTGATGCTGAATTGAATTGCGCACGATTTACCAAAATTCTGACCATTTTACTGCTGAATCGAATTGCGTACGATTCGGACCATTCTATGAAAATTACAAGAATCGCTTAGGATTTGCTATTTAATCAAAAAATTAATTGCTAGAGATGAATTGCTCAAAGTGGCCTTTTTAGCCTCACAGGCCTTAAACTATGTGTATTCCCAGTTTCAGACAAATCATAATATTAGTAGGATAAGATAATAATGTACTAAATAATGTAGATGTTAAATATCTAGTACTATTCCGATTCAATATTTAAAAGCTTCAATATCTTCTCCTCTCTTCGAGACGAAACATGAGTCGATGTGTGCTGACTCGCATTAGCCTCGCATGGTTTTTATTGCGGGCGCGCGAGCAGTGCACTTGTCTGCATTCAAAGTCAAAGTCAAAACGAATCAATTATCTTATTAGTAGGATAAGTGAATACTAAGATCTCTTGAGTTTAAATAGGGATGGAAGTTTGTATGAAAAATCTCAAGGAAACTCACACTTTTTGCGATGAATAAAGAAATGGTGAAATTGATAAAATAAGAATGACATCTACTCAAAATCTGTAACGGAGTTAAGAATAACTAAGCAACATTATTTTATTAGAGATTAGAGATATCAGGAATGAATAGGATATTGCTAACCTTGCTAGTGATCTTAGCATCGGCCACAATCTTGGCCGTTTTAGGAGCCTCAATAGGTTTGGCTGTTTCCTTGGGTTTGGCGTCGGCAGCTTGCTTGGCGGCTCTTTGCGCCTCTTGCTTAGCTCGCCGTTCAGCTTTCAGCTCTGCCTTGGACTTGCCGGATTCAGCCTGAAAGTTAAACAGGAAGAGACAAAGGTTCCTAACCTGCCCTTAAACACTATTATTTTATTTATTACTAGCTGCCACCCACGGCTTCGCTCGCTTGGTATAAAAAAAAACCTATATGTTAATCCAGTACATGTACTATGTATATTCCAATTTTCATTCAAATCCGTTCAGCCATGATTAAGGCACAAACATCCAAACTCACAAACTTTCGCATTTATAATATAAGTAAGATAAGAACCTTAACCCTCTGTTTCGAGTAGACTGACAGATCACAGAATAGAATACAAAAGACCTTTTCTAATCTATCCCATGTTCTTGAACACTTGAGACAGAGGGAAAGTATTTTTTTGTAGGACAAACTATTTCTGAAAATTTCTTTCACTAGTAGGAAGCTACGCTATCCCTAATTGCGAAAACCGTTTAATGGTCTATATTTATATTAGGATTTACTGTTTAATTAGTTTTTAAATACTGTTTGCTATGAAAAAAAAAATAGAAATGGCTAATATGAATGACAACAAAAATAATTATCATACCTCTTTTCCTTCTACTTCCTTCTTTCCCTTAAGGTCAAGAGCTTTAACTTCAGCAGTGATTTCCTTTACATCATTAGCAACTTCTTTAATATCTCTGAGAGCTTCCACCACGTCTTGGACTGTCATATCCATGTCAGCCTTAGGTGCAGCTGTAATACAAGCTGGCCTACTTTTAGCCTTAGATGCCTTCTTAGCAGCTCTTTCAGCTGGAAGAACCTTACATTTGTCTTTTTCAGAGCATCTTTTGATTTCTACAATTTCAAAGTCTACCATATTTGAAGCTTTATCAACTTCATCTTTGCTTTTCTGTTCATGTTCCGACTGACTCTTTGTTCTTTCCTTAACAGGTTTATCATCCTTGGATGTTTCCGAAGCGCTCTTTTTTCTCTCTCTTGCAATAGCTTTGTTCTCATCCAGTGATAAGCCAACATCTTTGCTTTTAGCTTTTTGTTTAGCTAGTTTCTTTGCTTCTCTGGCTGCTACGACTTCCTCTCTAGATTTGTTCTCTTTAGAAGACATCTTAATTCGTTTAGCTTTTTTATCTAGAGCCTTCTTAAGTACACAAGCTTGGATTTTCTTGCTGAGGAGTTTGGCCTCCTCCTCATTGGCTGTTGCTTGATCTGGCTGTGAAGAAGTTTGTGGTTTTTCTTCAGATTTCTTCTCTATTAACTTTTGTTTTTCCAGCAGATGCTTGTAAGATTGGTGGCTTCTTTCCTTCTTATGCCTTCTTTTGTGTGCGGAGTCCTGTAAGGGATTCACGAGTATAATAAATGGTTTACTGAGATTGGGCATAAACAGACAATAGGCTGCAGAGTAGACAAAAAGCTATAGAAGAATATATACTCTACTAGTTATAGATATTTATCACTAACTACAATCTTACAAAGACAAATACATAAAGCAGAATAATTACTTCTGGAGATTTTAACAGTCTAAAGATACAATAAGAGAACATGAAGAGTACTACAACTAAAAGCTGTGGAAACAAAAATAAATTTTATATTGATTAAAAAATTATTATTGTACTAAAATATATATAAAACTTTCAGTTATTTCAATAACTTTTATTTATTTACATAAATTTGAGCTATTTATATATTTCAATTCAATAGATTTTACCATCGCTTTTTGTCCAGTGAAAGCATTGTGATGAGAAAATATTAGTGAGTAAAAAGCTCTGTTTCCACACATCGACTTTGGCATCTCCAGGAAGTCAATGAAGACCAAAGTCGCTGATGTGGAGACACAGCTTTAATGCAAGTATGCTTAGTAAAAAAGTAAGTTTGTATGAGCTAGTGGCCAACTCTAGTGACGGAGTTTATAGGCTGCCTAAAGGCCTAAAAAAAGGCTTAATGATCAGAGATAAGATATTTGGATGCTTTTTTACCTAAATTGGAACAGAATAATACTACTACTATTAACTACTTCTTTTAAACCAGAGTAGTGGTTTAAAAGCTCTTTTTGTGCATCTGACACATGTTTTCGGAAAATAAATAGAAAAACATTTATTTTGTTAACAAAACACACATAGGTATAAAACAAAATATATTTTAGCTTACTATGTCTGACTTTTTAAATGTTTGATTTCAGTACTAATTGCATAACATAAAAAAATATTGAGAATCATATTTTTATAATGCAAGCCCTTGAACTTTAGGTAAGCAAACATCTTATTATCCAAATCGCAACTAATTTCATTATGATTTAAAATGATTTTAAAAAAATTATGTAGCTATTTGATACCATTATTGGATATAGCATGTTAAATGACAATATAACATTTTCGGGGCATAAAATATGGCTTTCTGTAGACATGAAATAATGCAGTATCTAAACAATGCCAAATCAGCGCAGGCTGAACCGAGTTTAAGGTGCTATTATATATACCTACGCTAGCTGTAATATTTTAAACACAAAGCGGGCGTGAACTCAGCATTATTACTGATGATAAGGAGAAAAATATGTTGAGACTATTCAACTCTACTTAACCTCAAACAGACTGCCTATGTATCATAATTTTATGTATTATTTTCATTTATAAAGAGTAAAACCAGTTTGATACATTTTCTTTCATATATACACAGTTTTTTTAGGGCTCTACAGCATTGTCATAAATGAGTTTTAAATAAAAATCAGAAGCGAAGACTTACCGATGATCTACGAATTCTACGATGGTTTCTTTACAATTGTTTTGTGCTTGTTTGCAACTTTTGCAAAATTGCAAGACTGTTTCATAAATTATTACTTACTTAGAAAAATGAACTGTCATAAATGACTTTTCAGTAGGTAATTCTATCCTACTCCATCCATCATCTATTCATCGTTAATCAGTCGATCCGTCCGTCCGTCACTCGGAACAATAAATACAGTCCGTCACGTCACGTCAGATAGATTGATTCTGATTGATTGGTGGTTTGGTGATTGGTCAATGTATTGACATTGACAGTGGAAGACTGAAAGACAGCAAGCAATATTAGCTCCGCTCCTTCTTCCAAGATCCTGCCCTCACAAGGTCCTGCCAAACCTGCCGTATTATCTCGTACTTAATGTCAACTTCTTGTCAAGACACTAAGTTCAATGACACATTTGATTAAGTAGGTAATTAAGTTTAGGGAGGTACAACAAGGAATGATAATATTTTAATCTATAAACTTTTTCTCAGGATACAACAAAACGGTGATCATGATAATTATGATCCATACTTAAACAGCATGATACAAAATGTAACACAAGTCTTTACAGTCATGAAAATTCTATATAGGTAAAGTAAAGTTGTTTAATAGAGATATATTTATGTAACAAATTAAAAGGAAGCACAGAATAGCTACGTTTGCAACGACCGGCCTGTAGATAGCCTGATTGTTTCTTTTGTAAATTATATTTGTATTCGTTGTAACCTGACTTTGTAACTTACTACCTACGTGTTAGAAGAACAATAGGCAAGCCAAACTTTATAAGTAGGTACTTACTATGATTTATCAAACAAAAACGGGTATTTTTGTTTGATAAATCATAGTAAGTATCTACTTAGTGATATTTAATATTTAATCATATCCATAAAGATTAAAAGACATCCACACATTAAGAATAAGTTTAATATATTAAGAATAAGTTCAACTTACGAATTAAACACAGATAAGTATAGAAATATTATTATATGAAGATAAATATTTAGGTAGGTTAGGTACCTACCTACTATTAACACTATTATGTTGTTATCTTTTGGAACCGCTTCGTCCTCTATAATATTTTGTTTTTTATTTTTGTAGTTAAGCAAAACTTATGATTTATGACTGTAATACATGGAAACATATTTTACAAGATAGGAACCTACAAGGATAGATAAAACGCTTGATACATTAATTCAGAATACTTGTTAGCTAAGTACGTACGTACGTAGGCTCCTACTTTACTTATTTAAGTGCAATCTACACACATATAAGTAGCTACATGTGAAATACATCCAATAACGGTACCCATCTATTTCTTTTACAATATTTTTATGTGTTTTTTACAATCTAATATCAATAAAATTCAAATGCAATTTCTTTCTATACGAACCACAAGTAGGTACCTACCTAACTAGATAGGTAGGTACAATCCCAATTATAATCAATATAGTATTGAGAACACTAATATAATAGAAATACTGTACCTACTATAAATAGCTAACACACATAGATAGGTATTACTTATTCTACATAATGCAACAACATCAAAAATAGTAGGTATATTTTTATCAAGCAGCCGCTCCATGATAATAGGTACCTATCATGTCTTTTTTATTGTATGCCTAATGAAGTTGTTAATTAGGGCAACAATTCTGATATATTACAGCACCGTCATTTGGTGTTGTGGAAAATAAATGCAGATGTACATTTTGTCTATTAATATTGCAATGTTTTACATAAAACTCCTTAGTTATGTAGTCCATATACGCATTAACTTCATCCTTGCGACATATAGCGATCATACAACCACCCCAGCCAGCTCCTGTGAGACGAGCATTAACGCCAAACTTTTTGGATAAATCCACAAGTAAATTTAAATTGTCGTGAGAGCATTCGTATAGGTTTTTCAGACTTTCATGACTTTCGGACATTAAGGTTCCTAAAGTGCTTATAATGTTATCATTAGCAAAGCTCGACTCTGAGCATAATTTTCGGAAATTCTCTACTCTATTTGCTTCTTGATATACATGTAAAGCTCGCTGCTTCAGTTTGAAATTTTTCATATGTTTGGTGTTCGGAGTTAAATACAAATCAACCAATTCAGCTTTAGTTATATTCAAAACAGTGCATATATCACGCTTTGAGTAGTTTTCTTTGGGTAGATGTTTGTTAACTAATTCTATCATGTCTTCAAAGCTGCTATCCTGACATTCTTGCAATTGGCTTAGCGTAATTATTTTGGAACCAGTTTCTATTTCTTCACGAATAGCTATTATTTTTGCTGCAAGCCTGCATTCAACCACACGGCTATTGTACTCGTTGTTCGCGGCTTTGTTAGCTTCTGCCAGACTGTGAGCAACAACAAATGCAGCATTTTCAGGTAAAGAAACTGGAGTAGATTTCAACGGTAAAAACTGTATATACTGTGCGCTGTTTTTTTCACCTAGAAATGCTATTGCTTGATCCATCCCACCTCCTTGTGTTCCTATGTATCTCTCACTTACGGCGCATAATGAGGCAATATCTGTCTTTGTTATTCTATTTTTTTGAGCATGAAGAAATGTAAGACAAGCTGCGCTAACTAAAGCCGACGAGCTGGAAAGTCCCGAAGCTGGAGGAATGTTTCCATCTACTAATATGTTCAACCCACGATCATACGAATCTTCCAGATATTCCAAAGCACCTTTGATTCCACACAAAATATAGTTGTACCAAAAAGGTTTTCCTTCCTCATCAGGCTCAATAATAATATCTTTGAAGCTTTTCAATGGCATGCCATAAATTGGATATTTCCCATCTGTGTTTCTTATGTTAATTTCCTTTTTATCAGTTGTTCCAGCTGCGATTGTAATGTCTTGCTCCAACGCCATTGGCAATACTGGAAAACCACAATAATCAATATGTTCTCCGATCAAGTTGACACGCCCGGGCACTTTAACAAAAAACTCGGGTTGATTTCTGAATTCATGGTGAAAAACCTCCTTCATGAATAGAATTCTTTGATCTCGTGGGACTTTTTTAATAGGGACCGCAACAGCACCGGCTTCATCCATTTTAGAGCCCCTTTACACGAAAAAAATTGACACGACGCACCTCCAAAGCAAGCGTTCATAGACTGTTTATTCAATTTGCTGATAACGAGAACTGTGTTTAATACAACACTAATTCAACACACACATTGAAATAAATGAACTGTGGAGCTACAATGTGACGTAGTTTTAAAGTATCTTCATTCGGAGCTCTCACCTTTTCTAGCGAGCGTTATTGATCCACTAACTGCACTGTGGAAACAACTATAGGCAATAAACTAGGTACATATTCACGTTAGACTTCAGTTCTAAACTGATGAAATCATGTCAAACTGTTCAATATCTGAGTTTACTGGCAATTCAAAAATACCTTTCTATGTATGATATAAATAGGTATATCGGTAAATTATTAACAGTTAGGATTTAGATAGGCATGTTTAATGAGCAGGTTTTAGAGACAACATTCTTGACTCTCTTCTTGTAGTGTGTAGATAAATGGTAGATAAAGAGAGACAGCACTTAACCTGATTAATTATGAAGATTTTAATGAAGAAATTTAGTAACTAGGTGGGTAGGTAGTATTACTAGCTACGTTGGTAGTTACCTACCCACTTATTACCTGCGTAGTAGGTAAGCCTAGGTAATAAGCGTTTTAGTGACTTTTTAGTGCGGGTGTGTACTATTGAAAGGTAGTTTATTATGTCGTAATAAAATTGTTCTTATTATTGGGATAAGTACCACCCCCACAGCAGAGCAAATCACTATGTTAGCATTACGAACATATCTAAATATACCATCAATTTTCTAATATAATTACAAAACGACCTCTTTTTGTCATAATCCATAAATAATAAAGCTTGTTAATCGAATGACTTGGTATGCATTTGGAATATAAATATAATCATGGTGTATACGAGGCCATTTGCATCCGTATCCCTTGAAAAATAAGAAAATATTTTGAATCAGTTTATTCGGTTCTGATTGAAAATTGTTAGGTACTGTAAATTATTGTATCTACTCGATGCTGAAGCTTGAGTATAAAATGTAGTTTAACTCTGAGCGAGTTCGTTGTCGCAGGGAGCGGGGAGTTGCCGTGCCGTGCATCGATTCGATGGGGCACCTCACGGTGGGGCATAGTAGCATCACGATCTTATCACGATATTTAAGGCTCAAGGCAAATAAGTTTTATTTCCGTAAAGCCTATTAACATAGAGAAATCTGAGATCATACCCGAATGACGACCGAGCGATATCCATCTTGGGACTTTGAAACAGGAGTGGCAAGGTTTCTTATGACTACCTACCTACCTACTAAAAATACTTTTATATGGATTTTCGTTATTTTTCAATCTTTTTACATAATTATGTATTATCTAAAAAATAAGAACCTAAATAAATTAAAGTATCCATAATTCATTTCTGTAATTTAATATTTTGGACTCAAATATCTATCGATATTTCATTGATAGATATGTATCGATAAAATGAATGTCACCCAACAGTGTTCTGTCCTCACTCTTGTGAGTTTACATTTAGTGTTCTGTGGTCCTGTCTGTGTAATGTAATGCGCGTGTATTGAATTTGTAATGTAATGTTTATGTTTCCCAACTCTATCTCTATTTGCGATTGTGTTGTTTGTAATGTATATTTCGCAATTATTTTAAATAAAAGAATTGAAAAATAAATCCTTAAACGAATGATAAAAACCTATATTATACAATGGCAGAAGTTATAGACGTACAGAAAATGTGTCGTGCGTGTCTTGTTGATACTGGCCCTTTTACAAGCTTGTTTTCACCTTCCACACGTGAATCTTTATTCTACTCTGAAATATTCAAGTATTGTACTTCTGTAGAGGTAAGTCAAAAGCATCGACCTACTTTATTTATATTGTTATTTAATTGTTGTAACTTCTCTGCTGGACTGGGAGTAAAGAAAAAACATAGAATGCGTCCAGCTGCTTCTCTCCCCGAGCATGTCGTAAAAGTCGACTAAGGGATGGTATCCTCTTCAAAATGATGGACCACCTATCTGGGCGATGGGCTGATCACCTGTCAGCATTGTGCACCATTTCCATCATAGGATTTTAAATCAGAAGTGGCTGCAAGTTTTCTTATGTTTAGTGGCTTATGTGGCTCTGCCTACCCCATTAGGGATATGGGCGTGATGATATGTATGTATGTATTAAATCTAGTAGTCAAGTATTAATCTTGCAATTTAACACAGGTTTTAGACAATGATCAACTACCTAAACAAATGTGTGAAACATGCATGGAGTTGCTAAGAACGCTTTACAGCTTCAAAAAAATGTCACTGAAGTCAAATGTTATATTGAAACAACATTTGAATAGTCAGGTAAATATACCTAAAATTCCTCTAGCACTAATTGATAAACAATTCCTGACTACACCTTATAAACCACCTTTAATTCTTTTATCTTATCAACCCACTACCCTGGTCCGCAATGGTCATCACAAACAAAGCTTAATCCTGTCAAAAGTGGAGTAAGATATTAACTGAATGGGGGCCGAGGTTTGATTTAATAGGAAGTTGGATCATCATGCAGCGAGGTGGGCAGATAAAATAGGATGGATGGATGAGACTAGCATAGGACTGTGATGGTTGGCACAAACGGAGGGAGGCCTATGCCCAGCAATGGCTAAAGACAGCAACGTGGATAATGATGATGAATCCTAGTATTCTTGTCATAATTAGATGTAAATGGAGTGCCAGAATAATAAATATAAATATATTTGTGGACATTTCACACAGCGCCATCAAGCCCCAAACTAAGCAAAGCTTGTACTATGGGAACTAGATGGCTGATAGAATACTTATAAACACATAATACTACAACACCCAGACCCTTTGATCAGAATCCTTTGTTGGTTGTCTTTTCTGAGTGAAAACATTTAAAATCACATATTATTTTCTTTCAGTCAGTGAAAATAGAATTCCAGCAAGCAGATGGCTTCAGCATTGATGAAGCATCAGCTGACAGCAACGATCCTTGCGAGCAATCATCATCCAGTGAAGAGGATTTGGAACAGCGAGCTGAATTACCTGTGCAGTATGTTGATTGTATTTGATAACTTCTCCGCTGGATTGGGAGAAAAGAGAAAACATAGAATGGGTCCAGCTGCTTCTCTCCCCGAGCATGTCGTAAAAGTCGACTAAAGGATAGTATCCTCTCCAACATGATGGACCATCTGTATGGGCGATGGGCTGATCACCTGTCACCATAGTTCACCATCCATCTTGGGATTTTGAATCAGGAGTGGCTGCAAGTTTTTTATGATTACTTGGGGCTCTGCCCACCCCGTTATAATATATACAACGTGTAACATAATGTCCCTATAAGCCCGAAACGGGGGTGTTCTATACGTCATTGCGAACAACGTTTGTTCAACGACTTTTAAAATTTCAAAGGTTTTCATTCATGAAATGTCTCTTAAACTTTGCTCCAATACGTAACTTGACACAACATGAGGCATCCCTATTTACAGCTGTTTTTTGACCTTTAAGTGTGAACTCTAGATGAAACAGGTAACAGAACAGACACCATTAGTAAAATGCCTACCTACTTACCTAATAACGAGGTGACCTTGGTATTTATTGGTAATTAAAATGTAAGGTCACATCACGACTAAAATCCCTAGGCACCGTAAACATCCTTTCAGATCTCTTTGTTAAGTACCTAGTATAGGAGATAGGTACCTTACCTACTCAATTTTGTACCTACCTACTCGGGCCTTAAAGGTATCCTCAGTGGGTGCCAAGGAGTATGAGAGGATGTCTACCGTGCCTGAGGATAAAGCCGTGATACCTACTCAATTTTGTACCTACCTACTCGGGCCTTAAAAGCATCTTGAGTAGGTAACAAGTAGTATGAGAAGAGGTCTACCGTGCCTGAGGATAAAGCCGTGACCCTATTCCACTTTAGTTATTCCAACGATGTATTATTCCAATATTCATTGGAGCATTTTTCAATGCAATTTTGTACCTACCTACTTGGGCACTGAAGTCAAAGGTTGTGACTTATCTGTCTTACTAATCTTCATTTTCATCGTGAACAGCCTATTTGTCATTGGTTGCATTGAAACAACAACAACAATAAGTGGGATGGCACCTTGCCCTAATTGGCTGTCGGTGCCTTTGCTAAATTCAAAATCCGCAACCGTCAACCGACACCGCACCGCAAGCGTTTGTTTAATAAAATCAAATTGGTTCCGTAGGTTTATTTGTTTTTTACTTTTCTTGATTGAACTACGTAATTGTTGGTAGGTTATTATGTAAGTAGGTACCTAGTAGCAAATGGGGATGGAGCACATGGTAGCATATTGGTATGAACCCCGCCTTCCCATCCTTAAGTCGTGAGTTCGAATCTATGGATTTTTCGATTCGAAATTTATGTGTGCAATATCAATGCTCTCAAGAGGTGAAGGAAAACCTCGTGAGGAAACCAGGCATGTCATAGACGTGTGTCAAAGTGTACGAAAGGAACCTTCAAGGTGCACTCTAATCCTTCCACCACACTGGTTCAAAAGAGCTAGCGACACGGACACGACGACAGTAGTAGTAGTAGTAGTAGATGTATGGTGAAGTTTTTTTTCCTTTTTTTTCCCAATCGGTATTTAGTGGGTTACCCCAGACAAGGAACCCTAAAAATTCGGCTTTCGGCAATAGGTACCTACTTTTGGTCGCAAAACAGATCGGTTTTTATCAGTCGCAATTAGCATTCGTTCCTTGCAACAACTGCAACAAGCAATCTCTCGGTTCGCGTAACTAATTAACGATACGATGTCGGCTTTGTACTCAAACGGTGAGTATTATGATATGGTGTTGTGTGTGTGTGTTAGTAGCTACTTAGTAGCGGCGCGTCAGCTCTACAGAGAGCGTTATCCAGGGCGGCCATTGCCATCTTACGGGCTATTTTCTGGGATTGGTGAACCGTCTTCTCTCGACGGGATCTTTCCACCGGCGCACCAGTGAGGGAAGACCGGGAATTCGGTGGTGTGTTGTACCTACTTCCCTTTGATGGATACCGAGTGCCTACTGTGTGTGTCAACAGTGATAAAATTCAGTGATAGGTAGGTATGATGATAGGTACCTAACCTATCACCCTACCTAGTAGGTACCCCATTAGTACCTAGCTTACTAATAAAAAATGACAAAAATAATTTTGTGATTGTGAATGTGAATGTGTACCAGTAATACCAACCTAGGTACCTACATACCTACCATGTCAATTAGCCGTGTTCCGAGCCAACCAAGAAGAAGAGAGAAAAGGTATAACTTAACTTTTCCTGTACCTAGGTCCTTAGGTAACTACCTAGGTAGATGTAGGTAGGTAGTTGTTTTTTTATGTGTGAAAGATATCGTGATTTTAATCTTCGACTTTAATTTCTACGTAGAATTAAAAAAATTGCAAATTCTTACGAAAACTTTGGTGATTACACCTAGGTACTTTTTGAAACTTGCCGCGCGTTCAATTGTCTGCGTATGTGTGGGTCCGACGCGATAGGAGGGTGGGCGTGTGTTTGTTACCTACGCAAATGGTAAACAAACACATAGGGTTGTCACAAATTTCTCATGAAATAATTTGTTTTTAATTGTATTGGAATTTCAAATATGATGTATTGAACTTTTGCACACGTCAATGTATTCAAGTGCTCGGTCTGAATACACCCCTTTCGGGCTTATAGGGACATTATGTTACACGTTGTATATATGGGCGTGATAATATGTATGTATGTTGTTTTCGTTACTACTTTATTAAGATGTAGATGTTTCTTACATTACTGAAATGCCAAGTTACAGGAGCAAAAGGAAAAGAAAAATATGTGGTCAAAATAATAAAAAATTACAATGACAAAAGTTTTTACATATATTTAGTTATGTTTAGACAAATGTACACTGACCAGGCCTAGGTTCCAAATGTTTATGATACATCTCCTTTTCTGTATTTTTTTGTGCTGGGATGTTCGCTCTGGTAATGGGATGGAGCTGTGGGCAGAGACCCTAAATAACTTTGTTGTTGCTTTTTAGAATGAGAAGAAGAAGACGAAAAGGGGAACCAATGCCATTGAAGAAGAGAACCAGAATGCAATGTCCAAAATGTGATAGATCCTTCCAGAAATATGAGAATTTTGAAGCTCACCTAAGAAGTCATTTTGGAAAAAAGGTAGGTAAATACAATCACATCCTGGTAATGTTATAAATGCGGAAGTTTGTGAGGATGTGACGATGTATGTTTGTGCCTCAATTACGGCGTAACGGCTGAACGGATTTGAATGAAACTTAGAATATACATATCTGCTGGAATAACATATAGGCTACTTTTTGTCCGGATACCACGCGAGTGAAGCCGCGGGGGAAAGCTAGTAATAAAATAAATTCAAATTAAAAAAAAATACATTCCGTTAAATACTTTTGAGTATGTATGTATGTTCGTATGAGCTAGTGGCCAACTCTAGTGACGGAGTTTTTAGGCCTCCGTCATGGCTTGACGACTTAAAAGCCGGGACCGACTGTTTATCGTGCCCTCCGAAGTAATGCAAAAAAATGTACTTTTGAGTGTGAGTAAACTAAAGTTCCAAAACCCCCCAGCCAGACATAAAATGCGAGACGTGCGACAAGACTTTCCGCACTCTGCGCAACCTGCACAGTCACTCGCGGACGCACACCGGCGTGCGCAAGTACCAGTGCCGGACTTGCGGCAAGAGCTTCGCCTACCTCAATGTGCTGAAGACTCACGAGCTCATCCACAGCGGGGTCAAGGACCATGCCTGCCATTTGTGCGACGCTAAGTTTGTACAGCGGTACAATTTGAAGGTAATTCTTTTTGTACATACCTACATATACATAGAATAGAGCACTGGTATTGACCATGTCTTTCCTGTGGACAAGGCCGACTAAGCTGAGAGGATGGAGTAGCTGCTGGGCAAGCCTACTCCATATTAATTCGTCCTGGGCACTACAGCGTCCCGTTTGTGAAGGTAAAAGTTGCCTCACGCTGTATAAATCATCTATAGATGGTAAAAGGCCTCAGTAGTAGTACATACTCGTATCTGTGAAGACTTTTAAATAGGTTAACTATACTTCAGTCACACAGACTGGTAATAAAATTTTTACGATAATTTATATTTATTAATACAAAATGACGAGGAAATCATTTTAGTTTTAAGTAAATACCCAAACCACACAACATAAGTTTTAACACCTTAAAATAACTGTTAGTACTACTTAAAAGATCCATAAACATATAGGTAATCAAAAAGTAAGATTTAGGTTAAGTATGGGCGGTACACAAATCATATCTCCAGTTTGGCTAAAGTATTGTTGTTTCATGAGATTTTATTTTCCTCATAATTCCTCCAACAATTTCAATCTGTCAAGATGTTTATAATAACTCACTGATTGTGTCCTCACTTGTTCTTCAGACGCATATACAAACTCACAACAAGGAGAAGAACTACAACTGCGCTCAATGCGGCAAAAAGTTTGCGCAAGCCGGTAATTTGAAGACTCATCTGATTCGGCACACTGGTATCAAGAGCCAGGCTTGCACGCTCTGCGATATGAGGTTTTATATAAAGGTGAACATACCCCCGAATACTCAAACGCATCTCAAAGTTAAGCACGTCTCAAATGTCTCAAATGACGATTTTTTGACAGATTTTCATCAGAAACTGTCAAAAAACCGTGAGTTGAGACCTGCTCAACTATGAGTCGCGTTCGAGTATTCGGGAGTTAGTCTTCTTTGCATGCCCTTTAAAACACCTAAGCCGATCTCTACACCTGATTTTGATCATTGTCGCAAATACAGTTTGATGAGCTGAACTTTGAATTCCAAAGGACGACTGCTCCTATCAAACTGTGTTTGCGACAATGATCAAAATCAGTTGAAGTACTGACAGAGGCCATTCGCATAGATCTTTAAGTGGCACTGGTGGTTTAGTTGGTAATGACCCCGCCTTCCGATCCTAAGGTCGTGAATTCAAATCCGGTCGTGTACCAATGGATTTCTGTGCGAAAAATTTATGTGCGCTATACCAGTACTCTCAAACGGTGAAGGAAAACATCGTGAGGAAACCCGCTGCTTAGTCAGCTCCGCACGTATTGACCATGTCTTTCCTGTGGACAAGGCCGACTAAGCTGAGAGGATGGAATAGGTGCTGGGCAAGCCTACTCCATCTTAATTCGTCCCGGACACTAGAGCGTCCCGTTTATTACTTATATTGTATAATTCTATGTTATGTGTGCTATTTTAGTAATGTCTAAATATTTTCAAGATTCTTTGTGTAAAAAAATAATGTTTGAAATCTTTTGTTTCAGAGCGATCTCTTCAAACACATGCGATCCCATTCGAACGACAAACCATTCTCCTGCGAATTCTGTGATAAATCGTTCAAAACAAAGAGCTTCAAAATCGTGCACCTGAGGTCGCATACAGGTAAGCTAAATAAATAACACCCAAGTCACATATGTAGTTCTGACCCCACACTAGGATTCCCTGTGTCGTGGGTATCAGAAACTACGGTACCATGGTACCACAACACCCAGACCCGGAAGAAATATTTGCAGAATATACAAACATTTCTACCGCAGCGGGAATCGAACCCGCGTCTCAGCCGAGCAGTTGCCCGCCTCGCCACCGAAGCCGCCAAGTCCGTGAGGCTCTTTTCGTGCACTTGACATATATTTTCCTTCACCGTTTGAGAGTATTGGTGTAGCGCGCGTAAATTCGAACAGAAAATCCATTGATGTACGACCGGATATTAGAATTGGAAAACGGAGTCACTAACACTAGACCACCAGTTCTTTAGCATTTGTTAAATAAATCAGGTTATGCTTCTAGATCTAAGTATAAACATGTAACCAGTAGTTAGAAAATAAACATATTTATTTGTAAGGTTTGCACCCTACAGCTTTAGATGATAACGATAAATTCAGACGAAATATTAACTGATAACTGATTTATTAATGGTAGTGAAAATTGCTTAACTTACCGTTTTTGATGAAAATCTGTCAAAAACTCGTCACTTGAAACGTGCTCAACTCTGAGATGCGTTTGAGTATTCGGGGGTAAAAGGTGCACAGCATGCAATGTGCAATTACTTATAAAACAATAATTGTACATTATTATAATTATATGTTTTTGAATCGAAGCAATCTTCACTTTCCAGGCGAGCGTCCATACGCATGCGACATATGCCCGAAACGCTTCATGGCGCACAAAGACATGCGGAACCATCGCATGATCCACACTGGAGAGAAACCACACAAATGCAGACTCTGCTCGCAAGCTTTCATACAGAAGTGCGCGTTGAATCGACATATGAAGAGCCACAGAAACGACGAGCCGCCAGTCATCCAACAGCCACTCACGACGATGGTCGCGTATGCTGATTGGAACACGTGATAATGTGAAATCAGGGTTGAAAATTAGAAATGCAACAACTTCCCACCTAAGATGTGCTAGGTATAGGCGTTGAGCGAAGATAAAATCTACCAATAAAACTAATTTCTTTTACCGTTAGGTAAAGGTACATTCAATGAAGTCACGGGGTCACTACCCCGCCAATTTATGTGCGCTATATCAGTACTCTCAAACGGTGAAGGAAAACATCGTGAGGAAACCCGTGGGTTAGTTAGCTCCGTACGTATTGACCATGTCTTTCCTGTGAACAAGATCGAAAGGATGGAATAGGTGCTGGGCAAGCCTACCCCATCTTAATTCGTCCCGGGCACTACAGCGTCCCGTTTGTGAAGGTAAAAGTTGCCTCCTGACGCTGTATAAATCATCTACTATAGATGGTAAAAGGCCTTGCTTTTTACGAAGCACATCTATGATGGAAAAGTAGCCTAAGGGTGTGGTTCCTAGAGACTACATTTTTATACAAAGCGAAGTAAAGTTTCTCTGCGTGCGCTTCAGTGGATTTGCATCTAAGTCTCAATCTCTTTTTAGGGAATAGTCAGTTTATCCTGAGACGAGATATTGGTGGGACAGGTTAAATATAATCTTAATTGAAAGTATTTGAAAATCATAGTTTTCTGTCTTGTGGTCAATTTAAAGAATTTCAATGTTGGTGAGATGATTGTGATATTTGAGTTATAAGAATTTATTTTTATTCACGTAGTATACGATGGTCAATTATAACTGTAAATAAGATGGTAGGTAGTATAGTATCTACTGATATTAAATGAATAAAATATTGTGTTGACCTTACTTCTGTGTTCTTATTTACGTTACGCATCCTACAGCTTAAAAAGTGATGTATTTTTATTTACTACTCAATTTTCTAGTTCAAAATATTTATTCACATTCAGCAATATACTATTCATACATTCAAATAAATAAATAAATTATTCAATTACATTCCTATCAAAGGCACTTTGCTATGTATCTTCATATGCCTTCTCAGAGAGCCGTGTTGCGTGAAGGCTTGACTGCAGACATTGCATCTGAATGGTCTTTCACCGGTATGTATTCTATGATGGTCCACTAGTCTGTTCTTGGATATAAAAGCCTTGGGGCAGAAGCTGCAACAGAATGGTCTCTCTCCTGAATGGATGCGCTTGTGGATGACTAGAGTTGAATGAGAGCCGAAACTTTTCTCGCATATGTCGCATTTGAAGTTCTTAACACCCTAGAAAGAAAAATTTAAATTCATTGGTAGAAATCTTAAGTAAATAAAAAATAGGTAAGCTCATGAGACAAAAAATAGTATAACACAAAACGTTAAAACCATACCAAAGGAAGGAAATCACAAAACAGTCTGTTTTAGTTAGTACGTTATTATCCAGAGAATGGAACACTCATTTATCTTGTGCGATAACGGGAGTGTCAAGCGGAGCGCTGGACTGAGACGCAAGAGGCGCGGGTTCGATTCCCGCTGTGGGAGAAATTTTTGCATGTTCTGCAAATATTTCTTCTGGGTCCTAGGTGTTTCAACACTATGTATTTACAAAAAAATATATATAAGTATTCTATCAGCCATCTGGTGCGCATAGTACAAGCTTTGCTTAGTTTGGGACTAGATGGCGCTGTGTGAAATGTCCACAAATTATATTCACAATAGCCTGGAGTAAATTACCTGATGTATCAAAAGATGCTTAGACAAGTTATATTTGTCTGTAAAGGGGTAGCTGCATATCTGACAGATGTATCTCTTGCCCGTATGGAGTCTCGCGACATGCGTCATTAGCATGCCATTCGTGAAAAACTTCTTGCCGCAGTGTTCACAGGAGTATGTGCGTTCGCGGTTCTCATTGTGGATTTCTAGGTGACCCTGAAACGGAGCAGGATGACAATTCAGTACCTTCAACTATTTAAACACAAAATTTATTTAATTAAACCATAATTGAACTTTTGAAATTGAGTGAAGAAAGTCATATTACGAGGAAAATGCTGAATATGAATGTGGATGGATACACGGACAGAGGAAGGCCTAACTGAGAAGTGGGAAGCGTTTTTATGGTATGGAAAAAACTGCACGAAGTATAGGTACTTTTAAAAATATATTTTGTGGAATATTAGTATTAGCACTTTAGTATTCTTAAGCTCAGCTACGTACTTTCAAAGTAAATGGAGTGGAAAAGTTTTTGCCACAGATATCACAGACATAATTATTCCTGTCCCCGTCTACATGCAGTTTCTCATGAATCTTCAGTGTTTGCCGGTTCTTGAATATTTTGCCGCACTTCATACATTTCAGAGTGTCCAGTTTCACTTGTGTGTGCTCGCTGTCTATGTGTCTTTGGAGTCCACTCCATGTCATGAAGCTTTTGTTGCAACTTGTACAAATAATTGTGGCCTGAAAAAAACAATATTTTGATTAAAAAAAGAGAAAGTACGAAAATTTAAAGTTTGAGAACGGGACTTCATCGTGTAGCTATTTATTTTCACGACGAAATCGCGAGAATTTGAGAAATACGAAAGCGGACCACTGCACAAAGCTATGGTCCAAAGTCAGAGCATAAAGCTCCAGCATCAGTCCGTTTCGCATATGAAAAAATTTACCATTGTGTCAAAATTTTTGCTGTACAAATACATACATTTATTATCACGCCCGTATCCTTAATGGGGTGGGCAGAGCCACAATTAAACATAAGAAAACTGGCAGCCACTTCTGATTTAAAGTCCTAAGATGGATATGGTGAACCATGGTGACAGGTGGTCAGCCCATCGCCCATATAGATGGTCCATCATTTTGGAGAGGATCCTATCCCTTAGTCGACTTTTACGACATGCTTGGGGAGAGAAACAGCTGGACGCATTCTATGCTTTTTCTTTACTTCCAGTCCAGCAGAGAAGTAAGTTGTACAGATCATGGATGGCATCAGAATGGATGGAGTATCAATAATGGGAAAATGTGGGTTGATAGGAAACTAAAACAAGAAGGCACAAGCTCCAAAATAATCTAAAGAACAATACTCACTGTTTTACCTTGGTGAAATAGTTTGTGTGCTTCAAATCTGTCTTCATATTTAAACTTTTTATTGCAGACATCACATGTAAATTTGAAATGTTCCTTGACTATGATTTGCTTTTTGTGATCTTTTAGTTTTACTTTTCTAGAAAAGATTTTGATTTTAAGTACATTAAGACCAAAACTAAGCAAAGCTTTTGCTATGACTGTTTTTATACAACAAACATAGGTCATCATCACATTTTGTTGAATGGGAATCAAACCCACGCAACCAAATGCAACTATACCTGCTGTAAATGAACATATAAAACCTCACCTCTTTGACTTCTTTAGTTTACTTTTAATTTTCACAATTGGCTTTGTTTCATCTGTGAAGTCTTCTGCACCAAAGTAATCTGAAATAGATAACTTATCAAAATTCAGGCTTAGCCTGCTAGATCACTAATCATCTATCCTACTAATATTATAAATGCAGAAGTTTGTATGTTTACGCAAAATAATTCAGGTAATATATGAGTGAAGGTAGAAACTACAGCTATGTAAACTAGCAAGCTTACCATCGTGGAAATCATTGCTTTCATTTTCGATTTTCACAGCTACATAGTAATTGGAGTCCACATCTCCATTGAGAAATGTATCTACTTTTGCTTTATTCTCAGACTTCAGACTGTTTTGGAGTTCAACCAGTGTGTTTTGTGACTGGATGCAGGTCTTCTTGAAGTCGGAATATCTTTCAAGTAGTTCATAGCAACTGTTGCATAGGGTTCTAGGCAGTTCTTCTTTTTCTTGAACCTGAAATAAAGGCATATTTTTTAGTCGGTTTTATGCTCCATAGAAGTGGGAAAGCATGAATGATTCTAGACAAACACAAAAGGAACAGAAGTAACTAAAACGATTTTTTTAGTCTTCTAATGTCACCAGTTCTTTCGAACCAGTGTGGCGAAAGGATTTAAAGAGCGCTTCAAGGGCTCCTTTGATGCACTTAACAGTCTTGTCTTCGAACTTTTAAGGTCCTACGGCATGCCGTGACCGTTTCTTCACCGTTTGAGAGAAGTATAGCGCAAATCTTTTAGAGAAATAAGTAGATAGTTTTTACCTCCACCGAAGTGCAGAAGCTGTAGATATCGGCAGATACGTTGTCGCACAGAACATAGGTAAATGACTCCTTCGTCGTAAGACACGCACGGCACAAATTCATGTTATTTGCCATTATAATTGATGATAGATGAGATTCGATATTTACCTACCTACCTATTTCATTTCTGTTTTGTTTGGCAACAAGATTCCTTTCCTTCGTCCGACTTGACATTGACATCACATGATAAGTATTTTTTATATTCTCCTTATGGTCAGGCGTTAGTTCTAGGACCATACTACCTGGTTTGAAACTGATTTACGGGAATTTTAATTGTAAACAAGGGTTATGTCAGGAAAGACCCGTCTTAGGCACGGCGGCACAGCTTTATCTTTAGGTAGGTTCTTATTGTAAAATAATACAACATTTCAACAAAATATAAAAATGTTTTAATTTCATACCAATCTCAATAAACAATCTCATTTACTTAAAATTATCTTATTCATGATATCAAGGAATGTGTCCACCACCTAACATCTTATAACTAAATCTTAATATTATTTTTATTTCATAAAATAATTAAACATTAATCGCCTTTCATTCAATTTTTATGCAATCCACTACAAATTACATATCTAGCACCAACAATAAGGAAAGTTGTTAATAGGGTCTGATTGAAACCCTGCATCCTTTGATTGAATGCAAATCCAATAGTGATAGTTTTGGCACTATTATTTGTAACGGAAAAAATATTTGTACATGTCCCACGCTTTAGCCCAGCCATACTCAACCTTTTCTTTATAGGGGCCACAAACACGTTGTAGTCATGGTGTTGCGGGCAGCAAGGAAAATAAATTAGTTGTTAATAAGAAAGTCATTTTTTACTCTATTGTTTTTTAGAAATAGCGACAAAATCGAACACATGCTTTAACGACAGTTGATTTACTAGAATGGCTGATTTAGGTATAATAGCGCATCACTATATGCAACCACAGCTCGCCTACTGTTTAATTGATGGGCACGAAATTTCAATTGGTTGATAGTAAAATAACTCCAGAAGGGCCAATTAGAAAGGCCCAGTGGGCCGTATGCGGCCCGCGGGTCACAGGTTGAGTATAGCTGCTTTAGTCCATAGGCATCAATAAATTATAACATCTTTATAAGTTTTGTTCATGGTATCACAAATTACTTTATAATGTACTAACTTCTGCTCGCGGCTTCGCTCGTGCGGTACCCGGATTTATAGTAGCATTATATGTCATTCTAGCTCACATAAATTTCATTCAAATTCGTACAGCCATGATTGAGTAACATACATGCTCACATCTTAACAAATTTTTGCATCGATAATGTTATGTTTGTATCACAGTTTCCCCTTAGAGCGCTGGTGGTCTCCTGGTAGCACTAGCTTTCCGAATCTAAGGTTGCGGGTTCAAACTCAGTGGTGTAATGGAATTTTTACTTCGAAAAAATTATGTGCGCTATACCCTCAAACGGTGAGGAAAACCGCTTAGTCAGCTTCGCACGTGTCGACCATGTCTTTCCTGTGGACAAGGCCGACTAAACTGAGAGGATGGTATAGGAACTGGGCAAGCCTACTCCGTCTAAATTCGTGCCGGACACTACAGCGTCTCGATAGTGTGGGTAAGAGGGATCCTGACGCTGTATAAATCATCTACACTATAGATGGCAAATGCCTTAGTTTACAGTTTCCCCTGCATCAGCGGCTTGAGGTACAGATGAAAGCTCTTGTTGACGGGCTCAGCATTGAGCGGACTCTTCAGAGCGTCGTCCATGAGCCGCTCATAAACACGTCCGTCGTACGCGCCCAAAGCTGAATGTAGGATCTGTCGACAAAATTACAAATGATAAATGTAAGGCTCTTCGGACATGGAGCTACTCAAAAATAATATAAATAACACCCAACAGTCACCTACATAGTCCTGACCCCACACTAGGAGTCCCTGTGTTGTGGGTATCAGAAACTACGAGTACCATGGTACCACAACACCCAGATCCGGAAGAAATATTTATAGATCATGCAAACATTTCTTCCGCAGCGGGAATCGAACCCGCGCCTCTTGCGTCTCTGCCGAGCAATCGCCCGCTACGCCACCGAGGCCGTCAAACGGACGGAACTAATCAGCAATTACAATTACAAACCACTTAGAAACTATACCTCTCACACGACGCTACACAAGTTGAAAGGTTTCAGTCACTTCTGTTATTTCTGTTCCTCAAAAGCACACGGTCAACAAGGGGAAATATTAGAAAACTCGGGTAACCAGACAACGTCACTAGACCAGCGGTCGGCAACACGCGGCCCGCGGACGTCTTACTTGCGGCCCGTGAATGTTTTGTAAATATGACAGCTAACATACCAGAAATAGCCTCCCAAATGCAACCTCAGATGTAACACTGAAATTATATATTGGGCTTCTAGGGTTAATATCACAAGTGCGGCCCGCCTTTAGTTTATTTTGCCACCTTGTGTCCCTTGCCTGCCAAAAGGTTGCCGACCGCTGCACTAGACGATAAAAATGTATGGGATTGACATAGACGATCGTTAGTTACGTAGTGAAATTTTTGCAGCGACTTGGCGGGCTTGCATACTCTCGTGATCAATACCTTCAGGAGTCAAGAACTGACAAAGAGAAAATATTTCAAAATGTTATCTACCTCGTCTCTAATATCGAAGGCGTCGACAAGTCCGACGGCGTTGGGCCTCAGTTTAGTGAGCAATTCTTCATACCAGTGCTGAAGTTTTTCAATATCACGTTCAGATATCGATGTAAACTGTAATAACAAGAAAACAATAATAAAATTATCGGAACAAACAGGGCCCCGCCTATTCTCGATAATCAAATGAAACTTGACAGCTCGTAACTTATTTGTAACGCACCGCGCCGTGTTTTTGCAATACAAAATTGTCATATAGAATACGATAACACGGTCATTCCACAAACGTGGCCGCGTTACGGTTTGTTTGGTCATCCAGAATAATATGGCTGAATTGCTTAACTAAAAAGCGCACAGCATGCGAAATGTGCAATTATGTGAAACTAGCTTTCGCCCGCGGCTTCGCTCGCGTGATATCTGGACAAAAAGTAGCCTATATGTTATTCCAGCACACATACTATATATATTCCAAGTTTCATTTAAATCCGTTCAGCCGTTACGGCGTGATTGAGGCACAAACATACATCCTCACATCCTCACATCCTCACAAACTTTCGCATTTATAATATTAGTAGGATAATAATTGTACAGTGACTATGGTAGCACTTACTCTGAGTAAATCGCCGACGCGCTCCAACGCCCAATACACGACGTACAGGTCCACCAGCTGATGAAGAACCGCCTTCAGGGCCGGCGATGAGCTCCTCACCTGACCCTCTGTTTCTGTGTAGTACGTCGAAAGTAATATGGCGCGGCAGTGCGACTGGATAAAACAAACACAAACTCAAATTCTTTACTGTACACAAGAGATAATTACGAATGAAACACTAAAGAGTACAAAGGCGAGCTTAACTCTTATGTTATTGAAGATGTTCATCATGTTTTATTAGAGTGTGTCCGAAATGCTGCATTCAGATCTTCATGTTTTGTACAAAATCGCTTGTTAGATACAGGTTATGTATATAGTGTTTTATCTGACGCTTCTTGTAAAGAAATTGAGTTTTAAGTTTTGTTACTTCAGTTAGGTTTCGGTAGTTAAGTTTTATTATAAGTAAAGATTAAGTTTTTCTTGGTTTTTACCATCTATAGTATGATTTATACAGCGTCAGGAGGTAACTTTTTTGTAATTATGTAAATGCATCGATCATAAAATTACCTCAGCGGCTGAAGTGAGTTGTGTCGACGTCATGTTCCATGCGTCCTCGTAGGACATACCTCCCTTCTGTCTCTTCTCGATATTCGCGACGCAAAGGCCGATTTTACTGGAAATAAGTATATATTTATGGACATATTTTTTTACAGCAAGAAACAGTGCATATTTGCGAGAACACTGGGTTAAATTAAGTAAAAAAAATCTCCACTAAAATATGACTAAATCATAATAAAAATAATTAACAAATAAAAATTAAGCAAATCATGTCTCTTAGTTTTAAATGAATCCAACGCAATCAAGCACAAATTATCTTATTTACATTAAAACTCAGACCAAATAAAAAGAGTAGGTACTAAATAAAATTATTTTTATTTGGTCTGAGCATTAAAAATAAACATTCTAATAAAAGAAAATAGCACTGACCCGGCCGCGACGCGCTGGAAGCCGTATATGATTCCCTCGATGGTGTTGTCCCAGGGAGGGCTGCGGCGGCCCGCGCCCACCGAGTTCAGATACGACACTGTGGGCGTCAGGCTGTCCCCGCCGAGGGACTGCTGCCACGCCTTCACCAGGTACCTGGGGGAGGCAGGCTTTAGCTTTAGCTGCCGTCTCTGCACGGTCTTGCCTCGACCGAGGGAGGTACGAAATACAAAATTGTATCAAAGGCAAGGGAGAAAAAAAAGGAAAAAAAAATATAAATTTATTACTATATTCTTATAAATCATCTATTTAAAAAAAATTATAAAATGATATGTGCCGTGAAAAACACTGAGGCTTAATACTCCTTAGAAGTTAAAAGTGAGAGAGACATTGCAAGTAAGTTTTTATGAGCGAGTGGCCAACTAATTAGAATTAGTATCTACAGACTCTAGTGTCAGTGGTGAGTGGTCACCTGGCAGTCTGCAGGAGCAGTACGGTGTTCTCTCCCTCGTAGGTGGAGGCTGCGGTGACGAGGCCGTAGGTGAGGGGCAGGTTGCTGGCCAGCATGTAGCCGTGGCCGCCGCACGCCAGCCTGCAGCGCTCCACGCAAGTCGCCGCGTCCGCTGTCGTCACCGCCTTCAGGCAGCAGGACAGCGCGTGCAGCTGAACACAACATAATATGTTCAATAACATATTATTGTGTAACCAATACATACATATACATAGTTATCACGCCCGTATCCCTAATGGGGTGCGCAGAACCACAAGTAATCATAAGAAAACTTGCAGCCACTCCTGATTCAAATCCCAAGATGGATATGGTGAACCATGGTGACAAGTGATCAGCCCATCGCCCATATAGATGGTCCATTATGTTGGAAAGGACACTATCCCTTAGTCGGCTTTTACGACATGCTCGGGAAGAGAAGCGGCTGGACGCATTCTATGCTTTTTCTTTACTTCCAGTCCAGCAGAGAATATTAATTATCGAAGTATTATTATTATCTGTGACATATGTCAATATTTGATCTCACCTCAGGCAGCCTGTCCAAATCACCAGCCTCCAACTCAGCAGTGACGTTATTGTACATGTTCCACAGCCAATCAGCGCTCAGCTTGAACGCGTGCACTGTCGCGATGCCAATGAACAACTTGTGCTGTTGTGTCACGTAATCGATGATCTGTGGCTCGGGCTCGCTGGGGAATAAATCAAAACCGGTCAAGTGCGAGTCGGATTCGCACACGAAGAGTTCCGTACCATGGTACATGTACTTAAATGTTTCTTTATTATAGGTGGCAGAACGTTCCCTATTAAAATGAATCAAAAAATTCAGAATGAAACACTTCTCTTCTACGAGTACGAGGACCCCCTTAATTTTTATTTTATTATTATTTTTGTACAAATCAGTAAATTTCTACGTGTGTGTGTGTGTGTGGGTGTGTGTGTGTGGGTGTGTGTGTGTGTGTGGGTGTGTGTGTGTGTGTGTGTGTGTGTGTGTGCTGTGTATGTCTGTTAGGTAAAGTATGTACAACAAAGGCAGCTGAGCCACGGGTGGATGCTAAATGATTCAAAACTAATCATTAGAATAATAGAATTCAATTGAAAATAATTAGGTACTGTGAACGTTTCCACATAAATAATGTATAGCTATTCTTCAGAATACATAAAATAAAAGTTAAATACGCAAGTAATTGCGTAATTAATAAACTTCGAAGGTAAAAATGTTCGGTAATTGCCGAATTTTTTTTTATAGATAAATAGCTCTTTTTTTTTATAGGTATTGTTGAATATCCGGGCCCTCAAATATGATAGATATGCTAACATAAACTTTATGTCCTTAGTAATAAGATTGATTTATGCTCAATGCGACTGATACCTCGCGGTGGAATCCGCGTGGCAATATTAGCTGCCTTTGCCATGCAGTGACTTGGCTAAGCTAAGGCCCCAAACAGTATTATAGATATGGTAATTTGGACTGTATGTTCTTATAAATAAGACTGATTCTCACTCACTCCGGTTTCGGCTGCGACTGGTGCCTCACTGCGGAATACCTCGTGGCGATGGTGACCGCCTTCGCCATGTAATTGCACATGTCGTTGACGAGTACAACCCGAACGAACATCATAGTGCCGTACGTTAGTTTCGAGCTGGGAGAGTTGACGTACGTGCCGTCCTGTGGAAATATTTTGATTGATATTTTGTTTGACGACCTCGGTGGCGAGGCGGGCGAGTGCTCGGCTGAGACGCAAGAGGCGCGGGTTCGATTCCCGCTACGGGAGAAATGGTTGTATGTTCTGCAAATATTTCTTCCGGGTCTGGGTGTTGTATTATGTATGTACAAAAAAAGTATATAAGTATTATTATTATCAGCCATCTGGTTCCCATAGTACAAGCTTTGCTTAGTTTGGGGCTAGATGGTGCTGTGTGAAAAAGTTCGCTAATATTTATTTATTTTACTTATTTATTATACTAGCTGCCGGCCGCGGTTTTGCTCTCTTGGTACCCGGCGGATAAAAAATAGCCTTTATGTTATTCTAGCACATGTAACTATGTATATTCCAAGTTTCATTGAAATGCCGGCCGGGACGCGGCAGATGCTATTATAAATGCAAGTTTGTGAGATGTGACGATGTTTGTGCCTCAATCACGTCGTAACGGCTGAACGGATTTAAATGAAACTTGGAACATAAATAGTATGCGCGCTGAAATAACATATAGGCTACTTTTTATGCGAGTACCACGCGAGCAAAGCCGCGTTGGAAGCTAGTATTTTAATAGTTTGGAAAATTAAGGTTTTCATACAAAGCACGAAGACTTCGATTGTGCTGCTGTACCACAAATACTGTGCGTACATGTACGATGGTACGGAACACTTCGTGTGCGAATTGGACTCACACTTGACCGGTTTGTTAATGGCGCTGACAGATTATTAGGCATTATTCTCCATCGTAGCTTTTATATTGTTTTCAAACAAAATCAAACCAATCCGTACATACCTCCAACACCTTGGAGTTCTTCATCAGCATGTGGTCTCTTGGTATCCTCACGTGGTCAAAGCCAAGGAAGCCATTGTTGGTTCCGTTCATACCGAGCTTGGCGCCAATCTCCCCCACTTTGATCCCTTTGAGCGGCATGTGAGTTTCCTCGTCCCTCAGTTGGACGATGAAGGCGTGGATGCCGTGGCACTTGCCGTTGGTGTACAGTTGCGCCATCACTATGCAGTAGTTGGCTGTGTGTGCCACTGTGGATAATTATAATCAAAATTAATACCATCTTTCAATAGCAAGAGCATAGCGCTCGTGGCGTAGCTTGCTTAGACGTTCTTGATTGATCGTTGAAGTTAGGCAACGTTGTGCGCGGTCACAATTGGGATGGGTGACTGCAAGTGGCATTACGAGCTGAGCGCTTCCGTGCTTCGGAGGGCATGTTAAGTTGTCGGTCCCGGTTATTATTTAAGTCGCTAAGCCACAACGGAGGCCTTTGGGGGCGGCCTAAAAACTCCGTCACAAGAGCCAACTAGCTCATACGAACTTACTTACTTTTAATAGCAAGATGGGATTAATTTTGATTGAAGCAGAGAAGACTTTTAATCTTTGATTGATGGTGGGTGACGCAACTAATTTTGTTGGTCTTTGGAAATCATTCTAGTCATACTAGTTTTATACTTGCGTTAACTTGGCGAAGTTAATACATTCCTAAAAGCTATTTTGGCTTTATTTAAACCTTTGCTTGTAATAATGACTATACTCTTTTGAAGCGCACCTCGCGAAGATCTCGTGTATAGTATTGAAATTATTCAATCATAAGGTACTTTTTATCAAGCTTTGCTTAGTTTGAGGCTAGATAGCGCTTGAGAAATGTCCACATATATTCACTTCATTTTGTTTATTTTTTATATATTTCATGATTTATGCTCAGTTGTCATTATCTTCCTAATAACTATATACTTTTATTGATAATACCAAATTTTCTACACAGATAATGATGATATTGGATTATTTTATGATAATTCATTAACGATAAACAGATTAAACATGTATCAATTTTAATAACACAATCTTACACACCCAAATCTCCAACATGATGGACTATTTATATGGGCGATGGGCTGATCACCTGTCACCATGCTTCACCATATCCATCTTGGGACATGTGGCTGCAAGTTTTCTAATGATTACTTGTGGCTATACCTACCCCATTAGAGAAACAGGGGCGTGATAATATGTATGTGGTCTATCCCCAACTAACTTTTGTTCGCAACTTCACTTGCATTTTCGAGTTTTTATTACAATAAACACTCACATCCTCCCGGCCACCATTTGTAAGCGGTGAGTGTGGGGCTGTGCAGAACAAACTCCTTGGTGCTAGGATCGTAGGTAGCTGTTGTCTCCAGACCTCGCACAAATGTACCGTGGCCTAATTCCGTCTGTAACAAACAGGAGAAATTGCATTTACGTTGATCCCTAATTTTTTTGAAAATAAATGATAGCCTATGTTATTCCGTAACAACGTAGCTATCTACAGGTGAAAGAATTTTTTAAATCAGTTCAGTAGTTTCGGAGCCTATTCGTTACAAACAAAAAATCTTTCCTCTTTATAATATTATAGTGTAGATGTAGATTATAAATCCAAAAGTTGAGGTTGTAAAGATGTTTGTTTGGTTTGTGCCTAAATCACGGTGTTATGGCTGAAAGTATGAAGAAAATGAAAAAGAAATAATTTCCATTCGTGTAATACGCGAGCTAGGTCGTTGGCGGAAGATGAGTGATAAACAAATAACATACCTGAGCATAAGTGCCGATGATATCAAGGTTGAAAGCTCTCCCGATCCAATATGCCTGCTGTTCCACTGAGGCCTGGCCCATCAGGGTCGGAATGAACATGACATAGTGAAGTGTCAATGGTGAACCATCTCCTAAGATAGCTGAGCCGAGCGAGCCGCCTAGAACTGCCCTGTTGGGTAAAATGAAATTACTTAAATTTCAAAAGCCTTTATTTAATAATCTTATAACTAGTTTTACATATACCGATTTATTTAGACATCGGTATCATATTAGTAGATTATTTTGCTTTACAGCATAGGCCTCCCCTAGACTTTTCCAAACTCTTCTGCGGCAGCATCAACCCGAATGGTACCTTTATGAATACTTTCTAGTAGACATACATGCATAGACTATCCCACATAATGCTACTAATATTATAAATGCGAAAGTTTGTGAGGATGTGACGATGTATGTTTGTGCCTCAATCACGCTCAAACAGCTTTGAATAAAACTTGGAATATACATAGTATGTGTGCTGGAATAACATATAGGCTACTTTTTGTCCGGATATCACACGAGCGAAGCCGCGGGCGAAAGCTAGTCTGGTTATATAAGTAACATTTGAAAATCTGTGAAAGTAATGCAAAAAGAACAAACCTAAAGTTCTCCATGCCCGTGTTTTCTTCTTCTTGCCATTTCCTGATAAGTTTGAACAGTAAGCAAGCTTTCTTCACAGCTAGTTCATACTTCTCTTTGTGGCTTAGGTACTCAGATGGAACTTCCTCGTGGTGGATGCCCTCTTTGAGGACCTTATCCTCTGGAAATTATCAAGAAACTGGTAGAAAATTGCTATTTATGATGGCATCTAGGGGATGATGGCTAATAGAGGCAAGTGAAAGAAGAAAAATGTTGTGCAATTTATATAAAGTAGGACAAGGGTAGGGATATGATGATGATGATGATACTATCTTATGGTGTCTTCACATCAAAGCTGTTGGCTTGATAGCTTTTGTCACACTTTGTTAAGCCTCATATTTATTTTTATGCAATCAATTTTATATCTAAACATAAAATTAATTATTACCTGCACTATTTATTATTATTTTGAATGGAAACAATAATTTTCTTAATTAGGTATATGTTTTTTACTTAAATTGTTTACTTAAAACAATGCAGCCTCATAAATATTCAGTGAAGCTGTGAGCGATAAGATAAATGTTTGAACTATGAACCCTTACCTCATTACAATCATGTTGAACTCAGATTTGTATTATTTGTACAATCACTGTGATCATAGAACAAGAATATGAACTTATTGTTCTATAAGTTATGTACCTACAAGCTGTAGAGGTATTTAATGTGACATTTTTTTTTATTTAGAATATTAGTTCTATTGTAAGAGTGTAGCTCAAAGTAAAAACAAAGAAATAAAAGATTAGAGAGAGAACTTTCTAATCAAGTCATTGCAATCTAATAGAGGGTCCTACTTACCATAGTAGGTATAAGATTATTATAAACTTAATAACAAGATTTACCATTATCAAAGATGGTCCAATGTAGGTAATTGAATCTGACCTAAAAAACATGTAAGTGAGACCATTGGCAAATACTTCTAATAACGGATTGCGTGATTATTATCACTTACCCCTTTTTCTCCTCTCCTCAGTCATATGAGCACCCCCATCCATCAAGTTTGTTAATTCAGTTATGTTGAAAGAACATTGGGCCCTTTCATTTCGCAAATCTGCATTTACATTAGAGTCAGTCATTGTTGCGAAATTGAAAGTAAAAAAAAAACTACACAGCACGACCACCTTCGAAAGAGGCCACGTTATTACTGTTGTTGGTGTTGGCTGCTAGCTACCTACGTAGAAAACAGGTTTTTGTAAATGGGCACAGCGATTGGACTGTAAATCGGCCGAGATAATTCAGCCTATCTTTCCATTATAACCGTGTGATGGTGATTAATTCTTGCAATTTCATAGGCTGCATTATTGATAGAACTAGTACATTTAATTAACAAAGAAAGGAAATGATGTTTACAAGAAATTACAAAGCGAAGGAAAATTAAATTTCAAACTTGACATGACAGACTTGACAGAGAATTAACAACAAATCTGATATTGACAATGAAATGAAATAAACACCGTAATTGTGTTCCAGATTTTTCACTTCCGGATTTCGTTTGAAGAATGCGGGGGTTTTTATACTAGCGTTGCTTATATGGCAACACTAGAGGGTGTACTGATAGTCGACTGACGAGTTCAAAATCGATATTAGGGTTATGGATTCATAGTATTGTTCATCATCATCTTCCTGCCCTTATCCCACTCTATGTGAAGTCGGTACAGCATGTTCTCTTCTTCCATTCCCCTCGTCGTCAGCCTTTATCTCTGTTTTCACTTATTTCACCATGTCCTAACACAATCCATCCAACTTTCATAGTATCAATCATGATGCTTAAAAATGATTATATTGGTAGCCTTGTAATTTGCATCAAAAAATGTTTCTGAAAATCAAAAATTTTTACTCGATAAAAGAAAATCGAGTGATTGAGAGTAGTAGGCATCGAAACGATACCGATGTCACGTCACTAAAAACGACGGCCGCCATATTTCTTTCTTGTATGCGTTGGAGCTCACCGATCCACGATGAGGTTAGTTTTTGTGAAAAAAATTGTTTTTCGTGATGTTTTGTGATATAAAAGTAATTATATAGTGATCTTACCGAGACACCTTATTGTGATAACGGTTTTTCTGCCGATACAATGTTTTCCAAAAGCTTTGATCCTATCTTGTGATGTCGGTAGCCATGTGGTCAATGTGTTTTACCAGTTTATTTCTTGTATTTCAGTTCCCTCAAGCTGCAGAAGAGGCTTGCCGCCTCGGTGATGAGATGTGGTAAAAAGAAAGTATGGCTTGATCCCAACGAGATCAATGAAATCGCCAACACAAACTCCCGTAAGTAACCTCTCTATTTACATCCTAATCGCGTCTCTTGTCAACCAGTTTCCAAGCTAATGGTATTGCATTCTATGATTATAATATTATGGATGTGTAAAGACAGTGTACGAGAAATTGTGAAAATGAACAGATCAAAATCTGCATCCCCCTGCGAGCTCAATCTTCAGTCCTTTCAAGTAGCAAATACAATAATTCTCAACAGATTCTTAACCAAGATTCTGAAGCCTGTACTATGTCCCTACCAAAAATTCTACATTATTAAATCATAATGGAATTGAAATTGCAGGCCAGAACATCCGTAAGATGATCAAGGATGGTCTGGTGATCAAGAAGCCCGTGGCCGTGCACTCGCGCGCCCGCGTCCGCAAGAACACAGAGGCACGTAGGAAGGGTCGTCACTGCGGCTTTGGTAAAAGAAAAGGTACAGCGAATGCCAGAATGCCACAAAAGGTGAGATTATTTTAAATCTACTATCATACTAATATTATAACTGTGAAAGTTTCTGAGGGTGTGACAATGTTTGTGCCTCAATCAAGCTCTAACAGCTGAACAGGTTTAACTGAAACTTGAAATATATTTAGTACATGAGCTGGAATAACATAGATACTGTTTAATGTGCACTGTACAATGCATGCGAAGCCGAAGCTATTTAGTCTAATTATATTAAAATCAGGTGCTGCTAAGGTATTATTGATTGTTGTCATATAATTCGGTTAACAAGAGCTGGGCATGTTTACAGTACTCGCACTAAAGTAATTTTACTATACAGTATGTTTAAAAATAAATGATTTTGATTGATGCATAAAATAGTTAAAAACATTGAACACTATTTCACGAGATTGTCCTGTCAATGTTTTGCTATAACCAATTCTTTCAGAAGACATTTTATTCTAAACTCAAAATAGGTAAACAATCACACGCAATAACGCGCGTCGATTGACGCCTAACTGACGCTAACGGACTAATGTAATAAAAACCACTGTATTTCAGGGTATTTATCATAAAGAAGAGAAATCATAATGTGTGCAAATTAATGTGATGTGATTGTTCAGTATCTGTAATAGGTTGTCTTATATATTTTTATAATATACATACATACATAAAATCACGCCTGTTTCCCATAGGGGTAGGCAGAGATAACGGATCGCCATTTGCTACGATCCTGACATACTTCTTTTGCTTCCTTCACTCTCATTACATTCCTTAATAATATACACTTTTATATTATTCTGATATTATGTTATTTATTTATTGTAGGTTAAAACTTTAACTATTCTTGTTGTAGGAACTCTGGGTTCAAAGACAAAGGGTACTCAGAAAGCTGCTCCTCAAATACAGAACCGCCAAGAAGATCGACAGGCATCTATACCACGCCCTCTACATGAAGGCGAAGGGTAATGTCTTCAAGAACAAGCGTGTTCTTATGGAGTACATCCACAGGAAGAAGGCTGAGAAGGCCAGGACTAAGATGCTCAGGTAACTTACTGATTATTATGAAGTTGGCAATTGCAATCGGAAATGTATGGCATGATTCATACTAAATTGAGTAGTGCATTTTTTATTTTTATTTCATAGGAAAACAAAAAGTCTTAACTACTAAGCAATTTATACAGCTTGGAATTATTAATCTTATGAATCAACTTCGCCCCAGAGTGCAATAATGGTTGTACACTAATTAATCAGATGTGCAAAAAATACATTGCACAAGCACTTAATGGACCATCTGATTTAAAATATGTATGATTTTTTTTGTAAAAGTAAATCCCAAGAAACTGGACCAATAGCAATGAAAGAAGAGAATTAAAAACTTCCTTACAAAAAAAAATCGGAATAAACAACAGCTAACTTTTTTCTGTCTTGCTTTTTCAAACACAAGTAGGTTTTCTTTCAATTTGGCTTTGGTATTTATTGTGGTGCCCCCAAGGAGTTTTTACCACTCATCGTTGCAATATGTATGTAATTTTTTTCAATTGTAATTATTGTTTAATTTAATGTTTCAAGGTCGACTATATTGTTTTGCTTAAAGTTATATTTAGGTTTTATCAATTGAATTTAAAAACTTAAAAAGAATGAATAATTAAATAGATTTAAATGAAACTGGTCAAGTACGAGTCGAATTCGCACAAGGGTTCCATACCATCATACATGTACATAAATGTTTCTTGTATGCCACTTGTTATAGGTGGCAGCACATTCCCTTTTAAAATCAACAAAACATGCAAATTGAAACACTTCTCTTTTATGAGGACCCCCTAATTTTTAATTTTATTATTATTTTTGTACAGAAATACTACAAAAAAAGTGCAAACAGGCACTCAACCCATTCAATTTCCGCCCCTAGTGTTGCTTAACTTCAATGGTCGATTACAAACCAAATTTAAATTAAAATGAATTTCCTTATATGGGGCCCACTTGTGTTTATTATTTGTTGTTATAGCGGCAATCAGAAATACATACACTGAAAATTTCAACTACCTTTTACGGTTCAAGACATACAGCCCACTAACAGACGGACGGTCGGATGGGCAGCGGAAGCTTAGTAGTAATAGGGTCCCGTTGACATGGAACCCTAAAAATAAGTTTTAATAACTTGCATAGGTACTTTAGTATACCTATTTAAAATAAATTACTTCTCAGGATTTATACCTAAATATTTTTTATCATGATAAATAAAAGAACTTCAAACTGTTACTGAAGATTCTTGAAATGAACTGATTTTCATTACCTATATGAATATCAATGAAAGGCAAACTGTTCTGTGATTGTACAAGAAGAAAGCGCACATTTTATATGTACTCTTGTTCATTTTCATTTATAATTCATTCATTCAGTAGTCTGTAAAGCTCAGAAACATTTAATGATAAAGAAAATCTATGCCTAAGTATCCAGATGTAAAGGTCTCCAAGTATGGATGTGACCCTGCGGCTACATTGTCTGGCTTCATCGAACTTGAGATAGAATTAGCCCCTTGGAATACCATTTCTGAAAAATGTGAAAAACCCAAAAATGACGATTACTGCAAGTGCGATTAGTAGGGTAGAATTGGTTACAGGATCAAGGACGCAAAACGCTAGTTTCGCTTATCGCGTTATTGTAGCAGAGTAGTTTTCTAGAACACTGTATTTTGTTTTTTTTTTCCAGTGACCAGGCTGAGGCTCGCCGTAACAAGGTGAAAGAGGCCCGCAAGCGACGCGAAGAGCGCATCGCCGCCAAGAAGGAGGAACTCCACCAGACCTTCGCGAGGGAAGACGAGGCCGCCGTTACTGCTAAGAAGTGATAGCTTTATCCTGTAAAAATGGTCCAATAAATGCTTTGGGTCGATTTAGTTGTTTCTTTTAATATTGACAGGCTAGACTGCACTAGATGTAGGACTAGGCTTGTTTAGTAAAGATAATTTTCAGATAGATTCTCTCCCCGAGCATGTCGTAAAAGTCGAGTAAGGGACAGTATCCTCTCGATGAGACACATAAGCAAGTATTCCCAAAGAAGGTTGACGTCAGGCAGGCGGCCGGTCATAAAACACCTTAGCCAAAACTCTTACAGCATGATTCAAGGAACATGCTGTGCCGACCCCACACATAGAGTGGGTAAGAGCAGGAAGATGATGATGACACACTTATCTTTATTGATTTATTTTTAATATTTGCCTTTTGCCTATATTATATCGGCGAGTGGGAACCCTGTGCTCTTGTCGCCAAACCGGTTTCGAGACAACGATGCCCAACGGAATATGAACGCTCGTGACACACGATAAGCATCAATTTCTCGTGCAAGCAGGTAATGTTCGTAAGAGTAGGTAATTATTTTGTTAGAAAATCGTCTGTACGCTGGTACTTGTTCTGCTAGATCTTTTTTTGGAGATGACGTCAATGTTCAAAACCGCAGGTTAGACGCGACTGCTTATAATTTGCAGTCATACACCCAAATGACAGCATTACCTAGTTCAACCTCAAACGCTCGCAATAAATTGCGTTTAGCATAGGTACAGTAGTAGGTACCTACCACAAATATTGTGCACCACTACTACCTACTGTACCTACATGCAGTGACGGATTAACTCTTAATCATATTAAGCAATTGCCTAGGGCATCACGTCTGAGGGGGCACCAGAAGAAGCACAAAAAAAATCCGTCCTTAGGGCATCACGTCTCACTCTCACGTCACCAAAAACCACATTATTGTTGTCGCACCTACTCCACTTCTAAAGTACGTTTACATCTCATCATCTTATTTTACAAAAAACTAATGTTTTTAGGCGGTAAAGGTTTAAAGACCGATTCTAGTTGAGGATAGGGGGCCCACAGTCATGGATTGCTTAGGGCATCAAGCAGTCTTAATCCGTCACTGACTGTATCTACATAGGTTGGTACATTGGTTCAACTGGATGGACCTCAGACGCGCGCCCCGCGCCCCATTCAGTTCAGTTTATAACTGTGTCTGTGTGTGCTCAGTCGTGTGCGGACCGTTACTCGTGCCGGTCGAAAACTAAATTCGTCATAAACAGTAGGGATTTCGGACTGAATAAAGGTATGGTATAAGTTTTCTAAAAGCAAAATTAAAGGTCTTTAAGATTTCATAATATGTATTTAACAGATAAGATAAACAGGTCTATCTGTAGGTATATTGTTTGTTCATGTGTGTATATTATATGTAACATACATAGGTTTAAAATAACATCAATAGTTTAGGTACCTACCTACACAAGTATAGTTAGATTGCCAATGAACTGGTCATCGACCGACTGACCGACTAGTTCGGGCGAAAGTATACATTTTGAGTAACAAAATCTATTATTATTGACTTTTCTTAATAGTTAAAGAGTAAACTAGTTAAAGAGCTAATAATCTTTTAGTGGGACTACATATTCCGACCCTTTTTTAGGTGGTTTGAAATCCACACTGACTTATTAGAAGATTTAAAAAGCACTGGGTACAATCATGAGCGCAGTAAACAAGGATCTGCAGAGAGAACGGGACAACTGCAACTTCAATATCAAAGAGATGACAGAGTTCATTGATGGAGGACCCGAAAAGACGAGAGCAAGGAAAGAAAGAGGTAACTAGGGGTTTCTAAAAGCTAGTGTGTTAAAGTAGTCAACGAGACCCATTTCCTCACAATGCTTTCCTTCGTGATTTAAGAGTGCGGTTTAGCTAAATATTTCGTACAGAAAAATGCACTACCAGAGTTGAACCCACGATTTTAGAATCGGAATGCGGGGTCATTATCACGAGACTATCCATGCTAGAGCTCGATCTAAGTACCTACCTAATACTTTTACGAACTTAGGCCTATGCCAAGTTTAATCAAAAGGTTTCTTTATAGGATTGATCCTCAAACATCCAAACTTTCGGATTTATAATTGTGTTGTACGAAACTTGTACCTTTGTAGGTTTAATTCTTGTACCCTTGTAAATGTGTGCAAAGGATGATTTGTTAATAGTGTTAAAATACCGGTATTTCTCAACGCATACCAATAACCTTTAACGAAAACTGAATTGCTTCATTCTGAAGGTTCGTTAGGTACCTACTGTTTTAGTTCTAAGGAATATATCTACCTACCTATAATACTTTCACACACTATTTTACATAATAACTAAGAACGTTCCAATGATACCTACTTACTCATCATTACAGCCTACTTGACAAAACTTTAAAAAAATACAGCGTGGTTTCTTGAGAAAAAAAAATGCGACTTAACTTCTTAAGTGAACGGAATATTAAAAAAAATAAAAAAAACAATTGAACTCACGAAAGACTAGTCAGTAGTTAAGATCTTCGTCACTCCTTCCCAAAAACGAGGGAAATTGTAAAACAAGAATCTTTCGAATTCCGAACGAATTGAAACCGAATTTCGAACGAGTTTTTATTTTTTCAGAAAAAGCTCTTCTCTCTATAAAAGATGAGCTCTTTGGCGGCATTCCTGATTCGTACCTCAGTCATAAGGACAAATACGAAAACGCGGTGAAGAAAGCTGTTACTCTGTTCACTCTCCTCAGGCGATTGCAGAATGAAGGGAACAATCTCTCTGATTACAGGTATGTTCTCATCCCCTTTTTAGTTGAAATAGGAACTCCAAATTCAAAAGAACTAAATTAGGTTAGTAGCCGATAGTTCGCGTACCTAAAGAATAAAATAAAATTTAGTGGTGTAAAGATCTTTTGTCTCTACGACCTATGGATATGGAAAAAGTAATTTATTAACTAACTACCTATCACTTTTTGTTCAAATACTGATCCTTTGAACCTTTGAACCCTATTTAATTTTAACAAGTAGGTGCTTACACAAATGTTATTTGACCCTCTTTTGACCTTGGCATTCATTGAAACTTCATGAATAATCCTATCTGCGCTACGGCTAAGACGTTGGTTCACTTTCTTCAAGGAACAAAAATATACTTCATCACTTTGACTATTTAACTGTAATCAAAGCTTCATCATCATTAAACCTAGCTTAGCCTATAGATATATAATTAAGCACTTTGTACTAGTACCTTTAAGTTGTAAATAAATTTATTCTTATTCTTATTTATCATCAACAACAACCTGTTATAACAGTCCACTGCTGGACATAGGCCTCCTCTAATGAGTGCCATTGCGCTCTTTATCTGTATCATCTTTGCGTTGACGCATCCAGTCTCTGCTAGCAGCTTTACAAAAATATTTCTTATACTGAGCTGTTTTAGATTTCGATTAGGAAGGTCCAAAAGTCCGCAAAACAACCAAACCATTTTTCCTTTTCAATATTTTTCACAAATTAGCTTATGTATTGGTAGGTACCATCTCCTTGTCCTCAAAATGAGCCAATGTCGCCACCCCAACTTCTTCATCGTCTTGAAACTTTTGCATCCCCTTCCCCCCGTCCCGCGGACTTTTGGACTTCCCCTCGCATGTGCCTATAGCTCGCGTGAAGTAAGAAAAACCGCGGGACAAAGTTTGAACATTTTTACGTCTCGGGGTTTATCGTGGCGTGATTTATACTAATCTATGTAGGTAAGGTGAGAGCACTGGTAGTCTAGTTGGTAGTGACCCCGCCTTCCGATCCTAAGGTCGTGGGTTCAAATCCAGTCGTGTACCAATGGATTTTTCTGTGCGAAAAATTTATGTGCGCTATACCAGTACTCTCAAACGGTGAAGGAAAACATTGTGAGGAAACCCGCGGCTTAGTCAGCTCCGCACGTATTGACCATGTCTTTCTTGTGGACCGGGCCGACTAAGCTGAGAGGATGTAATAGGTGCTGGGCAAGCCTACTCCATCTTAATTCGTCCCGGGCACTACAGCGTTCCGTTTGTGAAGGTAAAAGTTGCCTCCTGACGCTGTATAAATCATCTACTATGGATGGAAATAGGCCTTAGTTTTTTTTTTTAGGTAAACGATGAATAAGTGTTTTACTGTACAGAGAGCTGATGAGCAGCCTCCTCAGTTCATCCGTCTCCCACGACGGCACTCCACTGGGTCTTCACTACATCATGTTCATACCGGTGCTGATGAGCCAGGGGGATGCCGAGCAGACTGGCTACTGGCTGCCCAGGGCTTGGGAGTGCAATATTATCGGTAGCTATGCACAGGTACGAACATTGTATATTAGTACCTACCAATTATTCTATAAGTACCTACTATTTATGTCACAGGATACCTGGAGATTTCCTACAGGAAATTTTTAGTTTTTGATTTGCGATGATAGTGTAGCGATTATTGCAGGTAGGATTGCGATATTATCGGTCGGGATTGTTGCAACATTGAATACAAAGATAAATAAATAATAAATAAATAACATCCAACAGTCACATACATAGTCCTGACCCCACACTAGGATTCCCTGTGTCGTGGGTATCAGAAACTACGAGTACCATGGTAGGTACCACAACACCCAGACCCGGAAGAAATATTTACAGATCATGCAAACATTTCTTCCGCAGCGGAAATCGAACCCGCGCCTCTTGCGTCTCTGCCGAGCAATCGCCCGCCAAGCTACCGAGGCTACCGAGATCGCTTTAAATTGTCAATGTGTCTTGTAAAATAGTCATGAAAATGCTATCCATCTTCCAAAGTGTTCGACCAAATTGCGTAAACATCGGCTCAGTAAATATTTCTTTGTCCGAACGGAAAACAGGTAAAAATTACGCGCGCCTTCACACCTAATCATGCATTATCAAAGTACTCAGACCGTAGCAGAGCTCATAAGCAACACTTGCTTAGTGTTTCCGACCAACTACACTGTTCCATAACGTCAAAAAGCAAGCTAAACAAAAGCAAACTTTTACTATACTTTAAACTTGGCCTTTTGTGCCGTGATGGTGACTGTCCGGTTATAGAACGTAATAATCATAAATATGTTTGTGGACATTTCACACAGCGCCATCTAGCCCCAAACTAAGCAAAGATTGTATATAGGCACCAGATGGCTGATAGAATACTTATATACTTTTTTGTAAATCCATACTTATAATACATAATACTACAACACCCAGACCCGGAAGAAATATTTGCCGAACATACAAACATTTCTCCCGTAGCGGGAATCGAACCCGCGCCTCTTGCGTCTCAGCCAAGCACTCGCCCGCCACGCCACCGAGGTCGTCAATTATTATCAGGAGATTATAATAATCGATGTTTTAGACGGAGCTGGGCCACGGTACCTTCATCCGGGGTCTTGAAACCACAGCGACGTACGACCCTGAGACGAAGGAGTTTGTTCTCAACAGCCCCAAACTGACTGCTTACAAATGGTGGGCTGGCTCATGTAAGTCTCTAAATGTATAGTGAAACTCTTACGTTACTAACTAACTGCCTGAATATCAACTGTACAGCCTTATTCGTAAGTCCTAGACCAGGGGTCGGCAAGTAGTTTTATGTGGGTGGATACTGTGGGAAAATTTTAACGAGGTCCACAAAAAAACAACTGATAATAATTAAGTGTTACCTACTTATTGTATGGTTTCAAATAAAATTCTGAATTATAAAACACAAAACCTAAAATTTATGTGAGAAATTGCAACAGGTTAACTAGGCAACTTAAAATAGAATAAGTACTAAGTTAGATTCTATGTTGCTTAAAAATATTATTTCAATTAATAAAGGTATAGTATAACTTATCTTCGTATTAATTTATACTTGTTATACAATACATGGATGGAGGAGGCCTTTACTCATAAATGGGTACCCGAATAAAAAAAAAAAAAAAAAAAAAAAAAAGATATATATATATTAAGAGTGATTATTGCATCGATTTATTTTGACATTTAAAGTTTAGTTAATTAAGGAATAACATGTAATTTTAATTTAATATTTTATTTTAATTTGGGAATAAATGGCTTATTATTATTATTATTATTATTATTATTATTATTATTATTATTATTATTATTATACAATACTTGGGCCGCGGTCCGCCTGTTGCTGACCGTTGTTGTCCTAGACGCTTCAAACTTGGAGGGTGTATTCCTTATGGTGTTCCCCTAACTTAGCTTCTAGAGGACTGAAGTATATAGTTTGTATGAAAAAAATACAACGCACACA
Organism: Scotopteryx bipunctaria; assembly: GCA_949320045.1. Lineage (NCBI taxonomy): Eukaryota > Metazoa > Arthropoda > Insecta > Lepidoptera > Geometridae > Scotopteryx > Scotopteryx bipunctaria. The sequence goes on along the minus strand of OX439442.1, from coordinate 11,864,683 downwards.
AAGTCGCGGGGCGTTTCACTACGTGCACATAAAGTAACTGATCAATGATTACACTGTCGATCACAAAATTAGCAAGCGATGCTTCGTAACGCTGCATTGATTATATTAAGTATCATAATCAGTTACCCAACGTTGAAATTCGATGTCGTACAAAGATCGTGGACGTGGGTATGCGGATCGCAAGACTGAACTCCGACAGAACTCTAAAAGAGCATAGAATGCGTCCAGCTGCTTCTCTCCCGGAGCATGTCGTAAAAGTCTACTAATGGATAGTATCCTCTCCAACATGATGGACCATCTATATGGGATCCATGGTTCACCATATCCATCTTAATATTTAAATCTGAAGGCTGCAAGTTTCTGGCAAACTTGTGGCTCTGCCCACTACATTAGGGATATGGACGTGATAATTATGTATGTATGGAAAGCGGATTAGTACTAGATGTTTGACATCTTAAAACGGACTTCCACAAAGTCACGGCTGAATCAATTAACTATGTATATTTTAAGTTTATACAATGTGCATGATAGTCATGATACAAATGAAGGGTCCCCTGCAATAATGATGAATGACCTTTGTCTTTTGTTTTAAGATAGGTCATTTTGTTTTAAATTTAGAAACGGTGTAAGAAATATTTTTATTGTTTCTTAAAGTTAAATAACATGACATGTTATTTAACTTTTAAACAACATTTTATTACCTTCAAGTCTTCAGGTATAAATCTAAAACCCAATTATCTTAAAACAAAAGACAAAGGATATTCATCATTATTGCAGTGGACCCTTCAAATGTACCTAACACTGGAAAATGGTATTGTATTAGAGTTGTGTGAATATACTTTTCAGTGGGCCACACAGCGAATTATGTAGTCGTGATAGCGCAGTTATATACCAGGGGTCAATGCCACGGCATCCATCCCTTCATGGTGCAAGTGCGGGACGAGCAAACGCATATGCCGCTCAAAGGCATCAAGATCGGGGAGATTGGGGCGAGGATGGGACTCAACTCTGTGAACAACGGCTTCCTGGGCTTCGACCACGTGAGGATACCCAGGAGGCATATGCTGATGAAACATGCTCAAGTTTTGGAGGTAAGAGACCGTCGACGCAAAAGTACAACAAAGTCCTGTGAAAGTCAAAAGTCAAAGTCAATTTTTTTTATTCCATAAAATATTTTATACTATTTATTTTATACAACGTAGATTGTATTTACACTGATTCGTAACGAAACCACGCTTGGCTATTTTTTTGGAAAATGATCCCTTTACAATCATGTTTATAAAAGGAGTTGGAGCATTGTTCAGTCCTAAGCATTTTTGTCTTCTATAAAAAGTTTGGTTGTCTTTTAGTTTTGCTTGACTGTGACTGATCAAAATATTATAAACGTTTGTAAGGATCTGACGATGTCATGTTTGAGGATCATGTGCTTATGTGTTATGAAAGTTAATGGTACTATTTTTAACGTAGGTATCTGTTTAAGTTTTTTTAGCCAGCCTATTCGCTGTTCCTCTCTCATCTCATAACCTTCTAGTTATTCTACTTGGAATCTAAAAATTACTGACCCGCAAGCTCAGACCAAATAAAAAGAGAAGACGCCGCGCCGCGAACAACAAAAGTGAAGCCACACAAAACCGTGCTCCTGCAAGTACCTAATCATACACGCTCACGCACATATCTACACTAAAACCATGCTCATCGATCTTAGTACGTCACGAGTCTTAAAAATAGAATTATGCCTTCCTGTGTAGAGAAAACTTGTAAAAACTGCAGCAAATCACAAAAAAAGTCTCTCAATTTAGGTTACTTGGAAAAAGGTGGCTTCACTTTTGTTGTTCGCGGCGCGGGGTCTTTTTTTATTTTGTCTGAGCCCACAAGGTAAAAAGCTCGTCTATTCCGTTCTAGGACGGCACATACGTGAAGTCCCGGAACAGCAAGCTCGGGTACGGGGGCATGGTTTTCGTGAGGGTCGTCATAGTGTATGACACCGTCAACTACCTGTCGAAGGCACTCACCACAGCCACTCGCTACTCCGCCGTCAGGAGGCAGTCGCAGATACGGGAAAAGTATAATAATAATAATAAAGTTTATTTATTTCCACAAAGAATATACATAACAGTTTTTAGCAAATTATGACTTACTGTTGCCCGCGACTTCGTACGCATGTAGTACATTATTTTGTTCTATAATCTTAATATTCGCGTGATAATATTTAATTTATTCATTTATTTATTCATTCATTAAACTTACATTCTATCTTAACAGGCTAACCTAATGCAATAGTGTAATAGTGTATTTGTAATATGTTTGTATGTATGTATTTACTTGGATTATTCCTGGAATCAGGGGCGGTCTCAGCCTGAAATTTTGGAGGGGGTCACTAAAAATAGAATATGTTGATTAAATCAGATTTTATTGCACAATATAAAAATTCAATAATGCTACCCCTGAGAATAACAAATTGGCGAGTGTGTAAGTACCGCCTCTTACTTACTCGCGTATATTTTTATATTACCAAATAATTTTAATTTTATTTGCATAGAAAGCATTTTGGTACCTACTGATAATCGGCACCAAAATGAAAATACTCCGAATCGGTAACAATTACGAAAATGTGAAAAATCTTGAGTTTGGGGTAATAAAAAAAAACTAAGGCCTTTTACCTTTTACCATAGGCATTGTAGATGATTTACACAGCGTCAGGAGGCAACTTTTACTTTCACAAACGGGACGCTGTAGTGCCCGGGACGAATTTGGTAATAATAGTTGTATTATTTACCTGTACTTTCAGTAAAAGTTTCCCTACTTCAATTTATTTGAATTCATTCAACTATACGCCTTATTCCCAGCGAGCCAGAGTGCCAAATCCTGGACTTCGTGGTCCAACAGCACAAGTTGTTCCCGGGCATCGCGGCCTGCCACGCCATCAAGCTCACCGCCAACATGCTCTGGGACACCTTCAATGACGTCAACGAACAACTCACCGGCGGCAATCTGGAGAGGTTGCCTGAGGTACCTACGTAAAAAATATTAAACTGGTTATTTTACTCGTAGATAATAGCAGCCTTTAATACCAGGGGATAGTGTAGTCTTAGAAAACAGTAAGTTCGTATGAGCTAGTGGCCAGCTCTTGTGACGGAGTTTTTAGGCCGCCTAAAGGCTTCCGTCATGGCTTAACAACTTAAAAGCCGGGACCTACAATTTAACGTGCCCTCCGAAGCACGGAAGCGCTCAGCTCATAGTGCCACTTGTCTCGTGCGCTCGTGGCGTAGCTTGCTTAGATGTTCTTGATTGATTGTTGAAGTTAAGCAACTTTGTGCGCTCACAATTTGCATAGGTGACCGCAAGTGCTATTACGAGCGCTTCCGTGCTTCGGAGGGCACGTTAAGTTGTCGATCCCGGCTTTTAAGTCACGACGGAGGCCTTTAGGCGGTCTAAAAACTCCGTCACAACAGTTTGCCACTAGCTCACACTTATTGTTTAAACCAGAAAGCTGTAGTGTTATGTTCTACATAATATTCTAAGCTGCTGCAAAACGGACCCTAACTCAGCATTATGCAGTTTGTAAAAACAAACCGCGCTGGTCTTCCGTTAGGGCCGATTAAAAACATAAAAAAAAAACAAAGGTGTACCTACATGCAAAAGTTACAAAGATTACTAATAATAAAAGAAAAAGAAATTATATATTTTTTTAATTCAAGAAAACTTACAGCTAGGTACAACAACAATAAGAATAATTCATGCAATATTTACAAGCACAAAGGCATGTATGCTGCAATATTATAAAGGGACATTACAGAGAGACATTAAAGGTTCTCTGTGTCAGTACAACCCTCATTTTTATAATAAAATTCTCTTTTTTCCAGCTTCACGCTTTAGCATGCTGCCTCAAGGCCGTCAGTACATCCGACACGGCATCGATAGTGGAGAAATGTCGGTTGGCTTGCGGCGGACACGGATACATGATGTCTTCCAACTTACCGCTCACTTACTCGCTGGTCACCGCCTCTTGCACCTACGAGGGGGATAACACTGTGCTACTGCTACAGACTGCTAGGTAACAATTGACGGCCTCGGTGGCGTGGCGGGCGATTGCTCGGCGGAGACGCAAGAGGCGCGGCTTCGATTCCCGCTGCGGAAGAGATGTTTGCATGTTCTATAAATATTTCTTCCGGGTCTGGGTGTTGTGGTACCATGGTGCTCGTAGTTTCTGATACCCACGACACAGGGAATCCTAGTGTGGGGTCAGGACTATGTATGGGACTGTTGGGTGTTATTTATATATTTAATATACTTGGGCTCTTGAAGGGTAGTTCCTATTTGTTCTATGGAGCATGACGTCATCGAACAAAATTACACATTTTCTTCCCAATTTTTCCATATGTATGTTCGTATGAGCTATTGGCCAACTCCAGTGACGGAGTTTTTAGGTCGTCTAAAGGTTTCCGTCATGGCTTAACGACTTAAAAGCCGGGACCGACTGTTTTACGTGCCCTCCGAACCACGGAAGCGCTCAGCTCGTAATGTCACTTGCGGTCACCCATCTCAATTTGTGACTGCGCATATTGTTGCTTAACTTGATTTTTTCCATAGAACTACATACTAGCTTTTCACCCGAGTTTCATGCCATAGAACAAAATGGGAATCAGATTTTCCCAAAAACTTCCATGAGAAGCTAAATGACACTGATAATGTCAATTATTCTATATTAACCATAACCATGAATATAACATATAGTTCTATATATTGTACCAGCTTGCTTTGTACAGTATTGCTTACTAACAAATGTATTTTTTTCTAGATTTCTAGTAAAGACCTGGCAACAAATAAATACTCAAGCATTGACCCCGACAGTCGCATATTTGAAAACTACGATTTCGCCAGATTTCCCTAAATCGTGGGAGAACTCAGTGGAGGGGATCATTCGTGGCTTCCAAACTGTCGCTATGAGGTGAGAATCTTTTTTAGGGTTCCGTACCCGAAGGGTGTCAACGGGACCATAATACTAAACCTCCGATGTCCGTCCATCCGTCCGTTTCTCAGCTTGCTGTATCTCATGAACCGTAATAGGTAGAGAGTTGAAATTTACAGTGTATTTCTATTGCCGCTATAAGAATAAGTAAAAAAAGGAGTCCCCAATTCCCATACAAGAAACATTTATGTACATTTACGATGATGCGGAACCCTTCGTGTGCGAATTTGACTCTGACTTGACCGGTTTTATTTTTCCACATCTAAATATGAACTGACAGGTATTATACCGACCGAGATAGTTTGCAGAGTTTGACGTAGACTTTGCCTCATGTAGACGATGTACTCATAGGTTGAAAAAGCAGGTATTATAAATGCGTTTTTTCTCACTAAACCCCCTAAACATTTGAACAGATTAGGCTAAAACTTTGAGGACCAGATTAATGGAAACATTTATCCCGACCGGGAATGGAACCAGAACCTCTCGCGTTTTAGACGGGCACTCGCCCGCCACGCCATCAATATCATGATTTTGAATTATATTTTTCCTTTTAGAAAAATCTCTTCATGCTATGAAGACATGCAGAGAAGAATTGAGTCAGGAACGTCACCAGAAGATGCTTGGAACATGGCGTCCATTCAACTGGTTTCAGCGGCAGAAGTAAGTACATACTTACACAAGTCTTTTACACTCTCTTTTACACTAAAAAAACAGACATGTTGTAGAACATGTGTCAAGTGCACGAAAAGAGCCTCTACGAGTCGCACTTAAACCTTTCACTACACTGGTTTGTAATAAATAACTATTGACACGAGTAGTAGTAGTACTAGGAGTCCACTCATGCGCATCATATTTTTCTTTATGGATCAGGTGAGGTATCTATAGACCGTTTGCGACGGTCTTTAGATAGCCCGACTCTTTCTTTTGTATTTTATAAATACTGTACGTACATATCAGTTGTAAGTTTCTTTCTGTAAAAGACTCGTTAGCTAGAGCTTTTCTCAGATAGAACTAATAGTGCGGTGGAATACAATTTTAGAGAATTTCAATGCTTAGTCTAACACTTCGTAAAGCTAGTTTTTAGGGTTCCGTACCCGAAGGGTGCCAACGGGACCCTATTACCTACTGGTCCTGCGCTGTCCGTCCGTCTGTCAGTAGGCTGTATCTCATGAATCGTAATAGGTAAAGAGTTGAAATTTTCATATGTTGTATTTCTATTGCCGCTATAACAACAAATAATAAAAATAAAATAAAAAAGGTGCCCCATACAAGAATCATGTTTTTAACGTTCGTAATAAATTTAACAAAAGATAATTTTGTTTTGCAATTTAAACCTATTTTTGTTGCATTCTGTATTTAACGGTGAATAGTGTGAAACTATCTAAACTAAACTAAACATACGCTATGACCATGCTTCTGGCAAAATAAAATTTTCATTTAATTTAATTTAATTTTACATACAATGGTACGGAACTCTTCGTGTGCGAAGTCGTCTCGCACTTGACCGGTTTTTATTTATGTTACATTTCCAGGCCCACTGCCGCGTGATCATAATCTCGACGTTCCACGAGGAGGTGCGAGGGCGCAGGGCGCAGTTGTCGCCGCCAGTGAGGGCGGTGCTGAGGCAGCTCGTGGAGCTGTACGCGGTCTACTGGGCGCTGGAGAGACTCAACGATCTGTTGCGGGTAAGTTTGTTACGCTCTATAGCAGGAGTTCCCAAATAGGGCGATAACGCCCCCTTGTGGGCGCTGCAGGCCTAAAGGGGGGCGGTAAGAGACCTAGAAAAAAATGGGGGCGTTGTGTAGAGGCTTGGGGGGCGATTTGTAATTTCATCTAGGAGGACTCTTAGACACCGACTGAGCTCTCGACTCTCAACTTGCGAACATCAACTAATATTAATTAAGAGATGCTCAAACTAATTCGGTTCGATATTTCTCTCCGCGTAATTCATATATCTGTCCTGTTTTATTGAATAAATAAAATAAAAATCATATCAATCGGTTGTTCCATTTCGAAATCAAAGTAGACACAAACAAACAAATAAAAAGTGGTTTTTAAGTATGTGAAAAAATGGGGGCGTTAAAATATAATTTATTCTCAAAGTGGGCAGTAGACAAAATAAGTTTGGGAACCCCTGCTCTATAGTAAAGTGACAGGTATAGAGAGTATGAATGAAAGAAGAATAACGAAACAGGTGTATGAGGCGAGTGTGAATGGTACCGTTGGAAGGGGAAGACCTCGGCGCACGTACCTGGACTAAATCAGCGACGTTTTAGAAAAGGGCCAGGTCAAGAGTAACTCTAAACCGACGAGCATGTATGAAGAATATTATGAAAGTGAATGAAGCGAAAGAAGTATGTCAGGATCGTATCAAATGGAGATCCGTGATCTCTGCCTACCCCTATGGGAAACAGGCGTGATATTATGTATGTATGTAACTACGATTTGTGACAGGTTTCGACCAAACCCTATAGTGTATATTATCTTCCTGCCCTTATCCCACTGTATGTGGGGTCGGCACAGCATGTTCCTTGAATCATGCTGTAAGAGTTTTGGCTAAGGTGTTTTATGACCGGCCGCCTGCCTGACGACAACCCTCCTTGGGAATACTTGCTTGTTGTATCTCATCATCTCGGAGAGGATACTATCCCTTAGTCGACTTTTACGACATGCTCGGGGAGAGAAGCAGCTGGACGCATTCTATGTTTTTTCTTTACTCCCAGTCCAGCAAAGAAGTATAGTGTAGTCAACCAAACCCTTTAGTGTAGTTATCGAGTCCATAAATAAAGAGTCATCATCAGCCTATAGCAGTCCACTGCTGGACATAGGCGGGATGGCATATACTGCTGGACACAAATAAAGAGTATGAATACAATTTCTAGTTCTCGACAATATCGAGGCAAGACGTGGACGTCTTGCAAAACTGGTATGAAGAACTGCTGATCAAGATCAGGCCGAACGCTGTCGGTCTTGTCGATTCTTTTGATGTCTTGGATGAAGTAAGTGCCATTTCTATCTTAAGACTTATCATTGCGCCTATACATTATTCGTAGATGATTTTAAAACAGTTGGAACTTGATTTTTTAATGGTTGAAAAGGCGATAAAAAACTATTGAGACTGTGTAAACTTTGTTATTAAATAGTTTTCTAATATGAGAACTCCTGGGTTTGAAATCGATGTTCCAGTTGTACCTGATTTTTAATCAATAGTATAGTCATGTATACCTATGTAAACATATTTATATAATTTAGGTATTCTGTATATTTTTTAATTGTTTTATAAGTATTTAAAACCACACCAATTCGACCCTTCTATGTTTTCGTTCAATCCAATCTATCCTAGGTTGCCTCGCGGAGATCGCTTATAGCGATAAGACCGCCCATTGTTTTTACCTTTATTTTTGATTGTGTTGTAAGTTTAATTTTGTGTGGTAAACAATAAAGTATTATCTATCTATGTAGGTACTCGCCATGTTGGGAATCTCCATATCCAGAAACGTATAAAAACAACAAGTGATAAAAAAAACGGGGACCCTTCGAGTACCGAACTCTTCGTGCGCGAATTTGTCTCATATTTGAGCGGTTTTATTTCCAGTTGCTCCAGTCGACTCTGGGCGCGTTCGACGGGCGCGTGTACGAGCGGCTGATGGAGGAAGCCATGAAGAGTCCGCTCAACGCAGAACCTGTCAACCAGAGCTTCCACAAGTACCTCAAGCCGTTCATGCAGGGGAAACTGTGATTTACCACAATCAGAATAAAGACTAAAGTCGGGAGAATTCAACCACAAACATGCAATTTATTGACACACCAGAAATTTAAATCGAGCATTGAACCACTGTCGGACAAATGATTGATATAAAAATATGAAAAAAGAGATGAGAGGTTTCTTATGATGTGACCAAATTGATGATGCTGTGGAAGATAGTTATGTTGTATTGTTTTGTTGTGAACACTATCTGAAGTGTTTTAGTTAGTTCTCCAAGTGGCATGTGAGCTGTGTCCAAGCTGTGTGGAACAGTAAAAATGTCTGAGCTATTTAAGAAATTTCGAAAGTAGCATTAGAACATACATATTATCACGCCCTTCTCCCTAACGGGGTGGGCAGAGCGACAAGTAATCATAAGAAAACTTGCAGCCACTCTTGATTCAAGAGTCCCAAGGAGGATATGGTGAAACATGGTGACAGGTGATCAGCTTGTCGCTCATATAGATGGTCCATCATGTTGGTGAGGATACTATCCTTTAGTCGACTTTTACAACATGCTCGGGGAGAGAAGCGGCTAAAAGTATTAGAACTATTTGTAATAAATCTCAGCATGAGTTTTCTTAGACTGGAATAAAAGTTGTGTATCAAAACTACAGCGTTACAAATAATCATAGTATGAAATTGCTAGAGCCACTGAGCACATGTTCTGAATACCAAATTTTGGGAGGATATTTCGATATTGCGGGTGGAACTTTGAAGCTAGTAACTTTATGTACCTTTAAGGATAAAAACGAGGAGTAAAATAAATGACATAAAGCAGATAAAATGAATAAATATATAGACATAGTTTTGTAAGTAATATGTGAAAAAATCCAGAATAGTAGGTACATAGTGCTACTTATATTACAGGGATACCTAGACTAGAGATATTGGTGATATTAAAGTTTACTTTATACAGAAAAATGTTTTTTTAAGACAACTAATAGGTACCCCACTACCAACATAACATTCCTTTAAATTTGTTTTACAAATCCATCAGTGGATGTACGAGTATTGTTGTATTTTATACTTGCTTACTGATGATTCTTTTGATGAAATAAAATATCTTTAAATAACGTCTTTATTGTAGTAAATATTTAAGAAAGTTTGCTGGTGGTTATAAATATCTTCAATTGAATATGAATCGTCAATAAAAAAACAATGTCGTTTGGTTATCAGATTGACTCTCTGTATTTGTAAAAAATACCGGTCAAATGAGAGTCGAATTCACACGTACTTACATAAATGTTTCTTGAATGGAGCGCTTTTTTATTATTTGTTGTTATATCGGCAATAGAAAAATACACACTGAAAATTTCAACTCTATACGGTACTTGTTACGGTTCATGAGATACAGCCCGCTGACAGACGGACGGACTGCGGAGGCATAGTAATAGGGTCCCAAGTAATGGCTTACCAATGGTTCACCTTTACCTGAGTAAAGTAAGTTTAAAGTACCTAAGCCAGTTTACCCGGTTTAAGTTGTTGCGTAAACAGCATCACCGCACATAACGTGATGTTGCGAATGGTTCTTACACCTAATAGGTAATCACTTCCTAGACATCGAGTGGATACTTGATAACATCGTAAGAACTGCAGTATCGCAACTTTGCATGCGCTATCGCGGTACTGCGAAGTTGCGTCGTCAATTTGTGTGACAATTTTTATGGCTACACTTGCCGACAACGGCTACTACTCTACACGACATTTCGCCGATGCACGATAATGTGCTAAAGATCACATAAAAAAAGGTAGATAAATACTGCTGATCTTTGCCCTCAAAGATTTCTTCGAATAAGTAATCGTAGTAACTAAAATTTGGACCTATTTTTGTTTTCTAACGACTTCTCTCAATATCGATTAAGGACATCTAACAATTATGACGTCTTTCTTAGATCATTTACGTAAAAAAACAATAGGATAGGTAAGTACTACAATCATGCTTTATCACGAAGGGTATCACAGATGTGATCTCGGAACGGTAAATTGCGGGAGATGAGTCTCTGTTTTTGTTGCACTATGGTTGAAGGTATTGTAGAGTTAGTTGTACTCTCATGTCATCGCGGACGCTCGTCTGTTTACAAAACGATGTAGTGAGCGATAGTATTCAACACTTTTGTGTTATTATACAAGTGTGAATTGGCTCCCAGTGGGCTATTATGTGCTATTCTTATTACTTAGTGGAAAGGTCAGTGGAAAATAATGCAAGTAATAATACGTAGACAACTATAGAATTGGAAACTACTTTGTTAGAATGTTGTTTGTTTACGATGCGTATGTGCGCCAATCAGGTGACAGATGCGTGTGATTGGTTGATACTACTTGTGCATTTTAGTAATAATAGACTACTAAAAGATGGCGCCGTGCTACATTTTGTTTATGATTTAAAAGCATTGGGAAGTAAACTTTGATTAGCTAGTCAGGAGTAATAGTGTTGTGTGGTCAGAGTTCACTTTAATTATTTTGAATTAAGATCTTTATTGTTGTAGTTGTAGGTACTTGTAAGTACATTACAAAGATAGCAAACTGAGTTTATAGTCACTTACAATGTAATAGGCTGTTTTTTTTGTTTCATTAGACTCATACTTCTTACTCGACTTATTAGAGGTTTGAGGTATTTTTAGTATTATTCCTATATTTTTTATGTACTTAAGTAGATTTTATTGTAAAGCTGAGATTGCTGTTCGATTTTTGCTTCCGTTTTTATAAGAAGTAGAGAGTTTTAATCATCAAGTTAAAAATGACTTATCAAAATCACCTTTAGAGCTGAAATTGGCTCAGGGTAGTGTATGAGTGCTATCACACAAATAGTAGTTAGGCTGTGAATATCAATAAGTACCTATTTGTAGGTAAGTAAACAATGATAACTGATGATAAAATAATAAAAAAAAACTATGGATCATGGATAATTTTTGCAGTATAGTTGCAAAATTGTACATTGAACCTATGATAGGAGGGACCACTTAGGTGACTATCACTTTGAAAGTATTAAAACAAGCAGATTATGATAATATAGGAGTACATACGCACTTACATGGATTTAACTGATATCTAGGCCAAAGACTGATTGGGTATCAGAGGAAATTATCATTTCAGTTTGAACTTTACTCCAAAGCGGTCGTGTGCGATGACGAACAAAATAAATGAAGATCTGGTGAGAGAGAGAAATAAGTGCTCCTTTGATGTACAAGAGCTGATTCATCTCATTGATTATGGAGAGAAGAATACTAAGGAAAGGAAAAAGATTGGTAAGTTTAAATAAAGTTGTTAAAACAACAATATACCTACAATTTATATGGATGAAAATTATAGCTTTACCTACACAGAATTATCTCAAGACCTGAGAACTAACTAAGCTCTTTCGTCATTATTATAATGATCATGCCCTTTGTTCCTTATTATGTGTTGCCAGCACAATTTGTATTCAATGTATTCACTCCAACCTCTTGACTCTTGCTGTTGCGTGACAAGTGTAGCCATATGATTCGTCACAGGATAGAGATATAATAAGGCATAAAAGGTAAACAACACTCGCCGAATCCTGATAATGCGGCTGTAAGGGACCCTTCAGACTCTTGGCTCAACATCTTATCTTATTTTATCTAAGTATTAATGTGCTATTTTGTTACAGCAAACTATTGCAATGTTATTATATGATTATCTTGATCTCTTAGTACTTGTGTACTTGTTGTATTTAATATTACAATAGGATTGGCATAATTGCTCAGTATTTATTTAATTACTTATGCTATTTTTGCACGCGATTTCGTACGATTGAGTCCTTAGGCAGTGTGATTTTTTAGTTTGATTGCATTGGATTTAACATATCAAATATCAGCCTATTGACATCAATATAGGATTGTGGGTATACCCACCGTGCCCACAACGGTAGATCCGTGCTTGGATAGGATAGAAAAGGATGCAAAACCCTATGCTTCGCAGTATTGCGATTGTGTAACAAACGGGTTAATGATTGACATTATATTCGACGACCTCGGTTGCGTGGTGGGCGAGTGCTCGGCTGAGACGCAAGAGGCGCGGGTTCGATTCCTGCTACGGGAGAAATGTTTGTACAATATGTTCTGCAAATATTTCTTCCGGGTATGGGTGTTGTAGTATTATGTATTATAAGTATGTGTTTACAAAAAAATAAGTGTTCTGTCAGCCATCTGGTGTCCATAGTACAAGCTTTGCTTAGTTTAGAGGTAGATGGCGCTGTGTCAAATGTCCACAAATTATTTATTATTTATTGTTTGCAGAGGAGCTCGTTCTAAACATAGAGGGGTTGAAGGATGAGGTACCCGAAGAGTATCTCAGTCATAAGGAGCGCTACGAGAACGCCATTAGGAAGGCCTGCCTTGTCGTCAACGTGCTCAAAGAACATGTTCTTAGTGATTTGAGTCTGGATGTCTTTAGGTACGTGTGTTGAAAATTATGATAAATCCTAATAGTTCTTAAAGCTCCTGTACAATTTTGATTAATATCGAATTTCACCTCTTTTTAAGGGTTGTTTGATAAATGTAAACATGAACTATCAATCTATCTTTCTTGATTGATCGTTAAAGTTAAGCAACGTTGTGCGCTGTCACAATTTGTATGGTTGACCGCAAGTGGCATTACGAGCTGAACGCTTCCGTGCTTCGGAGGGAACGTTAAATTATCGGTCACGGTTTTTAATTCGTTAAGCCATGACGGAGGCCTTTAGCCGGCTTAAAAACTCCGTCACAAGAGTTGGCCACTAGCTCATACGAACTTACTTTTATGAACTACTAGCTGTCGCCCGCGGCTTCGCTCGCGTGATACCCGGATAAAAAGTAGCCTATATTTTAATCCAGCTTATGTACTACGTATATTCCAAGTTTCATTAAAATCCATTCAGTAGTTTTTGCGTGAAAGAGTAACAAACATCCATACATACAAACTTCCGCGTTTATAATAGTAGGATAAGAAGTAAGAAGTAAGATCACACTCTATAATTCCTTTATAACTTGACAGCCCAACAAACAAATACAAGGTGCAATTAGCAGTGGTGAAGGACGTGTCTCCGTTTATGCTCCACATGGGCATGTTCGTGCCGACGATAGTGAACCAGTCGTCTGAGGAACAGCTGGCGGAATGGCTGCCGAAGGCGTGGACTATGCAGATCATTGGAACCTATGCACAGGTGGGACCACAGCCTATGCGTCTAATCTCGACGACGGCCTCGGTGGCATGGCGGGCGATTGCTCGGCAGAGACGCAAAGGCGCGGTTTCGATTCCCGCTGCGGAAGAAATGTTTGCATGATCTGTAAATATCTCTTCCGGGTCTGGATGTTGTGGTACCATGGTACTCGTAGTTTCTGATATCCACGACACAGGGAATCCTAGTGTGAGTTAGGACTATGTAGGTGACTGTTGAGTGTTATTTAAAAAAATATCTATCGGGTCGTGTCTCTAGTTTTTTTGAACCAATGGGTGAAAGGATGTAGAGTGCCCCCCAAAGGCTCCTTTCGTACAAGTGACACAAATGCTCTTGAACTTTTTAGGTTCTACGACATGCCGTTTTCCTCACGATGTTTTCCTTCACCGTTAGAGTACTGGCGCACGTAATTTTTTCGGAAATAAGGGCACTATCGTACTAGCGATTTGCGAGCGTGTTTCCAGCGAAGCGACTCTTAAATGTGCTCTAATACACCCGCGGCAAGCTCGCGATGAGCACGTTCACAAATTGCCTCGACGAAAAAACGCTCGCAAATCGCCAGTGTGATAATGCTCTAAAATTTCGTTAGTCCCGTTTGTACCCTTCGGGTACGGAACTCTAAAAAACTATAACAATTTTAAAAAGTATGTACTTAATCTTTTTCAGACTGAATTAGGGCACGGCACTTTCCTCAGAGGACTGGAGACCACGGCTACCTACGATCCTAAGACCGAAGAGTTTATAATAAACAGCCCTACTCTTACGTCTTATAAATGGTGGCCTGGCGGACGTAAGTTACCCTATATGTATATTTAATTATGGAGTCTATGCGATTTATCGAAGTTTTGCATATCGAACATCATACGTGCTTTCAATCTCTTAGGTACTAAATGGTGTGTATAATCGGTCATTCCGTGACCGAATCTCCAAACAATGGGCTTATACATCATTAATTTCCTAAGTTGTTTCAATATTATAGCCATGTTAGTCTTCCATACTATACTAGCTGTCGCCCGCGGCTTCGCTCGCGTTGTACACGGATAAAAAGTAGCCTATATGTTATTTCAGCATACGTATTATATATATTCTAAGTTTCATCCAAATCCGTTACGGCGTGATTGAGGCACAAACATATGTGACGATGTTTGTGCCTCAATCACGCCGTAACGGATTTCGCATTTATAATATTAAGGATTATCACGCCCGTATCCCGTGGGCACAACAACAAGTAATCATAAGAAAACTTGCAGCCTGATTCAAAGTCCCAAGATGGATATGGTGAACCATGGTGGCAGGTGATCGGCCCGTCGCCTGTCCTTAGCCAGTTCTTTATTTCTAGATTGCTATTAATTTGATACCATTGCAGACTGACCTAATTACATGGATCTTAAGTATCGATGCGCTAAGAAATTTCACTCTATTGTTTTGTTGGCTTACTCCCGAATACTCAAACGCGACTCAGAGTTGAGCACGTTTCAAGTCACGGTTTTTTTGGCAGTTTTTGATGATAATTTTATTTTATTTATTTATTTATTTATTTATTTGGAGCAAATACATTATGCGCATGATACAAATACAAATCTGTCAAAAACTCGTCACTTGAGACGTGCTCAACTCTGAGATGCGTTTGAGTATTCGGGGTTAAGAGTGGCTAAGCTAAGAATCACCACTTGTTTCCTTCCAGTGGCGCACACAACAAACCATTGCATAGTAGTAGCCCAATTGTATACCAAAGGGCAATGCCACGGCGTCCACCCGTTCTTCGTGCAGATCCGGGACACGGATACACATATGCCCCTCCCTGGGGTCAAAGTGGGGGAGATCGGACCAAAACTCGGCTTCCAGACCGCAAACAACGGATTCCTAGGTTTTGATCACTACAGGATACCGAGGAAAAACATGCTTATGAAGAATGCTCAGGTTTTGCCGGTGAGTCTTGAATAATCTCACTAGAAGCTGTGGCTGAGCTAAGAAAGATCTATGCTCGGAGTTTCTCTAAAGGATACGATTCGTAACGATATTATCCGACAGAGAACCAGTCATCGGCATAGCTCAGCTGTTACGCCGTGATTTATACACAAACATCCTCACATTCTCACAATCTTTCGAATTTACAATGATTGTAAGATTTACTAGAAACAGTACTTGTCCTAAACTGGGATTAGGTAATGGGAAATAATGGGCTCAAACTAGGCTTTCATACCACGAAAAAAAGATGGCGGCCTAACAACGTAGAACGGTAGTACACACATAGGTACATATTATCACGCATGTATCCCTAAAGGGGTGGGCAGAGCTACAATTAATTATAAGAAAAGTTCAGCCACTCCTGATCCAAGAGTGCCAAGATGGATATGGTGAACCATGATGACAGGTGATCAGCCCTTCGCACATATAGATGGTCCATCATGTTGGAGAGGATACTATCCCTTAGTCGACTTTTACGACATGCTCGGGGAGAGCATGTCGTTTTTTAAACGCATTCTATGTTTTTTTAACTCCCAATGAGTTGAGTAGGAGTACCTACTTAATGTTATGCCGTATAGTTATAACTAAAAGCGGCAAGTTTCCAAAACAAACTATTATTAACTATGATTCAAAGACACTGTTTAATTCAACATTATGGTATCGGCTTCTAGTTGTTGGGAAATAAACTTTGCCCACTACACTTATCGGAACCAAAGTGCAATTATATCAGAATTATCTACGTTTTTTATTGATTACCTACCTGTTCAGATTTAAATGTACCTATATCTCAGACATTTTTGTGGCCTACGCATTTTTTGTGATAAATACGCTCATGGCGTAACTTGCTTAGACGTTCATGATTGATTGTTGAAGTCAAGTATCGTTGTGCGCGGTCACAATTTTAATGGGTGACCGCAAGTGGCATTACGAGCTGAGAACTTCCGTGCTTCGGAGGGCACGTTAAACAGTCGGTCCCGGCTTTTAAGTCGTTAAGTCATGACGGAGGCCTAAAAACTCCGTCACAAGAGTTGGCCACTAGCTCATACGAACTTACTTACAGAATTTAAAAATTAGAATTAGAATTTCGAATTTCGAATCTCGCATTTCAAATTTATTTATTTATAGTTGTTCTATAAATTTTACAGGATGGCACATACGTAAAGTCTAAGAACGACAAGCTAGCGTACGGAACGATGGTGTTCGTACGGGTGACGATAGTGACGGATCTCGCGTACGAGGTCGCGCGCGCCGCCACCGTGGCCGTCCGCTACTCCGCCGTCAGGCACCAGTCGCAGCCGAAGCCGGGGTGAGACACTAATCATCTCTCATATTCACATACATACATATTATCACGTCTGTACCCCTAGAGAGCACAAAGTAGGCAGCAGAGCCACAAGTAAACATAAGAAAACTTGCAGCCACTTCTGATTTAGTCCTAAGATGGATATGGTGAACCATGGTGACAGGTGATCAGCCCATCGCCCATATAGGTGGTCCATCGTGTTGGAGAGGATACTATCCCTTAGTCGACTTTTACGACATGCTCGGGGAGAGAAGCAGCTGGACGCATTCTATGCTTTTTCTTTACTTCCAGTTCAGCAGAGAAGTAATATTTGTTTCATTTTAAATATACCTATTCGCTTAAAAATTTAGCAACCTAATGTATATCCGCTCTATCAACGGATCTATGGTGAGAGCAAGATAAGATAAGATAACACTTTATTGTATACCAAACAACATGGAAAATACAAAAATAATGATATAAACAATTGGCGGCCTTATCGCTAGAAGCGATCTCTGCCAGGCAACCTAGGATAGAAACTTAAATTGAAAAACGAAGTAAAATTAAATTAGTGGTCTAGTGGTAGCTGGGTTCGAATTCGGCCGTGCACCAAAAGCGTTCCTCTCCGCCCGCTCCCCACCCCTTCCCCTCCGTTTTAGTGTTGAGCGTCGACAGGGAGTCCCATACAAGAAACATGTACGATGGTACTGAACCCAGTTTTCCGTCCGGTTTTTGATTCCAGCCAGCCTGAGCCTCAGATCATAGACTACGTGACCCAACAGCACAAGTTGTTCATCGGCGTCGCCACCAGCCACGTGTTCCGGATCGCCGGCATGTGGCTGTGGGACACATACTCCAAGGTCATCAAGGATATCGGGAAGGGGAATATGGATCAGCTGCCTGAGGTGGGACTTGGTGAAAATTCGTAGTTCTCTTCGTAGAACTCCATAAATCAAAATTTATAATTCTTTTACAAAGGAACCCTTAAATGACACTGGGTCGGTTTCGCACGGGGATAGACATATACCATTGAAATAATTTTTTAAATCGGTTCAGTTGTTTCGGAGCCGCACGCCAAAATCTATTTTGGGTTTTCTACCTTGGGTTAGAATATTGCAATTTTCTTATGGATCCCTAATTTTTTAGAAAATTTATTATAGCCTTTATTTAGCCCTGATAATGTAGCTTTCTATTGGTGAAAGGATTTTTGAAATCGGTCCAGTGGTTTCGGAGCCTATTCGTTACAAACAAAAAATCTTTCCTTTTTATAATCTTATATTAGTATAGATTTACTAGCTGCCGCCACGTATTAACACTATTAAATCCTTCGTTGTAGCTCCACGCGCTAGCATGTTGCCTCAAAGCAGTTTGCTCCCGAGACGCGACAGCGCGGGTCGAAGAGTTCAGACTGGCTTGTGGAGGCCACGGCTTCATGACGTCATCGAACCTGCCCATCATCAGTGGAGTCGTCAGCGCAACCATCACCTACGAGGGGGAGTACACTGTGCTGATGCTGCAGACTGCCAGGTAACATGACACAATGTGAAGAGTTCAGACTCGCTTGTGGGGGACACGGCTTCATGACCTCATCGAACCTGTCCATCATCGACAAGGGGAAATAGACTGACAGGTAACAACAAAATGCGGATACATGACATAATAACATGGGTACATGACGTAACAATATGGGTACATGACGTAACAACATGAGTACATGACAAAACAACATGGATAAATACGTATCAATATTGTTACATGACATCACAACGATTTATGTTATATTCATCATGTTATGTTGATATGTATTAACATCACAGCATCGCTACATAACATAATATAATGACTTCTCAAGAAGAATTCTCAAGTAGTGTATCTTTATTAGATTTTAATCTGATTTATATTTTTTTTAACTTGACATTGTTATTTCCCAGATTCCTAGTAAAAGCTTGGAAGCAGGCAACAGGCGGCACTGCCATGACGCCGACAGTGTCCTACCTGGTTGACTTCTTCAAGAACAAGCGCCATCTTTGGGCCAACCAGCCTGAGGGCATCATCAGGGGAATGCAAGCGGTCGCGGCGGGGTAACCAACACTTTGATCTTTACTATCTACCTATAAAAGTTGTGGGTGTAAAAATAATCCCCATTTAATTATGCCAATTTACTTAGGTACCATAAAGGATTGAAAGGATTTAAAAAAATACATAACTACTCGTACATACATATTATCACGCCCATATATAATGGGGTGAGCAGAGTCGCAAGTAATCATAAGAAAACTTGCAGCCTCTCCTGATTTCGACAAACTCAGTGACGTGGCGGACAAGTGCTCCGCTGATACGCAAGAGGCGCGGCTTCGACTCCCGCTACGAGAGAAATTTTTGTATGTTCTGCAAATATTTCTTCTAGGTCTGGGTGTTGTAGTATTATGTGTTATAAGTAGGTTTTACAAAAAAAAAGTATATAAGTATTCTATCAGCCATCTGGTTCCTATAGTACAAGCTTTGCTTAGTTTGGGGCTAGATGGCGCTGTGTGAAATATCTACTAATATCTATCTATTATTTAAAGTCCTAAAATGGATAATTTATGGTGATTAATTTAAGTTTATTTACAGTAAAACAAAGGCAGCATACGACGCGTTGCACGCTTATGAGGCGAGTGGAATAGACTATGAGGACGCTTGGAATCTGGCTTCAGTACAACTGGTTAACGCTAGTGAGGTAAGCTAAAAAAACCACGAAATTTAA
The DNA here is from genome assembly GCA_949320045.1 of Scotopteryx bipunctaria. Classification (NCBI taxonomy): domain Eukaryota; kingdom Metazoa; phylum Arthropoda; class Insecta; order Lepidoptera; family Geometridae; genus Scotopteryx; species Scotopteryx bipunctaria. Next base: position 11,844,794 of record OX439442.1, on the reverse strand, counting down.
CTTCTAGAAGACGGCGAAGAGGAAGAATGCTCCCATTAATATCGTGAAGCTTTGTAAAGTACTATAAAATGATGACCTCGGTGGCGTGGCGAACGAGTGCTCGGCTGAGACGCAAGAGGCGCGGGTTCGTTTCCCGCTACGGGAGAAATGTTTGTATGTTCTGCAAATATTTTATTTATTTATTTCTACAAAAAAATTAAGTGTTCTATCAGCCATCTGGTTCCTATAGCTTTGCTTGGTTTGGGGCTGATGTGCTGTGATGGTGCTGTGTAAAATGTCCACAAATATTTATTATTTATTATATACTAGCTGCCGCCTGCTGCTTCGCTAGCGTGGTACCCGGATAAACAAATAGCCTATATGTTAATCCAGCACATGTACTATGTATATTCTAAGTTTTAGTCAAATCCGTTCAGCCGTTTAGGCGTGATTGAGGCACAAATATCCAAACATCTTTACAAACTTTCGCATTTATAATAATACTAGATGGCAGCACAGGTAAAGTTAGCACGCACTATCGTTGCGTTTTGAACTTTACGCCGGCCGGTAATTTCAAGCAAACTAAAGCTTTTCAATTTTATAATATAAGTAAGAAAGTAAGAAGTAAGATAAGTAAGATTTATAATTGTTTTTCCAGGCTCATTGCCGAGCTATTCTCTGCGAGGTGGTTTGGCTGGAAGTTCAGAGGCTGTCGAGCTTTGTGTCTCCGAGCTTGGCGCTCGTGTTGAAGCAACTCATCGAACTGTACCTTGTCTTCTGGGCGCTGGAGAAGAGAGGAGATCTTCTAGTGGTGAGCATATTGCATTATCACTTGCACTATTTCTACTACACTATATATCTAGGTAGATATGTAGCCAAATATTTACCTTTTTTATTTTCACTATACTAGCTGCCGCCCGCGGCTTCGCTCGCGTGGTACCCGGATAAAAAATAGCCTATATGTTAATCCAGTACATGTACTATGTATATTCCAAGTTTCATTCAAATCCGTTCAGCCGTTTAGGCGTGATTGAGGCACAAACATTCAAACATCCGAACATCCAAATATCCTCACAAACTTTCGCATTTATAAGATAAGAAGTTCATAAGTAAGAAGTAAGATTGTGTGCTTCTTTCTTTTTTTATTCTTTTATGAATGAATGAATGAAAAACACTTTATTGCACATCATACAAATTAAACAACTAGAAATTAACAAAAAGAAGAGGTAGAGTGGTCTAGTGGTAGAGGCAAGGTCGTGTGTTCAAATCCAGTCGCGCACTTTTTCTGTTCGAAAAAATTATGTGCGCTACTCCAGTAACTTTCAAACGGTGAGGGAAAACATCGTGAGGAAACCGGCATGTCGTCACCTAAAAAGTTCGAAAACGTGTGTTAAGTGCACGAAAGGAGCCTTTGAGGCGCATTTAAATCCTTTCACCACACTGGCTAGAAAGAACTAGTGACATGACTTGTTGTAGTATCACGCCCGTATCCCTAATAGGGTGGGCAGAGCCAAAAAGTAATCATAAGAAAACTTGCAGACACTCCAGATTCAAGTTTCAAGATGGATATGGTGAACCATGGTGACAGGTAATCAGCCCATCGCTTACAGAGATGGTCCATCATGTTGAAGAGGATACTGTCCCTTAGTCGACTTTTACGACATGCTCGGGGAGAGAAGCAGCTGGACGCATTCTGTTTTACTCCCAGTCCAGGTCCAGATGTTACTGTATTTACCGGCGTTTTTTCTTCCAGTACTCGTCGATATCGAAGGATGACCTGACAACACTGCAGAGGAGATACGAGGAACTCCTCGCGCTGATCAGACCCAACGCAGTCGGGATCGTTGACGCCTTTGATATTAGAGACGAGGTGACACTTAATAAACGTAAAGGGGTAAACGAGTTCTTGAGTTGAGACTGCGACTCGGCAAACGTAATGTAGGACGCCCTCCGGCTAGGTGGAGTGACGATCTGCGAAAGGCTTCTGGTAGAGACTGGATGCTTCAAGCCGAAGATAGGGCGTTCATTAGGGGAGGCCTATGTCCAGCAGTGGACTGCTATAGGCTGATGATGATGATGATGACACTTAATAACATTTATTAACCGAAACAAAATTTTCGTCTAGCTTTTGAAATACGAACTAACGCGATGATGATAATTAATTATGTAATATAGATATTTTACAATAATTCAGTTACTCTGTAAAATTTTGGTTTTCATACAAAGCAAGTTTGTCGAGGCGCACAATATTTGTGGTACTACCTGTACAGCGTGTGCAAATATAATTTACAAAAGATACAGTCGGGCTATCTAAAGGCCGTTGTAAACTGTCTGTAGATAGCTCACCTGATCCAGCTCATCAGACGGTGGATGCGTGCCTTAGACTTAATTGAGTCGAGTTTTAAGTTTTTCACAGACAAGATACTTGTCTATCGTTTATGTAATTTGTCCAACGGCTGAGACGCAAGAGGAGCGGGTTCGATTCCCGCTTCGGGAGAAATGTTTATATGTTCTGCAAATATTTCTTCCGGGTCTGGGTGTTGTGGTACCATGGCACTCGTAGTTTCTGATACCCACGACACACGGAATCCTAGTGTGGGGTCAGGGCTATGTATGTGACTGTTGAGTGTTATTTATTTATTTCAGACTAGCTGCCTCCCGCGGCTTCGCTCGCGTAGTACCCAGATGAATAATAGCCTATATGTTAATCCAGCACATGTACTATGTATATTCAAAGTTTCAATCAAATCCGTTTAGCCGTTTAGGCGTGATTGAGGCACAAACATCCAAACTCACAAATTTTCGCATTTATAATATTTATTTCAGATCTTGAACTCGACTCTGGGCTCGTTCGACGGGCGCGTGTACGAGCGGCTGATGGAGGAAGCCATGAAGAGTCCGCTCAACGCAGAACCTGTCAACCAGAGCTTCCACAAGTACCTCAAGCCGTTGATGATGGCGTCCAAACTGTGATAGCACTTAGAATATAAAACCGGAACGGTATCCTAGAAAGATGCCTGTATTCAGTGACGGATTAAGACTGCTTGATGTCCTAAGCAATCCATGACTGTGGGCCCCCTATCCGTATGTTAACTAGAATCGGTCTTTAAACCTTTACCGCCTAAAAACATTGGTTTTTGTGGTTTTTGGTGACGTGACAGTGAGACGTGATGCCCTAAGGACGGATTTTTTTTGTGCTTCTTCTGGTGCCCTCTCAGACGTGATTCCCTAGGCAATTGCTTAATTTGATTAAGGGTTAATCCGTCACTGCCTGTATTATATTATCGGTGAAGATCTACCCGAGAGGGGTAAATTGAAAATCAGCGCTGCATGGCTTTGTGTCATCAGCAAATGCTGAATAGTGCTGAATTTACGTTAATATTGACAAGTGGCAATATATTATTTGTTTTATATTATACCTATTTGAGATAAAAAGGTCCACTTAGTGCAATAAAGAGGTTGATTACACAGTCTCTTTATACAACAAGTATGACAAAAATGTCTTAACAGTTCAATCGCATAATTCTATGGGACTAATGGGCAGTTTTCGTTTTAATAGTTCTACCATTGAACTACAAGGACAAAAAAATATTAACAGTTCCATGGACTAACAGTTCTGTAGAACGAATGGGAGTTACTAGAAAATTTCACAAAGTGTGTATTTATATTGCCGCTATAACAACAAATAATAAAATAAAATAAGATAAAATATAAAAGGGTACCTAAGGAAACTTTTTTTTTCAAAAAGTACTTGCATAGAGTAAAAGTCATATTAAAAAGTACATGGATAATGGTACGGAACCATTCGTGTGCGAATTCGATTCGCACTTGATCGGTTTTATTTAGGGAGTTTTGAAATTCGTACAAACCCCTTATGGGTATATCGTGGGTCGTATATGCCACTGGAGGAAAATCATGAGAAAAACAAGCAATATATCGATATAAAATTAACAGAAGTATTGTATTAAAGTATAAGACATTTTTTTGTAAATTAAGATTTTTTGTATATTTGGCTACATAATAAAATTGAAATTTACGATACTGTAAGGAATATTTATTTAATTTGTTCGTTTACCTATTATATCTCATTTTGTTTTACAATAACGAATTTATACAAACTTGTAATCTAACGTGTGTACTGAACCAAGCATGGTGTACCTCAGGGCCGAATGCGAGGCCCTACATCATTCCATTACTCTATGACTGTTTGATAAGTTCATTTCTTTTAATTCCTTGAAAGATGTCATTAATTACGACAACTAGCTGTAAGCTATATCTTATGGTTATATTTTTCCCGCAACATGAACCCCGCTGAGACACTATCATATATTTATTTATCTAACAGAGAAATCACATGTACAAAATAGTTAAAAATCTTAAAATTAGAATTAAAATGTAGTACCTATGTATTCCTCCAATTACAACATGCCATCATATTATACTTACAATTAAAGATTAGATCCGTAAACTAATATCTAATATCGTAAACTAATATAATAATATCGAACAACTCAAAGAGATCACAAAAGAACGTGTAATTGATGTTTGGTATACCCTCAGAACAATAAATTGTTCTGAGGGTATACCAAATTTTTGGCATTTTGAAAATGACAAGACTTCTCAGCTAGCGTTAAAACTGTTGCTATTGGATAGCAAAAGCGATGTGAAACAAAAATCATTCTAATCAGTGATCAGAAATCAAGAACTGAAGGCCATACTAATTTTCCTAAAAAAATAGTGTCTCATCGAAATTTTATACGCATCAACGATTTAAAATGAGTCAGAACTATTTTGAAACGAACATTACTTTACGTATATTTACTTGCACTGTGTTCATGACTTAATTGACCTGTATAATGTATGCCATATGCATCCGATCTGGCACCAATAAATTAACCGATGGTTATGTCACTGTTATGATAACAATTAACTGTATAGTTAAAAGTGGAAGAAACGGCTCGACTATATTCCAAACTTAGCATGAAACTGAAGTAAAAATGGTTTGCTTCACTAATATACAGAGAGTGCAGATGGAGCGACGTAATTGAGAACTGGTCCACAGTGGCTCAGAACAGGGATGATTTGAGAGAAGGAAGGCCTTTACGCTTCAATATGACCAACTAACTCAACTGGAGCGCTGACTCAACGCTTCCAAAAAACAATTGAACACAATGAATATGGCCCGGCGCCCACTATCGGCACGGCGGCATGTCCGTGTGCCGATAATGAGCGCCAGGCCTACTACTACTACTCGTGTGTCGTGTCACTAGTTCTTTCGAACCAGTGTGGTGAAAGGAAGGCTCCTTTCGTGCACTTGAGACGTGTTTTCAAACTTTTAAGTTCTACGACATGCCGGTTTCCTCACGATGTTCTGCTTCACCGTTTGCGAGTACTGGTATAGCGCGTATAAATTTTTCATACAGAAAATCCATTGATCCAGATTTGAACCCATGACTTTAGGATCGGAATGCGGCTAGTGGTAGCGGCCCCGCATTCCGATCCTAAAGTCATGGGTCACCAGCCACCAGCGCTCTTCAACACAATGAATGACAAGCTTCATTTATGTAGATACCTATTATACCCAATTTTACATATATCTACATACTTTAGGTATTGCTGGGCATTTACGTTTTGGTAGGTACCTTAGTTCACGAGTTCAGTTTTTGTTCACAACTTGTACGGGCATTTTGTATAGAAAACATAGGTGCTTGCTTATGCTTAATGTAAAATGAGTGAAGTTCAAAATAAATTAGAAGTGAATGAAGATCTGGCGAGAGAAAGGAAACGATGTAACTTTAATTTAGAAGAAGTGACCTTTATAATCGATGGTGGTCAGAAAAATACTTTGGCGAGACGGAAAATACGTAAGAGATTTTTGTTTTTATACCTATTTACCGCTCTTGGAGGCTTCGTCCTAGTAAGCCATAGTTTCATAACCGTACTGTCACTGTATCACCACAAAAAGCAACGCAAAGCAAAGATAAGTAAAATTTTGAAGCGCTCGTGGCGTAGCTTGCTTAGACGTTCTTGATTGATCGTTGAAGTTAAGTTAAGGGACAAGTAGCATTACGAGCTGAGCGCTTCCGTGCTTCGAAGGGCACGCTAAATTGTCGGTCGGACAATGGACGGACGGACGAAGGCCTTTAGGCGGCCTCAAAACTGCGTCACAAGAGTTGAACACTAGCTCATACGAACTTACTTACTTAACTTTTGAATAACAATAATTATGGTCTTAGTTGATTGATACAGCGTCAAGAGGAAACTTTTGCATACACTTACTACAATTTCATTATTTCAGAGGACATAGCATTGAATGGAGGAGCGTCATTGGACAAGATACCTGAGGAATGTTTGAGTCCCAGTGAGAAGTATGAAAACGCGATCAGAAAGTCGGTTCTCTACGCCAAGATCGTGAAGGATGCATTGCTGGAGTTCACTGGATTGGAATCTCTTGGGTAACTTTGACGTCTACTTACGTAATGCGATTATGCAACAATACGACAAGAATATGGTATTGTCGCAGCAAAATGTAAGATTGCATGCGACACAATGTTTTTTTTTTAATTAAACCAAAAATTTAATATCGAGATATTAGATACCAATAAAGGGATTGTCGTAGCAGTCTGCTGGAGTCTTTACTGCGGTTTGGTAAATAAGTTCTTTTCGATTTTATGACCTTTGGCTAAATATATTATTTAACCATGAATACCAAAAACTTTTAGCTGTAGGATCTATATTGAAGTCTGATGATTAAAAACCATGTGATTTAAAACCTATGATTTCAGGCTAAACTCACCAGTGATACGACGAACCTCTGATGCCTTTTTCAAAGACATATCCCCTTTCCTCCTCCACCTGGGTATGTTTGTTCCAACCATCATGGGTCAATGCACCCCAGAACAGCAGGCCTACTGGTTACCGCGCGCGTTGGACATGCAAATCATTGGGACCTATGCCCAAGTGAGTTCAATGTTCAACAATACGGTATATTGGTCAATTTAGATTGTAAATCAGTTGAACGTGAACCCGATTTTGATGTTTTTACGTAAATACATTTTGAGGTCAATTTTGGTTGATTTATTTATGACGTATGGAAAGGAAAAATTCAAATGTGGCTTTACAAATTTAGGGGCAATATGGTGCTACTACCACTACTCATGCCACTAGTTATTTCGAACCAGTGTGGTGAAAGGATTTAAAGTCCGCTCAAAGGCTTCTTACTTGCCCTTAAGCTACGATATGCCGGTTTTCTCACGATATTTTCTTTCACCGTATGAGAGTACTGGTATAGAGCATAATAATTGTTTCGTACAGAAAAATCCACTGAAGCACGACCGGATATGAACCCACGATCTTAGGAAGGCGGGGTCGCTACCACTAGACCATCAGTGTTCTCATATGGCGCTTAGAGACTGAAATCAGTCAATCAGTCCTTTAGTCCGAAAACTACTTGCCCGTTCTATAATCGAAGAGAAAAAACAAAGGGAAGTCAAAAGTCCTTAAAAGCGTACACGCAACGGTTCCATTACGATCCGGCTATGGAAGGAGAAAAAAACGTATGCAAAATGGAACTGTTATTTGTTTTCAGACAGAGCTCGGGCACGGAACCTTTATCAGAGGTCTGGAGACCACAGCCACTTATGACCCCGAGAGGGAAGAGTTCGTATTACATAGTCCTACTCTAACGTCTTATAAGTGGTGGGCTGGCGGATGTAAGTACTACCTACCTTATCTTTTTAGTAACAAAAATACAGAGCTTTTGTACTTTATTTACAGGCTATAGAGCCAACAAACGTTAAACGTTAAACGGCAACGCGGCAGACCACGCAGAAGATGGCGGGACCAGTTGGACGCACACCTGGAGAACTGGTCAATATTGGCACAAGAAAGATCTAAATGGAAAAAGGAGAGGGAGGCTTTTGTCCAACAGTGGGACAATACGGGCTGATAATAATATGGAGCCAACAAAGCTCGATCGTTCCATAATATTAAAAGGAATCCTCCACACATTCTGTATTTCTGGTTTAGTACCAATCTATACACTTATACGCTAGACTGGGAGTATAGAAAAAAACAGAAGGCGTCCAGTTGCTTTTCTCCCCGTGCATGTCGTAAAAGTCGACAAATACAGAGAGAAAAGAGGTGGGCGTTGATAGTTGCGACACAGTTCTTAACTACTGCAACTATCATCGTGTACTATTATGTTATTTTATACCAATGTATATTCTGTTCCTAAATAAACTATTTTGTATTTTGTATTTTGTACTTAGGGATTCCTCCAACACGATGAATCATCTATATGGTCGGTGGGCTGATCATCTGTCACCATGGTTCACCATATCTATCTTGGGACTTTAAATCAGGAATGGCTGCAAGTTTTTTTATTATTGTTTGTTGCTCTGCATTTCATTAGGGATACGGGCGTGATAATACATATGTATGTATTAGGCCAGTGGGGTTTACGATTTGCTCTCTTTGGTGTCCGTCTAACCTAGGCTTTCTTTCTAGTGGGCAAAACAGTAAACCATTGCATAGTAGTTGCCCAGCTGTACACGAAAGAAAAATGCCACGGTGTCCACCCCTTCATAGTTCAAATACGAGATATGGAGACACACAGTCCCCTGCCCGGGATCAAAGTGGGAGATATCGGTCCCAGAATGGGGTTCAACACCGCTGATAATGGATTCCTCGGGTTCAACCAGCATAGGATACCGAGAGAACACTTGATGATGAAAAATGCGGAAGTATTGAAGGTAATTTTATTGTTAATCCATGTTAGTAATACTTATAACAAATCCTAAAGTTTGTAAAGATGTGAGGATTGTATCATCATGTCGTAATGGCTGAACGTATTTGAATACATCTTACAGTAATTAGTAGATACTCTTGCTGGAATGGCAGCTGAATCTATTAGGATAAAGTTTGGTTGGATTAGTTCTGAACTTGCCTTGGTTTCACCGCATTTTACAGCAATGTTTTTGTTGTTTTTGTCCAGGATGGTACATACGTGAAAGTGGCGAGGCATGGTAAACTAAACTACGGAACCATGGTGTTTGTAAGAGTAGTTTTGGTCAGTGAAGTGGCCTTCAACCTAGCCAAGGCTATCACCATAGCAGTTAGATACTCTGCTGTGCGAAGGCAGTCCCAGCCAAGACCGAAGTAAGTGATAAAGTTTTAGACAAGAGGCGTTTGCCTTATAGTTTGGAAACTACAATATTGACACTAGCAAATGTGCATTAATATAATTTTATACGTCTTTCCTAGTGAACCGGAGCCTCAAATCCTGGACTATATGACCCAGCAGCATAAACTGTTCATCTGCATCGCGACCGCGCACGCGCTGCAACTCACTAGCGACTGGTTGTGGAGGACCTTCACCTGTGTTCTCAAAGATTTGCGGGAGGGGCACACAGACAGCTTGCCAGAGGTAGCCTCTTCTATTACAGGTTGTTTCTGTTTACCGGGATATGTAGACACCATGGTTCTCTATTTGCTACGATCCGAACATACTTTTTTCGCTTCATTTAGACCTGGCCGTTTTCCAAAACGATTTGGTTAGTTTGCAATAAATAAATTAAGAAATATTTAGTATTGTAGAACATGCGAACACTTCTCCCCCATCGGATAGAAATCGAAACCACACGTCTTGTATCTCGATATGGATAAAGTGTGGAACCAAGCGAATAAAACAAAAAAGGAGAGAAGAATCCAAAATTTCTTTCTTTCTTTTCTTTCTTTCTTTCTTTCTAAATGATCATATTCTTTCAGTTACACGCATTATCCAGCTGCCTCAAAGCCATCAGCACATCAGATTCAGCTGCGTTCATAGAACAGTGTCGGCTGGCGTGTGGCGGCCACGGATACATGCTGTCTTCGAACCTGCCCTTCCTGTATTCATTCGTCACTGCCACCAGGACTTATGAAGGGGACTATACGGTGTTGCTTTTGCAGACTGCTAGGTACAGATACAGTAGGTCTGCCATGAGTTCTTAAGGACTACTCGCTAGCGACTGTAGAATTAAAACTTGTAAGTAGGTACAGCGGTATAGAAAAGATAAATAATACATACAAAATTCAGAATGGCACTGAAGTCTTTCGCCTATCTATTTTACTTCGCCTGCCCATAAACACGTAGGACAAGTAGGAAAACGCATGGCATAGCCACAGCGGTCAAGGATCGATTGCTATTGCATTAGTACCGTAAGTGGCATTACAAGCTGAGCGTTTCCGTGTTTCGGAGGGCACGTTAAATGGTCGGTCCCGGCTTTTAAGTCGCTAAGCCATGACATAAGACTTTAGGCGGCCTAATAGCTCGTACGAACTTACTTACTTATTATTGTAGGCTTTGCATGGACTGGTTTACGCATTAAAATCACGCTGTCTATTTCCCTAGATATAGGCTAGATACTCTAGCTAAGTTAAGAGCCTATTTGTTAGCTCTAACTCAATCAGAAACGTAAAATAAGCCCTAAGTTACATAAGTAAAAATAATCTATTAACAACTACAGTCACTACAAATTGCTATTAATTTCCAGGTTCTTACTGAAAGCGTGGGAGCAAGCCGAGGCGGGTAGGCCCGTGACTTCGACGGTGTCTTACCTGAGGGATGCCTTTACAGGACGGAAGGTGGTTTGGGATGGCAGCCCCGAGGGAATCATTAGATCCTTCCAAGCACTTACTGCTGGGTGATTATTTACTTGACTAATTTTTTTAAGCTACTCTAAGGCCTTTTACCATCTATAGTAGTTGATTTATACAGCGTCAGGAGGCAACTTTTACCTTCACTGGATGCTGTATGCTGTAGTGCCCGGTACGAATTAAGATGGAGTAGGCTTGCCCAGCACCTATTCCGTCCCCTCAGCTTAGTTGGCCTTGTCCACAGGAAAGACATGGTGCGGACAAAGACGTTCGGAGCTGACTAAGCCGCAGGTTTCCTCACGATGTTTTCCTTCACCGTTTGAGGGTACTGTTGTAGCGCACATAATTTTTTCGCTCAGATAAGTTCATTGGTACACTACCGGATTTGAACCCACGACCTTAGAATCGGAAGGCGGGGCCACTACCACTAGACCACCAGTGCTCTAGATCGGGGTATGATACACAGACCCTAGAAAGTTTTAAAATCACTACAACATACTAAATGATTAACAGGAAAATAAGGGCATGTGCATCAAGCATCAGAAATCGCGTACAAACTGGTATGACCTTCGAAGACGCCTGGGAACTGACCACCGTGCAACTCGTGGCTGCGGCCGAGGTGATCATCACACACATCACACTCATCACCTTCCTGCCCTTACCACACTCCCATATCCTTATGTGGGGGTCGGCACATAGAGGCTGTAAGAGTTTTGGCTAAGATGTTTTATGACCGGCCGCCTGCCTGACGTCAACTCTTCTTGGGAATACTTGCTTATTGTATCTCATCATGTTGGAGAGGATACTATCCCTTAGTCGACTTTTAGTGTAGTGATTGAGGTACAAACATCGTCACGTCCTCACAAACTTTCGCATTAATAATATTAGTTGATTGAAAGTTTTATAGAAAAGGGAAAAAATTTTATTTTACTATCTGTTACTATCTGCACACACGGACAAGGAACCAGGGTTCTATTTGATGTCACCACTATGCAACTTTGCTAGTTGAAAACTGCAAGTGCAAACGAGCAGAGTAGAGTTACATCAAAATAGGCCCCGCATTTCCTTGGTTCCGATTCCATGTCCTTTCCTAAGAACGAAGATTTACAGGCACATTGTAGAGCGGTGATCTGCAAAACATACAGAGAAGAGGTGGTCAGGCTAACTGCATCATCCAGCGCTAACGTGAAGGCGGTCATGGAACATCTGACTCAGCTTTACCTCATGTACTGGGCGTTGGAGAGGTCGGGCGACCTTTTGAGGGTAAGTTTATTTATTTATTATTAGGCAACGCCAACAGAAACATAATAATACACTGTTATGGATGGTTAACAAAAAAATAGTACTATAGAATGTGCATCAATTATAGGCATGCACAGCATTTGCAACAAATTGGCAGACAAGTTTACTTTGAAGCGGTCAAATGATTGAAGTAAATCTCAAAAACCGGTCATGTGCGAACTGAATTCGCACACGAAGGGTTCCGTACATGTACATAAATGTTTCTTGTATGGGGCCTCCTTATTATCTACTTATTGTTAAAGCGGAAAGAAATACACACTCTGAAAATTTCAACTTTCTTCCTATTACGGTTCATGAAATAGCCCGCTGACAGACGGACTGATGGACGGATAGCAGAGGTTTATTAATAGAGTCCCGTTGGTATCCTTCGGGTACGGAACCCAAAAAGATCATCGTCATGTTATGCAACCTTTTTAGTTTCTACGACATGTCGGTTTCCTGACGATGTTTTCTTTTGCCGTTTGAAAACACTAGCATAGCGTAATGAATACGAGCGGAATCGAACCGACATCGGTTTGACTCGGGTCGCTATCATTAGTTAAATAAACAAGACGAAATCTTTTCCCAGCAGTGGTTAAAATAGTTTCTTAAATAAACATGTTTTCCAGTACTCTTCAATATCGGAAGCTGACTTGGTGTCTCTGCAGCAAAAGTACGAGGAACATCTAACTCTGATCAGACCCAACGCCGTAGGCCTGGTGGACGCCTTCGAACTACGCGATGAGGTTAGTTCTACATAAAGGTAAAATAGGGTTTAGGATGAGGTAAGTTCTATGTGATAAGAAATGAAGGTTAGGATGAAGGTTTGCAATGAGGTAAGTTCTACGTGATAGGAAATGGGGGTTAAGATAAGGTTTTGCGATGAGGTATGTTCTACGTGATAAAGGGTAAAATGGGAGTTAGAATGAGGTTTTGAGATTAGGTATGCTCTTTGGGATAACACTTAAAATGGGGAGTAGAATGAGGGTTTGGTATGAGGTAATTACTAGGTAAGTGATAATGGGTAAAATGGAAGTCAGGATGAAGGTTTGCGATGAAGGTATGTTTTACAAGATAAGATGTAAAATTTAAAGAAATACCACATTATATTTTTCAGTAATATGATAGAATGTGCAATCTAAAAAAATATTATTATCATAAATAATTTCGTTTTCGTAATTTGTATCAAAAATATGTTAATAAAAATAAGATTGTGGTACTTAATATCTACTTAACTATCTTCTACTTCGCGTTGGTAGTAATTTAGATAAAGCTTTTTATATCTAAATTCCAGCTGTATCTGAAGATGAAGATTATAATCATAATTCAAGATAATGAAAATTGCGATCGTAAAATGAGGTAGGTAGGTAGGTACTCGCTAAACCACTCCTAAGATACCGATTTGAACTTTGATCAATATTCAACGATTGCTATGATATACAGTAATCTTTTGATAAAATCGTCCCAAATGCAGTAGCTCTAAAAAGTAATACTTTCTGAAATTCTTTATTATACACAAATGATAATTATAACCTTAGTACTCAATTACAAGAAGAACTGCCATTGTTTGTGGTCCAATGGCAGCAATGAGTTTTACTTAAACCTTTAATATTAACTTCTTTGCTGGACTGGGAGTAAAGAAAAAACAGAATGCGTCTAGCTGGCTCTCTCCCCGAGCATGTCGTAAAAGTCGACTAAGGGATAGTATCCTCTCCAACATTGTGGCCGATGGTTCACTATAAAATATCCATCTTGGGACTCTTGAATCAGGAGTGGCTGCAAGTTTTCTTATGATTACTTGTGCATCTGCCCACCCTGTTAGGGATACGGGCGTGATAATATGCCTATGTCTATGTCACTCACAACGTCGGGAAAGCAGTTTGCACAAGCTAGTTCAATGTACCAACTACTTTAAATATTTTCAGATCCTGAATTCGACTTTGGGCGCGTTCGACGGGCGCGTATACGAGCGGCTGATGGAAGAGGCCATGAAGAGTCCGCTCAACGCAGAACCTGTGCATTCGAGCTTCCATAAATACCTAAAGCCTTTTATACAAGGGAAACTGTGAACTATGATGTTGCGAGAACTATTGACTGATATTGTTAATGATAGATGTAGGTAATTACATAAAGTTGGATTAGAAGGATACAATTAGAAAATAATTTGAGGAATCTCCGCAGCGGTTTTGCTCACTACTTTAATGGATGGCATGACATGGATATTAGGGGTGATTTAAAAGTCCCTGCGAATATGCAAAGTTGCTGTTGTGGAAACCCAGCTTTATAATTTGGAACACAATAAAAGATATCTGAGTATATTGCCTTTTATATTTATAATAGCGTGATAAGAGAGCGATGTGGGTGGAGTGAACGAAGATGTAGTGATGAGGATTGGGATAGTTTTGGAAAAGGGCCAGGTCAAGAGTGCCCTAAACCGACGAGCATGCATGAGGAATGTAATGAGAGTGAATGAAGCAAAAGAAGTATTTAAGGATCGTAGCAAATGGAGATCCGTGATCTCTGCCTACCCCTATGGGAAACAGGCGTGATGTATGTATGTATTCTTTGAAATTCGATCTTGCAATACCTTGACCTTGGTAAATCAAAGGTTAAAACCACATCATATCCAAAGTCTAAAAGACTTAGGTACTATGCGTTTTCCTGCTCGAGAAATCAATGTAGCTTTGCTAAATTGAAATGCCATAGTTGAATAAGTAACGTAGTATTACATGTAGACTTACCTAAATGTGGTATTTCAACTAAGAGTGTTGTAGGTAGGATGTATCGTAACATAACTTTCGCTTTTCTCAACATTTGCTAGCCGTGAGTTTTGTGAAAGTATTTTAACTTCGCGAAATGTTTAAACAATAATCTTATCGTGTTATCTTCCTTAAATATCCGAGTTGTTTTCGCAATAACAATTTACAAATCCGCACAATAATAATTGCTGCTGATAACACTACCAGTACGTATCTGTTTGTACGTAGAGATAGTTGAGTGAAGACTTGTTTGTAAATATGTCGGTGAATAAGGATTTGCAGAGGGAAAGGAAAAAATGTAGCTTCAATGTGGAAGAGTTGACAAATTTCCTCGATGGTGGTGCTAACTTTACCGAGAGTCGAAGAAATATGGGTAAGTCATTCTTGTAAAACTTTTTCCGATGATAAATATTTACGTTCTTTTTTAAGTAATCTAGTAGTTATTCTGTTTCCTTGCCGATTGTATATAGTTTTGCTTTTATAATAACAAACTGGTCTTAAGCGTTTCTATGAGCAGAGCAGTGATCGTTTAAGAGTCTGATGTTTATATGAGTAATTAACATTAGCAAGCCACTTGTATTATTTATTTTATGGTATAATTTGCATGAGGCACGGATGTGGAGTCAACAACATCGTGAGAAATGCCTTTCTCAAAAAGTTTATAAAAACTTTATACATTCACTACATACTATCATCATCATCATCTTCCTACCCTTATCCTACTCTATGTGGGGTCAGCACAGCATGTTCTCTTCTTCCATTCCCCTCTGTCGGTCGTCATCTCTGTATTCACTCCTTTCTTACCCATGTCAACACCAAATACACCGAGGATCCTATTACCGAGTGGTAGAATTTCTAAG
Source organism: Scotopteryx bipunctaria (assembly GCA_949320045.1). Classification (NCBI taxonomy): domain Eukaryota; kingdom Metazoa; phylum Arthropoda; class Insecta; order Lepidoptera; family Geometridae; genus Scotopteryx; species Scotopteryx bipunctaria. The sequence goes on along the minus strand of OX439442.1, from coordinate 11,829,277 downwards.
TGCTAGGAAGCCTACTCTATCTTAAAACGATATCAACAGACCTTTGACATTTCAGAGAGCAAGTTACTCAGTGTCAAAGGACTTCGAGACGAAGTCCCCGAAGAGTATCTGAGTCATAAAGAGAAGTATGAGAATGCCATCCGTAAAGCTGTTTTGCACACGAAGACTATGACAAAACTGTATGACCCTACAAAGAATGAGATGGAAAGAGCCAGGTATTATCATAACCCAGTAATGTTTATGCGAAACTAATGTTTGAGACTCAGTTAAATTGGACATGATCATTCACATCCTTCTCAAAACTTTTGTTCAGGGCGCGCTCGAAACTCAATTTATCCTGTTCATCTTATTGTCTTCTATAACTGGAATATAATAACTTTGAAATGTGAACGTAATCTTTTGAGCAACACTTCATGTGTTTTGCTGTATAACTTTGCCGAGTTTCATGCCGTTGGGCTCGCGACCTAAAATAGTCGGGGTGAGAAATAAATGAGAGTTACGAGTAAATTACAATTTTCGTACAAATATTACAGAAATATTAAATTTTCAGAGCTCACTACCGAAGCTTGCTAACAAATGCCATATTTAAAGACAACTACCCGTTCTCCCTCCACTTCGTAATGTTCATACCAGCTATAATAGGCCAGGGAACAGAGGAACAGAAGGAATACTGGCTCAAGAGGGCTCGGAAAATGGAAATCATTGGCACATATGCACAGGTTGGTAATAATAATAAGGCCTTTTACCATCTATAATATATTATGATTTATTCAGCGTCAGGCGGTAACTTTTACCTTCACTAGAGACACTGTAGTGCCCGGGACGAATTAAGATGGAGTAGGCTTGCCCAGCACCCATTCCATCTTCTCAGCGTAGTCGGGCTTGTCCACAGGAAAGACATTGTCAATACATTAAAAAATCAAACTTCACGGAGGTCACATAGCATGTTGTTTCGCAGACTGAGCTAGGACACGGCACATTCATCAGAGGTCTAGAGACAACGGCAACATTTGACCCTGAAACAGAAGAGTTCGTTCTTCACAGTCCTACAGTCAGTGCTTACAAATGGTGGCCTGGGGGGTGTAAGTATTCTAAGTGTAGAATATTTTCTTTCAACATTGCGAGTAGGTATCAAACCTTTTTGAATAAGTAAGTTGAAGTGCAATGGGCAGGTCATAAAGCGTGAAAAACAGATGACCGTTGGGATGTAAAGGTTCTCGAATCATGGCCATCAATTATAAAAAAAACATGTACCAATCCATTTCACTTTCTTTTTTCCAGTGGCCCACACAGCCAACTACTGCATAGTTATGGCGCAACTGTCAGTCAAGGGTAAAGCATGTGGCATCCAGCCCTTCATGGTTCAGATCCGAGATGAAGAGACCCACATGCCGCTACCCGGGGTCAAAGTAGGCGAGATAGGGGCTAAGCTCGGCTTCAACACCGTCAACAACGGATTCCTTGGCTTCGACCATCATAGGATACCCAGGGATCGTATGCTGATGAAGAATGCTCAAGTTCTGAAAGTCAGTGTGATCTATGTTTTTAATTAGTCAAAAACAACAATATGACGACTACCTAATATCAATTGCTTGAAGCCCGGCCACTGTTAGGCCGAGGTTGCAAGCTCAAGTCATGTTCAATTTAATTTTTTAAAGCTTCTCTTATTGTGTAGTGCAATAAAAAAATAAAGAAAACAGTACGAGTATGTGTCTTCAGTTCAATATTTAATTTCAGGATGGCACATTCATATCGTCAGGAAACAACAAGCTGACGTACGGAACCATGGTGTACGTGAGGGTGGTGATCGTCAACAACATGGCCAACTTGCTGGCGCTGGCCGCCACTGTCGCCATTCGATACGCAGCTGTTAGGAGGCAGTCGCAATTGAAGCCTAAGTACGATTTCTGTCAAATTTGATGCGTGGTATACGTGACTTCAATGAGGCGCACGGGCATGTACCTATTTAACTTCGATTTGAAATAAAAGGCAGGGTCCTCCAGACCAGGCTACGCACGAATGCAACGATTGTTACCCCCCGTGTACGAGAGTTACATATGTCTTTGACCCGCAGAGCAGTCACAGCTCGATGTCCTTAGTTGGATTTACATTTTTTTGTCAAATCAAATTCAAACTGGTGGTAATTTCAAAACTAAAATACAGGAAGCGATATAATTATTTGGTTCCTTTTAGTAAGCCAGAACCGCAGATCCTAGACTACGTGACCCAGCAGCATAAGCTTTTTATCGCTATTGCATCAAGCCAGGCATTCTCGCTGACTGCCACGTGGCTGTGGGACTTGTACTCAAAGGTCAGCTCCGACTTGGAGGCTGGAGACACCAACAACTTACCAGAGGTATGATCTGTATTTAGGTTAAATAATAATAAATATAGTATTTAGGTTTATAATTCCTGATCAAATCGGCGAAACAAACATCCTAAGGAAACCCTCAGCTTCGCTATAGGTTGACAAAGGGGAATTAAACACTACGTTGAAGAGGTCGATATGACTTTTTGAAAAAGTGAAGGTTTTTAATTCGGTTGTATGTACCATTTTTTTATTCGAAGGTGGCCAGTGATATCCTAAACGATTTAATGACATGACTTCATGCATGCGTTGTTTGCGTCATAGGTGGCTCCAAGGAGTTTTCATCATGATTTGTTTATAGTTGCATGCGATAGCCTGTTGCCTCAAAGCGGTGACGTCATCAGACGCAGGCAGCCTCGTGGAGAGATGTCGCCAGTCGTGCGGCGGGCATGGATACATGCTCTCATCAAACCTTCCTCAGATGTACGGATTAGTGACGGCCGCTTGCACTTACGAGGGAGAGAATACTGTTATGATGCTGCAGACTGCCAGGTTGGTCTAGCTTCTAGCTTAAGTTTAGGTAGCCTGTTGCCTCAAAGCGGTGACGTCATCAGTCGCTGGCGGCCTCATGGTGAGATATCGCCATGCTTGCGGCGGGCAAGGATACATACTCTCAGGAAACCTAACACAAATGTAAGGACTACTGACAACCGCTTGCACGTACGAAGAGAATACTGTAATGATGCTGTAGACCTTTTTAGCCTAGCTTTTTCTTAAAGTTATAAGGCTAGGATCAATAGCTAGTTCAACAGGCTTGTGCCACATGTTTTTATGATTGACGAAATTGCATCTAGATTAGAAATGATAATTAATTTGTTATCTTAAGGTTCCTATTGTCTACCGTTGCCTTGTTTTGTAAGCTAGTCGCAGCGCTTGTCTTCCCATCAGTCCGTCGCGCTACCACCTAGTGAAAGATAACACCTATATGTGTAAGGGTCTGTGCGACGCAGACTACAGCAACTACAGCGACAGGTTTATAGATAAAGCAGAGGTTGATAATATCGTCTCCGATATTCCATGCTTCATAGAAACCTCACGTTTGAAGTCTTCGAAACTTGTAGCTATTTACCTCTTATCTTTTTCTTCAAGGTCACTCGTCAAAGCGTGGGATTTGGCAGAACAAGGCAAGCCATTGACTCCAACAACGGCTTACTTGGCTGACAAGAGCCCTTACAAATGGGACAGTTCAGTAGAAGGCATCGTTAAAGGTTTCCAACGCGTCGCTTCTGGGTAAGTCATTGCTTTCTTACTGTTCCTGATATTTATGCATATGTAACATGTACCTAGGTAGAAGACTTCTTTTATTGAACGAGAACAATATATAAGAGACAACCATCGTACAAAGAAGCAAAGCAATGTCCTGTCAAAAGTTATTACATTTGCCGGGATGGTAAAGGATCTTTTTTAAAATAAAATAAAAATAAAATAAAATGTTTTTATTTCGGACTACATTACATTTTTGAAACATGGTCCTATTTTGAAACAGAGATCCTAAATCCGGAGGTTTATGAGGTTGTGTATTTGTGGCTAAATTACACCAGCCACTGAACCGACTTGTATGAAACATAGTATCAGCATCATCAGCAGCTAGATATCACCCACTACTGGGCATAGTCCTCCCTACTACTAATAGAGTCACTAGTTCTTTGAACAGTTTGCTGAATGAATTTGACTCCTTTCGTGCGCCTGACACATACTTCAGGCCTCCCTTTGCTCTTACTACTTCTCATTATTGACGGCCTCGGTGGCGTGGCGGACGATTGCTCGGCAGAGGTGCAAGAGGCGCGGGTTCGATTCCCTCTGCAGAAATGTTTGCATTTTCTGCAAATATTTCTTCCGGGTCTGGGTGTTGTGGTACCATGGTACTCGTAGTTTCTGATACCCACGATACAGGGAATCCTAGTGGGGCCAGGACTATATATGTGACTGTTGGGTGGTATTTATTTATTTATTGTCCCGCGCTAACTTGATCTATCGACGGATACTAACGCTATCCGCGATACTAACAAAAATAGTATAGCATATATTTAGGTATAGGAGCTCCAGCAGTTTCTCTCGTATACCATATAAGTGAAGCTACGAAAAGAAGCTTGTGATTTGGTAAAAAAATTGACGACTTGCAGAAAACTGTCAAGTGCGGTAGCCAGCATGAAGAAATACATCAACTCAGGGTTATCCCCCGAAGATGCCTGGAATAAGGCGTCCGTACAGCTAGTCGCAGCTACTGAGGTGAGTCTACTATCCTATTTTCTACTAATAGTATAAATCCGAAAGTATAGTTAGACAGTTTCAATCATGTTCCAAACTTAATCGAAACATCAGCAGAAACAACCAAGCCCTTAAAACTAAAAAAATCCAAAGAACGTGTAAATATTTTGATGACCTCGTTGTTATGGCCGGCGAGTACCCGTAGGGCGAGCAGCAGTTACGAACAGGTGTAAATGCAACGTAGATTTAAGATGTGTCCATGTGATCCCAGTGATTTTAAGGAATAAAAAAGTTGACTTTGACTTTGAAGTACCGACCTAGCTGGTTGGCGAGAGGTGAGCGTTGCGCGTTCGATTCCGCTTCTGAGAGTTGTGGTACCTACCTACTCGAAATTTCTGATGCCCACGATAAGGAAATCCTAATATAATATACGTAAGTGACTATTACTTACTTTCAGGCACATTGCCGCTCATTCATTATGTACACATACCACGCTGAGATCAAAAGAAAGACAGTGTCACTATCCGCACCTTTACGAACAGTGTTAAACCAACTGGTAGAACTGTACGCCGTCTACTGGACACTGGAGAGACTTGGAGACTTGCTTTTAGTATGTATTGATACCTGATATCTCGTTCCATAATTGGATAGTCTATCAAAGTTACCTAGTCTTCTTTGCTTTTATTTGTGTCGGTACTGTGGTGGGGTAGTGGGGAGAGACCATGAAGAGGCCGCTATAGTAGCAATCGTGAGGAAACCCGCAGCTTAGTCAGCTCCGCACGTATTGATCATGTCTTTCCTGTGGACAAGGCCGACTAAGCTGAGAGGATGGAATAGGTGCTGGGCAAGCCTACTCCATCTTAATTTGTCCCGGGCACGCGTCCCGTTTGTGAAGGTAAAACTTGTCTCCTGACGCTGTATAAATCATCTACTACAGATGGTAAAACGCCTTAGTAATAGCAAACCTCGCTTGACGGTCATCTGAGTTATGTTGTTTACCTATATCTAGTTATTTTTAGAAGAACCGACAATCGCTGGGATGAACGAGTTCTTGAGTTGAGACTGCGACTCGGCAAACGTAATGCAGGACGCCCTCCGGCTAGATAGAGCGACGATCTGCGAAAGGCTGCTGGCAGAGACTGGATGCTTCAAGCCGAAGATAGGGCGCGATGGCGTTCATTAGGGGAGGCCTATGTCCAACAGTGGCTGAAAATTATTTTGAAGCAGTTATCGTTAAATTATAAAGTTTCAAAATAATCAATTACTGAAATTCCTTGAACTTTATTACAGTACACATCGATAACACAGAGTGATGTGACAGAGTTGAAACACGCGTATGAAGAACTCTTGGAGAAGATCCGGCCCAATGCCGTGGGGCTGGTCGATGCTTTCGACTACAGAGACGAGGTAAATGTATTGAACGCATAAATTAATGAATTAATGATATATTTCTACGACGACATTTGTGTCGTGGCGGGCGAGTGCTCGGCTGAGACGCAAGAGGCGCGGGTTCGATTCCCGCTGCGGAAGAAATGTTTGCATGCTCTGCAAATATTTCATCCGCGTCTGGGTGTTGTAATATTATGTGTTATAAGTATTCTATCAGCCATCTGGTTCCCATAGTACAAGCTTTGCTTTGCTTGGGGCTAGATGGTGCTATGTGATATGTCATCAATTTTTTTTTATTTATTTAACACAGAAACTTACAGAAACATTTGAAAAAACAATGAGGTGTAGAAGAGTCTAATAACCCCCAAATACTCAAACGCATCTCAGAATTGAGTACGTCTCAAGTGACGAATTTTTGACAGATTTTCACCAAAAACTGTCAAAAAACCGTGACTTGAGACGTGCTCAACTCCAAGTCGCGCTTGAATATTCGGGGGGAGTCTAAAGTGTTCATTTATATGTACAACGTGTAACGTAATGTCCCTATAAGCCCGAAACGGGGGTATTCTATACGTCATTGCGAACAACGTTTGTTCAACGACTTTTAAAATTTCAAAGGTTTTCATTCATGAAATGTCTCTTAAACTTTGCTCCAATACGTAACTTGACACAACATGAGGCATCCCTATTTACAGCTGTTTTTTGACCTTTAAGTGTGAACTCTAGATGAAACAGGTAACAGAACAGACACCATTAGTAAAATGCCTACCTACTTACCTAATAACGAGGTGGCTTAATAAGTAATTTCTATTTTTTTTTGAAGGCCTAGTTGGTACCATGGTATTTATTGGTAATTAAAATGTAAGGTCACACACATCACGACTAAAATCCCTAGGCACCGTAAACATCCTTTCAGATCTCTTTGTTAAGTACCTAGTATAGGAGATAGGTACCTTACCTACTCAATTTTGTACCTACCTACTCGGGCCTTAAAGGTATCCTCAGTGGGTGCCAAGGAGTATGAGAGGATGTCTACCGTGCCTGAGGATAAAGCCGTGATACCTACTCAATTTTGTACCTACCTACTCGGGCCTTAAAAGCATCTTGAGTAGGTAACAAGAAGTATGAGAAGAGGTCTACCGTGCCTGAGGATAAGCCGTGACCCTATTCCACTTTAGTTTTTCCAACGATGTATTATTCCAATATTCATTGGAGCATTTTTCAATGCAATTTTGTACCTACCTACTTGGGCACTAAAGTCAAAGGTTGTGACTTATCTGTCTTACTAATCTTCATTTTCATCGTGAACAGTCTATTTGTCATTGGTTGCATTGAAACAACAACAACAATAAGTGGGATGGCACCTCGCCCTAATTGGCTGTCGGTGCCTTTGCTAAATTCAAAATCCGCAACCGTCAACCGACACCGCACCGCAAGCGTTTGTTTAATAAAATCAAATTGGTTCCGTAGGCTTATTTGTTTTTTACTTTTCTTGATTGAACTACGTAATTGTTGGTAGGTTATTATGTAAGTAGGTAGGTACCTAGTAGCAAATGGGGATAGAGCACATGGTAGCATATTGCTATGAACCCCGCCTTCCCATCCTTAAGTCGTGAGTTCGAATCTATGGATTTTTCGATTCGAAATTTATGTGTGCAATATCAATGCTCTCAAACGGTGAAGGAAAACATCGTGAGGAAACCAGGCATGTCATAGACGTGTGTCAAAGTGTACGAAAGGAGCCTTCAAGGTGCACTCTAATCCTTCCACCACACTGGTTCAAAAGTGCTAGCGACACGGACACGACGACAGTAGTAGTAGTAGTAGTAGTAGTAGATGTATGATGAAGTTTTTTGCCTTTTTTTCCCAATCGGTATTTAGTGGGTTACCCCAGACAAGGAACCCTAAAAATTCGGCTTTCGGCAATAGGTACCTACTTTTGGTCGCAAAACAGATCGGTTTTTATCAGTCGCAATTAGCATTCGTTCCTTGCAACAACTGCAACAAGCAATCTCTCGGTTCGCGTAACTAATTAACGTACGATACGATGTCGGCTTTGTACTCAAACGGTGAGTATTATGATTTATGGTGTTGTGTGTGTGTGTTGGAGCAGCACCAAATAATTAATAGCTTAGTAGCGGCGCGTCAGCTCTACAGAGAGCGTTATCCAGGGCGGCCATTGCCATCTTACGGGCTCTTTTCTGGGATTGGTGAACCGTCTTCTCTCGACGGGATCTTTCCACCGGGGCGCACCAGTGAGGGAAGACCGGGAATTCGGTGGTGTGTTGTACCTACTTCCCTTTGATGGATACCGAGTACCTACTGTGTGTGTCAACAGTGATAAAATTCAGTGATAGGTAGGTATGATGATAGGTACCTAACCTATCACCCTACCTAGTAGGTACCCCATTAGTACCTAGCTTACTAATAAAAAATGACAAAAATAATTTTGTGATTGTGAATGTGAATGTGTACCAGTAATACCAACCTAGGTACCTACATACCTACCTAATACCTACCATGTCAATTAGCCGTGTTCCGAGCCAACCAAGAAGAAGGGAGAAAAGGTATAACTTAACTTTTCCTGTACCTAGGTCCTTAGGTAACTACCTAGGTAGATGTAGGTAGGTAGTTGTTTTTTTATGTGTGAAAGATATCGTGATTTTAATCTTCGACTTTAATTTCTACGTAGAATTAAAAAAATTGCAAATTCTTACGAAAACTTTGGTGATTACACCTAGGTACTTTTTGAAACTTGCCGCGCGTTCAATTGTCTGCGTATGTGTGGGTCCGACGCGATAGGAGGGTGCGCGTGTGTTTGTTACCTACGCAAATGGTAAACAAACACATAGGGTTGTCACAAATTTCTCATGAAATAATTTGTTTTTAATTGTATAGGAATTTCAAATATGATGTATTGAACTTTTGCACACGTCAATGTATTCAAGTGCTCGGTCTGAATACACCCCTTTCGGGCTTATAGGGACATTATGTTACACGTTGTATAGGTTCATCAGTCTCCTTAATAAAGACAATCAAGAATTATTTCTATTTAACAAAATTCTTCCCTCTGGTAAACTAAGTGATAACTACCGTTTATGCCAAAAGCTAAAAAAACGTAATTTTGATATTGAATTATTAAACTGGGGCCTTTCAGATCTTGAACTCGACTCTGGGCTCGTTCGACGGGCGCGTGTACGAGCGGCTGATGGAGGAAGCCATGAAGAGTCCGCTCAACGCAGAACCTGTCAACCAGAGCTTCCACAAGTACCTCAAGCCGTTCATGCAGGGGAAACTGTGATTTACCACCATCAGAATAAAGACTAAAGTCGGGAGAATTCAACCACAAACATGCAATTTATTGACACACCAGAAATTTAAATCGAGCATTGAACCACTGTCGGACAAATGATTGATATAAAAATATGAAAAAAAGAGATGAGAGGTTTCTTATGATGTGACCAAATTGATGATGCTGTGGAAGATAGTTATGTTGTATTGTTTTGTTTTATTTATAAGTTTTGGTTGTAAAAAATTTACTGCACAATTAAATTCGATATATGACGACATTATAAAACAAGAAATCCTCTCAATAAATAAACTGTAAATTATTAACACTTCTAAATCTGCACTATCGTAGGAAGATAACACGAATTTTATTATTGAATTTTATTGCTCGAGATCCGAACAACCGAATTCGGTTGAAAATATTGAACACTAGTAAAGCACCTCGCGACTTTGTCCACCTTAATTTTTATTTTCATGCAAACTATCTTCCCGCTGCGTTTTTTTAGGACTTGAATTTCAGGAATTCCTTTCTCAGTGCGCCCTACACCGTAAGAGGAATATACCCTCCAAGTTTCATGCTTTTTTTTCCATTCTTGCACAAACTTTCATTTAAAAACATAATAAAATAATCGATCTGACAGATCGACCTAAAATTTACAAAGCCTCCCCACAGATAATAACACGAATAGAACAGAAATAAAAAAAAGACTTATTAAACTACCTTCGTACGCTTTACTTTACTTTTTTTTTAGGCTTTGGCGTTGATCGTCAGTCATTCAATAGTGTCGGAATTTTAAATATTTAGATTTTATTGCTCGAGACATCCTTTCGAATTCATTTGAATATATAAACATCGACGTCTGTCAATCGAATATAAATACTTTAATAGCACTACCGTTCGTCTGATATTAAATTTATGAATATTTTATTCACGATATTTCAGATGATTTCATTCTTCATAACTTGATAATAAAATAAATTTAATAAAGATAAAGTCTTAATACTATTTTCTGGGTCGGGTAAATATTTGATATGTTTAGCTAAAATTCCGCCTCAGGCATCGAACCCGCTCTTATGTCATAGGCTTGAGTCATCGAACAAACAAGATTTATCTTAAATTATTTGGCAAATCCAGTAGATGAATTAATTAGTATGTAAATTAGGACTAATTTATACAAAAAGTCGGAATTCGTTACTTTCAAAAAATCAATTTAAAACATAAACTCACAAATCAATAAAAGAACAAGCCATTAACGATGTAAAAGTTCCTTGACACGAAACACCATTTTGACTAATCCAAACTTGAATAAATATACTAATGAACGTTAAATAATGTAGGTAATGCCTCATAATTTGAAATATATTTAACGCTCATTAGTTTGCTCTAGGTAGTTTTTTTAGCATCAGTCATAATGATGGTTATTTAACGTACGAATAGGTCAGAAAGGTGATTTTTTTGTGCATGAATCAAGCTGAATAGATTTAATTTAATAGGTAAAAATTAAATATATATATATGACTATGTAGACTTGGCTATGCGCATAATTTTATATGCTCTTACCTCGCGAGTGAGAGAGTTATTGGTTAGTCTACGTCTTCCAATCCTAAGGTCGTGGGTTCAAATTAGATTGTTCACCATTTTTTCTGTTCGAAATATTATATGCGCTATACCAGTACTCTCAAACGGTGAAGGAAAACATCGTGAGGAAATCCGCGGCTTAGTCAGCTTCGCACGTATTGACCATGTCTTTCCTGTGGACAAGGCCGACTTAGCTGAGAGGATGGAATAGGTGCCGGGCAAGCCTACTCCATCTTAATTCCCGGGCACTACAGCGTCCTGATAGTGAAGGTAAAAGTTGCCTCCTGTAGATGGTAAAAGGCCTTAGTTTAAATCAGTTAGTCTGAAACGGCGAAGAAAAACATCATGAGGAAATCGACTTGTCGAAAGTTCACAAAAAGCGCCATTTAACCATACTGGTTCGAAAGAACTAGTGACCCAAGCACTGTTAACTCGTATAGTACCTAATGAATGAATGAATGAATGAATGAATGAAAACACTTTACTGCACATCTTACAAATTAAACAAATGAATTAACAAAATGAAGATTTTGTACAACGGGCAGTCTTATCGCTAATAAGCGATCTCTTCCAGACAACCTTTGGATGGAGAGGAATTTAAAGAAGTTGAAGATTGGCCGAGGTGCACTTTTAATGAATAATGTGATAATAATTTCTAAACCTACATACATGTCAAAAACAATATACTTACATAAACATACATAAATAGATACCTATCTACATAGAAAATATATACAAACATATACCTACATAAGATAAATACATAAATAATTAGATAAATACATATAATGAACGAATCAACGAAGCAATTCAGTACCTAAGTACATAAAAATAGTATTCAATACAATGAAGTTAACTAAAACGGTAAATACATTGAAAATGCCTGGTACTGTTACCCACAGATCGCAATAACAGGATAATCGAGAGATAAATGCTAATACAATACGGAGATTTATCTGCGCGAGTACAGTTAAATACAAAAAACACTACCGTTTATTTTTTAGTTGATGAGATAACGAAAGTGAAGCTGTACTCACACTGAGAGTACCTTAGAAATATATAAACTTACCTAAATATATATAAACATAATTATAGACTTAAAAAATATGTGAAAGACATAGTCAATACGTGCGGAGCTGACTAAGCCGCGGGTTTCCTCACGATGTTTTCCTTCACCGTTTGAGAGTACTGGTATAGCGCACATAAATTTTTCGCACAGAAAAATCCATTGGTACACGACCGGATTTGAACCCACGACCTTAGGATCGGAAGGCGGGGTCACTACCAACTAGACCACCAGTGCTCTATAATATTATTAAGGATATAAGTGTTGTAAATTTGCCGATGCCAAAACTGTTATACTTTCTCTACCAGTTTTCGCGCTCCGATTATGAACAAAATGAGTTAATCGTTTAACTATCGGTTCATGTCGAACTGAACAGAACCAGTTTTGTTCTAGATTAAAGCTTACGCAGTAAGCAGGTTACCAGCGCTTGCTTGCTGCTTTATCTTGTAAGTTGAATTCTGTCGCTGTATAAATCATCTACTATAGATGGTTTGCGGCAGCCTGTCCTTTACCTATAATGGGTACCTAATCGACGTTCATGGTGCTTGACACGTTGCAAATAAGGCAGTGGTACGAATCTGGGTACCTTCAAGTCAAGGTCCTGGTAAATATTACCTTTGTCACTATTGGGTTTCTAATGTTAAGTTTTAAGTATTTCCAAAAAGTGCTAGCTACTGCATCTAAAATCGACGCATTACAGCTTTCTTTCAGTGAAGGTATAAGTTACCGCCTGACTAGTTTAGATTTCCCTCAATTTATTTCCTTCATCAATATATAGATAGACAAACCTGTGTACCGTGTAAATGGGTCCTAAATCTGCATCGATAAACATTAGTTTTTTGTGGTCCGAATGTTGAACCCAGCCGTACCGAGTTAACTGTATCGAGACCTCAAGGTTAAGTTTATTTTGAATAATGTTCGTGCCTGTCAATCTATTTGAACTTATAATGGACCACTGATCTCGCCTGTGGCTGTGTTTGTTAGTACTGTTAAGGATTATTCCCTATTTTAGTTCTGTTATTACAACTAGATGGCGCTGTTTTTTGACCGCATCCTAGAACGCGCTATCGATGCGTTTTGCTAATTACAAAAAATACAAATAATTTAGTCAGGGTTCTGAAGTCCAAAGTTGGAATAAAATTGGCTCCCATTATATACTACAGTGTTTAATTACCTAATTACCTCCCTTCCTCTTCCGTAACTTGACTTTTGTACCCACTTGTTTTTGAACTTAACTGAATGTTAAGTTCAAAAACAAGTGGGTACAAAAGTCAAAAGGATTTCCATTTCCTATGTAAAAATATAACAACAATACATATACTTAAAGGAAACCAGAAGAAGAACTAACTTATCATTATCATCATCATCTTCCTGCCACTATGCCACCCAATGTGGGGTCGGCAGCATGTTCTCTCCTTCCATTCCCTTCTGACAGCTGTCATCTCTTTATTAACCATAAAATCTATCAGGCCATTAAATTAGATCTATTTTATGAGTGTGATTATCATTTATGATCTAAAGTTTAATAAACTCCAAAAATCCAGTCTAGATAAGTCTGTTAAGGTTTTGGATCTCATTCATTTTGAATCTATTTAGAAATTTAATTATCCAGCTCATAAATTTCATCGAGACATCCTTCTCTGCAGGAACTATATTTATTAGAAAAATATGGTAAAAAATGCACTCATATTTTTGTTATTTTATTTTGGCAGGCGGGACAGCCATTTAACATTTAAAATACATGTTTTATGGAAACTGTTGTAGGTAAATATGGTGGTATCTGGTGGTATGAAGTCATATTCGGGGCGTCGACCCCTGCGTGATAAATATATCAAAGCAGGAGGTTTTTAATTAATAAGCTTCCATTACTAGTCCAGGTGTTGAGAAAATTTATTCAGTAGGTATGTAAATAAGAAACTGTCTAAAAATTATGTGGTATGTTACCAGAGGCTTCTAGTAGAGAGTACTGTTGGTCTAGTGGTAGCAGCCCTGCTTTCCAAACCTAAGGTCGTGGGTTCAAATCCAGTCGTGTGACAGTGGATTTTTCTGTTCGAAAAAATATGTGCGCCATACCAGTACTCTCAAACGGTGAAGGAAAACATTGTGAGGAAACCGGCATGTCGTAGAACCTAAAAAGTTATTGAGGCGCACTTTAAATCCTTTGACAAATTTTCGAAACAATATAATTAATCAATTAGATCGAAAGGACTAGTAGCACGACTAGATGCTTCTAGTTTAAAATATTGGTAGGTACTTTTTGGTCCTCATTCCTTTTTCGGTAAAACGTTTCCGCTTTGGTAATTTTTTAATTATTAATAGCTTGATTGTATCTGATTGTATTGTAGACTGCCATTCTTCTCTGCTGGACTGGGAGTAAAGAAAAAAACATTGAATCAATCCAGCTGCTTCTCTCCCCAAACATTTAAAAGTGACTAAGGGATAGTATCCTCCAATATCTATGATGCAAATAAATGATTATGATTATGGGCCATCTACATGGGCGATGGGCTGATCACCTTCGTTCACCAGCGTTCACTATATCTATCTCGGAACTTTGAATCATTTTAACTTTGAACAATTTGAATAAAAAAGTAAGTTCGTATGAGCTAGTGGCCAACTCTAGTGACGGAGTTCTTAGGCTGCCTTAAGGTCTCCGTCATGGCTTAACGACTTAAAAGCTGGGACCGACAATTTAACGTGCCCTTCGAAGCACGGAAGCGCTCAGCTCGTAATGCCACTTGCGGTCACTCATCCCGATTGTGACCGCGCACAACGTTGCTTAATTTCAACGATCAATCAAATCAATAGCCACCCAACCAAATGAAAACAGCAACTCATCGTCTTTCATGAGCATTATACTGTGTGCGCGATAAGTGGTCATAATATGTTAAATAGTTTACTAATTTTTATATAGATTTGCAGTTTTAGGGCAGTCGGCGGAACTGCTTTTCAGCTCGTCTTTTTTATTTTTTTATATCAAGGGCCATATATTTTATACTAACAATGAAGTATTTTGCCTAACAGGAGTATTGTCCTATAAAAGGTTTCTGTCTAGTGTATCTCTAGAATAAAATGGCACGAAATAAAAGGAATGAAGTTAATTTTCACCAATTTTATTACATCATGACAATTCATTTTGAATAAACATTTCACTAAATAAATTGATAATTAATGAGCAGTTAAATAAATTAAAATAAATAAATGCGTATATCACGCAGCAAATACACCAAGACAAGTTTTCGGACGTGCCGGAAGTCGTCGTGATGTGGTTGCTTCATCAGCATTGAGAGGATCAGCTCACAGGCTCTGTGAGTTGGCAATCGCGGAGCCCCAGCCATTGCTGTTGGCGTAGGAGTCGGCGCTCTTCTGACCCGAGGGGTAACCCTGAGCGCTCGACTGCGCTTTGCCGAATCCGTTAGCCTCGGCATCGGAGACAGTCCTGCCATACTGCGTGCCCTCGCCCACGGTGCGGTACAAGCCGAAACCGCGGTTGTCAGCGTTGGATTTGGCGTGCCCGCCGGCTGAGTTGGCGGCCGACTGGACGATACTCGCGCCGTTGCTCAGGTTTGCATTGGAGTCGGCGAAGCCCTGTCCGTTAGTGTTGACGACCGTATTCGCGACGCCGGACCTGTACAGACCGCTGCCGAAGTTGTTGATACTACCGACAGCGCCGGCGCTGCCACCAGCGTTGGAGTTAGCGGTGGACCTGCTAGAGCCAAAACCAGCGTTGAGGTTGGCGGTGTTCTGGGCAGAGCCAGAGTTCTGAGAGTTGGCGGACGACCTGACGGTGCCGTAGGGGTTCACTTCAACGGGGACAGCGTTGTAGACGACACGGGCGGGCTGATAAACTATGGGGGCGGGCTGGTAGACCACGGGGGCGGCAGCCTTGAAAGAACCGTATCCAGCGGGGGTGTCGTATGCGGTGCCGAAGCGCCAGCTGATGCTTCTGCGAGCGGGGCCGGTCCTGGCGGAGGAGGAGGCGGAGCTGAATCCGTCCGCTTTAGCGTTGGAAGACGCGGACCCGTGGAGGGCGGGGTTATAAAAACCCTCATTCCTGGTAGTGATGTCGCTGGGCTGAATGATCACTTCACTAGGGATGGGGGCAAAGCCGACTGCACGGTTGGCCAGGGCATTTGACGAGGCGAAGCTGTTACCGATGCCAGAACCGGAAGCCTTAGAGCTGACGGAAGCCTGGCCAAGGCCGGTGTTTGCGTCGGAAACCGCAGTGTTGTAGCCACCGTAGGTTTTGGCGTTGGTGGTAGTCAGGCCGTAGTTGCCGGCGGTGTGGGCGTTGGACTCAGCTGCGCCGGGGCCGTTGTTGGTAGCGGTGGCGTGAGAGGACTCAGAAGCGCCATTGGTGGTGGCAGATGACTCGGCAGAGCCAGGCGCTACGGCCACGGGATGGTAGACCAGCTGTTCTGCGGGGAACTGGTTGTAAGTGACGACGGCGGGTTGTGGGTGGTAGAAGCCCTGAGCGCGGGCGATGTTGATGGCGGCCTGGTCGGCGCTGTCGTAAGTCTGGGCGTTGGCGATGGCCTGGCCTTGACTGGGGTAGAGGCCCTCACGGACGAATCCTGCCCCGTTAGTGGTGCCGGTGGCTTGCGCTACATTTCTTTGCACGTGGGCTGAGGCCTTGTTCTCGCCACCGAAGCCGGTGGCCATCCCGTTAGCGATAGACAGAGCGCGTCCATCACGAATCTCTGCAAAAAATTACAATATTTGAATTACCGATTTATCAAAGCAGAAATATTTTTTAGAGCTGAAAATTCGTCTGATTTCTCCGAGACTCACCGTTTATAAGGACGGGACTGGAATGGCAGAGGGCGAATAACGCCAGACCGACTACGAATCTCGCTGCCATGTCTATTTGTTTATCCTAGGAGAGGACACGGATGAGTGGATGTAGTGAGAGCATTTCTCCTAGCTTTTATACCACGCTCGTTGGACCGCCCCGCGCGCGCCCCTCGCTCTCCAAACTGACCCATAAGCCGTGAACTTCACCTACTGTGATGGACACTCATAAATTAAACTGATAGGTTACGGTAGATTAAAGTGTCGGGCCAATAGTTTTTTTTTATTTCATTGGCGTTTAACACAGAAGGATCTCTACCAGTCTTGCTTAATGCTAAAGTGCAGTGACCTCAGTGCAGTCATTAATTTTATGATGAATGTTCAGATACATTTTATTAATTTTGAATAGCTGTCTATAATTTTGAACTGTTTTTGTACACTAATTAGTTAGATATTTTATGGCAAGTAAATATATTAGTACTATTGACCGAAATTTTTATATTAATAGGTAGGTACATCAAAGCTATAAATCAATTACTCTATTATTTATATTCAATTAATTATACGAGTAGTACCAGTCAGAGTCATTGACCAGCGGATACCATAAAATAAGGTAATATAGTAGGTATAGGTTATTATAATTAACTAGATCGATCTATAACTGTTTCTGCTCTATTTAAGGCACTCCTCGAAGACATCAAGTTTCGAATTTTTAAAAAACCTCAGTTTCAAAAGTTTGTATGATGGTTTCCCGAAACTTAACGATAGCGCTGTTAGTTTAAATCTTATATTATAAGAATCTTTGTCCTGACTGACTGACTGACTGACTGACTGACAGACAACGCACAGCCTAAACCGCTGGACGTAGAGACTTGAAATTTTCAGTGTAGGTAAACCTTGGTACGTAGGGGTGTACTAAGAAGGGATTTTTCAAAATTCAACCTCTAAAGGGGTGAAAAGGGATGAAAACCTGGAATCAATTTTTGGTCTAAAACTGCACATAACCTATATCAAATTAAAGAGCCGATTTTTCTCATTTAGTTGATGTCATAATTACCTGCAAATTCTTTATTTTTGGCATGTTTTTCATGAAAAATAGAATACTTTTATTTTGACATATTATGACAGCGATGATACCAAAGATTAGTAATAGATGATACAAAACATATGGAAAAGGAACTGTCAATGTCAAATTACCTGTGAAAGGAAGCATAAATTATTACTGGTCTAATAAGTTTCCAATCTTGATTATTCATGGAGTTCTGACGTAATTCTACGTCTGAAAACTAGATGTCTCTGCTAATTCTGATCAAATTTTGACGCGCTATCGTTGCGTTTTGAAAAGTTTACCTTAACCATGGGCGCCGGCAAGGGGGTGCCAGAGGGTGCACTTGCACCCCTTGGGAATCTCGGGATCAACAGGAATTATTGAAACTGTATTGCGCTTTCTCTGTTAAGTTCATCCCATTTATGCTGGTGCCATCTGGTGTAGAGTAGCGGTACTTTAAAGGGTGCGTTCAGAGAAGTAATGGAAATCGATTATTAATATCGATCCCGGTACTCCTGGCCCACCAATTTAGAATTTTTAAATTTCGATCGTCGTGAACAAATAGGTGTGAGCCGTGATGACTGGGTACCTATATAATAAATTCATAATGAATAGTCAGAAATTTGTAAATGTCTCGAACATTCAGACTAAAATTTCATCTTTTTATTAACAATCATATACGGCAAAGACTGTAAGAAAACTAAAATCTGCACCACCTGGAAATTATTTCTGCCGGCGCCCATGACCTTAACTCTCAAAATTTTTACTATATTCACCGAAATTTCTTAGTTTTTAGATTTAGGTATGTTTGTTACTCTTTCACGCAAAAACTACGGAATATACTTACATACCATTATTCATATTCGTTCGTTAAAGTTAGCCATTGCTTAAAGTTAGCCCTGTCACTGTTTGTCATTATGAAATGGTAAGAGATGGCAATACTTTAGTCATCGTTTAGCGTACACTATATTATAATGAATAATGAGGATAGTAGGTACCTATGTGTGCTGGAATGGGACATAGGGTACTTTTTATCTGGGTACCGCGTGAGCGAAGCCGCGGGCGGCTGCTAGTAAAAAATAAATTTGATTTCAGCAAACACACAATAATTGTACGCAATATAGAGAAACTAGCTGTTGCCCGCGACTGCGTACGCGTGTAGTACATTATTTTGTTCTATAATCAATAGCTTTCGCAGCGCACGCCAAAAACTATTTTGGGTTTTCTACCTTGGGTTACAATATTGCAATTTTCCTACGGATCCCTAATAGTTTTTGAATTTATTATATCCTATACTGGACCCTGATAATGTGGCTTTCTATTGGTGAAAGACTTTTTGAAATCGGTTCAGTAGTTTCGGAGCCGCACGCCAAAAAAAAACAAAAAAATATTTCCTCTCTATAATATTAGTATTGATAAGGATATTAGTATAGATAAAGACGAAATGTAGATGCTGACATATAATTTTTACAATGGACCTCACACTAGGTCAAGTCTTTATCGTAAAGACCAAAATAACGATTTAATAATAGATTTGCGTCTCGGTAGGACTATAATAGTAAGCTTAGTTTATATAGGTATTAACTAAAAATTAAATTAAATTATTATGTTCTTACATTTGTGTTTCATTATATCAGCAAACCTACATTCACTGCTGGGTACCTATAACCCTCTTCTTTAGCACGCCATTCTTTCCGATCCTGTGCTAGCCAGATCCAGTGCATTCCCACCGTCTTCACGATGTCATCATCAATTTATGTTTATTATCATTAAAACTTAGGGACAAGTGTTGGTAAATTATAAAAAAAAATACATAAATAAATATAAAGAAAGTGAAGATATATAAAATAGACTATAGATAGGCGAATTACATCTTCCAGGTGGATTTCAGGTGGTGATTTCGAAGGTATCCTCTGTGTCTTTGTATGTTAAAGTCAATAAACCAGTTGTGAATTATGTGTTTAGCTTCATAAACCGACTTAATTTTAATATTGCATGATTTACTTTGTCATTTTATAAACGTGTGCCATAACAAACTGACCTGAATAGTTAAAATATCTAAGTTGGTAACCTTTATAATAAATAAATAAATAAATTTATTAAAGCAGCTCTTTTGTTCGATATGATAGCTCCGCCAATTTTTTAATAATTGTGATGGACTTTTCCGCTGGTTTTGTGTAGGAAATGTTTTGAGGCAGTTTCCTTTATTTCTACTACTACTAATACTAGGCGTGACACTAGTTTTTTCGAACTACTGTAGTGAAAGGATTTAAAGTGCACCTCAAAGGCTCTTTTCGTGCACTTGATACGAGCTTTCGAACTTTTTAGGTTCTACGACATGCAGGTTTACCGTTTGAGAGTGCTGACTCTCAAACTCTAAGAACCCACGACCTTAGGATCGACCGCTACCTCTAGGCCACCAGTGTCCTTTTGAAGGATTCCTACATTTCCGTAAAACTCAAAAGACCAGTGTCATCCCGAGTAATCAATATGAGGTAACTTCATGCATGCTAAAACGCATATCAAATACTACAGTACTTCCAAAAGGAGTGGTTATTTATATTGAAGTATTTTTAAAAACCTTAATATAAGACCGTAGTAGCACAGATTAGTAAAAGTAAAGTAGGTAAGTAAACGTGCTGTGCTCCATCAAATTCAAACATTATTTTAATGACAGGGAAAGTTGACAAACGACTAGTCAAAGGATACAAGATCGATCAAAACAAGTAGGTACCAAATGGCCCGAGAAAGTTAAATTATTGTGCATGATAAATAATCATAAGTTTATAGTAACTTCTACTACATGTTTTCTACAGGATTTTGCATTGACGATAGAATTAATTACGGAAGCAAAATTAAAACTGACTTGTTTTAAAACACTTCACGCATACTTCCAGCAAGTAAATTACTTAATTTCATTATTTCGTTGTTGGCAATAGTTCTGCCCTCGTAATAGCAAATTCAGTACTTGCAAAATGGCGGTTTCGAGAAAAACGCGGTAATCATATTTTTAGATATCTCTGCAGCATGTCCATGTTACATACTTATAGTAAAAAATACAATGAAAATTATTTTTTTACGTAGGTGTAGATTTAGCCCCTTGGAATACCATTTCTGCAAAAAAGTGAAAACCCCAAAAATGACGATTACTGCAAGTGCAATTAGTAGGGCAGAGTTTCCGATGTGACCTTTTTGTACAGAACCCTAAAAAACACCCTTGGTGCCTTTTTCGGCAGTTTTACAATTCTTAATAGATGCGTTTTGTGAATTTTGGAACACCTAGAATATTATTATCAAAACTGGCAACTCATAGTTCCATATTTAAAAAACTTGTCCCATCTCGCAAGCTTGAGATCAATGTCCCGCAAACATTATAAGTCAATTGCCATTACCATCAAATAGAGATGGCAATGAGCGATTTCAGTTTATTACGACAATAAAATAATCAAAAACTTGCGTGATTCATGCTCATCCGAACTAATATTTGCCGAATTTATGTCGTTAATTTGATACAGTTTCTAGAATTCGGTACCTGTCATAGGGCGGCCGTGGCAGAGCAACAAGTATTCATAAGAAATCTTGCAGCCACCCTGATTCAGAGTCCCAAGAATGAACCATGGTGATAGGTGATCAGCCGTTTTTTGGAGAGGATAATGATCGATGTGGAAATGCATGACTCACATACACTTCAGTATGTTTTACGAAAAATATTAAATAAAAAATAAAGCTATAGGAAGAGGGTATATTCATCTTATGGTGTAGGGATGGGATGGGCAGAGATGCACCAAGAGGTGCTGAGAAAGGAATTCCTGAAATTTAATGACTTCTTGAGAAGTCTGAATGAAAGAAGAAAGAAGTTTGAATGACATAGAAAAAAGCCGGTCCAAATGTGAGTCGAATTCGCACACGCATTGTAGGTACATGTACAGTACATATATGAGGCGCACTTTGTTTCTTGTATAGGGCGCACTTTTTTTTTGTTGTTATAGTGGCAATAGAAATTCACACTGAAAATTTCAACTCTCTGCCTATTATAGTCCATGAGACAAACATGTACAGTCCGCTGACAGACGGACGGACGGACGGACAGCAAAGGCTTAGTACCTAATAGGGTCCCGTTGGCACCCTTCGGGTACGGAACCCTCAAAAAGCCACTAGTTTACAATATTTGGGAAAAATATCACAAAGTACCTAATATTATAACGACCATCTTTTCTTCAAGATCAAAATAACAAATTCGAAATTATCCTAAAAATCAGCAACTAAAACTAAATGGAAAAGTGACATTCGAATGACAGGTAGGTATCAAAATAATTTCAAAACATAAAATACTCGTCCGGCCACTTGATATTTATTGGTTTCGGAAACATGCGAAACGAAGCAAAACGGGTCTCTAAAATTGCTTCTCAAATTGTAAATTTTAAATTAGCGGATAAACTTTATGAATATATTAATGATTATAAAATGTTTTGTGTGATACTGGACAATGTGTTGGTCCTATTGTTGCCTCAGACAAGATGGCGTCTGTGGTTTGCCGACAAAAGAACGTTAAGCTTTGTCGCGAATCCGATGGAGTCAATAAATAAATTTTATAACAATAAAAAATACTACATCTACAATCCTACATTTTTTAATTTATTAGCTTGTCTTGGGATGCTTCTGTAATTAAAAATGCTATTTATGAAAAACTTCTAAAGAAAAAAAACCGATGTTTCAAAATTACTTTATTTATCCACTATACAAGAATTACATTAGGGTAAGTACTTATGTAGAACACAGTTACAAAGACAAACTATAATAAATAACATTAAAAACTTTAAGGTAATCAGTATAATAATAAAAAATAAAAATGAGCTCAGTTTTTTATCTGAGTTTGCCTACAGATAGAAAACAGAGCTCAGATCACCGACCGCAGGTAAGGTCCCCAAAAGGCTGGCGACGTTACCTCGTTCGATAGCTATATTTATCCTTTGTCCGAGGTAAGCGCCAGCCCTTTGGTCATTGGTCATATCTATTAGCTTCTTGGATATCTCCTTGTTTCAAAAAGTTTAAAAAGTCTTCGGACCCTCCTTACTGCTTTTATTATTAGAGTGACTTATGAAGAGTTTTCCAATTGGTAATCACTACAAAATTTTTCAGGCCTAACAGAGTTACAATAATTTTACTCATAAATTTTATCAGATTTGTCACAATTTTTTATATTTACGTCATTTCTATAAAAAATCTAGGTAATTATTTGAATTTACAAATCGACAATGGTCATTAAATACCTACATAATTCGTAGTAGCATCGCGAAATGAATATTATTTGAAAAAAGAATTATACTCCGTCCAAGTAAAATAAAAGATTGGACGGAGTACATTATAGAATGAAAAAAAAAAGTGGATTTATGTCCATTTTGGTCCATTTCGTGGCAGTAGCTAATAGGCTATTTAGCACTATTTTAGTTCCATTGTAACTACTACTTGTATCACTAGATCTTCCGAAACCAGTGTGGTGAAAGAAGTGCGCCCCACAAAGAGGATTAGCAGGAAAAGGTTGAACTAAACAGTTATCCTGATTTTAAAAATCAAACAGCTACCTTACATTTCATTAGTCTTATACAAGAAAAAAATAAAAAACGTAGGCGTCTAAAATAGATGATTCATCTTGTTCATGACCAGGTACTTGTAGGTACCTACTCAATTTTTCTTTTGTTCCTTGGGGTCAACGGTTAGGTACAGTTAGAAATAATGCCAAATATTTCGCTGTGTTCATTTTACAGAAGCAATAAATCTTTGCTTTTGTTAAAAATAAACGGAACTTTTAAACAAGCGAAAACTGTTAGATGCGATTTTATTTAATTTGCATTCAACTCATAAATTTAAAACAAGCATTTATTAGGTCTATAAAAAAGATAATAGATTTATTTAGAACAAAAATAAAATGCAAAAAGTATCTGACAGCGGTGGGATTCGAACCCACGCCCTTACGGACTGGTGCCTAAAACCAGCGCCTTAGACCACTCGGCCACGCTGCCCTACAACCTGAGTGCGAAATTATGATATAGTTCGTACAAAATAGAAATAAAGTCTATTGATGTAAACTTTAAATTCTTTCCCCACACTGATTCGAAATAACTAATGACGAGTAGTAGTATATTCAGTAGATGGAGTTATAATATGAAGAAATAAATATCTATAATTCGTTTCAAATCAGGCAGTTTTAACAAAGCCGTACCTACATTTCTATGAATTGATTTATATTTGATATTTTTATTGTTCTATCTTTGATATGCCGGTTTCCTCGCTATATTTACTTTCACCGTTTGAGAGTGCTGGTATAGCGCACATTATTGATAAAAAAAAACATTGTTGTACGACCGGATTCGAACCGACGACATTAGGATTGGATGGCAGGGTCACTACCACTAGACCACCAGTGATCTCTATACATTCTATACGTGTGCTGGAATAACATATTGGCTACTTTTACTGTACTAAGCGAACGAAGACTTGGCCGGGAGCTAGTATTAAACAAATAGATTCTTGACTGATTTCTGGTTTCACCTTATTTAACTAACACCCAACAACTACATCTAGTTCTGACAAGTTCTGACCACATACTAGGATCCCCTGTGTCGTGGGTATCAGAAAATACAAACATAATTGTATACATATTATCACGCCCGTATCCCTAATGGGGTGGGTAAAGCCACAAGTAAACATAAAATAATTTGCAGCCACTTCCAATTCAAAGTCCCAAGATGGATATGGTGAACCATGGTGACAGGTGATCAGCCCATCGCCCATATAGATGGTCCATCATTTTGGAGAGGTCTATCCCATAATCGACTTTTACGACATGCTCGGGAAGAGAAGCAGCTGAACGCGTTCTATGCTTTTTCTTTACTTCCAGTCCAGCAGAGAAGTTTTGGTATAGAAAGTAGTATATAGTAGAAGAAAGAGAAGTATGTTGGAAACTACACCGCAAGAAATATTTGGAATCATATGAAAAGGTTTGAAATAAAACAAGTAGTTTTATAATATTCTGTATATTTACCTAGGTGTAAAGGAGAATTATTTACAAGGTGGACATCAATATTATATGCCTACCTTAGCCTACTTCATTGTCGACTAACATTACTTTAGATTTAATTAAATAAGAAAAAAACATTGTTCAAAAGAATAACCCATTAATTTTATTCAACGAAATGACATATTGACACTTCTTCGTGATTTATAAAAAAATCACTAAGGCAATAAAATAAATATTTTAATTTTTATAGCCTCGTTAACCGAAAAAAGTCCAAATATTGTCGTCTTATTTATTATTTTCTGAATCGTTATTTTTTTATATAAAGTAATATAATTTTTATACATGAAGGTAGTGGTGTATTCTAGCGAGGTCTTTGAAAAAAAGCACCGGAAAATTGTTGAAATATAAATTATAAAAATATATATCGAGTTTATTGGTTAGAGCCGCAATTCGGAAGTTAAACTATATTTGGTTAAACGTTCGATTAATTACAACAAATATGCAACTCCTTATCTATAATTACAAAACTTAAGTTAGTTCGAGCGACAAGCTCTCTTAAATAATTGATAGAGGCTACCACTAGTTAAGCCATTTCAAAACATTTTTTACGCGCTCTTTTTGATATATTAAAGAAAATACAGATCAATATTTATTTTTATATTTGTATTAGATATTTAGGGCTGGTAACTTAATAAAAAAGAAAAACAAATACAGTGCGTCCAACGTAACTTGGCGTGCGTGAAGTTAGCTGTTGGACATGCGCAGTGTAGCTTTTTCATACTAAATTGTTTACTGCGCATCGAAACGGCTAACTTCACGCACGCCAAGTTACGTTGGGCGTACTGTACATAGTTACTGTAAATTTAAACTCATAATAGTTTCGTACTGAACGTATTCAGTCAATGACTGTTTATGCTGATGATCATCAACTGGATAAAAACAAAATGGTTATATAAAAATGCTTAGATCTCATGTTTAATATAATTACCTTTTTAGTATACAAAATGTTTTGATAATGGTTTAATCCCGTTTGGTAAGTCTATAGTATTTCACATAATCCTAATAGATTTAGTAGGAATGTACTAAGAAACTATACAGAAAAAGACAATTCTTGAACTAAGACAATAGGCCAGTATACTTATATTGAGGCATAGCTTTTTTGACCTAAAAATGACCAGTCTAAGAGTAGAGTAATTATGTCTTTAATCTGCTTATATTTCAGATTTACCTGAAATTTAACTGTTTTATCTCTTTCGATATTCTGCCAAAAAAATAAATAGAATGTGTAGTTATGTCAGTTTTTCAGAGCTGTTTTTCTTAGCATCTAGCTACATTAGCGATATTTAAGCTAAGTGTCACCAAATATTAAAATTTATAAAACTAATAAAATGAACTAAGATAACCCACGAATACTCAAACGCATCTCAGAGTTGAGCACGTCTCAAGTGACGAGTTTTTGACAGATTTTCATCAAAAACTGTCAAAAAACCGTGAGTTGATACGTGCGCAACTCTGAGTCGCGTTTGAGTATTCGGGAGATAATGTCAAAAAACAAGCTGTTCTGAATCGACAAACAATTAGATTCATAAATTTGACGTTTTGTTGAGAAAAAATACTAGCATGTAAAAACCATAGTGTCGTTTTAGCTCGGATTTTCAAATGCAGGAGTGAAAAGAATATATTCACTGAACTATTTCAGGCAAATTCGTTTTAAATTTAACACTTTTAGATCATTACTCTTTCAATGAGCTACTTAATTCTCTCAGTGATCTGCTAAGTTTCACATGACTCGTCAAAAGATGGCAGTTCACCAAATGTCAATATCGTGAATGTAATTATTTGTCAGACTATATTGATACAATTTTAAATGTCACCTATAATCTAATGATGATTTTAGACTGTATATTACGTCCACTTAATGGACCTTAGTATATAAGTTACCAATTTTGCTTCTTAAATAACCCAAAATCGGGGTATTTCAAAATAATTTGTTACATTTAATCGGTTCAATATAACTGCAATTCAATTAATGTACTAAAATAAATTAATAGAACTAACTAGATAGCACTGGGAATAAATGTTAAAATATTGAAATTGATACATTGTAGATGGCACACAGAAAATAATTAAGATCTATTGAAATTATGAAATAATCGTTGCACAACCTAAGAATAATTCTAAGAAACAAAATTGTATAAAATTGTATTACGAGTTATAAGAAACAAATCATCATCATCTTCCTGCCCTTATCCCACTCTATGTGGGGTCGGCACAGCATGATCCTTGGATCAAACAAATCATACTTGTTAAATTATAACATCAATTTTTATTATCAAATGTAATTATAAATAGAAGCTGTATATAATTATTATAAAATATGGTTTTTATAACGGTTAGTAAAATTATATTCGGCGCATAGAAGTCACAGTTTGAAATATGCATACATAAACAGTATATAAAATGCATTGCTTCTATTGTACATACTATATCTATCGTAGGTACAATAAGCAGGTAAATCTATTATAACGAAGTTCATTAAATAATAAATATATTTGTGAACATTTTACACAGCGCCATCTAGCCCCAAACTAAGCAAAGCTTGTGGTATGGGGACCAGATGGCTGATAGAATACTTTATCTATATATTCGTATTTTTTGTTTACAATCGGATTATGGTGTGTATGTTGTATTAATATTAATAAGTATGTACCTATTTATATACCTACAATATTATATTAAAACCTTACAGAAGTTCTAAATACATACACTACACACGTAACTTTACACTAAAATCAATTAACAGTTATGGACGTGTCCATAAACATCGAGAAAGTCTAGGCGAAGAGTTGCAATATACAGAAGGAAGCAAATGGCACAATTATTATAGAGAAAGCAGAGATTCGTTACCATCGATATGTAACTGATCAGGATTTTCTTCTCCGTAAAAAAATATAGAAATAATAATATAACCAAAATGTCGCAGCGGGATTCGAACCCGCGCCTTCGCGTTGTATCTACGCTCTGATCAATTGAGCCATAGATCATACGCAAGTTCGAAAACCCGGTTACATTTGAAATTAGAATGTAATTTTTGATTGCAACCTATAGTAACAAACCTCCGGGGGAAAGTATAACAACCAACTCAATCTTCATAAACTGAAGAACAATGATAAGTTCTTCATTCAAATCATACACCTAGAGTTCAAAGATAATCCACATCATCCCATTCAACATTTCACACAACATTACAAAAGTTGGTCTCGACAGTAATATTTTACATCAAAGTTACTTCGTTCTGACAAATTGATAGTTTTGTACCAGCCTGTACTCCACAGTACAATCCGTACGAGTTTAAATTATATGTCAGCCTAATTTTTCACAGAACAAGTTTAGCCACGTTCGGAAAATTAAAAATAAAGAACGAGTGGGTTGCACGTTCGTTTGAATTTCGTTCAGTAGCACCTATGTCGTCGGCTAGTAAACACGTGGCAGGGTTTGTTCTGCGTCGCCTCACGCGTAGAACTCGCGGTTGTTGTGTCCCTTGCCGTACGAGGCGGCGGCGGGGCTCCTCTTAGGCTCGTCCAGCGCGTACGAGCCTTCGTCCTTCTTGCGCATGCGGTATACTATGAACATCACCACTAGGATCGCACATAGTAGCCCGACTACAGCGCCGCCGATCACAGCTGGAATCACAAAAACAAATGTTATTTTAATTGAAAAAATTCGGTCAAGGGCATCAGAGATAGCATATTTATAGGAAGTGTGAATGTTGTAACCATTGATAAAATGTTAAATGTGTTCGTAGAATTATGGAGCATCTTGAATTATCTCTGAATATAACAATGAAGTAGAGATCAAGGAAAGTAAAGCGAGCGGGAGTTAGCGAGTGGAAATCGGCGATATGCACCGATGTTCACTTGCCTCTGAAGTTTTTAAGCTCTAGTTAACTTTTGTTACAATTTCCACATGATTTTTCGCGCTTGCTCGATAGCTTTCGTTGGTTTCGTACATATTCAGACTCGGGTTACGAGATTTCAAAGATTTTTTGCACTTTAAATTGCTGGTCAAATAACTGATGATTTGACGACCTCAATAATTATAAACGCAAAAGTTTGTAAGTATGGATATATGGATGTTTGTTACTCTTTCACGCCTAAACGGCAGAACGGATTTGAATAAAACTTGGAATATACATAGTACATGTGCTGGATTAACATATAGGCTATTTTATCCGGGTACCACGCGAGCGAAGCCGCGGGTGGCAGCTAGTATCAGATAATAACTTTGATCTATATGGCTTTCAAATGTCAAAAATCAAAAACGAAAGAAGAATCATCATCATCTTCCTGCCCTTTTCCTACTCTATATGGGGTCGGAGTTTTGGCTATGGTGTTTTATGACCGGCCGCCTGCTTGACGTCAACCCTCTTTGGGAATACTTGCTTATTGTAGGTAATGTTGGAGAGCATACTATACCTTAGTCGACTTTTACGACATGCTCGGGGAGAGAAGCAGCTGGACGCATTCTATGTTTTTTCTTTACTCCCAGTCCAGCGAAGAAGTAAGAAAGAAAGAAGAATAGGCAGTTAAATGTTGAGTATACTAACCGGCCAGGATGCCCGGCTGTGCGAAGAAGCTGGTGGCGCGGTCTTCGACCTTGTTGTTCATGATGGTGAATACCACGTTATCTGGCGGACGCGACTCCGGGTTCACGTTGCTGCCCGCCTGGTCTTGGTCCTGGAATGTGAGACAGACATTGAGAAATGCGTCCAACCCTTTCGTAAGTTTTAAGGTATTAGCCGTGGGTGATCTAATTTCCTAGTCATCATCATCTTCCTACCCTTATCCCACGCAATGTGGGGTCAGCACAACATGATCCTTGGATCATGCTGTAAGAGTTTTGGCTAAGGTGTTTTATGACCGGCCGCCTGCCTGACGTCAACCTGCCAATCTCATCATGTTGGAGAGGATACTATCCCTTAGTCGATTCCTAGTGTCAGCCAAATTACCCTACTTTAATATAGATTGAGATAAAATAAAGAAATTAAAAAAATATATATATAAAAAAATTACGATAAAAATAATTTTAATTGTTAGAAAATGAATATTTGACGCAAAAAAAGTCACGACAAAAACGTCGTTAGGGTTCCGTACTCGAAGGGTGCCATTGGGAATCTATTACTAAACCTGCACTGTACGTCCGTCTGTACGTCCGTCTGTCAGCGGACTGTATCTTATGAACCGTAATAGATAGACTTGAAATTTTCACAGAGTATATATTTTTATTGCTGCTATAACAACAAATAATAAAAATAAAATAAAAAGCAAAAGGGGGCACTTATGGGCATTTATGATGTACGATGTACGACGGTACAGAACCCTTGGTGTGCGAATCCGACTCTCACTTGACCGGTTTCATTTAAGTAGGTACCTATCGTTTAAAACCAGCACTTATTGTTTGGAATGTAGGGACGTAGGTATAGCTTCTTTAGCATCAAAACAGGAAAACGTTTCAGGTTTCTGATAATAAGGTAAAATAGGAAAAAAAAACTAAATCATGTTCTGGACTTGGATGCTCCACTTCTGTGTCTTCGTAATTTGTATACTATTAAATACTATAAATATATATTTGTGGACATTTCACACAGCGCCATCTAGCCCCAACTAAGCAAAACTTGTACTATGGGCGATAGAATACTTATATACTTTTTTTTTGTAAATACATACTTATATAATACTACAACACCCAGACCCGGAAGAAATATTTGCAGAACATGCAAACATTTCTCCCAAAGCAGCGGGAATCGAACCCGCGCCTCTTGCGTCTCAGCTGAGCACTAGCCCGCCACACCGCCGAGGTCGTCAATACTAACAATGTATAGAGTAAAGGTCAGACTATAATGTTACCGTGTACCTTTAACTATTAATGTAGTTCATATATCACCCTAACCCCCGAATACTTAAACGCGATTCAGAGTTGAGCACGTTTCAACTCACGGTTTTTTGACAGTTTCTGATGAAAATCTGTCAAAAAAATATCGTCATTTGAGACGTGTTCAACGTTGAGATGCGTTTGAGTATTCGGGGGATAAAGCTACAAAAATATTTGCTTTGAATAATAATTAGAAATTTTATTATTTGAGGTACTTACAGGCGATGAAGCTGACTCCTCTCCGGAGATGCTGATGTCTGTCTGCTCTGGTCGCGGAGGCTGTTCCTCCCCTGTGCTGACTCGGTCCTTGGTTTCTTCGTACTCTGTCTTGGGCTTTTGGACGTTGGCTGAAAAGTTATGTGGTATTGGATTAGTATTAACGTTGTTATTTGTATTGTGTTGTATTTTGTGCAAATTCCCCCGAATACTCCAACGCATTTCAAAGTTGAGCACGTTTCAAATTACGATTTTTTGTCAGATTTTCATCAGAAACTGTCAAAAAACCGTGAGTTGAGACGTGCTCAACTCTGAGTCGCGTTTGAGTATTCGGGGGATAGTAAGTTAATTTGGAGTTTATGTTGCAGTAAGTAGCCGTTATATTTAGTTTAGAATAGTTCATCCAAAGATCTATAGACTATGGATTAGCTACTGTTATTTCTTGTGACTTAGTACGATTGATTGGGCTCATCTGAAGTCAATGGTCAATATTCTAGAAAACGTGGTTTACGAGTATTTCTCATGTTCCTCACTGCAGTGGCCACCCTTTTTATTTTATAGACAAAGTCCAGGGAAAGCCAGAAGTACCTAGGTACCTACTGAAGAGTAAAACAGGTGTGTCATAAAATGTAGGTTAATAAGATAACTCGATGACAAAGACTTTAAGGAAGGTCATTTGGAAACAGGAGGGATACTAGTTGCATGAAAAGCACCCAATGAAGTAAATACTTTCTATGAGCAAAGTACAAAAAAACAATGGGTACTGTAAGCTAATGGGTCCATGAGATGAAGATACAAATTCTAGGGCTATATTACCTGGGTACATTACATGCTAATTGAGGTACAATGGAATAATTAAAAGTGAAGTATTGCATGATAGTAACGAGTTCATGCATAAAACTGGAGGAAACGAAACACTTACCAATGTCCCCATTAGATTGAGCAACGTTTAAAAAATATTTTACATTTTATTATAAGCGACTGTTTTCGTAGTGGGCACCGAATCGACTGCCGGGTGGAGGAAAGAGGCGGATGGGCGATTATTTAGCACAAACAATGTGGATAAGAATAGTACTTGCAAATGTTAATTCGTGATCATCGTGAGATTAATTATTATTGTGTTGAAACGCCTCGCTGTTGAATAATTCTTTAATGAGCGAAGTTTTTTTAATGTTCTTGCTACACCTTCATAGTAGGTGGAGTTAGTACATTCAGAGTTTCATTTTATCAGCATTGATGTTTTAAAAATACGTTTATAAAATACACATTCCAGACTGATGATGTTATCAGTTGTTATGTCTAGGACATAGGGGCCAAGATTCTGCTAAGAAAACAGACTAATCAGCTTCAATAAACACTGTGGTCTGCCACAGGCTTTAAGTATTTAAATAATGTTGACTCATCTGTAGAAAATGATGAATATGTTTTAAATAATATCTAAATGGGAGACTGAAAGTAGATCTTCCAATTACCATAATATTCACTTTAATTCTAGTGTTTCTTTTACTAGCTTCTTCATCTTCTTGGTTTTATGTACCATCTTGGTGTCAACTTTTTGTCTCCCAAAAACTAAAATAATACGCAAATAATAACTGGCATGCTTCAGCCACTACTCACGAACGTCTACATTGAACTGCCTGGTTCTAAGGATCGGTGATTCGGTCGTGGTGGGGGGCGGGGTGGTCGGCTCCTCGGTCTGCGGCTGCACAGGCACCGGCTCGGGACTGTCGATGTACACGGGAGCCGGGCTGGACGAGGCGGTGAAGATGTTTTGGTGTCTCGGGGTAAAGTCTTCGTCATCTTCGGGTATCTCGTCGAGTGTGGCCGAGTCACCTGAGCCGCGCCCGTCCTCGTCGTCGGGTCCGGGGCCGGCGCCCCAGCCGGACCCTGAGCTTTCGTCGGGCTCTACGCCGGAGCCGTCATCGTCGTCGTCAGCGTACGGCTCCTTGCCTAGGGGCTGGTCGTGCTGGAGCTCCGAGCTCGTCTCCGGCACGCTGCCGGTCGCGTCGATGCCCTCCTGGAATTTAAATATGAAACATTTGTTATTTGATTATGATCATACAGACTGGATGATAATATGATAGTGATTTTTTAAACAGATTGCGGGTATGGTATTGGTTCTAAGGTATACGTAACATCTGCATCATAGAATTCTTGTAATGATTTTTATATGAGGTCATCACCTGCCTGCTTAGAAGAGAGAAAGGAGGATCTGAATTAAGCCTAATACTGTCTATCAAGCACTTGTGTTCATTTATAACGCAGGCACAGAATGGGTTTAAAAGGTGCAGAAAGCAGGATGACCTATCGCTTCGAAGTGACCTGGGTCTCGACGTATAGCTCGCTAGAATTGGGTCAGTAAGATGACGTCAAAGTAAATAACAGAAAAGAAACCAATCGTTTCTTCTTTCCGATGTCCGTAACAAACCCCATGGGGCCAATGGAACCATCAATTATTACGAAGAATCCAGTCGATGAACAGCCATTGAACTTCGATAAACAAACTATAATATTAATGGGACATCATGGCGTTCCAAACAACTCATTCGAGAAAGTTCATTCACGGAATTAAATATTCAGCGGTGACCTAATTTTTCCTCTGTCTACTCCACTATGTAATACCTCATTTGGGTTTGTTATCAAGCAGATTTACGCCAAAACAAAGGCCTATAGTCATAAACACATCAGAATAAGGGTAAAGAGTAATAAATCACTGGATTGGTTTTCGACTACGTCACCATGAATGGATGAAGCGTGAATGACGGTCAACGGCACTTATCAACTCACCTTCGGGTGAAAGGTCGCACTATCACAAGCGATTCCAATTAGGCCTGATCATTTGTCCTGTACAGAATTTCGAATTTTAAAAGCTGTGGAGAGCTATACCCGGTTCGCGTAAGTTGTAGTGGCGCGGATCGATAGGCTGCGGAGGGGTCGCCTGTCATAGGGGAGGGGGGTAGTTGGAATGGTTCCCGCAAGCTCCGATAGAGGAGGCTTGCGGGAAGGTTTGCAAAAATGCGGCCGTGTGACTTAGAACCAGGTTCGTATAGGAGCGGGTGTTTTGAATCAGGTGCTTTGTCAATAGATGGCGCTACTTGTAGCTGAGACGGGATAAAAATTCAGACCTAATATTGTTTTTAGAATTGAATGGAACGAGTGTTATTTTAGTAAGTCTACATAACGTAATGGGAAAACAAAACGCCTTTCAATATTGAACAAGCAAACGGTTCATATCTTTGCATAAATAAACTTAAAAATATTATTTTAGTTACTTATTGTGATTTATAGGTTACATCAAATTACTTCGTTTTAATCATCATTATCATTTCCCCTAACATTTTATACATAACATGTTCTTCTTTTCCATTCCCTCTGGTATCCATCCATCCGTCCCTCCATGAATCACTTGTTGTCTCAGGCTCTTTCACACTTATGCCCATATCCATCTTTTAAGACAAGTTAACTAAGGAAGTTTTCAACGCATTCCAATTGTTTCATTGTAATGTATTATTTTTACCAAATAAATTATGTTTATGTTTTTATTTTTTTTGTATGCCTCTAATTAAAGAAGGTTGTTTTGACTATCCTTTAAACAATGTTTAAATAACACATAATAAAAGGAAAAGGGGGGCAGACGAGTGCCGCGCTAGTCAGAGTATCGTAAATCCTCTGCCGTAATGAGAAATATTATTTATTGTTCTAGGATAAGGCACTGACCCGACATACTTTGCGGAGGTTTATTACGGTCATATTAGTCCATGAGTAGGTCTTTTGATATGGAGCAAAAAGTTACTTGCTCACATTATAAGCGCTCCTGGCATCAACATCGTGTGACCTGTTTGCTGACCGATGGTTGAATGTGTGCAGAGATTGTCTGAGATACTGTGAGGTGACAGTGTTGTAAATGGTTTAATCTGCTAATTATTATTGTTGTTATTTTTATGATTGTGTTTTACATAATCATAAAAAAGTCAATTTATTCGAAAACATGTGTCAAGCGCACAAAAGGAGCCTTTGAAGCTCCTTTCGTGGTCATCCGATCACCACACTGAATTACTGACACGACTAGATAGTGTAATGCTGATTACTATATAGACTACTTTATAAGCACGTTTTGATAATAAAATAAATATTTTTCTTTCTTTCTTTTATCCGAGTAACACGCGGGCAAAATCACAGGAAGAAGGTACGTCAAAGAAACAGGCATAATAAATTGAACCCAATTTAAATAACTCTAAATCTATAAAGCCAACTTAGTTGCCACTGTTCCATTGCAAGAGAAAACTCCAATAGTTGTGTCTGCATCTCTCAATTTGACTGACTTACTTTAAGTGGCCTCATAACTCGAGCATTCACTGTAAAAAGCAATGAAAGAGATTGGGTTTTCACTCAAAAGGATCTGCCACACACAGATAAGGTATTCAACGTACAACGGCTCGGTATGATTATATTGGAATACATTACAACGCTCATGAAGGGCGTAAAGGGAAAGCCTTGATCCGATACTGCAGCCCTCCTTATCTAACCCCATAATTCTGCATCTAGGCGTCCCTCTCTAACCGCGCGTAATCGTGAGATGACGATAAATGAATGCGGAAGGTCGGAGGTGGTTAAAATGTAAAGTTGGTTATCTCTGGCCATTTTCCGAACACCTAGGGGAATGGGTTTTTGTTAAGTGTCCTTAGCCACACTTGCGCTTTATGAAATAAAAAATTAGATGCGAGAGTACAGACTTTTTACCATCTAGTAGATGATTTATACAGTGTCAGCAGGCAACTTTTTACCTTCACTAACGGGACGCTTTAGTGCCCGGGACGAATTAAGATGGAGTAGGCTTGCCCAGCACCTATTCCACCCTCTCAGCATAGTCGGCCTTGTCCACAGGAAAGACATGGTCAATACGTGCGGAGCTGACTAAGCCGCGGATTTCCTCACGATGTTTTCACTTTTCCTTCACCGTTTGAGAGTACTGGTACAGCGTACATAAATTTTTCGCACAGAAAAATCCATTGGTACCTACACGACCGGATTTGAACCCGCCACCTCAGGATCGGAAGGCGGGGTCACTACCAACTAGACCACCAGTTCTCTCTTATAGACTACTCTTGTTAATTTAGGCAGTAAAACTGTATGGGATTTTTGGGTATCGTTGAATCCACTTCATCACAGTTCGAACAGCCCATGTATTGTCCGGATATCTCAATTAGTACGTCCGAACTTTTGGTAGGAATATAAATGAGCTAACAAACGAACAAGGAAATCCCATTCTACCGTTATTAGGATCCTAATTTACTAGTTATGATATGGCTGTAAGCGAACCTTTGTTTTCATAAAGCTGTGGTCGCATAATTTTGTAATTAGTTTCGTTAAGCGCCGAACACTATGAAAACTACTACCAAGCTCCAAATAAAGCACCCAGTTCTACCAAAATGATAACCATTGATTTGCTACTTGAATTCTTGACTTTGTACTAACACACCACATGTTCAAAATAAAGTAGTCTCACAGGGTCTAGCGACTATGAAGGTTTTGACAAAATGCCATCGCTTAACCACCTCTTCTTATCACCACTTTATAAAGGTTAGCTGGAAGAAACTGCTTATTAATATTAAGTTCGACTGTGTACATGTTTTTGTTATGTGCAATAAAGAATGTATCTGTATGTGGTGGCATAATGCTGAGTCGAATCCTTGGTCCTTATTGCTGCTGTGACGCACGATAATAATTTTTTTTAAATTTTCGATTCCCTTTGTTTATTTTTTTTGTTCTCTATGATTTGTATGGTGTCAAATAGTATGTCTATGTCTATGTCCATGTCGATGTTTACGTCTACGTCTCGAGGTCTCTCTATATCTATGTAGATCTATGTCTATGTCTTGTACATAATAAAGGTGTAAGTAATTGAATGACATCCAAGAACCGGTTACAGAAATGTCGGTCGTCCAGCAGCGAGATTGATGCATCTGTCGCGGGCTGGACTGGATGAAGCTAGCAACGACCACGGAGAATAGCGTATACAAAGGGAGGCATATACCCAGTGGGTGAAGTCAGGGTGCATATATTAAATGATGATGATGACAAGCAAAGGAAGTATCATAAAAGGAACACGCAAAGCGATTAAAGAAATAAGAACCATTCCTAATAAGTAAAGTACTTTTCTATGCGGACGGCGTCTCTTAAGCCGCTCAAAAGTTAAACAAAGCTCTGAGAGCTTTTAAATATGCGATGAATTTTGAAGCGGACTCAAAAGGCTATTGGACCTTTAGCACCGGTTTCTGATGACGTTTATCACTAGCGAGTTCGTCAATATCAATGATGCAGGACTTACAAAAAGTTATTTGTAGGAATAATCCACATTGAATTGGTTCACCTTGGATTAGGCAGCATGAACTAATAGGATTGAAAATGATAATGAAGCCCGCTTCAGTCAAAACTATGACGACCTTGGCTTAGCGGCGGAATGCTCGGCTGAGACGCAAGAGGCGCAGGTTCGATTCCCGCTACGGGAGAAATGTTTGTATGTTCTGCAAATATTTCTTCCGGGTCTGGGTGTTGTAGCATTATGTATTATAAGTATGTATTTACAAAAAAAGTATAAGTGTTCTATCAGCCACTAAGCTTTGCTTAGTTTGACGCTGTGTAAAATGTCCACAAATATTTATTTATTATAAAAACTATTTGTATAAATTGTTGTTAGAATATAATAATGAAATATTATAAGAATCTTTGTCCTGACTGACTGACTGACTGACTGACTGACTGACTGACTGACAGACAACGCACAGCCTAAACCGCTGGACGTAGAGACTTGAAATTTTCAGTGTAGGTAAACCTTGGTACGTAGGGGTGTACTAAGAAGGGATTTTTCAAAATTCAACCTCTAAAGGGGTGAAAAGGGATGAAAACCTGGAATCAATTTTTGGTCTAAAACTGCACATAACCTATATTAAATTAAAGAGCCGATTTTTCTCATTTAGTTGATGTCATAATTACCTGTGAATTCTTTATTTTTGGCATGTTTTTCATGAAAAATAGAATACTTTTATTTTGACATATGACAGCGATGATACCACAGATTAGTAATAGATGATACAAAACATATGGAAAAGGAACTGTCAATGTCAAATTACACTACATTCATTAGCGTCTCAAAAAATTATTCTATAAATGTGAATGTAACTCTGTTTGTCTGTTAACTTCTCCTAAACCGCTAAGAAATATACTTATACTTACTATATTATAAACGTGAAAGTTTGTGAGGGTGTTTGTGCCTCAATCACGCCTATACGGCTGTACGGATTGAAACTTGAAATATGTTTAGTTCATGTGCTGGATTAACATATAGGCTATTTTTTATCCGGGTACCACGCGAGCGATGCTGCGGGCGGCAGCTAGTAATGAATAAGTGAGCTATTGGTGAGAGTACTTGTGGTCTAGTCAGTAGTGACCCCGCCTTCCGATCCTAAGATCGTGGGTTCAAACCCGGTCGTGTATAATAGGTTTTTCTTTTTCTGTGCGAAAAATTTAAGTGCGCTGTACCAGTACTCTCAAACAGTGAAGGAATCATTGTGAGGAAATCCGCGGCTTAGTCAGCTCCGCACGTATTGACCATGTCTTTCCTGTGGACAAGGCCGACTAAGCTGAGAGGATGGAATAGGTGCTGGGCAAGCCTACTCCATCTTAATTCGCTCCGGGCGTCTCGTTTATGAAGGTAAAAGTTGCCTCCTGACGCTGTATAAATCATCTACGATGGTAAAAGGCCTTAGTTTTTAAAGTGAGCCTAATACGCAAGATACGCTTAGTTTATTTAGGCTTAGAGTAGAACTGGTGCTGAGTGCCGTATAAAATGTACAAAGTTTAATGGGTCCTTGTCGCTAAGGGAATATTAGGGGTAATGGGGTGACAAGACGCCAAGTGTGAGATGTTCCATTGGAGCACACAAAGAACACACCTTTAAAAAAAAAAGTGGGCTTTGCTAAGAAACGGTAGCCATAATGACGTCGATAAAGGAAACAAGCAAAGGACACAACTACTTAGGGGAGGTTTAAAATTGTACAGATTAGTTTGTACAATTATTCGAAATATGGACCGTGTCCCGATTTTGTAACACAATCGCATTTATTAAATGTGCACCTCGGCCAATCTTCGATTTCTTTAGATTCCTCTCCATCCAAAGGTCTGGAAGAGATCGCTTATTAGCGATAAGACCGACCGTTGTACATTACACTTATTTTGTTAACTAGTTATCAAATTTAATTGTAAGGTGTGCAATAAAGAAGTTTCATTCATTCATTCATTCATTTTCATTCATTTTGATGGCCTCGGTGGCGTGGCAGGCGAGTGCTCGGCAGAGACGCAAGAGGCGCGGGTTCGATTCCCGCTACGGAAGAAATGTTTGCATGTTCTGCAAATATTTCTTCCGGGTCTGGGTGTTGTGGTACCATGGTACTCATAGTTTCTGATACCCACGACACAGAGAATCCTAGTGTGGGGTCAGAAATATGTACCTACCTATGTGATGTTATTAAAAAAAAATTCAGTCGCAGTCATTTACATCATTCGTTTTTACATACGAAAGGTACGCACTGTAGGTGTGAAAGGGACTGTGACGATGAAGCGAATGTGTTACCACATCGCACCGATCTGTTATGTTACCGAGTGTTGACTCGTGACATAACAAGGTCGGTACGATTACACCGAATCCATTATCGGACGAAGTATGATCGTCGAATCAGCTGATCTGCCGTCCGATTTCTAAAATGCCGTTAAGTGACAAACCCAAAATTTTGGCTACGAGCAAAAACGTGAGAAATTTTGTTTTCTAGACTTTTTATTGAAATACCAAAATGTTTTGTATTTTATAAGCTTGAAGTGTATATGTTGCATTAGAATACAAGTTTATCTTGTGATTTTTTATTTAACTTTTTGTGTTTCAGTAATGTAAAATGTGTTAACAGTATTTTAGAATTGAAAAAGTCTAAAACGGATGTAGATAGAGGAGTACGTGCGGCTCCAAATCTCAGTACTTATAAATGATAGAAAAATATGACACACACTGGTCGATAGAGAAAAAAAAACGCTTTCGCTGAGCCATTAAAGTCAAAATTGAACAAATGTCACATAACGGCATTTTAGTGATCGGACGGCAGCGAGGACGTCCGACGATACTTCAGCCAATGGCGGATTTGGTGTAATTAGACCGTTACGTCCGTTTTATGACAGTCGCCGCCTCTCAGGAACGATAATTATACATAGTAGGCAATGTGTATGCTCTAGAGTGCGTAATTATGTTCGTGATTAGACATGCGTCGTGTTCTGGCTAATTATGGCGTAGTAACTGATTATTCAATTGATTATAGCCTTGAACAGTTCAAGGTAAATCAAGAGAGGATAATAATCCCTCCTGGAGCCCAGTTCTTGAGGAAAGGTCGCCTTAGATGGTACAATTGCAAACGTGTTGAAAAGAAAAAAAATTGTAGGTTTTTATAGGTTGTGAGATATTTGTCTTCTATGAAACAAATTGGCTCCAGCTTTTATCCTTGATCTCTCAAGTTATTACTCGCTTATAAGTGCCACTTCTATGTTATAAGTAAACTTTTTAAGTCAGGGCACTCCCGCGATGTTTACAGACGTCCTCTCCGCTCTCTCGCCTTGTCGTTATGTGGTTTATTTTATCTTTCTATAAAACTATAGAAAAATATATCTTCAAGCACCTCTATAAATAACCCATTTCAGTAATTTATTCTCATGGCACGAAATTATTATTTATTTTATAACAGAGGCTCATCAAAAAAATAAAAATATTTTCGTGTTATTCGATTTCAAATAGTAATTGAAGGTTGCACTCATCCAGAGAAACTTGACCTACCTTGCAGTATGAGAAGTCCCCTTTGAGGTCTATTTGTGTATGCAGGAGAGGGGCTCGGCGGGTCAAGTAAGAGCGGTAGGTCTGTTGGGTCAGGCATTCTGTTTCGTGCATGTTACTATTGCAGTGGTGGATGGGATAAGCTGAAGGTAAAAATAGAACATAAGCTATGGTAAATACACAAGTGGCGGAGAAGTGGCTTGACGTAGCGCAAAGTCTTCATCACGTCGTCTATGTATAATTGAATCCATATGAGTTGGTTCAAATCCGGTCGTAAACAAATGAATTTTTCTGTGAAAACAAATTTAAGTGCGCTATACCAGTACTCTCAAACAGCGAAGGAAAACATCGTGAGGAAATCCGCGGCTTAGTCAGCTCCGCACGTATTGACCATGTCTTTCCTGTGGACAAGGCCGACTAAGCTGAGAGGATGGTATAGGTTCTGGACAAGCCTACTCCATCTTAATCCGTCCCGTTCACTACAGCGTCCCGTTTGTGAAGGTAAAAGTTGCCTCCTGGCATGTATAAATCTGCGCTAACTAGTACTCTCAAACGGTTAAGAAAAACATTGCGAGACATGTTGTAGAACCTAAAATTGAAGACGTGGACAAAATGCAAGTAAGGGGGCTTTGAGGCTCATTTATATCCTCTCACTTTTGGTTCGAAAACCACACGTGGCACAAGTTTAAAGTAAACTATTTCGGTATGCCGCAAAAGCTCACAATTCACACCATAGCTTGTCGCTATTTTATTTGGTCCCTCGTTAGTCAGACTGACCTACATGTGTAAACTGAACATTATTGAATGCCGGGACGACTCGGCTCACCTATTTGTTTATAGAGATTGGGGACTTCGCGCCATTGAATATTTTAGATTTGCAGAAGTCAAACTACCTCTTACGGCTATTTTCACAGTTAACTTTGTTTTTAAACATGTTCTGTTTTTTAGTTAAGTTCGGTCATTATAAATTTTGACACCCAAGTCGTTCGGATTTCTAACTTGTTGACCATCCCCTGAATCACATAAATCACTCTTTGAAAAACATTCATTTACGACTTAACGTTGACTAAAACCTTGATCTCTTTAGAAAACAGTGCATTATAACAATTGTCTCATCAAAAAAATCCTAGGAAATCTCCGGTTATCCGGTTAGTAATTACGCGATGTTATTACGTAATAACATCACTATTCCGCTCGTTATCCGGATCCGTAACCGTATCCGATTATGGCGGATATCGCGCGGGCACTGATCGGTAAAGCCTTGTACATAACAGTGCGCACTTTCTATGGACGTATCGTGGCGTATTGTGGAGTATCGTAGCGTATTGTGGAGTATCGTAGCGTATTGTGGAGTATCGTAGCGTATGGAACGTGCCGACTGGTGGTTAATCCGTCTCCATTACACTGTGTGCTCGCGATTTTCAAACGTCCAGGTATTATTTATTGAACACAGAAACAATGAGTGAGTATTTAAAACAAAGGTGTATGAACTCGTGACCTTTTCCCAGTTCTATTAAAACACAACCGCTGAATGAAATATTAGCTTACATCCGCAGATTCGCTTGCGTAGCCTATAAAAAGTACTTTATTATTTCAGGTATCATCATCATCTTCCTGCCCTTATCCCACTCTATGTGGGATCCAAGGATCATGCTGTAAGAGTTTTGGCTAAGGTGTTTTATGACCGGCCACCTGCCTGACGTCAACCCTCGTTATTTCAGGTATCAACTATGTATATCCCAAGTTAAATGTAAATATGTCTTGTCTGAAGCTCAAATATAAAAACATTCTTACACTAATAAAAAAATTGGCGTAGTTTTTTATATAATCGAGCGTTTGCATTTTAAATTGACAGTATTTACTCGTATGTATAAGTGTGAACGTAGCGTGATAAATGACATCTCAAGAGTATCGTGATCGGTAAATGAGCAACAAACAACCTACAACCTCCAGGGGGCCTCACACACCAACTTTCGGGTCATCCCTAAAGTTTAATAAACTTGCCAATTCTCTTTTTATAGATAAACTTACTGGGTGTGACCTGGAAAAGTTGGGGATATTGAAAAGATTTTTTTCGATACGCGTGCGTGAACCACGCTTTTTTCTATAGGACTAGGACTAGACCTAGTAGGCAGACGCGATCTTTTTTTTTTTTGAATAGGTTCTCATTTATCTTCTTTAATAATAATAATAAATATTTGTGGACATTTCACACAGCGCCATCTAGCCCCAAACTAAGCAAAGCTTGTACTATGGACAGCAGATGGGTGATAGAATACTTATAATACATAAAACTAATCTTTCTTTCTTTGCTTCAAGTTGGAACACATTATGACTATAATGAAAAAGTAAAGTAATAGATGGTATTGCCCGCAGAAGGTTCGCTTTTTATAAACAAAACAAAATTTAAAAGTAAGCAATTTTTGATCAAACAAAACAATTCCAGCAATGTAACCATAAACAGTACCTAAATGCTTACAAAAACCGAAGCTATTTAGACAGGATACGAAATGCTCTCGTTTTCGCTCCGCTACCGGTCGTTAGGCTCCATAATTGCCCCCTCCCGCCAATTAGCCAACGTTACGTCTTCGTGCTGGTTCAAAAAACCGTTTTTAAACGTTTTTGGTATTGTCGTGCCTACATGTACACCCCTTTAGGCTCTTATGGATAACGATGATATAATCGAGTCATGTTAAAGTTCAGATCACATAAGTAGCTCAACGATGTTCTGGTGGTCTAGTTGCTTACCAGTACTCTCAAACATCGAAGGAAAACATCGTGAGGAAATCCGCGGCTCAGTTAGCTCCGCACGTATTGACCATGTCTTTCCTGTGGACAAGGCCGACTAAGCTGAGTGGATGGAATAGGTGCTGGGCAAGCCTATTCCATCGTAATTCATCCTGGAAACTACGGC
The DNA here is from genome assembly GCA_949320045.1 of Scotopteryx bipunctaria. Taxonomy (NCBI): domain Eukaryota; kingdom Metazoa; phylum Arthropoda; class Insecta; order Lepidoptera; family Geometridae; genus Scotopteryx; species Scotopteryx bipunctaria. The sequence continues at coordinate 11,785,596 of OX439442.1, read as the reverse complement.
GTCCCGTTTGTGAAGGTAAAAGTTGCCTCCTGACACTGTATAAATCATTTACTATATAGATGGTAAAAGGCCTTAGTTAGTTTTAGTTAATCGTTATCGACACTATAAACTCTGAGTGAAAATGATGAGTGCAAAGCTGCATGGAGAATTCATAACAAAATTAAAGTGTTGGACAGTTCTAATGCGTGATATTTTTGTATTCACAACCGAATAATCAAGCGACAGAAATCTATGTATAATATACCTATGGCTCGGCCAATAGACCGAAGTCACATTGCCAAATGAACCGTACTCTTGTTTGGAAATCTCAGAAAGATTGGTGCTTTATTTTAAGAATTATTTTATATTTCATTCTTCAACTGTAAGAAGTTGTTCTTAAGAAAAATAAAGTATTCAAAGAAGTTCTTAAATTTGTTTTTTGTTACAATTTTCGATGAATTGGTGTTCAATGGACGCATTTACTGGCCCCGTGTTAAGCGATAAAATAAATATTTGAGGACATATCACACAGCACCATCTAGCCCCAAACTAAGCAAAGCTTGTATTATGGGAACCAGATGGCTGATGGAATACTTATATACTTTTTTTTGTAAATACATAATACTACAACACCCAGACCCGGAAGACATATTTGCAGAGCATGCAAACATTTCTTCCGCAGCGGAAATCGAACCCGCGCCTCTTGCGTCTCAGCCGAGCACTCGCCCGCCTCGCCACAGAGGTCGTCAATGTGATGGTGGGGATAGTTTTTGCGCCAACCAGTCAAAGAATTATTCCTTCAGTGATAATTTATTCGATGATCCACTAACCAAAGTTACTAAGTTTATCGAGTTAGAAAAAATAAAGTGCCCCGTGTTGGGCGCCAGTCCAAGCGAAACGGTCTCTGTCCAAACTCGGTTCAATGCGTTTATTGTTATTGTAAGTCTTCGGTTAGTTTCTATCCGACGTCCCCGACAGCTAGTTGAATAAGATTGTTTTCATCCACTTTCCCGGCGTCTTTCAAAGAATCAGCGAACCTCGAAGGAATCTCACGAAATGTGATGCTTTTGTTAAAAAGTATGTTCTTTTAAATTTTGTTTGCGTTGTTGTTTGTTTGTAAAATGGAATTCAAAAATAGTTGTCCAAATTCTCAGTGAATATTCGTGTCACGTAGTGCCAAGCCTGCGTCGAGATTCTGTTTTTTGTACTTTAATTTAATCAACCATGTTAAATTTAATCATCGTTATAAGTTCTTAATATTCATAATAGCCGGATTTGACTTACAAACTGACATGCTGATATATACTCGACAGTAAATATAATTATGTTTCAATCGCCAAATTGCTTTAGTAATTAATTGTATACATTTGAACTGTCGAAACCACGTGATCAATGGTTTACTGTTATACTCTAATTAAATTCAATTAAGCAATAAATTATTATAACTTTGAAAGCAATGCGGTCGTTAGTACTGAAATAGAATTTCAAAAGCGGCCGGTAACCTGGGAACTTGAAAATATAATTGTAATTTGATACGCCTTCACTTTACAATTGTAAAAACACGGCTGAAATGGACAGCTTGATGTCACGAAGTGATCCCACACATCCACACTAGGTAATTTTAATTAATTTGTGCAGAAATTTCATTACAAAATGGAGGTATTACTAATACCAGCTATAAAATTCCCTTTTTGTCAGCGGAATTAGATATCGTAAGCCGTTTTAGAGTAGGTTCGGGCAGCATTTGGGGCAAATCGACCCTTGCCACACCCCGGAATTAGGTCAAGACGGCACCGTGTCGCAGGCTCTTAGAATTATGCCCAATTTCATTACTCTCTCCTTCTACTATGTGGAAGTAACGAGGAGCTGGGCACACTTTTTATTAAACGATTCGAAAAAGGTAGTTTCACATTTCAGCTGGTTTTTTGATCGAGCGAGCGAAGATACCAGTGGCAACTTTGGTGATTTAGGCGTTGTACGTTTGTATGTGTATATGTTTGTGGTGGTTTTTTAGAGCATAACTGTATTAAACTAAGTAGGTCAATAGACTGTGATATAAATATTTGCTGGGATGCATATGAGTTTAATTGGTGGAGGGGTTGTAAAGATATTGCGTTACCAAGAGGATAAAAAAAAAGGTTTACAAATGTATCGACTGGCGTGCCATATGAAAGGGCTTTGTTTGTGCATTCTAAGATGGTTTTTATTTTTATTCTAGGATGTATATAGTCTTTGAAATACAGCGAAAAAAGAAAGAAAGTTTAGGAAACTGTTGTAAGCTGAGCTCCCTTTTCGTAGAATTTCGATGTCCTTGTAGTTTAGTTTAGACTGGATATTAGTATGGGGAAATCCGAACCAGAAGAGAAGTGGCAGGAGATTACAGGAAAAGTGGCTCATGAAACATTTTGCTCTTTTTTGTGAAATCAACTTTCGCATAGTAATTTTTTTGGCCAAGCGTGGTTTCATGAAAATGGGCGATGTTGGGAATTTTTTTATGCTAATAGACTCAGTTACGTCATTTTTTCACGTCAAGAGAAAGTGTATGAAATAAATAGGTCAGTCAACTATTGAGTTAGTTTTTACACAGGAAACATTATACAGGATATTAAGTGGTCCGACAACCACTTGATAGTTATTCGATTTATGCTAAAACTAAGGAAATCAATATCTATAGTCTGTAATATAAGTCATCGAACTTCGACTTAGTCATGGTTGGGTATGACGAACTTTGCATTTTCCGCTATTGTTCAGACTTTTACTACCTATATTCATAATTCTATATATTTCAAGTCACTTCGCCAAATTTTAATGAGTGTGGTGTTGTTGAAGATGTCCATCATATTTTATTAGAGTGTGTCCGTAATGCCTCATTCAGATCTATAACTTTTGTACAAAATCACTTGTTAGATAGATATAGGTTATGTAAAAAGTGTATTATCTGACCCATCTTGTAAAGAAATTGAGTTTTTAGTTTTGTTATTTAAGTTAGGTTTATGTAAGTAGTTAAGTTTTATTATAAGTATAGATTAAGTTTTTCTTAGTGTTTTTATTTATTTTTGTTTTTATGTTGGTGATGTGGTCGCAAAGCGAGAAAATACAATTTTTTTTTTGATATTTTGTATTAATTTTTTTATAGCCGCATAGCAGGCAAGATTTAAAAAAAGGTATGTTATGTAAAAGTTTGTTTCCACACAGCTCCGTAACCGCTGAACGGATTTAGCTAAAACTTGGAATACACATAAATTATGACCAGGAATAACAGGGTACTCTTTATCCACCACGCGAGTTGAGTCGCGGGCGGGAACTAGTTATGAATAAAGTAGGTTGCCGGTAGCACGTAGAGATAAAGTAATTTGTAAAATGCGAGCATCATATTATTATTACAGCAGTGAAATAAAATTTCGAGAAGTGCCGGCAAAGGATGAAATTCTATTACGTGGAAGCTCAGGAGGATTCGGAATGGGAAAAATAATTTAAATATTTTATTATTTGTATAAATTTAAAAGTGAAAATTTGAGCTCCTATCTCATTTGAGCGACATAAACTTCCGAAGTATCATTCACATTATCTAGATCCATTTGTTGAAAATTGAACTGGTTTCCCAGCGTTTTACCAATAAAAAAATCAAATCTCGACGATCTCGGTGGCGTGGCGGGCGAGTGCTCGGCTGAGACGCAAGAGGTGCGGGTTCGATTCTCGCTACGGTAGAAATGTTTGTATGTTCTGCAAATATTTCTTCCGTGTCTGGATGTTGTAGTGTTATAAGTATGTATTTACAAAAAAAAGTAAATAAGTATTCTATCAGCAATTCGGTTCCCATAGTACAAGCTTTGCTTAGTTTGGGGCTAGATGGCGCTATGTGAAATGTCCACAAATATTTATAATTATTTATGTAATACGTGTGGAGCTGAGTAAGCCGCGGGTTTCCTCACGATGTTTTCCTTCACCATTCGAGTCGTGCACCAATGGATGAATATTTCAAACGATAAATAAAATAATGAGTTTTCGGAATTCCGAAACATAATCAAAACGTTAGGAACATGAAACATTTAAAAACCCAATTACGTTTTAGAAAACGTTTTTCAATTTACCGTTGATAGAAAAATGTTTTTTCTTCGTGGAACAATTAATTTTAATTGGACGGATTAATTAATATCGCGCTCTCCTCAGCTGGGATTCGACCATCGTAAATACTTGTCTGTCTCGAGCCCGCTTCATCTTTAGGGATCCGTATTTAATCACACATGTATGAAATCCAAATATCCAATAGAGCAACGTCATCATTTCCCTGGCTCCACTTTATATGTAGTTGTTACCGTAAAATTGTAAATACCGTCAGATTATAATCTATCTCGAAAGATTGTGAACCGTAACATACTGCTTATAATTTAACTGCTTTAGATTTCTGAAACTTTGGCGGGCGCTGCCGCGGCATGCTCGCTCTGCTCGCTCGCCTCGCGCGTTTTTCACTAACTAACCAAACCTAACCCAACTAATTTCGATCTAAGCAGATGTTCGACAGGTTACAATCTCGCGAGATTATAATCTAACGGTATTTACAATTTTACTGTGACATAGCCGCCACAATATTTACTCTTCTTACATTTCCCTCACTCCTTCATTCATGTTTTTCTTTGGTCATGTTTTTAGTAAAACTCTCTGAACTTGTTATTCATTTACCAGTCCATCATATTCTGCAACGCTGTAACTACGGATGAAGGAGCAGACTAACTAATTTAAGTTCCTCGTTGCTCTACCGTGAGTAACGAGAATCTTCCTACGCTCGCCAGCGGTTATAATAAAATAATATGTACCTACACAATGAAAATTTGCACAAACATAAAATCACGCCTGTACTTCTCTGTTGGACTGGGAGTAAAGAAAAAACATAAAATGCGTCCAGCTGCTTCTCTCCCCGAGCATGTCGTAAAAGTCGACTAAGGGATAGTATCCTTCAACATGATGAGATACAGTAAGCAAGTATTCCCAAGGAGGGTTGACGTCAGGCAGGCGGCCGGTCATAAAACACCTTAGCCAAAACTCTTACAGTATGATCCAAGGAACATGCTGTGCTGACCCCATATAGAGTGGGATGAGGTCAGGAAGATGATGATGATATTCAATGCTAACGAAGTCGCGGGCAACAGCTAGTAGATATATATAACCTACGAATTGGCGATGAGATACACCCGATTTTAAGAATAATTGATAACAAAATCTAGGTAAATGTATCAAATGTGATTTTTATTATGCCAGCACGTTTTGATCACTATAAGTATCTGTACGGAACTCTTTTTATTGCATCCGACACGCACTTGCCGAGTTTTTCGATAACTTTTCCGACGCTTTGTGTCTGAGCGCAGTATGGTGATTTATAAGGCAATCTTTTAGTCGTAAATCAAAAGTGTACCAACAGTCGAGTCCAAATGTACCTACCATTGTAACTTGGAAACCTTACGCCACTGATTTTGAATCAAATTTTTGAATACTAAGAACTGTGGTCTATATTGTCTTGTAATCTGTTATTTTGTCTTTTTTATAATATAAAAGGGGGCTCCATTTATATTTAACGTTCGTAATCGATCATTGAAGTTAAGCAACACTAGGCGCGGTCAGTAATTGGATGGGTCGAGTGACTTTTTGCATATTTTTGTGTACGTTTTCAAACGATCTAAAATTCACAAAAATAATAATAAACTTTCTTATAAGAAGAGACTTGTTTTTTTTTTTGCATTTTTTTTTGCTTGATTTTAATAGGGAACATATAAATAGGTGGCAAACAACAATCTTTGATGTAGGTACATGTACGATGGTACGGAACTCTTGGTGTGCGAATTCGACTCGCACTTGACCATTTTTTTGTACAATTCCTTACGCGTATCAATTTAAGCATTTCTAAAGAAAAAAATCCAATCTATTTTGCCAAAGGATACGTGCACAGATGGATCAGATAAGATCCCGTAAACACAGATTTGTCATCGGCTTTCGAACAGACCCGGGGCTTTGAATTAGAAGCAAGTATTAAAGAAGGCTTGTTGTCTGAGAGACAGAGGTGATTTTCTTACTTCATACTGTTAAAGCTATTCTCTTTATTACTTATTTCCGTCACGTGATGTGCAATAGAATAATAACTATGATGTATGAATTTATTTGTACAGTATATGCTTCGATCATTTGGTTTGATAGACTCTACTATAATATTATAAATCTGAGAGTTAGAATATGTCAAGAAGTTTGTGCCTCAATAAAGACGTAACGGTTAAACGAATTTGAATGAAACTTAGTATATATATAGCTGAACTGGAATAACATATAAGCTACTTTTTATCCGAGTATAACGCAAAAAGCAGCGGGCCTTAAACCTTTTGATAGATAAGAACATTTTAAGTAATCGGAAAAATAAAGTTAAGATGTCCCAAAGTATAGCAGTGTTACATATCTGGGAGTGATTGGATGGGACACCTTTGTCCGGGACGATAAAGATTTCCTGATACCTAAACCATTTAAAAAGGTTACAGGATAGTTCTGGAGCTAACTGGAGCGTTTGACTTTCCATAAAAAGTAATGTAAAAGAAACAAGATTGGCAACAATGTGAAGCAATATAAACATATGGTTAGACAGAAGGAGGCAGATAAACAAAACTAGGCGAAAGATAAGAGAAAAAAAAACTACTTTCACAGTTTATTGTTTTAAAATCATCGATAAGTGATAATTTTGAAAAAAAAAAATTGTATTTGGTTTGATGAAGATTGATTTTGCATGATGTAAGAAAGTCACCAGTAGCTCATGGACTACCAAAGAAGCCTCGTGCTCCGAGCATCGCCCAAGAGATTTTGAGCTTAAGTGAAACGAATTTGACTGAGTAAAAAAACCTTCAATTTTATCACGTAGGTAATTGCGAGATTGGAAAAGTTGGCAAAAGAAGGGGGACAAAAAGGGGGGAGAAGAAATCAGTCTGTATTTGGGTGCTTTGACTTTTTAATAGCTTTCCGGGAAAACCCCTTTTAATGCGGCTTAAATGAATTCTAATCATTGAATATTGCGTATATGGTATATCGTAAAGTTGTCTGTAAATGTGTGCTTGAGATAAATTTATAACGTTTTCGTGCAGTAACGGTTAAACTAATTGGTTTTGGTTAGATCAGAGTCAATTTTACAAAATTAAATACTACAAGTAAAAACCGGTAAAGTGCGAGTCGAATTCGAACACGAAGGGTTTCGAACATCGCACATGTGTAGTGTACATAAATATTTCTTGTATGGGGCCCCGTTTCTTTTTTGTATTATTATTTGTTGTTATAGCGTCAATAGAAATACACTCTGTTAAAATTTCATTTTTTTATCTATTACGGTTCATAAAGTACACCTCGATGACAGACGGACGGGCGGACAGTGGAGGCTTATTAATAGGGTCCCGTTGGCACTTTTCGTGTACGGAACTCTAAAAAAAATATCAGCTCACTATCCCGTTCCATAAACGGACCGTTACTCGCCGACACAAAAAAAGCACTCCTGCCGAAAGTGACATACATACATACATATTGCCACGCCCGTATCCCTAATGAGGTGGGCAGAGCCACAAGAAATCATTAGAAAACTAGCAGCCATCCCTGATTCAAAGTCCCAAGATGGTTATGGTGAACCATGGTGACAGGTGATCAGCCCACCGCTCATATAGATGGTCCTTCATGGCATAAGTTTGCTCGACAAAATGGCTTTATTTTTGTGTTCGGCTCGAGTCACGACTAAAAAGATATTCTTAGGCCACAGGTCTATGTTTGAAAAGACATACGGCGTTTCCATGATAATTAGGTATGTGTTATTTTTATTCTGTTGCTTAATGAGGGTTGATGGGCTTCGTTCATCATGTTACCTGCAACAAAAGAAAATAATATTAAGTTAGAATATAAAAACTGATTCGGTTTTAATATAAATAATTATTTCGAAATAAGTTAAGAGTAAAGTCAGTTTCTTTTTTTTTATTTTTTTTTCTTTCGCTGTATGCTATTGCTTGTCTACGAGGGACTGTCATCGTCTTGGCAAAAAATTGAAATTAAAAAAAGCAAAATAAGGCCGTGTGAAATGTTTGCTTCTTACATTTTTTTGCTTTGTTTTTGTGACGAGACGGTAAACCTTCTATTATGGAGTTGAGCAGTGGGCGGTGACCCTAATCTTACAGCCGTTGCGTCTAACGTGCCGGATGGGACGGAGTAATGTCCCGGGAGACCGGAAAGGGTTAAATAAGTATTCCTTAGATGCATCTAATTTTAAAAAGATACAATATAAAGCTACCTAGAGGTTTTTACCCGAGTGTGAAGAAGACGGTACTAATGTTTTGGTGCTTTGTGTGTGTATGTATGTATGTGCGTGAGTCACCTAAATTCTACGTAGGTGTTTTTCTTAAATAAATATTAGTTAATTTATTGTCATACTAGCTGCCGCCCGCGGCTTCGCTCGCGTGGTACCCGGATAAAAAATAGTCTATATGTTAATCCAGTACATGTACTATGTATATTCCAAGTTTCGTTTAGATCCGTTCAGCTGTTTAGGCGTGATTGAGGCACAAACATCCAAACATCCAAACTCACAAACTTTCGCATTTATAATATAAGTAAGAAGTAAGATTTTTGTTTTTCTATGTATTTCACTTAACATAGTACCTACTTAATACTACTAATAGTCGATTCACTAGAACCAGTGTAGTGAAAGGAATGAGCACTTCATTATGCTCTTTTCGTGCACTTGAGAAATGTAACTAAAACCCACCTAGCATTCTTCTCGTAACATGTCCTCATGTTCAAATAGCACAGGCTTATTGTCAATAAAAAGATTCCTCTGCGATCCTAAGAGCCATCCATGTCAGGATGTCACGTTTCATACATTACATGATAGAACTGCTACAGTCGTTACAAAAAGGATTTAAAGTGTGCCTCAAAGGCTCCTTTCGTGCACTTGACACATGCTTTCGATTTTATTACGTTCTACGACATATTTAGTTTCCTCAGGGTATTTTCCTTCATCGTTTGAGAGTTACTGATATTGGTGCATTGGTGCACGACCGGATGTGAACCCACGACCTTAGACATACTAGACCATCAGTGCTCGTACTAGACCACAAGTGCTCATACTTTGACCATCAGTGCTCATACTTTGACCATCAGTGCTCACACTTGACCACATGTGCTCATACATACTAGACCACCAGTGCTCATACTAGACCACCAGTGTTCATACTTTGACCATCAGTGCTCATACTAGACCACCAGTGCTCATTCTTTGACCATCAGTGCTCATACTAGACCACCAGTGCTCATAATATAGGTACAGGGTATTAGCAAAATTCAGCTCAGTATCCGGTGTTCCGCAGTGTCATTTATTAGCGTTAGGTGTTTGACGGCGGCTTAATGAGGCTTATTCGCTAAATAGCCTGCCTTGGGCGCGGTGACAAACTTGCAGCTTATCTCTAGTTAACGGGCACAGGGGTGCTGATGGATAGGTCTTGTATAGAAATAAGTGAGCGTTTGAGATAATGAACTCACAGACGTTTGACTGATAGTTAATAAGACTTCCTTGAAAAGTAAAGGACCCTATTACTAAGCCTCTGCGTCCGTCTGTCCGTCCGTCCGTCCTTCTGTCAGCGGGCGTATCGTACTAATATTATAAATGTGAAAGTTTGTTGTTTGGACATCAATCGCGGCTGAACGAATTGAATTAAACTTGGAATATACATAGTTCTTGGTCGGGAATAACATTATAGCCTACATTGTAGCTGCTATACAAATCTTAGCCTGTCATAAATAATTCCAAAAGGCTTTCCAATCTATCTATCTAGTCGTGTCACTATTAACAGTTCTTTCGAACAAAAGGTGAAAGGATTTAATGTACGCCACGTTTTATACACTATTAAAAGCTTTCCGATGATAAAAATGAAAACAAGGGATCTATTGCACGCATTTTGTGCAGTCGTGTGAGCCTAACAAGACAGGAAAACCAGAATAAAAATGTGGTTTATCTCATTACGTCTATCACAGAGGGTTGGAATCCGGCACTGGGGGTGAGAACACTAATGGCAAGTTATAAGCAAACCTTATTACGGCCCGGAGACATTTTAAGGTCAGAAAAAATCGGCTGGGATTACGCAAATTCCTCCGCAGCAGGCAAATGCAGAATTATAATGGAGGCCGGGATTTAGGGGAATTCCCGAAATTCTGTCTTTGTTGATAAATTACACTGTTTTTTTGCTAATGGCCGGCCTTTATCCGACTGTATTTAAACAAAAAGTCGGCATAAATCATCGGTGAGTTATGCTTGAGCCTCAAGATAATTCTTTCACTCCGGCTACAATCTCAGGCTTCACCAATACTAGACCAACCAACGCTATACCAGTATTCTCAAACGGTGAAGGATGAAATTATCCTGAGGAAACCGGCATGTCATGGAACCTGAAAAGTTCGAAAATGTGTCAAACCCTTTCACCGCACTGGTTCGATAGAACTAGTGACACGAATAGAGTAACACAAAGCAATGTTTATTGTGTAAGCCAATCTATAATCTAATTTACTGTATCTTATTACAGCAAACAATGCATGTAATTATATATTTTCATACTACAAATTGTGCTCTGTGGCTAATTAACCCGTGATTATATATTTTATGCTGCCCTGCTTCAGCACAATTTGCCTTAATTGAGATGGAAGGGGAAATTTAAATTATATCCATGTTGTGTGAGGTACTTCCTCACACAACGCATATTATATACGTTGCTTATATTATGTATACATTAGAAACCTTTCACAATGGTGTCGGAGTAATAAAGAAATACACGGAAAAAACTTTCAAAGTGATGGTAGAGTAATAATAATAAAGCATACACCGCTTAAGAGAACTGGTGCGCTATGCACTGCACATACAGTTTTTGGACATAAAATCCAAACACTGGATTCGAACCCAGACCAGAGCAACGGAAGACCACTCACTCAAAGTGATCCCACCTTACCAACGAGGAATACTCATAGAATTTTGTGAATCACTTAAAATTTACTACTGTTCGTAACGCGACCAAGCGTGGAAGTTACAGGCAAAAAACCAAATAGAAAAAAAATAGCTATTTTTTTGGTAAATTATTCCTTCACCCCAATGTGACCTCGAGATTCAACTTTGACATTACAAGTTTCATTATATTCTTCAGTCTGTCAACAGAAGCCGTCTAAGGGAAACGTCTATTCATCTCTGTCCTTTTCACATATTCAGAATTTTCATGTTTTCTTTATGAAATCAAAGGACGCGAGGTATTTTTGCATATTGTATGAGGTTTATTCAGCTCCACTATTTGCGTTCAGAATGTCCCAGCGAAACGTCGAATGAGACAATATTTCTTTTGCAAGGTCAGGATCACATCTATGAAGAATTTATATGCCGTTTTCCTGCATCAAATGGTGTGTTAGTTTAAATATTCAGGTGAACGATATTTTTGTAAGAAACACACAAAACAAATATTAATCAGACTTGAAAATATACTAACAACGTAGACAACAAAACCTATTACTACTACTAGTCACTAGTTCTTTGAACCAGTGTGGTGAAAGGATTTAAAGTGCGCCTCAAACGCTCCTTACATACATTGATTTTGCATTGAATGCATTTTTTAGATTTTACGACATGCCGGTTTCCTCACGATGTTTTCCTTCTTCGTTTGAATTTTGGTATAGCGCACAAAAATTTTTGGAACAGAAAAAAATCATTGCATTACTGGATTTGAACCCACAACCTTAGGAAGGCTCCCGTTACCACTAAGACCACCTGTGCTCAACAAATACGATAAAATTAAATCTTCATTCTATATACACATTATGTAAGCATAATTCGTTCTCATCCTAAATGAATTTCATTATACGTCTCGTAATTGAATAGGTTCTCAATCTGAAAAGGGATGAACCAAGTTCATAAGCTTAACCTGCCAAGTGTCATATTACATACCAACCTGCTTAGGACCTATTCACACAGAGTATTTTTTCGGCGCAGATGACTCATCTTGGACGTGCTCACACATTCAGAAATTCAGTGATGCGTTCGTAAAACGCGCGACGTCCGCGTGTTTAAATAATACGCAGTTAAGAGCTACTTCGAACGCGCTTCTCGCGAGCGTTTGTATAGCTTCGTACGCGCATTTGATTCGATACCACGCAACAAGCTATTTTTCGGGCATTTACAGCGTCGTAAATGCGCGTTCGTGAAACGCGCGTCTTCGATGCGTTCAAAATACGTCGTGTGAATACTCCCTTACATGACTGCAGAGCTATCTATAAAGCCCTTTCATGGGATGAGCGTATCTCGCAACAATAGGCAGAATTTGAATAAAACAATAGTTTCGGATGGCCACATGGCTAAAGTAAGAAAGGCATAATGTTCTCTAAAGTTTGCCTTTGCGAGTAGGCACTACAACGTACGTAGAGTGCAAAGTAGTTTGAAAGTGAAACTTTAAGTGCCGCTTTTGGGTGTTTTACGACGTCTTGTTTATGTCACTGAATTTCGTATGAAACTGGGTCCGTACCCAGTGATTTAAAAAAAATAATAAAATTTCGCTTTAATTCGCTTAGTATGAACTAAGCGAAGGTAGAAATCGGCCGACTCGTTGTTCGCTCATCTTCGTCTTGCATACAAAATAGGGGGACGAATGACTTTCAACATTTTTACTATAACCAAATCACTTTCGTAAATGTCTAAGGAACTTTTTTTTTAGATTCGTGAATACATGAAAAATGACGTAATATTTTAAAAAAATTAAAAATTATATGACAGTAAACTTTTGACAGAATATTGATTTGGAGACTATGATGGTCCGGTTACGGCGTAATGGGTAGAGAACCAAAGATCCACATCGATTTGGCGTTAGCCAACTGTACCGTATTTTTTGCCCGTAAAAAGAGGTCTCAATTATTTTCGATATTCCTATACAGAGCTTACATTTTCCTTATGTGCTCCATCGCTTAGCTCATCATATCGAAGGGTCGCTGGGCAACTTTATGTGATGTCCTCTATGCTCAGCCATTAGGGAGGCTCAGCCACATTTGACGCAGAAAGCAGGCAATGTATGCCTGAACCTGTCTCTACATATACATATTATCACGCCCTGATCCCTAATGGGGCAGGCAGAGCCACAAGTTTGCCAGAAGCTTACAGCCACTTCTGATTTAAAATCCTAAGATGGATATGGTGGACCTTGGTGATAGGTGATCAGCCCATCGCCCATATTGGTGTTCCATCATTTTGGAGAGGATATCCCTTAGTCGACTTTTACGACATGCTCGGGGAGATAAGCAGCTGGACGCATTCTATGCTTTTTCTTTACTCCCAGTCCAGCAGAGAAGTAAGTGAGCCTGTGTCCAACTTTATAATACTGCTATTAAAAAAGCCAGCATGTTAGCCAACTATACAACTTTTATTTATGCTTATGGATAAAAAACTTCTAGACAAAGGCCTGCTCCCTCGCTTTCCTCGCATCCTTTTCTCTTGCCAATCTCTAAAGTCGTCTCCAAGTCCACCATTGTGCCAGCGTTTTTTTCTTTCGGTTTCCTAATCTTGGTCGACACACCAAAATTAAAGAAAGTGCGAGACAATTGGGTAGAAAATTGGTTCCTAAATGAAATGAAATGAAAAAATAAACTTTATTGCAAACAAAACTAACAATTGCTGGCAAAGGGTGGCTTTATCGCTTAATGCAATTTCTCCCAGGCAACCAAACTAAGATTAAAAATAAATTAATGTTAATAGAACTAAATTAAACTAAACTAAACTGTGCATGTAATTTTTGTGGCTAAATAGGGCCTAAAAGATTTCTATGTGAACGCGAGCCAAGTATGGGACGTTAGGGGCCGGACTGCTCTTAGCAATTACGCGATAAATGAGGACTGCGGTGCGCGATTTATAGATATTGAGGGAATCCGGCTGAATGGGACCTGCCGTGGAGGTATTTGAATGGGCTATTAGGATTATTGTTTGTAGGCACCAGAAGGGACATTGATGACTGTTGACTGTTTAAAAGTATTTCAATACTTCTACTAATCGTGTTACTAGTTCTTTCGAACCAGTGTGGTGGAAGGATTTCAAGTACGCCTCAAAAGTTTCCTTTCGTGCACTTTACAAATGTTTTCAAACTTTTTAGGTTCTACATACCGGTTTCCTAACGATGTTTTCCTTTACCGTTTAAGAGTGGTATAGCGTATGTAAATTTTTCGTGCAGAAAAATCCACTGATGCACGACCGAATTTGAACCCACGACCTTAGGATCGGAAGGCAGGGCCTCTACCGAGACTCTAATACTCTCGAGTATTTCAATGAATTTCAGGCTTTCAAAGATTGTTTTGTAATTATAAAAATATAGCTTGATGTATGTATGTTCGTATGAGCTAGTGGCCAACTCTAGTGACGGAGTTTTTAGGCCGCCTATAGGCCTCCGTCATGGCTTAACGACTAAAAAGCCAGGACCGATTGTTTAACGTGCCCTCCAAAGCACGGAAGCGCTCAGTTATAGTTTGATAATAAGACTTCTGAAAAAATAATTTCTATACGAGAAACACGAGAAAGATGGACAAGCCTTTGGACTTGGTCCTTGGATCCTGTCAGCAGTATGCTTCTCAATTTTTTACTTTTTTTTCATGGTGGAACGGTGACAGGATCGTTATGGAAGCGCGAAGTACTCGAGTACCTTAACTCACATGAAAAATGAAGCACTTAATGCCGAAACCATTTTGAAGGTATTGTACGCGCCTCACGCACACATTTAAACATCCATCAATAATAAACTTTTTGAAGGTATACATGTACCTCATGTACAAATTACTAGAGCACTGATGGTCTTCTGGTAGTCTTGCCTACCCCGTCTCCTGGTCGTGTGTTCGAATCCAGTCGTGCACCAATGGATTTTTCAGTCCAAAAAAAGCGCTATACCAGTACTATCAAACGGGGAAGGAAAACATAATGTCAAGTGCACAAAAGGAGCCTTTAAACGTTCACACTGGTTCAAAATTAGTGACACGAGTAAGTAAGTTCGGATGAGCTAGTGGCCAACACTTGTAACGGAGTTTTTAAGCCGCATAAAGGCCTCCCTCACGGCTTAACGATTTGAAAACCATTACGAGCTGAGCGCTTCCGTGCTTTGGAGGGCACGTTAAACAGTCGGTCCCGGCTTAAGTCGTTAAGCCATGACGGAGGCCTTTAGGCGGCCTAAAAACTCCGTCACTAGAGTTGGCCACTAGTTCATACGAACATACATAAACATTTTTAAGGTTTACCGATTGTAAACGCGCTTCACACACAAACATCTATTAGTAAACAGGTAGGTAAGGTTTAGTATCTTGTTGATCGCGCGGCGTCGATTACCGAGCCACTCATCTGCAATGAAGCCTTCACACATGACAGAGGCTAAATTACTAGTATATCTTGCGTATGTGGTGCAAGTGCTGGTGGAATTAAATCGAACTACTACTACTAATCGTGTCACTAGTCCTTCACCAGTGTGGTGAAAGGATTTAAAGTGCGCCTCAAAGGCTTCTTCGTGCAGTTAACGCATGATTTCGAACTTTATAGGTTCTACGACATGGTTCTATCAGGATAAATACTAATACTAATCGTGTCACTAGTTATTTCGAACCAGTGTGGGTGAAAACGAAAAAGTCGCTCATTGTGCGCCTCGACAAGGGAATAAAAAAAAGAATGCGTCCAGTTGCTTCCCTCCCCGAGCATGTCGTAAAAGTCGACTAAGGGATAGTATCCTCCCCGACATAATGGACCATATATATGGTGGCGAGTTGATCACCTCACCATGGTGAATATCTAGGGACCTTGAATCTGGAGTGGCTATAAGTTTTTTTATGATAACTTATGGCTCTGCCCACCCCATTAGCTTAATAATACGTATGTATGTAAATACGCAGTTAATAGACTGACCGTCTCTTCAAAGTTTTATAATTCACTCACGAACTAGCTATCGCTACCGCCCCTGACTTGCACCACCCGCCGTCTCTCCAAGTCAGTAATCACGGCAACAAATGAAACACACCTGTGTACTCCTAAACAAACAACCTGACGTATGTTAATTAATTCCGCCGGGTAATTGTAGGGAGCTTAGCGTCAAATCACTAGGTGTAGAGCTGTTTTTCACTACGTGTCACTAGTTCTTTGGAACCAGTGTGGTGAAAGGATTTAGTGCCCCTTATATGTCCTACCGTGCAGTTACCAGTTTCGTCACGATGTTTTCCTTCACACATCAAAGTGGCTCGTCGCTCCAAGACTTTTATTCCAAAACATATTCTGTGAATCTCTACTGACACATTGATATTTTTGTCAATTTTATATGGACCCACGCTTTTGAGGTAACTAGCGCCAAGACCCAACTTAGGCGGATTCAGGAATCCGTGATCGACATGTAGAACTAAAACATTTTGGAGTCATAACATTGTGACTTCATAAATGTTTATGTCAAGTGCACAAAAAGAGCCTCTCTGACGCCTTAAAGAACCTCTATTCGTAAAACACTATAACCCTTTCACCACACTGGTTCAAAAGAATTGTAACACGAGTAAGTACCGCTTTAACTATTAAGTTCGTCGTTCACTAACGGTATAACATCTGATATTATACTCCCATAACAATTCTGAAAGCACTTAGATTTCTTTTGGAAAGGTTCTGCAATATGGCGATATTTGAATAATACAATAGTTTGAGTCGTGTCCCCGTAGCTGCCCTTTGGTACAGCTCATAAAAGTAATAGTTATATCACTCAATAAAAAGTAAAATACAGAACTAAGTTTGAATGAAAGAGATCAATACCCGGCACGTCTCGTGGACTTTAAAAAAGTTCCAAAACATTTTGTCAAGTTCACGAAAGGAGCTTTTAAGCTCTTTAAATCATTTCCCTCACCTCACTGGCTCAAAAGAACTAGTGACATGACTAATTGTAGTAGTAATTTAAATATGTCGTTTAATGGAATACCTCGTTAGTTGAGTCACGAAGAAGCTATCAAATGAAATCACACTAATATTATAAATGCGATAGTTTGTTGTATGTGTGTTTGTTAACACTCGACTCAATGACGGCTGAACGGATTTGGCCGAAACTTGGAATAAAAATAGTTTATGACCTGGAACATACAATAATATAACACCTAACAGTCACATATATAGTCCTGATCCCACACTATGATTCCCTGTATCGTGGGTACCAGAAAATATTAGTACCATAGTACCATAACACACCTGAAAGAAATATTCGCAGAACATGTAAACATTTATCCGCAGCGGGAATCCAACCCGCACCTCTTGTGTCTCAGCCAAGCATTCACCCGCCAAGTCATGTTATAGGCTACTTTGTATCCCTGTACCAAGAGTTTTTGTAAGAGTTAGTAAACAACAAAAAAAACAGTCTCAGTTATTTTTTTCAAATGAGAGTGAAGTAGCTGTTTGTTAAGCAACTGTGCCTCAACGGACCAAATGTCGGGGAAGGGCTACCCATTACTTACAACGTCCCTTTTGATGCCAACTTCGCCTTGAAAGGCAAGTTCCTCCGATGTAATATTTATATGAATCGTGTGACTCTATCCTTGGATTTGAGCGTGATGGTACTTGTTGACCTACATACTTTGAAGCCCTGTCTACACGTGTCACTGATTTTAGGAACCAGTGTGGTGAAAGAAGCGTACCGTAGAGGCCTATTTCGTGCACTTAACAGATTTTTTTGGGTCTACGACTTTAGTGAATATTTTTGCTAAAAATGTACACAGTAAAAGTATAAAATATGCTTAAACTCTACGAGGTTGGCCTTACTGTCTTTAACAAAACACAATAGCTATTTAAGAGGCTACCATACCGATATTAGACCGATTTAGAAAGAGATAGCACTACGGATTTCGCGTGTATAAAAGGTGAGACTGCGCAAAAATATTGAAATAAAATAACCAACCAAATCAAATAATACAAGAAAACTAGAAAATGAATAAAAAAACTGGTTTCAACCACTAAAGAAATAGTTTTTAAATAATTATCGAAGTAAAATCATCTAAAATATTTACAGTTCCCGAGATTTAGCTCAAAATATGGATTTTTAGATATTTTAATTAGTTTTTTTTCTCTTATTGTGTTTTCAGTTTGAGGAACCTAAGAAAAAATTTTAAAATTTCATTTTCTTTTTGAATTTCATTAACTAACAACGGAGTTCTAGATAGATTTTGGTGAGCAAATCCGCTATGACACACTCTTAAGCAATCACGTCGCCCTCATACGTCACAAGTCACCCCTTAAAGCGCAATGGCCCTTAAATAACACCTGAATCACGCACGTCCTCTGCAAATGACTGCCATATTTTTACCGGTTTTAATTTAAACTCTCCCTTGTTTACGCCGCGCTAAATAAGAACGCTTTCAACTTACCTATGTTGCAGTATAGTTGTTTTGTTCGTGCTATTGTTATAATGACGAGGTATACAGTTTTACAAATTGTACCAAGTGTAGGGCATAGGGTATGCACCAAGAGAAATCTACCGACAGTGTTGCCACATTCTAATTCGATAAATCTGAATAGAAATAGTGGGATACTATTGTGGATGATGATGATGATCATTCGACTTATTTAATGCCAGGACGGTGACGGTCAGATTATTGTCCGATATTAATAGGATATTCAGCAGTCTCTATGCTTTTTGAAGTTGTTTACATTGTTGTACATTATTTGTTGTACATAAATCATTACAATTTTTTCATTATAAGTGACGAAATGTTTTTATTCATCATTCATCATTTCCCTGCCCTTGTCCCACTTTCTGTGGGACGTTTTTATTCCAAATCTTTTATACTACACAAAAAGCAATTTATTCCCGAATACTGATTTTAAGGATATAAACTCCGAACACCTTCATTCATAATACGCGTTTTCATGTTAGGGTTCATTGTGTGATCCTAGATTCATAGTTCAGTCGTCAAAAGAACCCAACTCAGGATCTCAACAAATAGTAAAATTATGAAGGGTAGAATGAACTTCAGGATTAATCCGAACTAGAGTTGCTGAATAACCGGCCTTTTAAATTGATATCCGGTCAAATTACACTACACACATCTTTTTGAGCTTATAGTATAGGATTTAAAATAAATATTTGTGGACAATTCACACAGCGTTATCTAGCTCCAAACTAAGCAAAGCTTGTACTATGGGCACCAGATGGCTGATAGAATACTTATACACATTTTTTTTGTAAATTCATACTTATATAATACTACAATACCCAGACCCGGAAAAAATATTTGCAGAACATACAAACATTTCTCCCGTAGCGGGATTAAAACCCGCGCCTCTTGCGTCTCAGCTGAGCACTCGCCCGTCTCACCACCGAGGTCGTCATATAAAAAAATAGATAGGATTAAAAAAAAAATTCTAAAGGTATGCACGTGGTGTTTCATACATTTGCATGGCCGCTCTATTGCGGCATCACAAACGAGACACTATCGACAATGCCTTCGAAAATCTACCTTTAGAGTCCAACAATGGTCATTGATTGGTCAAACAATGGTCATTTTCATTCACAAATTGAAGCGCTTGTGGAGTAGCTTGCTTAGGTGTTTGATTGATCGTTAAGGTTAAGCAACGTTGTGCGCGGTCACAACTGGGATGGGTGACCGCAAGTGGCATTACAAGCTTAGCGTTTCACGTTAAAAAGTCGGTCTCGGCTTTTAGGAAAACATCGTGAGGAAATCCGCGACTACGCGAAGCAAGAGCTCGTGTCGTTGACGTAGCCGGATAAATATAACCGGTTTTTTAAAGTCCCTTTCTCATAGTACTTAGCCTTAATCCCAGGGAATCTCGGGTTTCATATCTATTACTTGCTCGAGTTCACTTTGAAGATGGTAAAACGAGACTCCGCTGAAGGTATATTGTTAGACAGGCTAGATTGACCTTAATTGAACTTCATAGTCGCGCCTGTTTAGTTGGAGTTGTAAATGATTGGGAATGAGTTTCGTATCGCAATATTGTTTTTAGTAACTATGAGTAAGCCATAAGAGCATCGGTGGTCTGGTGGTAGCACCCCCGCTTTCTGATTCAAAGGTTGCGGGTTCAAACTAATTTTTTCTATTCGAAATAATGTGCGCTATACCAGAACTCTCAGAAGGAAAACATCGTGAGAAAACCGGCATGTCGTAGAATCTATCTGTACAAGTGCGATAGAACTTTTAAATACATACATACATATATACCTATTATCACGCCTATATCCCTAATGGGGTGGGCAGAGCCACAAGTAAACATAAAAAACTTGCAGCCACTTCTGATTTAGTTCTAAGATAGATATGGTGAACCATAGTGACAGGTGATTAGCCCATGGGCTGGTCGCCCATATAGGTCCAACATGTCGGAAAGGATACTATCCCTTAGTCGACTTTTACGACATGCTCGGGGAGAGATGTAGCTGGACGCATTCAATGCTTTTTCTTTACTCTCAGTCCAGCAGAGAAGTACTTTTAAATCTCCTTTGTGAATCACTAGTCGATAAGTATGTCTAGTTTTTGTTTTGTAGCAAATGACCTCTTTACCTCGTTAGTGCACTTAGCAAATGTGATTGCGAAATTATGAAAACACTTGCCAGGAGCCAGCACTTCGCTATGATATAACTCCATTTGCAGTTCGCATGTGTCCTAAAATATTCCAAATGGTTGAGCAATGTGACTTTTAAATGCTCTAAAGAAATACGAAAAAGTTGGATTGCTGGCACAAAATTTAAGTGGAAGTAAGTTACAAGGTTGAAAAGCATTTTGAAAATTGACGGCTTCGGTGGTATGGCGGGCAAGTGCTCGACTGACGCAAGAGGCGCGGGTTCGGTTCCCGTTGAGGGAAAAATGTTTGCACGTTTTGCAAACATTTCTTCCGGGTCTGGCTGTTGGAATATTAGGTATATATTTAAAGTACGTATTTAAAAAAGTATTTAAGTATTCTATCAGCCATCTGGTTCCCATAGCACAAGCTTTGCTTGTTTTGGGTTAGATGGCGCTATGTAAAAATGTCCAGAAATATTTTTAATAAATTATAATAAACTTCATGGCTTACAAATAGGACCCCGTTGACACCCTTCGGGTACGGAACCCTAAAAATCTATAATTTCAGCACAAAAAAATACTATGTCTCTATTCCAAGTTTATGCTATTTTAAATCTTTCCAGCCATTACGCTGTGATTGAGATACCAACATCCCCCAATCCTCCAATCCTCCATTATTAGTAGGAATTTGAACTTACTCAACCGATGAGATCTAGTATGATCGTTTTTTAGGGTTCCGTACCCGAAGGGTGCCAACGGGACCCTATTATTAGTAATAGGGTCCCGTTGGCACCCTTTGGGTCCGGCCTCCGCTGTCCGTCCGTTTGTTAGCGGGCTGTATCTCATTTAGGTAGAGTTGAAATTTTCACAGTGTGTGTATTTCTATTTGCTGCTATAACAACAAATAATAAAACTAAAATAAAAATAAAAGAAGGCCCCATACAAGAAACATTTATGTACTATATGTACGATGGTATGGAACTCTTCGTGTGAGAATTCCACTCGCTCTTGACCGGGTTTTCTTGCATTTGAACAGAATCAGAAGACATTTCCGCTCTTATAAATAGTCTGCCATTTTCATTTCTATTACTGTCTGTGATACGCCATCGGGCCCCCGCAGGCAGGGTAGTTACCGTAGGGCGATATATCCACTACTTTGCAGTAGCCTTTTCCTAGACTGCGTTGACCGTAATATGCCGACCGCACTAATAATCGTATTATGTAACTTTTTTGGCAAGTTGCAACTGTTCCATGTTGTCAAAATACGACAGCGATAGCGAAGAATGAGATGCTTAAAAACCGAGAAAATTCGAAGGACAACTTAGTCACTGGCATAGCTTTTTGAAGTTCGTAAACATGTTTTAAGGGCACGAAAGAAGCCCTTGAGGCCCACTTTAAATTGAGTGAATTTTAATATATTTTACTAGCTGTGCCCCGCGGTTTCACCCGCGTTTTTCTCGTTTCCGAGGAAATACCGAGATAAAATATTGCCTATATTATAGCCTCCCTCAATAAATGGACTATGGCCCATAACTCATTAATAGGTACCAACTCTTAACATCTTACACACGTGATAACTTTTAAACGAAACATCCGATTGAGATGAAACAAAAAGTATTTTACTTCTACATAAATACTCTTGATAACATAATGCTTAATTTCGATAAAGATTAATATTACGATACATATTTGACGTAGTTTTTTTTCTTCAGACGATTTAATAATTATTTTGAACACAAAATCGGTTATTGTGATTAAACCATGATAGCTAGATATATGTTCTCGCGGACTTTTTTGTAGGTCTTAATGGGATCTACAAACCCGTAGTACATCATTTTGTTCTATTGTCAATAGTTTTTGCAGCGCACGCAAAAATAGGTTTTCGATTTTACACCTTGTGTTACAAAATAGCAATTTTATTACGGATCCCTAATTTTGAAAAAAAAAACATGGCCTATAGCCTTCCTCGATAAATGGACTACCCAACACTGAAAGAATCATTCAAATCGGACCAGTAGTTCCAGAGATTAGCGCGTTCAAACAAACAAACAAACAAACTCTGCAGCTTTATAATATTAGTATAGATTAGGTAGTATTTTATTCTGCTATCGGGGCCGAGACAAATCTAACAAATCAAAAATCTCGTTCCAGCTGGAGGCCCTTACCCACAGCCCTGCAAGAAAAAGAGAGCTGCTGACGATCCGATTGATATGATCAGTCAATTATAAAAATGGTATAAATGTCAAATTAACTGTCTTGTCATAAATGATGTCTAAGAAGTATTTATGCGTTACTAGATGGCAGCACAGGTAAAGTTAGTACGCGCTATCGTTGCGTTTTGAGCTTTACGCCGGTAATTTCAAGCAAACTAAGACTTTTCAATTTTATAATATAAGTAAGATTCTTTTACATCTTTTTTCCATTTTGGTATTGTTTTACAAGATAAAAAGTAGCCTAGGTCCTTCTCCGGGATGGAATCTATCTCCTTGCTAAGATTCATTAAAATCTTTTCAGCAGTTTAGGCGTGAAAAAGTAACAGACAGAGTTACTTTCGCATTTATAATATTAGTGTGAATTACGATTGTTATATGACATATGAATACCTTTTCAGAAGCCACGGCTTTAGCAGTAATTTTTCTCGGACAGTGGGCACTGTATTTATGTAATGGGAATTATGTCGCTAATGGGGCATTACGGGTTAAGTTGCTCTTTTATTCTTGTGCCAACTAAGTAAAGGTAATGAGCCAAAACACATTGCTGCTTTTATTACGTTTACGTGCGCCGCTGACCTAACTATGCCATCGTTAGTTGGTGTAGTGTGTGATTATACCGTGATATACTAGTCGTGTCAATGGTTCTTTCGAACCAGTGTGGTGAAAGGACTTAAAGTGCGCCCCAATGGCTCTTTTCGTGGCCTTGAAATATGTTTTAAAACTTTTTAGGTTCATCAACGTACTGGTTTCCTCAAAATGTTTTCCTTCACCGTTTGAGACTACTGGTACAGCGCATTAAGTTTTTTCGTTGAAAACCGATTGATGCACGGCCGGATTTGAACCCACGACTTTAGGATCGGAAGGCGAGGCCGCTACCACTAGGCTGCCAGTGCTCTCTCTTTCTCTTATTATACCGTAATAAATAAACCTTTGATACAGGAAAAGATAAATAGTAAGTATTGTCCGGGAAATCCGTAGAACTAGAGTCTCAGACATAGAATCTCTTAGAATAAGCAAGTTAAGTGTGTGCAGAAGTGGATTTGCCCATGAAAATCGATGCAGAACTCTGTTGTTAGTTTATGAAATGTGTTTATTCAAAAAGGAAACGAAATTGTAAGTGTACCTAATAATTTGTAAAATACAAAGAAATAGTTGGGCAGCCCACCTGATCCAGATCATCAGACGGTGGAAGCGTACCCAAGACGCTGGCTACATTGCCACGCTGATAACAATACTGATCCGTTGAGCCAAATAAGAACCAGCCCTAGGATCTCGCATCGCTTCAACCGTTGAATTAATTTTGAAAACGCGGTGGGCACCCGTGCCCCACGGACCTAGGGTCTCGACCCGAAAAGGCTCAAATACATAAGCCCCGTCATATACTTAAATTATAAATGCGAAAGTTTGTGAGGATGTTTGGATGTTTGTGTCTCAATCACGCCTAAACGGATTTGTATGAAACTTGGAATATACATAGTACTTGATTAACATATAGGCTATTTTTTATCCGGGTACCAGCGAAGCCGTGGGCGGCAGCTAGTAGTTTGATATTTCTTGTTCATATTACATCAAATGTCAGAGAAATTGATAGCTTTGTAAAGTGACATTGCGTTATAGTGACTACAGACCGGTTATAGAAATTTAGTTGTGGGTGGTGATCCACGGGTTCAATACAGGTTATTCAACGTTTCACTTCATCAGTTTCCCATAAATCACAGACCCCTTTTTAGGACCACCACACCTTAAAAAGGTTATTGACCTGAAGGGTAACCAAGAAAAAAACATATTCTGAAAAGCGTAGACCTTTTTGCATTGACGTTCTCTATTTTAGTACATACTTTGTAATGATCTGAGCTCTGTTTTCTATCTGTAGGCGAACTTAGGTAGAAAACTGAGCTCATTTTCATTTCTTATTATTATACCGATTACCTTAAAGTTTTTATAGTTTGTCTTTGAAAATAAAAATGATATTAATCCCACTTTGTAATGAAGCCAATTAATTTTTAACTAGTTTGAGGCCGGGGCTTCGCTAGCGTGGTACCTGGATAAAAAATATCCTATATGTTATTCCAGCATTATGTACTATGTATATTCCTAACAATTATTCAATAATTAAGTTAGTAGTTTAGTGCATGAGGGAGCCTTTGAGGCGCACTTTAAAATCTTTCACCACACTGGGTAGTGAGAGGACTATTAGTAGTGACAGTTTTTCACATTTATAATATTAGTAGGTTATAAATATTTATCAATACGAGAGAATCGACCCCATTATATAGAGGTCCGAAGGCATCTCCTAAATTATGTAAAATGACCGGAATATTTTAATGAATGCAAAGCCGATAAGAGATTCTGCCCGGGACAGTTTGCGAATATAAAATTAACACATCAAAGAGAAATTGGAAGGCTTTTGGGGTTTTGATTTACATTTCAAAAAGCCTCGACGAAGGCTATTTTGATGACTTTGAGCTAGCTTTTAATTATGCTGAGCTTCACTATAGAATCTAATGAGGACGAAGTTAGGAACTCATTTAGTCAAGGTAGTACATAAGACTTCACTTCAATCTTGGTTCTAGAGCTTGTTTGAGAAGTTTAATGAAACTATTGTTACATGTGGTGGGTTTGTTTGAAGGTTTAAGATTATGTGAATTTAGAAAACAGAAAACGGAGTGAAAACTGAAGCTAAAAAGTACTAAAATATGTGTTAAGTGCACGAAAAGAGCCTTTGAGGTGCACCACACTGGTTCGAAAGAACTAGATAGACGAGAAAAGTTCACAAAAAAGGATATGTATGTAAAAGTTTTCTCAATCAAATTATGTGGAACTCCGGGGTCGGTATTTTCTGAAAAGTACAATATGGGTATCTTTAAATAGAGAATCAATACATTTTTTCTAGGTAAGCGTGTTCCAACTTAGACCACACTTATACTTAACATCAGGTAGAGTGTGGTTAAATGCAAACCTATCTCAGGTAAAAAAAGTTACAGAAGTAAGTATTAAAATCTTCGTAACTATTTCATTGTATCCAGGTTTTTGTCGCCTCACCAAGCGAAGTTCGAAGGGATTAAATATAATTCAAAAGTCACTAAACTGTCAGTGGATCACTTTGTTCGTGAATGAAATGTCACATCAACTGAAGTTTCAGTCGGCATACAAAGTTCAGTGACAGTCGAAGATACGATCGCAACTTTTACATTTCCAAAGAGCGTTTTATAACCCACAGTCATTGAAGTTCCCCTTGCGTTGTAGATCCGGCATTTATGAAGAACTTTTGACAGTGAAATAATTTAGCAAACGAATTTTTCTTCTCTTCGTAATAGACTAAAGTAGCACTGCTGCGCACAAATAAATAAATTAATAATAAATAACACCCAACAGTCACATACATAGTCCTGAGTACAATGGTACCAAAACACCCAAACCCGGAAGAAATATTTACAGAACATGCAAACATTTCCTTCGCAGCGGGAATCGTACCCGCGCTTCTTGTGTCTCTGCCGAGCAATCGCCCGCCACGCCACCGAAGCCGTCAAAAAATACTTTACCTCGAATAGTGTAGTTTTTTAGGTTATTGTGTATGTCGTAGTTTTTTATCGTAAATAAATGTATTTCCTTTCTTTTAAATTCAGCAACAAACCAATTATTCACCTCTATATAAAAAGTCGTGGCATTTATGTGTTTACGAATATGCATGTGATTAAAATTAGGGAATATGAATGCACATACAGTTTAAAATCTTCGCTGTCGGGTAAAAACAGACAGTTTAAAATCTTATTTTATTCATGAAACTCAGTTGGTTTTATGTATGTCTTTTTTACAGGATCGGAATAAAAATTGAGCTTTCAAAAGTGGCTTATATCATGCCGTTACAGAAGTAGATAGTATTTATTCTGCGTAACAACAAAAGGGGCACGCGGTAGTCCAAAATAAAACGAAAAATAGCCTTCATAAAGCAATGAATGCGAATTCAATTTCGTTAACAAAGAAAAATAGCCGTTCAGTGGAAAAAGTCGACTAAACTTGGGGAATTCTCGTTGAATAAATATTTCCCGCTGTCCCTTAGGGTCCGCGCGCAATTTCTGCAATTATTGCCGTTGGAATTTCCATCGCTTTAGACTTAACGCCTATTAAAATGCGTACGTACCCAACTGGGCAATGCTGTGTTAAAACAATGTATTGAGGAAATATTTCGATCCGCATTCTTAAGTTCGTGTTGTTGCTATTTAAGATAGGATCTTTGTTTATTAAATGACTAGCTTCCGCATGTGGCTTCGCTTTGTACCCGAATAAAATAAACCTATACATCCTGCACAATCCATTCAAATGTTTTCTGCCGCTACGCCGTAATTGAGACACAAACATACAAACACACCTTACATCATCACAAAACAGCTTTTGTAAAACATTTAAAGTATTAGTTCTATCTAGTCGTGTCACTAGTTCTTTCGAACCAGTGTGTTGGAAGAATAAAAGTGCGTTTCAAAGGCTTTTTTCGTGCACAATTAGAAGGAAGTATGAAAGGTAAATTTATGAAACACTAGCTGCAAACCGCGGCTTCGCTCGCGTGGTATCCGGATAAAAAATAGCCTATAATGTTAATCCAGTACACGTACGTATATTTCAAGTTTCATTCAAATCCGTTCAGCCGTTTTTGCGTGAAAGAGTAACAAACATCCATACATACAATCTTTCGCGTTTATAATATTAGTAAGGAAGTAAGGATTTAACATTCGTCTAACTAACAGTGGTTTCTGATAACAAAATGATTTGCGATTTCACGCAACATTATGTCCTATCAATACAATCATGTTATTTTAATATTTAGCCTTGGATCCACTTTCATCTTCCCTCTTTCCCATACAAATAGTGAATCCTCGTGTTTGGTCTCAGGTCTCATTTCCATCCAATCTCCCGCGATCGGCCGCACAATGGCTCGGAAGAAGACAATCTTTAGGACGAACAAACCATTGTACAACGCGATGAGTACGAAAAACTGGAGCTGACTTGTGCTTATCGAAATTCGGATAGGAATTCATTGAATTCATTAATTTTTCTATCAAAATGTAGATCATCTTCATAACCATCAACAGCGGATCGAATTTCCATCTGCTGCTTTTATAGCGACGAAAAAAAAATACGCGATTAAATCCAATTATAACTATAAACTAGTCAAAAATATTTTCAAATATACTGCCAGGACGAACGAGTTGATGCTGCCTATCGCCGAACACTACTTGTGGTGGGCAGAACCACAAGTAATCACAAGAAAACTTGCAGCCATTCTGAACAGAACACAAATCAATGGGATCTGTGAAAATTGGAAAGTACCTTTTTTCAAGTAGGGAATGAGCTGATGATATTCAAACTCAACAGATCTTCAGAAACTAAGCTAAGAACATCACATTAGCTTTCAAACAGAAAACACTGCATCAAAATAACTTATAACACCCCTCTTTTTCGTCGAGGGTTAAAAAGTCTATGGTGGTTTGGTAGATCAGTGGAGGCAATTTTTACACAAGATTTTCATTATGATTTGAGCAAGTAATATCCATTTTATTAAGATTTTTTTACTGATGTCAAAATGTCCATAGTTGTAAAAATTATTACCCACCAATGAT
The DNA here is from genome assembly GCA_949320045.1 of Scotopteryx bipunctaria. NCBI lineage: Eukaryota > Metazoa > Arthropoda > Insecta > Lepidoptera > Geometridae > Scotopteryx > Scotopteryx bipunctaria. The sequence continues at coordinate 11,757,215 of OX439442.1, read as the reverse complement.
ATTCTTCATCATGTTCATAGTACGCAGTTTTTACTTCTCTGCTGGACTGGAAGTAAAGAAAAAAGATAGAATGCGTTCAGTTGCTGCTCTCTCCGAGCGTGTCGTATAAGTCGACTAAGGGATAGTATCCTCTTGCGTCTCTGCCGAGCAATCGCCTGCCACGCCACCGAGGCCGTCACTTACTTCTACTACTTCTTCTATTCTTGTCATTGGAACTGGGTGAAATAATTGTATCGTAGTCTAAATTGGCTCTTTACGTACACTTAAGTAAGTCAGAACTTTATAGGTTCCACATCCATTTTGTTTAATAGCTCCGTGGACCATTGTACCCGATGGAACCAGAGGAAATACGCCTTTATTGTTTTTTATTTACGAAAGAATTTTACGAATAAATCAACGCTGTTCCGAAGAAAATACCACATTATTCGTAATAAAACCCGAGGAAGTGAGTAAGTTCGTATGAACTAGTGGCCAACTCTTATGACAGAGTTTTTAGGCCGCCTAAAGGCCTCCGTCATGGCTTATAAAAGTCGAGAGAAACCGCGGGTTGTAAGTTATCTTAATTGCAAGCCCCCTGAGACACTGTGAAATTGATAAGCTTGTAGGGCATAATGGAAAACTTTTCGACTTTTCCAGCGGCAAAATTTTACTGAAGCTTTTAAAAAATCGGTAACGTAGTTCGTTAGTTTTTAGGGTTCTGTATCCAAAGGGTGCCAACGGGGCCCTATTTCTAAGCCACCGCTGTCTGTCCGTCTGTCAGCGGGCTGTATCTCATGAACCGTAATAGGTAGAAATGAAAATTTTTCACAGAGTGTATATTTCTAATACACGTCTAAAAAAGTACATAGATAAAAGTCATATAAAAAATGTCCTTGTACGGAACCCTTCGTATGCGAATTCAACTCGTACCTAACCGATTTTATTCTAAAAAAATAAGTTTAAGGTTTGTTGTCATATCAGGATGTTGTTTGTATGTTTGTGCATCAATCACGCCGAATCTAACAGATTTTAATGACTGGATTATGTTTAAATGATGTCTTATATTCTTCCATTAATGGTAATGATAAATGATATTGGCTAATTCCCGGTTTATGCCATTTTCCATCATGATGATTTTTGATGAAAAGTTGTCTCCCTCGTGGTCGAAATTCAGTATGACTTGAGGGTAGGAAACATTTTTTCAACGCTCTTAAAGCGTATATAGCTTTTCATGTCTTGTTGACGTGAATTTTGTTCCTATTAACTTCTCAAATACCAAAGTTGAATTGCAAAAATTATGGTATCTTCCGATAGTGTGATGACTTTTGCGCTACCTAGTACCTACTACTAGTCGCGTCACTAGATGTGCGCCTCAAAGGCTCCTTAAAGGTGCCACCTAGTAGTTTTGCTGGATTAACATATAGGCTGTATTTTATTCGGTTATAAAGCGAGCGAAGCCGCTGACGGGGTTCTGTTATGAATAATGTCGGGAAAAGATTACAAAAGCTCAATCTACACAGTATAAACTCTCGTAGGCGATCGCTACGAATATTGCTACGGCGTAGAGATGAGCTACGAGCCAATATTCAATATTGTAAGAGTACTTTTTCATTTTACGCTAAATAAGAATCATGAAGTAGATTGGAAAACCAGTTTTTATAGCTTCAGTAACAGAATAAATTTTCTGTTCGTGATTTTTGAAAACAATTTTGCGAGGATCTAGGAGGTTATTACGTTGCCTCTTAAATTCACTTAATTTGAACGTCAGTACGAACTTCATAAGTTCAAATGAGAGCATTTGGATGACATTCAAGTCTTCCTTACGATCACTAGGCCGTTTCACACCATTATCGCCATGGCAAAAAATCTCGTAGAAAAAGTGGCGAGAATACAGAGTTTGATTTTGTCTGTGAATGTGTGTTCTGCCTTCAGGAGTTTTGTAGGGATTTTTATTGCGGGCGGGCGGGCGGGCGGGCGGGAGGTGCAAGAAATATTTACAAAACACGCAAACATTTCTCCCGCAGCGAGAATCGAATTCTCTCCTCTTGTGTCTCAGCCGAGCACTCGCCCGAACGCCACCAAGGCCGTCAATAATATTGTCGATAATCGCCTGGCACATTTGCTCGCACAACATAATGTGCCTTGTTACTGTGTAAATATAGATGATTATCGCTTGCAGGTTGTAGGTGTTAGTTTAATACGGGAAGGTAAACACCTTGTACTTTGTTTACACGTGCTCCTGTCACGATACAAATAGATGCACTGAAATGCAAGGTAATTTGTACCAGTACAATACAAGAGGTAGTAGCATCCACCAGAGACCTCGTTCGCGCTGACCGCTCTCAAACGCCAGTACTCTCAAACGGTGAAGGTAAACATCGTGAGGAAACCCACGGTTTAGTCAGCTCAGCTATTGACCATGTCTTTCCTGTGGACGAGGCCGACTAAGCTGAGAGGATGGAATAAGTGCTGGGCAAGTCTACTCCATCTTAATTCCTCCCGGGCACTACAGCGTCCCGTTAGTGAAAAGTTGCCTCCTGACGCTGTACAAATCATCTATTATAGATGGTAAAAGGCCTTTGTTTTTTTCTATTAAGTAGCCTAATTATGTTATTCTATCACAAGAAGGGGATTCCTCTAACATAATTTTTTAACTAAAGAGGCCACCATACGGTTGCGTCTAGAGCAATTTCAAATCGAAGACCGCGCAAAATATTGAAATCAAATAATCCGCAAAACCTAATAATTGAAAATTACAAAATGAATTAAAAAACTGGTTTCAACAACTAAAAAAATATTTTTTACCTACCTATCAAAGTAAAAATCATCTCAAAATATGGTAGGATTCCCGAGATCTAGGTTAAAAACGTACGCGTAACAAGGGTTTTTCAGGACTTTTTTAAATCGTGTTTTTTTTCTCTTATTGTGTTTTCAGTTTGAGGAACCAAAGAATAAAAATAAAACTTTCTTATTCTTTTTGAACAAACGCAATTTATTAACTAACAATAGAGTTCTGCATCGATTTTGGTGAACAAAATCCGCTATTGCACTCTTAAAAGAGGATATCCCAACCCTATTCATAAACCTTTTTGTAAGAACATATAAATGGTCTTTAGTTTTACTATTAATAGTTGTTTGTTCTTCTTAAAAAAGTCCGCCCTAAGGTACGCCGTGATTGAGTCACAAACATACACCCCTACAAGCTCGTTAAATTTCGTATTTATAATATTGTTAGACTGACTGAGTAACGAGCACCTAACAGCTTTACCGTTTACCTAAGTTTAAATTACAATTGCTCAAGCCAGTTGCACTGTGCGCCCTGTGGTTCGCCGTTCTTAAAGAGCCGCACACGTCAAGAAGGATATCATCATCATCATCAGTAATTCAAAATCCAAAAGTACTTTGTTGCTTTAGATCGAGAGGATCATTTGGACACGTCATAAATCTACGTTGAATTTACGCCTGTTCGTAAATCAGCCAAGCGTGGAAGATAAAGGCAAGAAACCACGTTGTTTTCTTTGATAATGACCCCTTTATCATCATTAAGTAAAAATACGTTTACCGCTGTACTTCTCTGCTGGACTGGGAGTAAAGAAAAAACATATAATGCGTCCAGTTGCTTCTCTCTCCGTGCATGTCGTAAAAGTCGACTAAGGAGTACCTAGTATCCTCTCCAACTTGATGGACCTATATGGGCGATGGGCTGATCACCTGTCACCATGGTTCACCATATCCTTCTTGGGAGTCTTGGATCAGAAGTGGCTGCAAGTTTTCTTATGATAACTTGTGGTTCTGCCCACCCCGTTGGGGATACGGGCGTGAATATGTATGTATGTATGTACGTTTACCGCTACGTAGCTACGTATCACAGTCACTAGACTCTTAGAAAGCGAAACCCCAATCCTCGGGTTGTTGCTCAACTTGTTTGGTGCAAACGAAGTTATTCTAAGCTGTATTTCACACGTGCCTACTACTACACGAGCGCTTGTACATTTTATGCTCTACTCTGTCTAGACGGGTATTCAGACAGTTTACATTGGGGATGCCCTGTAGTGCTGTGAATATATCAGCGAAAGCCGGATAGATAAGGCTAGGTGACAGACAGGTTTATACAGATGTAGCGAATAGCCATTAAGACTATTTCATAGACTCAAAAGATTAAATTTTACATAGGCAACGATGTGGCGCGGATTACAAATTCCTCGAGAAATATAGATAAAGTAGTATAAGAGTAGATTACCTTGAGGCCTACACTGAATTGTCCTGCTGGTTTCCGTTTTAAAATCATAATAATTAAATAAATATTCGTGGACATTTCACACAATGCCATAATGGCTGATAGATACTTATATACTTATTACTAATTATTTATTACTTAAGTCGGACGGACATTATTCGGCCGAATAATGTCCGGCTTGTCTAAGCCCACATCTCTAGGCTTAGTTTGAACCTGGAGGGGAATCTAATAACCTGAGTTTTAATCGAGGTTTTAATAACTAAGCACAACATACAACGTTCGTGAACAAACTCCATATTAGATTATGTTTTGAATATACACAATCTGGTTGCTTTTAATCGTGTCATTAGCTCTTTCGAACCAGTGCTATACAACGATTTAAAGTCCGCCTCAAAGGCTCTTTCGTGCACTCGATACATGTTTTCGAAAATTAGATTCTAGTACATGCCAGTTTCCTCACTTGCTCCAGAAACATGGTCTTTTCGTGCACTTGACATTTCGAAGTTTTAAGAATTTACGATATTAAAAATATAAATATTTGTGGACATTTCACACAGCGCCGTCTAGCTCCAAACTAAGCAAAGCCTGACTATGGGAACCAGATGGTTGACAGAATACTTTTTTTTGTATATTTTTTTGTACAAAACACAGTTATTTGAATGCAAAAATCAATAGGTTTATGGAAATAACATACCTACCTAACCTCATAAAAGCATATCACCAGTAATTGATCCGGGGAACTGATTCATAAAAGTAACAAGAATTCCCTTAATGTTGCAGTTGGATAGCGCATAATATTAGATAGTGAATAATAATAAATTACAATACATAATACTACAACACCTACACTCGGAATAAATATTTACAGAACATACAAACATTTCTGCCGTAGCGCGAATAGAGCTCGCGCCATATTAGCAAGATAAACTTTTTGATAATTTATTTCTTACGAGTGCAAAAAAATCTATATTCTTATTCTGTTGCTCGGAACGCTTTATGACACAATATAATACTGGAGTAAATCGTAGGCTGTTTGTTCATAATCAGTATTCAAAACACTCCCAGTCGTCAATTAGGCGATTGCGTAATCATTACTTACTTTTATCTTCGTTTTATCTGCAGAGGTTTCAGTTTATAGGGCGTACTTAATTAATTTCCCGAGAGGCCATATTATTAGGGCAATAAAAATAATAATTCCTTGCTCACCCTTCGAGCCGTCCTACAATTTACTTACAGACTTTGTAAGCTCAACTCTACCACAGTCTGTAGAGAATAGCTAGTTTACTGCTGTTTAAAGTCTATCAATATGTCCATCTAATCAGCCTGCTGGATCTCACTGCTGGACAAAGGCATCCTTTACCTTTTTCCAGTCTCTGAAGACCAGTTCTTTAAATGGGCATTGAGTTCGTCTCTCCATCTCCGCTTAGGCCGACCACGAGACACGAGACGTGTCGCCGCGACACTACTGGTTTCTATGTATTTCTATGAAACGCATCGCTAGTTTCGTGTCGCTAACTACGGAGGGAATTTCATAGAAATACATAGAAACTAGTAGTGTCGCTGCGACACGTCGTCTGCTGCTGCCTCATGTCGTCCGCTGCCAACTCGTACCTTTAGTTTCAATTTGGTTTATACAGAATGCCTCAGCTGTATTTTTACTAAATATGCTCTATACTAGCTGCCGCCCGCGGCTTCGCTCGCGTGGTACCTGGATAAAAAATAGCCTATTATGTTAATCCAGTACATGTACTATGTATATTCCAAGTTTCGTTCAGATCCGTTCAGCTGTTTAGGCGTGATTGAGGCACAAACATCCAAACATCGTTACAAACTTTCGCACTAGATGGCAGCACAGGTAAAGTTAGTACGCGCTATCGTTGCGTTTTGAGCTTTACGCCGGTAATTTCAAGCAAACTAAGACTTTTCAATTTTATAATTTAAGTAAGATATGTACAACATTGAGAAGATTTTCTGCGCGACCCAAGTTCATTTTAGTTCTTTCTCGAAATACGTAATTTGGATTCTCTGGGGCAGTAAACAATTTTGTACAGATGTAATCAGAGTTACATTGAAAAAGTAAGGGAATAAATTACAGTTATCTTGTTATTTTATGCCTTTTAATAAATCAGGCGTAACTTTGTATTACCTAAATAAACTTTGAGTTTCTTCTTGGTTATTCTAAGCAGAATAATCTAGGTAAAGAATAAATAGCTCATTCAATTAGAGGTATATTTTTCGCCAGTAAATAATGAATATTTGAAAAATAAATAAGGTTGAAGACAGACAAAAGCGTTTTTAAACCTGTGATTTCATTAAAGAAAACATTGTTTAAACCGAGGTTTTCTAGATGGAAAGAAAACTCAATAAAATAAACTTTTTAACTCATATCATCTTGCCCACAGTCCATCTACACTACATGTTCTTTGGCATGCTTCTACCACATTCATATATTCCTTCCATCCGCATTTATATCAACACTCTTTTCGTCATTTAATGACAATGGTGATATCAATTTAAATTGTTATTTTAACTTTATCGTTACGGTTGTTTCCTTATTTGTTTTTTTCTTCAAGGGGATTCCCCGTTTTCCATTATTCTCAGACTATGGTATTAGAATTACAAAAAGCAAGACGCTCGCAAAAATATAGCATCTGTTGCAATATTCCCGCAGATCATTAAGCCTTGGTTCCGTAGATACCTTGGCGACTGCCTGACGGCCGTGAGCATAATGTTCCTCAAACAATTTTGATGACCTCGGTGGCGTAGCGGGCGACTTTCCAGCTGAGGTGCGAGAGGTGTGGGTTCAATTCTTGCTGCGGGAGAAATGTTTGCATGTTCTGCGAATATTACGGGTTTGGGTATTGTGTTACCGCGGTACTCTAATATCTGATACCCAAGTAAGAATCCTAGTGTGGAAACATGACTTTGTATGTGGCGGCCATAAGTTAAGCTTGCTTCAACACAGGTAGGGTACTGAGCACTGGTGGACTAGACCACCAGTGCCTAGTGGGTAGCCTTCCGATCGTGAGTTCAATTCCGGTCGTGCACCAATGGATTTTTCTATTCGAAAAATGTATGTGCGCAATAGCGGTACTCTCAAACGGTGATGGAAAATATCGTGAGGAAACCGGCATGTTGGAACCTTAAAAGTTCGAAAACACGTGTAAAGCGCAAGAAAGGAGCCTTTGAGGCGCGCTTTAAATCCTTTTACCACACTGGTTCGAAAGAACTACAAACACGACTTATGTAGTATACATACGTGACGGCCGTCCGCTGACGTCCGCATAGTAAAACAAGCCTTAAGTCCCTTCTTCGTCACAGGAAAGACTTCAAAGCAAATTGCTTTCCAACGGAAGCCAGTAACTTTTAAAATATGCGAAAAACGTTTTTTACGAACAAATGAAAAAGAAATCAACGCGATACGAGCGTAATTACGAGATGCCGTTTGTTTTCGAGTTGTTTGTCGCGAAGTTTGCGCTTTTAACGTCTGGCTAATGTTTGTTTTTGTTGATACTGATACTGTGAGTGCTCGGCTGAGACGCAAGGGACGCGGGTTCGATTCCCGCTGCGGGATAAATGTTTGCATGTTTTACAAATATTTCTTCCAAGTCTGGGTGTATGTATTATAAGTAGGTATTTACAAAAAAGTATATAAGTATACTATCAGCCATCTGGTTCCCATAGTATCTTAATAAGCTTAGTAAGCTTTGCTTAGTTTGGGCCTAGATGGCGCTGTTTTTCGGATATGTGTGCTTTCACATTAAACTTGTTTCACGTTATAAAATATTATGAACTAAGTACTCTTTTTAGGGTTCATAATGAGACATGGTGAGATACAATAAGCAAGTATTCCTAAGGAGGGTTGACGTCAGGTAGGCGGCCGGTCCTAAAACACCTTAGCCAAAACTCTTACATGCACCCCACATAGAGTGGGATAAGGGCAGGAAGTTGATGATAATTTAAGTAGTGATTTTAGAGAGTGGAAAACTTACAGAATTGTGGAGTTATCTATACTTAAAGACTGCAACATACCTGAAATAAGAAATAAAAATTACAACAATGGTAAAAAAGAAACGTTACATAATATTCAAATCTTATTATTTAATACACAAAAACTACAATTTAAAGAATAATACATTTTATTTCATTATATTCTTAAACAATACAGTTGTGTTTGAACTTTAAAATTTAAAAAAAGGCCAAAATAAAATAAACCAAAACAAAAAAAAGTAATTTTAAAAAGAACATAGACAACGTTACACATGTTATACAAAATAATGTTGCGCAATTATATTTTCAAAAACATCACTGCATTTGCCAATATCCCAAATGCAAGTTCTCCAAGCGGAACGTTTATGACTAAAACTTTAACATTTCTTTCAAAATTGGGCTCCGTTGCGAAGAATAGAACCAGCTTATTGTTTTCAATATACTTAAATTGGGTGCATCTTTGCCGTTTCGACAACGCGCAGAGAAGAACAGCTGGGTAACTGCTACGCAATACTAAGGGTAGTACAGTCGGTATTAAAATAATTTCAAATCTTATTGAAAAGCAATATCAAAATACTAGATTAAAGGATTTTGAAATCGTTTTAATAAACTATTCGATAAGGTAGGTACATTTTATGGCTTCTGTTTGAAAAAATATTATTAATACGAAATATAATACTCTATTGTCGGCTAGTGCTCGGTTGAGGCGCAAGGGGCGCGGGTTTGATTTCCGCTGCGGGAGAAATCTTTGTATGTTCTGCAAATATATCTTCCGGGTCTTGGTGTTGTGGTACCATGGTACTCGTAGTTTTTGGTACCCACGACATAGAAAATCGTAGTGTGAGATCAGATATATGATTTGAGAGTATTTGATGGGAAAAGTTGCACACACACGAACTGCAGTTGAGTAAAATCATAAAACAAACTGACATGACACGACGAAGGAACGTTACTAAACAATAAAAATAATTAGGTTAGTGGAGTGATCTAGCTCTTTGCAATATGTGGAAACTAAAGCAATTCTGAGAGCATTGGATTTTATGGGCTCATGAAATATGTCTGTCTAGATATGGAAATACAGAATACTGTAAGTGTGCAAAAGGAAATACTCCCTAATATAGCAACAAGGCACTTGCTCTTAACGGTGAAAAAAAAACATCGATAGTAAATACCAAGTCTTAGACCAAGAATAAGTAAAAAAAAAGCCTTCTTACCTTTAAATAAAATTATTCGATTGCATCCATTGGCCGATTCCAACGGATGACGGAACTATCATAGCAAAATTATATTAAATTGTCGGTCCCGGCTTTTAAGTCGTTAAGCCATGACAGAGGCCTTTAGGCGGCCTAAAAATTCCGTCACAAGAGTTGGCCACGAGCTCATACAAACTTGCTTGCTTTATAGCAAAATTGTTTTTTTTTTGGGAAAAAAGTTATGGCGCCTTTCGACAAATAACACACACACACACACAAACACATATTACTATCCCCTGTTACCAAGACTCTTAAGAGACTGGTTTTCTCAGGGAATACTCACACTGACCCTACTCTACATTCACTAACCTACAATTTTATGTTTTGTAACAAAGTTAGTTTATACTTAGATAAGCACAACATACTTAGACAAGTACTTTTGGATTTATCGTGCCTCGAGGTGGGCGTTACTGGCAATGACTCAGTTTTATACTTTTGCCGTTAATTAATTAGGGATACGGGCGTGATAATATGTATGTATGTATACATCGTTAACACATGTTTTCGTTTTAATTTGTTTTTCTGTTCCATTTAAATATATTCGTATTTGTATAGAAAACTTGAATCATGATCTCGTAAAATCTAGTAGGTAACCTTTATTCATTTCACATATTGACCGAACTGTAGTGTGAAAACTTAAAATGAATAATAATAAATAACGTTGCTATGATAATGAACGGAGATTGTGATATCTTTGCATCATGTGACGACGTCTCTCACTTGTTTGTTATATTAATCTCACTCTCCGACTTCGCTCGCGTTGTATCCGGACAAAGAGTAGCCTATATATTATTCCAGATCATATACTATATATATTCCAAGTTTCATTCAAATCCTTACAACCGTTACGGCGTGATTAAGTCACATCCACACATCCTCACAATCTTTCGCATTTATAATATTAGTAGGATCTCATTAAAACTGCGCTCCCGGTCAAACATAATTTTCCAAGTACAAGAATGAAAGAACAGCTTCAAAAAGAAAGTTACTACTTAGCGAGCTGTACACTCAATTGTCGTAAACTCAACCCAAATATGATGAGCTTTTTCTTTTTTATACCACAAGTTATGATGATATATTTTTATGATAATTCTCCACAGAACACAAAGAGAGAATTTATTAGTGTGAAAATTCCGCAAAGTACACATGTTTGCAGCATGTTTTATTCATTGTCTCCAAACCTGCGACTGGTCTAAATAGTGAGCATTCCTGGCATTCAAACGACCAATCTGTGTTTTATAACATAGAATGCGACCAGCTGCTTTTCTCCCCGAGCATGTCATAAAAGCCGACTAAGGGATGGTATCTTCTCCAACATGATGGACCATCTATATGGGCGATGGGCTGATCACCTGTCACCATGGTTCACCATATCCATCTTGGGACATCTTTGAATCAGAAGTCGCTGCAAGTTTTCTTAAGATTTTAGTTCTAGATTAATTTAGTTTTAGTCCTGGTTGCCTGGAAGAAATAGCATCAAGCGATAAGGCCATCCTTTGCCAGCAATTCTTAGGTTGTTTGCACTAAAGCTGTTTTCATTTTTTTTTCATGTGTGTATTCTTACATAAGACTATAATATTGTAGGCCACAGTTGCTCGCGCCTTCGTTCGGATATTTTTTGAGACAAAAGGTAGTCTATGTTAACCACCAGAATGCAATGTTATCTTCTCGCCAAATATCAAAATCTGTTCAGCGGTTAAGGCGTGAAAAGGTAACAGACACATGGTTACTTTCGCATTTATCAGATTTTATTTTACGATGTATTTAAAGCTGTCGGCTAAGGCTGGAGTGTGGAGTAAGTGTGTGAAATCCGTGCCCATCGTTATAGCCTTTCTGAATTTTGGTTTATTTCGTCTGAAACACTTAAGCGACGATCATTACCAGATACTGTGCTAACAAATTCGACTAAGGAATGTTCCGTAGGTAGTTTACAATAGCACCGTTGTTTTTGCCGAGGACATATAACCTTAGTAGCCTAGTTTAGGCTGATTTTTAAAAATAATAAATTATCAAATATTTGTGGACATTTCACACAGCGCAATCTAGCCCCAAACTAAGCAAATCTTGTACTATGTACATAAAAACTTGTGATACATAATACTACAATACCCAGACCCGTAAGAAATATTTGCAGAGCGGGAGCAGTAGCGGGAATCGAAACCGCGCCTCTTGCGTCACAGCCGAGCACTCAACCGCCACACCACTGAGGTCTTCAAGTATCTATTACAAGTTCGGCGATCGGTCGCGAGGAAAAGACTGCAAGACATTTCACAAGCATGCAAGAGTGCGGTAAATAGTGATGAAATGGCCGTGGCAGCCAGGCGTGTTTATGAGAACCATTTTCATTTCGTAGTTGAGTTACGATGATACATTTTTATGGTAATTTCTCACAGCATAAAGCTAGAATTTATTGGTGTGAAAATTTCAGAGTTGCGCTACACTTGTGAATACATGTCCACGACATGTTTTATTCATAGCAACTGCGAAACAGAGCTGTTTTACGGCGAATTTCGCAGTTAATTTCTAGTCATTCCAGGCGTTATGGCGGAAATTGTGTATATTAGAGGTTCAATGTGCGAGCGAGCAGCGATTGGTATTGGCACAATTAAAAATTCTATCGTTCACCCTGTACCTTATTACTGAATTTTATAATGTAACCTTTAGTAGGCTTAAGAGGTCACTATCGCGTTTAGACCGATTTCGAATCGAATTGAAAGAGATAGCAATACGGATTTCGGGTGTATAAAAGAAAGATAGAGAGAGACCGCGCAAAATATTGAAAATCAAATATTCTGCCAAATTAAATAATTGGCAATTACAAAATGAATCAAAAAACTAGTTTCAAGAACTAAAGAAATAGTTATTATCTACCTATCAAAGTAAAAATCATGAAAACGCGAAGCATGGATATTTCAACATTTATTTAAGCGTGTTTTTTTTCTCTTATCATGATATTTTCCAATTTGAGAAACCAAGGATAAAAGATAATGAAGAATCATTTTCTTTTTGAATAAACACATTCCATTAACTGAGGCCTTAGGCGGCCTAAAAACTCTCAACACGTCACTAGAGTTGGCCATTAGCTCATACGAACATACATATTAACTAACAAAAGAGTTCTACATCGATTTTGGCGAGCAAAGTCCGCTATAGCACATTATTAAAATGAAATATTGGTTATTCGTATTTAATACAAATATATTTATTTGGAACAGAAAACAAATTAAAACTAAAACATGTGTAAACGATACTGACGGCAAAAGTATTAAACTGTGTCGCAGCCAGTAACGCCCTCCTCGAGGCACGATATATCCAAAACTACATAATTATTGTGCTAAGTTAAAAACTAATTTAATACTAAACATGCGTAAAAGAATGTAGGTGTGTATGTATTTAAGACGCCGTTTTTTGAAACGAAAGAGTTAGAGTCCGCGTTAAAAGTCGGGCACCAAGCTGTGTTCATCGCCAGATATTTCTTGGTTTCGCGAGGAACAGGCGCGTTATCCCTTGGTCGATAGAAGGCTCCTGCCTTGCGCCAAGGTGGGTACTAAAACGCTAGTAGGTGTTCCCTGCGCCATCAAGCGCAGCTGACGCCCACGCCGGCGGCGCTGACACCCGCTCTGATCTTAAACGGCGCGGGATTTACGTCTCTATTCCAAACGCTACTCTTTCATAAATCACTGAAGCGAATTCGGAGAATAGTGCTCCAGTTTCCACTGTCTGTTTGTTAAAAACTAGCTGTTGCCTGCGACTTCGTACATTATTTTGTTCCATAATCAATAGTTTTCGCAGCGCACGCCAAAAACTATTTTGGGTTTTCTACCTTGGGTTACAATATTGCAATTTTCTTACGGATCCCTAATTTTTTGAAAATATATTATAGCCTATACTGGTCCCTGATAATGTAGCTTTCTATTGGTGAAAGAATTTTTGAAATCGGTCCAGTAGTTTCGGAGCCTGTTCGTTACAAAACAAACAAACAGAAAATCTTTCTTCTTTATAATATTAGTATGATTTATCTATTTTTTTCTTTGCATTATAAAAACACGTTTTCTGAGCTAATCACAGATGTGTGATCAAGTAACTTCCCTGCTAGACTGGGACTAAAGAAAACACATAGAATACGTCCAGCTGATTCCCTCTCCGAGCATGTCTAAAAAGTTGACAAAGGCGTAGTATCCTCAACATGATGAACCATCTACATGGGAGATGGGCTGATCACCTGTCACCATGGTTCACCATATCACTTTGAATCAGATGTAACTGCAATTATTTTTGTTACCTGTGGCTCTGCTCATCCCAATAGGGATACGGGTGTGATATTAGATAGATAGATAAACTTGTGTATAACAATATCAAATTAAAACAAAACAATAAAACTTAGGTGCTAACAAAAAAAACCAGAAATACACAAACGACAGCCTTATTGCTTAAAGCAATTTCTTCCAGACAGCCTTGGGATGGAGAGGATAGAAAGAAAGAATGGGCTAAACAAATAAAAATATATAATCATATTAATTTATACACCTAAATATTATGTATGTAAATAAATTTTCCTTTGCTTAAAAACGGATTTGCTGAGAAAATATTAGGTGTTTGTTGAAGTTCGAGTCACGGAGTCCACGCACGTGCCTCGTGCTAGCGAGGCTGGGGTCTATTAGCACCCCATCTGGGGTCGAGCGAGTATTATGCGGCCAAACTTGAGCTTAGCGCAGCGTAAGTTTCTTAAGACTATATTGCAGAACTAGTAGAACGCCCGCAGTTTCATTCGCGTAGAGTAGATTGGATGCATCTCGTGTTTGAACAGCCTTGTCACCCCGTCGCACTTCTTTGGTAAAATAAATTCGTTATCAATTTGTATTGAAAGAACCCAAATGAAGTTTCAAACAAATCGGACCACCCGTTAAAAAGTACCCATACAATCTTTAACAATCCCTGCACCCTATTTCGGGGGTAATTTTGAAAATATTTTACCATAGCCTCTTGCGTCGAGCACTCGCCTGCCTCGCCACAAAGGTCGTCATGAGTAGTTAGTTTGAATGAAAACCTTCATCTATAGTTTGCGATCACAAAACATTTTGCCTCGTAGATTTCAAGCATATGGGTTACAAAAGGTAAATTCATAGGCCTTTGTCTCACCGTAGCCATGCATAGACAGTTCAGCTCCGAGCTAATTTCCAACAGTTTAGAACGCGTAAAATAACCGCTAGCCGGCTGTGGAACAATTAATTATTCTGCATAGGGAGCTGCAGTTGCTGGCGAATTATACGCTCTGGATGACAAATAACGCTTACTACTTCCTCGCATCGTGGAGCAGGGCTTTTGTATCTATTTATACACATGGCGTTCTTGATTGATCGTTAAAGTTAAGCAACGATACGCGCGTTCACAAATTGGGATGGGTGATCGCAAGTGGCATTACGAGCTGAGCGCTTCCGTGCTTCGGAGGGCACGTTAAACAGTCGTTAAGCCATGACGCCTTTTAGGCGGCCTATTAGACCCGGAAGAAATATTTGCAGAACATACAAACATTTCTCCCGTAGCGGGAATCGAACCCGCGCCTCTTGCGTCGCAGCCGAGCACTCGCCCGCCACACCACCGAGGTCGTCTTATTATTATCCTCATGTAAAGCTCTTTGTGTAAGATTTTCTACTTGTTTGCCTTTACTTTCTTCCGGGTCTGGGTGTTGTGGTACCATGGTACTCGTAGTTTCTGATACCCACGACACAGGGAATCCTAGTGTGGGGTCAGGACTATGTATGTGACTGTTGGATGTTATTTATTATTTATTATTTAATACTGTTACGTAAAGCGTTCTCAGGCTTAAAGGTATTGGCAAGGCTCGCACATGTGTCTTGTCGATTAATGTAGAAGTCAGCACTCCATCCAGTTAGCTGTTAAGTGACGCGGCTTGTTCCCAAGCGATGTTGTAAACAGTATTGGAAAACTGGAGATAAAAACTGGTTTAAGCGTGTGTTGCAAAAGTTTTGCTTTGAAACAACTTGAAGAAAGGGTTGGAGATTCAATAGTTAGTACGTTTTACATTGATCTTTAAATATAATAAAAGAAGAACCTCTCCAACACGATCGACTAGGTATATGGGCGATGGGTTGATCACCTGTCACCATGGTTCATCATATTCATCTTGGGACTTTGAATCAGGAGTGGCTGCAAGTTTTCTTATGACCTACTTATGGCCACCTCACTATGTATAATAAAGAATCACTGGTTTTTTCAGACTTTCACCACACTAGTGTTTTGTACCTATTGTATACAAGACGAGGTCACGCAGTATCTGTGATTCACAAACGTTTGAATTCGTGCTGGTTCAGAGGAATCTAACAAAAAATCGAAGCAAAGTTGCTATAAAAATATTGAAACTCGGATCATCGAAAAATTCCACATATTTCTAGGTTCTCCAATTCCATGATACGTGTTTTCATTTATTTTTTGCAGTTGCTATCGAATCTAAGCTCGTTGAGATATGCTTCGAAATGCAGAGACTTTATTTGACCAAAGAGTATGTTACTTATTTTAGGACAGTGCTGAGAATTTTTTAGTTTTTGTTTCTTATTTGGTATTTTTCTAGTTCTCTGTAAACTCAAACATTCACTGCCAGGCGTTGGAAGTGTTTATTTTATACATACACCCGGCTACTTCTGACTATAGCAATTTTGCCTGATCGAGCAACCTCGCGCGGCAGCCTCGGGTCACGCACACTTACAACATTTGCCTCGCGTGGCTTTCTCTCGAAGCTAAAATAGCACTACTCCCTGCTAGCAAAACGTAATGTTTAATGCATGTGTTACAATGCAAAATGTACTTAAAATTAATATGGCATTCGTGTGAAATCTCTGCAACAGCCTTTAGTCTGAATATGTAACTGGAAGTTCGGCTATGCGTGATATTCTCTGAAGATATAGTAATGAGTACATGTGAAATGTTCAGCTTCGTGGAATGCTGTGACCGCAACGGGTCTGCACATGTCGTCACTTTAATATGGTGTCTCAGCTCCGCACTGAATATTCTCGAAATTCTTGCCGCACTGCACATTTCGCTATTTGTGGAATTCATTTTCGATTTCGCTTTATTTCTGTAAGATTTAATAATTTTTTTTTAACGAGGAATACAAATCATTTATTTTATTAACATAAATCAAATCACTTTACGAGGAAGCCTTTGAATTATCAGTGGTCCAGCATTATGACACTCAGGCATAATAATAAAAGGCTTTTACATCATTATTTCAAAACAGATTTATTTGTAAAACACAGCAAACGCGCATCAAATACTTCTAGCGCGTTTATAATGATTTTAATGATGATGATAAAACTCAAACAAGAAGCAACCTACAAATATAACAAGTATTTACAAACATCCGAATAACTGACGGAATATCTGACAATCAATGCACAGTCTAAGCTAAAAGTCCGAGAAGCATGGTACTTAGAGGGCATATTCCTCTAATGAAGTTTGTATGAAAAAAACTCAACGCAGACAAAGTCGCGGGGCGTTTCACTAGTTAATAAATATACACAAGAAATGGCTCATCTCGATCAGATTATCCAAAGGTCGTGGGTCCAACCTTCGTGCGCCAATGGATTTTTCTGTTCTTAAAATTGATGTGCGCTATACCAGTAGGAATATCAAACGGTGAAGGAAAACAACGTGGGGATACCAGCATGTTGTAGAACAAAAAAAAATAAGTTGAAAACATGTGTCAGAAGCATGAAAGGACGTGCCCCTTTGAGGTCTTAAAGTCTTTTGCCCACACTGGTCCGAAAGAACTAGTGACATAATAGATATTTCACACAGCGACATCTAGCCCCAAACTAAGCTAGCATGCCTAGTATTATCAGAAGCCAGTAAAACTAGCGGTAAGTGTAGTGCTGTGAAATCGTCCAATGGTTCCCTAGGAATACTTGAGCAGTTTGAGCAGGCGAGCCGATTATCCCGCCGCTCAAGAAGCGGGTAAGTTCGACGCTAAACTGAGAAGTTCGTGCAACAATTAGCTCACAGTAAACTTGAAGCCGTGTAAATTGTGATTTGGGTTTTAAATGGATCCTCAGTATCGTGGTGCTTTGGCGGTTATTGATCTCCTTTCGGTTTGGCTTCTGTTTTACACAAAAATATGAAATGAAATCAAATGAAAAATACTTTATTGCGAACAACAATGTATATTTTTATAAGAAAACGCTTATTGGCAAAAGGCAGCCTTATCGCTTATTGCGATGTCTTCCAGGCAACCAGGACTGGAAATAGTAGTGAAAAAACTGCAAAATAAAGTATCATAATACTTAAACAAGAATAAATTAGGTAGCTTTTGCATTTTACGAGTAATAGGCGAGCAAGGGAGACCAGAAAAGGTAAAAGGCCTTAGTATTTTCTTCACTCTTAATAAGGTTACAATTTTCTTCAGCAAAGTAGCTACATATTTGAGTCCGAATAAGGAAAGAAAAAATTACCAGAGTTTAACTATAGGTACGTAGTTCTGCGGGATTATGCTCGTAGGTACGAACTGGTCGTGAGCGGTGCGACAGGCGGTCGGATTTAACGGGCCATCGGCGATCCAGATCGAGGACTTACTCGCAAGCGGATTCTTCAAACTAGATTTAGTTCGATCACGTCCTCTGTAACACGGTCTCGTGTCACTGATAATGTGATCAAAGGTTCAAGGGACTTACAAAAGGACATTTTGTCGT
This sequence comes from Scotopteryx bipunctaria, assembly GCA_949320045.1. Taxonomy (NCBI): domain Eukaryota; kingdom Metazoa; phylum Arthropoda; class Insecta; order Lepidoptera; family Geometridae; genus Scotopteryx; species Scotopteryx bipunctaria. Next base: position 11,739,054 of record OX439442.1, on the reverse strand, counting down.
ACCCCTTTTATTTGCTTTTATTTTCTCTCCTGGACATGTAATAAATTGATAGACGTGGTCAATACAGCCTTCAAAAGAGACTTAGTTATATTTGCGTCACTAGTTCTTTTGCAACAGTGTCTTGAAAGTAACTGTGTGTATTGAAAGTTTCAGATAAAAATCCATTCACTTAAGAATTCGAGTACCTATTTATTACTTATGAAATGTCTCTGTTTTGTCCTTAAAAAGGATTTTAATGTAATTTTGAACCATTTTTGGCAGTAAATACGAGTATACTGATAGACAGACTTTGTAAACTTTCACAGTTCAAGAAAATATTCTGTGGCGAAACTTAACCTTAGTTCAATTTTGATTTTTCAAAAATGTTAATTTTATTATCTCTTTGATGTAAGATTGAATCTTGGATTGAATATTACAAGAAAGAAGCACGATAAAATAAACTATACAAAAGCAGAAAAGAGGTTCTGTTTGTGCCGTTACCTTTGTCTCGTAGAATACGCAATTCGAATAAATTCTTCACAAACGAATGAACCGCACCAGACTACACAGAAGATGGTATAGTAAATGTACATAAAGATGCGACTAGACCGACGCGAGCTTTGTACTCTAGAAATGTTATTTGCTGGCTGAAGATTATTCGATCAGTTAGCACCATTTCAAAGACATACGACCGTTTGACAGCATTGGATGATCTAGTTATTCTTCAGTCAGTTTGAGCGTAGCTTTATTAAGAGCATGCATTACCGTCGCGTCTAGACCGATTTCCAAAAAGATAGCGCTATGGATTTCGGGTGTGTCAAAGAAAGACAGTGAGACCGCGCAAAATATTGAAATCAAATAACTGGCCAAATCAAATAATTGACAGTTACAAGAATACAGAATATAAAACTACAGAATGAATAAAAAAACTGGTTTCATCAACTAAAGAAATAGTTTTTTCCTACCTATTAAAGTAAAACAAATCTGACAATATGGTAGGGTTCCCGAGATCTATAATCAAAACATACTCAAAACATGGATTTTTTAAGATTTTTTGAATCGTGTTTTTTTTTCTCTTATCGTGTTTTCACTTTGAGACATCAAAGAATAAATGTAAAAATGCCATTTTCTTTTTAATAAACCCATTTCATTAACGAGTTCTACATCGATTTTGGTGAGCAAATCCGCTACTTCTTACTCTTAAGGCAAAAACCCCTTTGCACGCCTACTTGAATTAATACAATAAGAAGGTACTCGAAAATTTCAGCTAAACCAATACAAATTATTGTACTTTAATTATTGTATTATAGTTTGAATGTTACTGTAAGGAAACACATCGAGAGAGGTCTTTTACAAACGAGATTTAGAGTACTGATTTATTTTATAAAACTTGGTAAAACTACTTTGTACTCGACCATGAAAAGCAAATGTTATTTGTATAGCAATCTATGTATGTTAATGAGTTCATCTGTTCACAAGATCTGTGTTCCCTCGTAACTCCTAAACTATTAAATACATTTAACAAATGACACGTCTTGTCAGTAGAAGCTACACGCTCATGTTACCATTTGGTATGACGGTAACATAGTTCTGATCCCACACTAGGATTCCCTGTGTCGTGGGTATCAGAAACTACGAGTACCATGGTACCACAACACCCAGACCCGGAAGAAATATTTGCAGAACATGCAAACATTTCTTCCGCAGCGGGCATCTAACCCGCGCCTCTTGCGTCTCTGCCGAGCAATCGCCCGCCTCGCCACCGAGGCCGTCAAAATGGAAAAAATGGAATCGTTCCGTGTTTGGTATCAACTGAAAGGGCTTGAAGTGTACGTCCTAGAACCATAATTTACTACCATCTACATAGGACAGTTCTAGTATGTATGAACTTGTAAATTGAAGCCTCATTAGGCTAGTCAAGCCCACGGCTCCATGTTTTGACTGAGCCATAAAATACCGCTCGCAAAACAACTCCTTATTACGTTTGTCGTAATAAAATATTTACTTAGGGCCGCAAAGTAAAAGATACGATACATAAACTCGCAAGCGGGCCGCAATAAATTTAAAATCCCGGTTGCATGTAATTATAGGGAAAAAATTGCGAGGCGTAATCCCGGAAGCCGGAATGTAATTTTGGTTTGATATGTATCGTGGAGTAAGTTTTATTGCGTGCATGGACTGGATTTTTCGTTTACGCATTCAATTGCATTGAACGGGGATAAATTGAAACTACTGCATTATTTTTGTCTGTAAAAACGATGACCTCACCACTACTAGCAACCCGCCTCCGCTTCGCAAGGTGCAATATGCAACCATAAAATTGACGATGCGATTTCGAAATTAAATTAAATAAATAAATATTTGTGGACATTTCACACATCGCCATATAGTAGGCTTCTATTTATTACCGAATACGATACGGTTGCAATGTGGGGGAGCCTTAATTCAGTAAGAAACTGATGCAAAGGGCAAACAGGCTCATACGAGAAACTCGTTATGAGCAAAACTTAAATCCCCCACATACTAGTAGTTCAGAAATTTAATCAATTTTCCTTTCATCGCTCCCCTCGTACCTTGTCGGAGTTTAAAGTTGTTGAAGAATTTACGCTAATGATCTCCGCCCACTATTGTATTACCGCAGAATAAATTACAGCAATATTACTACCCGTTCCGTCGTCACACGTCCCGCAAAGAAAAAAATTACAAGCAAACTTTTGACAGAACTTTTTATGGTTACGTACCCTAAGGGTGCCAATGGAACCCTCTTACGAAACCTGTAAGACGCTGTCCGTCCATTCGTCTGTCAGCGTGCTGTATCTCATGAACCTTAATAGGTAGAGAGTTGATCACATACCCGCTATAATAAGAAATAATCAAAATAAATACAAGAAACATTTTTTTACAGGTAGGTACGATGGTACGGGACCCTACCTGTGCGAATTCGACTCGCACTTGACCGATTCTTTTTTGTACGCTTGGACGGACCGGTCACGGAATGTTGTAGTGGGCCGAGAACTAAATAAAAGTCCGTCAAAGCACGTTACGTGCCTCTCCCATCACGGTCCAGCTATTGAACGGAGCAGTGAGCGGAGACCATAACTCGTTGCATGCTCCTCCCGGTTCATTGGACGCGTTTTTCCGCCCATAAAACTTTGTCCCATTAGTACAGGTAATGCTGAGCCGTGGACTCAGTGGGAGAAGTAGGAGACTTTTATTTTAGATTATTTCAGAGGATAACAGCCTTAAGAGGCCACCATGCGATCGGGTTAAGACCGATTTCGAATCAAATTGAAAGAGACAGCGGATTTCGGGTGTATAAAAGAAAGACAGAGCGAGGCCACGCAAAACATTTAAATCAAATAAACCGGCAAATCAAATACTCTTACCTAAGAATTACAAGAAAACTACAAAATGAATCAAAAAACTGGTTTCAACAACTAAAGAATTACTTATTACCTACTTATCTTAGTAAAAATCATCTGAAGATATGGTAGGGTTCCCTAGATCTAGATCAAAACATACGCGAAACATAGATAGATAGATAGAAACTTTTTACTTTGAGGAACCAAAGAAAACATGTTAAAAAAAAATATTTTCTTTTTGAAAAACCGCATTTTATTAACTAAATCTCAGAAAATATTGAATCGAATTTCAAACATTATCCCTTTGGCTGTAAGCTGCATAATGCCCTGAACACTATTTTATCATCATCATCATCATCGCCCACAGGCCGACTTTACCCACTTTTAGGCATAAGCTTCACTCTGCTTGTGTCATCTATCAAAATCTTGTGCTAGTCTACCAATGTTGCAATTTATTGTAATAAAATGTAGATATGTACTTAGAAAGGAATTGATTGTAATTTGTAATCGCTCAATAGCGTTCTTACATTGTCGTATCACAGTATCAATTTCATCCATTTTTGTAACTGAACCTTTCATACAAAAGTTACCAAACACTTAGCCCTTCTAGTAAGGTATCAAGTTCCGCGTCTCTTGTGACCACGCCACACCCGCTTCTTTAATTAAAAATACCTATGGAAGTGCCAAGTTTGCACTAATTGAAACGGAATAAGGAGTTCCAGGTAATTCGCAACCTCCTTTTGTGAGTGCGAACCTAATTCTATTTCCAAACGTAAGTAAAAGAATAAAGTAGTAGAATAATGAAGGCGTAGAAACTATTGCTTATTCTGTGGCGCGATGTTAGATTTCAATTAATATTTCTAGTTCCGTATTTGCATTTGCAAACTAAAACCACTTGCTACAAACAATTATAATAGAAGATACACAGAGCAAACTGAACAAAGCTCCTATCAGCAGACGTTCAACTTCCTGCTAATATTAAGAAGAGGTATGTAAGTTTGTTTGTAAGGGGGAAATCTCTGAAACGAATAGTTTCAAACTAATGAACCGATCCTGAATATTATTTCACTATTAGAAAGCCCTAGTGAAGGCTATTTATACCTCTAATCGAGTGAAACCGGGCGAGCACAGCTAGTGCGGTAATAAATAAACGAGAGATTATTACTGAAGTGTGAAAGGTTGGGATTAATTTCTTGTTTATACATCAAACATTTTGATTTAGCTCATGATTACAGGAATTGGGTAAACGTATTAATTGGTAATAGTGGTATAATTTTACGGGTAATTTTTAGAAATAAAGAACGAAAGGAGGGTTATTCAGAAGCAAGTCCAATTACATTCGTTTAAAAAGTAAAAAAAGTTAAAAGTGAAAAAAACATGTTTCCGCCCGGGATCGAACCGGGGGCCTTCTGCGTGTTAGGCAGATGTGATAACCGCTACACCACGGAAACGTTAGAAGGTAGGTTGAATTTTTCAAACGTTACAAGATATTATTTTCTAAGTTTGTATCGTATTTATAAAGTGAAGGCCAATGTAAAAACAGGCTTATGTAGGACACCTCCATATTATATTAAAATTAATATACGAAGCTCCATTAAAATCAGAGAGTGTAGAGTGAAAGACCACTTCTGTGGCATGGGAGGCGCGTGCTCGGTTGAGACGCAAAAGGCGCGGGTTCGATTCCCGCTGCCGGAGAAAAGTTTGCATGCTCTGCAAATGTATCTTCTGGGTCTGAGTGTTGTACATGTATTTACAAAAAAAAGTATATAAGTATTCTATAATTCTATCAGCCATCTGGTTCCCAAGTAGTTTGGGACTAGATGGTGCTGTGTGAAATCCACAAATACGTATTTATTCGAATTAAGTAGGTATACCTAGATACATTTGGCCACTACTCCCAGTTGTGTTCCCAGCATTTAAGAGCAATAAATTGAGCCGATACCCACCTCAATCATGTCGATGTCAACCGCACCTAGGTCACGCTGTTATTTATACTGTGACCCGACAGTTGACGTCATATTACAACAGATTCAATATCAAGTCATGAATAAAGTAAAACATTGCATTCTATAGATATAGGTACTATGGAATCACTAGGTAGGACAGTGGAATTCGGAATCAATAGGTAAAAAATAATAATAAATAAATATTTGTGGACATTTCACACAGCGCCATCTAGTCCAAACTAAGCAAAGCTTGTACTATGGAAACTAGATGGCTGTTACAATAATTATAAACTTTTTTTGTAAATGCATACTTATAATTCATACTACAGACCCGGAAGAAATATTTGCAGAACATACAAACATTTCTCCCGTAGCGGGAATCGAACCCGCGCCTCTTGCGTCTCAGCCGAGCACTCGCCCGCCACGCCATCGAGGTCGTGAGTTTTAACCAACACTTATGTTTGGAGTTAAAAAAGAATCCCAAAAATGTATACCCGGACGAGATTTGAACTCGCAACCCCTTGGCCATCTGACCAACTGAGCTAACAAGCTAGTAGTTTTTACTAAGAATATTAGTACGAGTATCTACAGAACATGAGACCGGAGCTACGAGCCACATTACTGCTTTGATGGGGCATTAACGTCTGCGTGGATCGTGTCCATTTGTTTGATACCCGGATAAATCACTCGCAAACATTGTCCGCTGAACTCTCACAGATAAACGGATATATGGAGGTTATAAACATCCGGCTAAACGGATAAGAATAATTTTGGAAGTCGACATACGACTCGTAGTATGAGTGGAGACAGTAAAACGTATCTAAGAATCTTACCTGAAATGACACCAATAAAATACAAAAATCCGCATGAAAATCGGTTCTGTAACGTGTTCTCTTTGAGGAAATGTTAACAGACAAACACACAAATAAATAAACATAACCTCTTAGGCCAAACGCATATACCTTCTCCGTTCCGTCGTGGGTAGAAAGTACGCACCATATGACTACGTTTCACTAGTTCATGCAAACCACTCAGACCAAATAAAAAGAAAAGACGGCAGGCCGCGAACAAAAAGTGAAGCCACACAAAACCGTGCTCCTGCATGCAAGTAAACATATACCCTCACGCACACACCTACACTAAAACCATGCTCATCGCTCTCGAGCCGTCGTCTAGTAAACTTAAAATTTAAAAATAGAATTATGCCTTCCCGTGTAGTGAAAACTTGTAAAAACAGCAGCAAATCACATAAAAAGTCCCACGGAATCACTTTTCACTTGTAAGTACTTCAAATAACATCGTTTTTTAAATTATTATACTATGAAGTTTAGGTTACTTGGAACACAAAACCTCAAAATTGGTGCGATGTGTTAGTTTCTTTACGATGTTTTGCTTTACAGTTGAGTACCTACTGATGAGAGTTATTTACTTTTGATGCTGACTGTTCAAGAGCTCTGATGTTGGAATGCGGACATTATATGGTCTATGAAATATCTCGCCTTGGTGTAGTTTTGGCATTAGGGCAGGTTTTTCGGCGCCTATTCGGTAATAATAAATATAGTATATGTACTTGAACAACCCTTTCCTACTTGTCACGTGCAATTTGGTTTCATGCCAAAAATGGTGCGGTATGAGCTTTGGGTGCAAATTTTTTTTCTACGTTCCAATGGAGGGATTTGTCTAAAATAAGTAAGTAATTTCGTATGAGCTAGTGGCCAATTTTAGTGACGGAGTTTTTAGGCCGCCTAAAGGCCTCCGTCGTGGCTTAACGACTTAAAAGCCGAGACCGACAATTTAACGTGCCCTCCGAAGCGCTGAAGCGCTCAGCTCGTAATGCCACTTGCGGTCACCCATCCAAATTGTGACCGCGCACAACGTTGCTTAACTTCAAAGCCATCTGGTGCCCGTAGTGAACTACGCCCGTAGCTTTGCTTAGTTTGGGTCTAGATGGCGCTGTGTGAAATGTCCACAAATATTTATTCATTTTATTTAATTTAATCCGATACCGGGATCGGTGGAGGACCCCAGAATCGCCCGCAAAACACCTGTAAGCAAGAAATACCTTCTAAGGCTGTATTAATCATTTAGTACCTTAGAGAGAAGTAAGCACTCAAAATCGTAGCTGGTATACACCCGCTTTCCTCGTAAACACTCCCTTTGAGACATACCAGAGGGTTTGGACGTTACAAGCGCCCGGTTAGTTACTGTCCGCGTTCTAGATAACCAAAGCTTGGGAGATTGGGAGCCGCCGCCATCTTGAAACTGAAAGCCTTATTTCGACAAATATTTCATCTGAACTTTGGTTTTACATAAGTCTTATAGGATAAAAAGTAGCCTAAAATATATTCCAGAACATAAACTATACGTATTTTCAAGTTTTAGACAGAAGCGCTTGTGGGGTAGCTTGCTTAGACGTTCTTGATTGATCGTTGAAGTTAAGCAACGTTGTGCGCGGTCACAATTTGGATGGGTGGCCGCAAGTGGCATTTCGAGCTGAGCGCTTCTGTGCTTCGGAGGGCACGTTAAATTGTCGGTCCCGGCTTTTAAGTCGTTAAGCCACGACGGAGGCCTTTAGGCGGCCTAAAAACTCCGTCACTAGAGTTGGCCATTAGCTCATACGAACTTACTTACTTAGTTATAGACAAATCCATCCAGCCGTTATGGAGATGAGTAGTAACAAACAAACACACGAACACAAACTTTCGCTTTTATAATATTGGTATTTGATAGTTTTCATACATCACTCAATAAGGAGTAAGTCACAAAGCAAATAAGTGTTTAAAATTACATAACGAAAACAAAACATCGAATTCGACGATGAAACAATGAATTTACTCTATTTACAATGTTGAGCCTGCAGGAATAATTAAAGTCTTATTCGAACAAGCGTAAATAAAGGGTAAATTGAGATGGGTTAATTATTCCAAATAAAATTAAAATTATGAACACGCCTGTTAAATATAACGCTGAATCGAGAACGGAAACTCGGACCAAAGTAAATACTACTAAAAATCGTACTCTTGACGTTTGCCTGTGTTCTGGCTGCTTAGGGTTTCCGCCCACTATCCTGTTCCATAGCCAGACCGTCACCGTTAACGTCTCACCATAAAAAGGAAATGCAGTCTTGTAAATATTTTTTCTTGACAATATTTAGGGTTCCTTACCCGAAGGCAACAGGGCATGACCTTATTACTAAGACTCCGCTGTTCATTTGTCCGTCCGTCCGTCCGTCTGTCAGCGGGCTGTATCTCATGAACCGTTATTGGTAGAGTTGAAATTTTCATAGTGTGTATTTTTATATTACCTATCTATTTTAACTATCTAAAAAAACCGGTCAAGTGCGAGTCGAATTCGAACACGAAGGGTTCCGTACCATCATACATGTACATAAATGTTTCATAAATGGACCCTCCTTTTATTTTTATTATTTGTTGTTATAGCGGCAACAGAAATACACACTGAAAATCTAAACTCTCTACCTATGACGGCCTCGGTGGCGTGGCGGGCGATTGCTTGGCAGAGACGCAAGAGGCGCGGGTTCGATTCCCGCTGCGGAAGAAATGTTTGCATGATCTGTAAATATTTACCATGGTACCCCATGGTACTCGTAGTTTCTGATACCCACGACACAGGGAATCCTAGTGTGGGGTCAGGACTGTGTATGTGACTGTTGGGTGTTGTTGTTTGTTTGTTTATTACGGTTCATGTGATACAGCCTGCTGACGGACGGACGGACGGAAAACGGGGGCTTAGTGATATGTCCCGTTGTTACCCCTTGGGTACGGAATCCGTATTAGTCCAAGTATGAATCCAGTTTGTGGAGTGTAGGTACGTTGTAAATGCACGGAGAGACTCCAGATTAAATTACAGTAAGCTGCAATCCGAAATGAAATTATGCGGAAGCAGTGAGCGTTGTTTCTGCACCGAGGGAATCAGCGCGCTGAGCACCGGTTCCTAAGCTTATCACTAGCAGAACGGTGAAGGAAAACATCGCCACAGCTAGTGCTGAATGTTTAAGGTCGAATCCTTGCTGGTAAGTAAAAATCCGGTCGAGTGCGAGCCGTAGCGGGAATCGAACCCGCGCCTCATGCGTCCCAGCCGAGCACACGCCCGCCACGCCACCGAGATCGTCGGATAAAAGATATGTATTTTGTTGTTATGTAGAGTCAAATCACTTCAAAATTATCTATTTGTGATTTGAATTCTTAGTAACTAATCCCACACAATTGAAGGGAGATAGTGGTTCTATTATAACTTTATTAACAGAAAGAAACTTACAACTATTACAAATATAATTTACAAAATACAAAAGCAACAGTCGGGCTATCTAAAGGTCGTTGCCAGCGGTCTATAGATAGCTCACCTGATCATCAGACGGTGGAAGCGTGCCCAAGACGCTGGCCGCATTGCCACGCTGAATGGCAATACTGATCCGATAGTGGTTACTGATAGTGGTTCTTAGTTAATTGTGCTAACTAGTGCTGACCTAAGCTTTAGTTTTGTTATAATTTCTGTATGTTTAATGGGTTTGCTGTAGCGAGAAGTGGTTAGTTGGCCGGCGTGCATTTTGTACGGAATGTGCAATATTTTTTACTTATAAAATAACTAGCTGCCACCTACGGCTACGCTCGCGTACTCAGATAAAAAGTAGCCTATATGTTATTCTAGCACAAGTATTTTGTATATTTCAAGTTTCATTCAAATCCTTTCAGCCGTTTAGGAGTGATTGAGGCACAAACATCAAAACATCCTCACAAACTTTCGCATTTATAATATAAGTAAGACGTACAATATTTATTTTGCATTTATTCCGCTATTCGATACCATGATAATGAGACGTAATGAATGTAATGAAAGACAATGAAGCTAATGAACTATGTCAGGATCGTAGTAAATGGATATCCGTGACCTCTGCCTACCCCTATGAGAAACAGGCGTAATTTTATGTATTGTATGATACCATGATATATGTACAGGGTGTCCCGTAATGAATGGATAATCCGGTAGGTACTCGTAGGGTGTGCCACGGCGGGCCCAAAAAAAAAAATAAAAAAAAAAAAATTCCACCTGTTCCGGAAAATGCGACACTTTGAAAACAAAAAAAATGCTGCCTATCATAACATTATTGGCCACTGCAACGGCAAATTAAGGAATTAATCGTGAGTTTTTTTTGTAAAATGTTTCTAAATATTGGGCCTTGCCGACGTGCTACTTAAGTCATACGTAGCTATTGCAAGTTTTTTTTTTTCAAAGTGTCACATTTCCTGAAAAGTTGGAAACTATTTTTTTTTCGGACCCGCTGTGGAGCCCCCAACGAGTACCTACCGGATTATCCATTCATTACGGGACACCCTGTATATCATAGGTATATATTATATGGTGTATATATAAATTAAACGCGCCTTTTAAGGAAAATGAGTAAGACTTTAAAGAATAAAAGATCAGTACAGCCCCAAGCCCCAAGAACACTGTTAACTTGAACAAACTTTGAACAAGTTAGCAGTGAAAGTGAAATAAGTAGAGCAAGAAATCTATACAGTGCTTGCAACTTATATCAAAAGATGCAATTTATATCGAATCTTTTTTAGATTTTCCTCAAAAAACTCTCGCTTTATTAACATTTCCAGTTCAGAAGTTCGAATATTCCGTCATTTTTCTCAACAGGAAAAACATCTGCCATAACGTATGCAAAAGCACGTCCACAAAAAAATGACATTTGCGATCCCCTATCGTATTATATCTCATACTCGGAACACTTCGATAAAGAAAATAAAAACCATAAAAGGTTCCGTATTCGAAATAACCATCTCTTATCAACCTTACGGCTTTAGAAATAAGGTTGATTGTAAATTGCATGTCTTTAGCTTAAACGAACTGATTCTGAAATGGGTACAGATTGAACATGCATTCAAAATCACAGCAAGCGAAATATTGAAGGCAGAAGAAAAACTCAAGTGGCAGCTTTTCCCTGAAAAGTCTCTTATGTTCTAAATTAAAAAACAGCCTATAAGTATAAATAAATAATTGAGGACATTTCACATAGTGCCATCTAGCCCCAAACTAAGCAAAGCTTGTACCATGGGCACCAGATGGCTGATAGAATACTTATATACTTTTTTTGTAAACGCAATCTTATAATATATAACACTACAACACTCAGTACCCGGAAGAAATATTTGCAGAACATACAAACATTTCTCCCGTAGCGGGAATCGATCCCGCGCCTCTTGCGTCTCAGCCGAGCACTCGCCCGCCACGCCACCGAGGTCGTCAAGACTAAGAGATGTTCAAAGTGTTTCTTCGAATAGGCTTCTATTATGGAACAATACCACAACGCAACATTAACTCGATCAATCCCGTTACACGACACTGATTAATCTGAAACCGTGTGTTAACTAATGAATTACGTAATAGAATACATAATAACACGATAAACGCCGTTGCAAATTAGCTTTATAGACAACTAGCAGCCGCCCGCGGCTTCGCTCGCGTGGTACCCGGATAAAAAATAGCCTTTATGTTAATCCAGCACATTTACTATGTATATTCCAAGTTTCATTCAGATCCGTTCAGCCGTTTAGGCGTGATTGAGGCACAAACATCCAAACTCACAAACTTTCGCATTTATAATATAAGTAAGATTATCGGCCTCGGTGGCGTGGCGGGCGATTGCTCGGCAGACGTAAGAGGCGCGGGTTCGATTCCCGCTGCGGAAGAAATGTTTGCATGATCTGTAAATATTTCTTCCGGGTCTGGGTGTTGTGGTACCATGGTACTCGTAGTTTCTGATACCCACGACACAGAGAATCCTAGTGTGGGGTCAGGACTATGTATGTGACTGTAGGGTGTTATTTATTTTTTATTTTTATCGGCCTGATATAAACTCACTGCTAAACTAAGGCGTTTTACTATCTATAGTAGATGATTTATACAGCCAGCATAAGGCAACTTTTACCTTCACAGAAGGGACGCTGTAGTGCCCGGGACGAATTAAGATGGAGTAGGCTTGCCCAGCACCTATTCCATCCTCTCAGCTTTTATAAACATGATTGTAAAGGGATCATTTTCCAAAAAAATAGCCAAGGGTGGTTTCTTGCCTGTATCTTCCACGCTTGGGTGCGTTACGAAAAGGTGTAAATGCAACGTAGATTTAAGACGTGTCCAAGTGATCCCAGTGATTTTAAGGAATAAATTTTTTTGAATTTGACTTTCTCAGCTTAGTCGGCCTTGTCCACATAAAAGACATGGTCAATACGTGCGGAGCTGACTAAGCCGCGGGTTTTCTCACGATGTTTTCCTTCACCGTTTGAGAGTAATGGTATATCGCACGTAAAAATATGGTGGTCTAGTGATAGTGGCCTTGCCTTCCGATCCTGAGGTCGTGGGTTCAAATCCGGTCGGGCATATAAAAAATTATGTGCGCTATACCGGCATGTAATATAAACTAAAAAGTTCGAAATCATGTGTCAAGTGGATGAAAGGAGCTTTTGAGATGCACTTTAAGTCCTTTCACCACACTGGTTCGAAAGAACTAGTCACACAACTAGTAGTAGTAGTAGTATTTCTTTGTCAATCATTGATGCTTTGATTATACACCTAATCAAAGCATCGATGCTAGCACTAGACCATCAGTGCCATTTTCTATTTTTGTTTCGAATAAAACTTTTGTACAATATCCGAATATCCAATCCGTGACTTCAAAAAGCCCAAAGGGGAACAATAGGCTTTCTAAATGTTTATTTCTACATACATGTCCGTTTGTCAGTAAACCTCACGAGGATCTGAACTGAAGCTTTAAGCCTCACATCATACAGAATCTAATTCATTGTAAAAAAGACTTTATTGCCTGGACTTAAGGTTCAACCTATAAATAATACATCAAAACGCACAAAGTCGCCATTCGCTTGTCTTTTTGAACGCTTTGTTCTTTTAAACTACGCAACGAGTTTTGATATGGTTTTCACTATAATTTCTACCGGAATTTCTACGAAAGCACTGGTGGTTTAGTTGGTAGTGACCCCGCCTTCTGATCCTAAGATGGTGGGTTCAAATTTGGTCGTGTACCATTTTCTGTGCGAAAAATTTATGTGCGCTGTACCAGTACTCTCAAACGGTGAAGGAAAACATCGTGAAAACAGAAAAATCCATTAGTGCGCGACTGGATTTGAACCTACAACCATAGGGTCGAAAGGCGGGGCCTCTGCCATTAGGCTGTCGTGCTCTCGACCTTTACTTACAAAGACATTTATCTATTCTCTTCTCACAGTTTTTAAGGGTCCGTACCCGAAGGGTGTCAACGGGACCCTATTACTAAGCCTCCGCTGTCCGTCCGTCCGTCCCTCTGTATTATGAAGAGAGTTGAAATTTTTACAGAGTGTGTATTTCTATTGCTGTTATAACATCTTACTTAAATATGCGAAAGTTTGTGAGGATGTTTGGATGTTTGAATGTTTGTGCCTCAGTCACGCCTAAACGGCTGAACGGATTTGAATGAAACTAGGATTATACATAGTACATGTACTGGATTAACATATAGGCTTTTTTTATCCGGGTACCACGCGAGCGAAGCCGCGGGCGGCAGCTAGTCATATGAAAAATAAACTAAAAGAGGGCCTTATGCAAGAAAAAAAAAATAATGTACGATGGTACGGAACCCTTCGTTTGACTTCGACTCGCACTTGACCGGTTTTTTGTTTTGAACTTTTTGTTTTGCCTTTAGGTCTGTGGACGAAAATGGTGACCTGTGCCTTTGCCAATTAAAATTGGGCTGTATTTACTAGCACTAGGGTTGATTATCGCTTGGTCACTTACAACGTCCTACCGCAGATAAAACTCATCTCTAGTAAAGATGTCTACGTACTTGTATCCGCAATTTACGAAGCGTTTTGGGAAGAATTATTCATTCCCGATGACATAGGTTGACCAACGGTCCCCGGTCTACTATAAAAACGCTCTGATGTATGGGATGGCCACAAAAACGAAAGGATATCATGAAATGGGTCAACTAGCAAAGGTCTCCTTTCATAGGCGTACTTGGCATTTGTTTAGGGGTGGGGCAAAAGTAAGAAAACTCGATATGTAATTGAAATTATAGTATAATAAATAGTATCATCAAACTCGCTGTACCCACGATTAGGCTAGATATAGTTAACAAATCATTTACATTCATTATTATATTATACTAGCTGTGCCCCGCGGTTTCACCCGCGTTTTCTCACAGGCGGCCAGCAAGCGCGGCCTCCTCGTCTCGCCCGCCGCCGCGCCGCCAGCGTCTCGTCTTGCTTGCATCAAGCGCGCGTGGATTTCCTTAGCAGAGTTATTTTAGAAATGTATTTATTATACTCTTCAAAGATATTATACTTACAATAATCAACAAATATATTTCGAAAAAGATTATTACAGGATTTTATGTTGATAAAAAACTCTATGGCCCATAACTCATTAATATGTACCAACTCTTAACATCTTACACACGTGATAACTTTTAAACGAAATATCCGATTGAGATGAAACAAAAAGTATTTTACTTCTACATAAATACTCTTGATAACATAATGCTTAATTTCGATAAATATTAATATTACGATACATATTTAACGTAGTTTTTTTTTTCTTCAGACGATTTAATAATTATTTTGAACACAAAATCGGTTATTGTGATTAAACCATGATAGCTAGATATATGTTCTCGCGGACTTTTTTGTAGGTTCTAATGGGATCTACAAACCCGTAGTACATCATTTTGTTCTATTGCCAATAGTTTTTGCAGCGCACGCAAAAATAGGTTTTCGATTTTACACCTTGTGTTACAAAATAGCAATTTTATTACGGATCCCTAATTTTGAAAAAAATAAAACATAGCCTATAGCCTTCCTCGATAAATGGACTACCCAACACTGAAAGAATCATTCAAATCGGACCAGTAGTTCCAGAGATTAGCGCGTTCAAACAAACAAACAAACAAACAAACAAACAAACAAACAAACAAACAAACAAACAAACAAACAAACTCTGCAGCTTTATAATATTAGTATAGATTATTACTATAGGCGGCAGCCGCCCGCGGCTTCGCTCACGTACCCGGATAAAAAATAGCCTATATGTTAATCCAGTACATTTAGTATGTATATTTCAAGTTTCATTCAAATCCGTTCAGCCGTTTAGGCGTAATTGAGGCACAAACATCCAAACATCCTCACAAACTTTCGCATTTATAATATAAGTAAGATTATTATTATTAATCCTCTCTATTTGACCAAACCATTTTAACATGCCTTTCTTAATCTTCTTTCACTCCACATCGCTCTCTTATCACGCTATTTCCCACTCACTCTCATTTTTATATTATTACTAGCTGCCGGCCGCGGCTTCGCTCGCGTGGTACCCCGATAAAAAGTATGTTATTCAAGCACACGTACTATGTATATTCCAAGTTTCATTCAAATCCGTTCAGCCGTTCCGGCGTGATTGAGGGACAAACATACAAAAATTTCGCTCACAAACTTTTACATTTATAATATAGTAGGATACATTTATCAATAGTTGCACTCTATCATCATCATCATTTTAGCCCGTTTTCGCTCACTGGCCTTATCTTTATTACGCCATTCTCTCCGATCCCTCGCGAATCTCATCCACTGGTTTCCGGCTATGTTCACGCTGTAACATGCTAACATGGCAAAATACCTTGTTTGTTTCTCAATAATTAGTATCTGCAACACGTATTATAAGCAATAAACTTTTACTTTACTCTACAAGGTAAGGTGGAGGGTGGGGCAAAACGGTGAAGGAAAACATCGTGAGGAAACCCGCGGCTTAGTCAGCTCCGCACGTATTGACCATGTCTTTCCTGTGGACAAGGCGGACTAAGCTGAGAGGATGGAATAGGTGCTAGGCAAGCCTACTCCATCTTAATTCGTCCCGGCATCAAGGTAAAAGTTACCTCCTGACGCTGTTCAATTTGAACAGCGTCAGGAGATAACTTTTACCTTCAAAAACGGGATGATGTAGTGCCCGGGACGAATTAAGATGGAGTAGGCTTGCCCATCACCTTTTAAGGCCTTTTACCATCTTTAGTAGATGATTAAATCATCTACTAAAGTTTTTTGGGGCAAAAGTCCCACCTTGCCCCACCGCGAGTACGTCCAGTCTCCTTTGGTTTTGCAGTAAGTAAAACATACGATAGTTGGTATTTATTACGGCGAAGTCAGATTAAATACTTTAGGAACTGTTTTTAGATACGGCTTACGTTTGAAACAATTTAATTGAAAGTTTACGCGGCTGACCCCGGCTTTGTTGTTTCCAATTTACTTTGCAATGGGCCTACTTTATTATAAGCTTGTATTACACCGAGGTTACATTTCAGTGAACTAATCATTTCGGATTTATATTCAATCGGATTAAATTTAAAGGATATTGTGTATTAATAAGTATGCAAGTCATCAGCCACCAGCCATCTGGTGCCCATACTAAAAGCTTTGGGGCTAGATTGCGCTGTGTGAAACGTCCACAAATATTCATTAATAATATTAATCTTACTTATATTATAAAATTGAAAAGTTTTAGTTTGCTTGAAATTACCGACGTAAAGCTCAAAACGCAACGATAGCGCGTACTAACTTTACCTGTGCTGCCATCTAGTACGAAAGTTTGTAACGATGTTTGGATGTTTGTGCCTCAATCACGCCTAAACAGCTGAACGGATCTGAACGAAACTTAGAATATACATAGTACATGTACTGGATTAACATATAGGCTATTTTTTATCCGGGTACAACGCGAGCGAAGCCGCGGGCGGCAGCTAGTATCAACTAATTCATGATTTTTCCTTCAACAAATATACTGTAAGAAGAAATATTTGCAGAACATACAAACATTTTTCCCGTAGCGGGAATCGAACCCGCGCCTCTTGCGTCTCAGCCGAGCACTCGCCCGCCACGCCACCGAGGTCGTCATAATACTAGTTTTTGGGTTTCCGCTCTTCAAATTATTTACTGTATTGCTGTGATACCATTTTTATTGCGAACCTGATGTGACTAAACAATAACACTGCTTTCAATTCTTGACGCTCCCGTACAAAGTTACCACCGCAGGTACAAAAGTTGAAGCAAGAAAACGCACTCCGTCCACACATACGTATATAGAACATAATTTACGATTCAGCAGTAACATGTGCGCCAAGTAACTTGGATTTAATCTACGCCCGAGCACTGTTTCTTCATTATAAAACCACTAATCCCCAGAGGAGTTTGTTGAAAGCTTGGTCTAGCGGACGTCAGTGTGCGCCCGTTAGTACCCAGGACATGTCTCTCTAAACAACAGAATATTTTTTATCAAAACTTCTAGCTGCCGTACGCGGCTTCGCTCGCGTGGTAACCGGATAAAAAATAGCCTATATGTTAATCTAGCACATCATCATTGGCCTTTACACATTTATTATAGATGATTTAGGTGGCATCAGGTTACAGAACAATGAGAGTTAGAGCACTTTTTTCGTGACTAAAAAGGCCTACTTATATACAATCCAGCACATGTACTATGTATATCCCAAGTTTCATTCAAATCCGTTCAGTCGTTTAGACGTGATTGAGGCACTAACATACAAACATCCTCACAAACTTTCATATTTATAATATAGTAAGTAGGATTCATTCATAGCGGAGTTTGTTAATGCTTGGTTTCCAAGCGGACGTCAGCGAGCGGCCGTCAGGACCAAATTTAAACTGCACGAAGGCAAAGTTTGTGCGTGTTTTTGTTAATAAACTATACAGCTAAAACTATGAAGCTGATTCGTGATTTATTCTTCTGATTGTATTTAATTTTCTCTATTATCACAAACCATAGATTACACTGCAAAACTAGTTAACCGATTATCTTTCTAGATGCGAACTACTAGTGATTAGGTGGAGTAAGTTCGTATGAGCTAGTGGCCAACTCTTGTGGTGGAGTTTTTAGACCGCCTAAAGGCCTCCGTCGTGGCTTAACGACTTAAAAGCCGGGACCAACAATATAACAAGGTGAATACAAAGATCTTGGTGAATTCTTTATTAATATGAGCGAACATGAACGTTCTTTGATTTTTTGCTGTCTGTCAATTTAACCTCCCGGGAAACCAAGGCTTAACTCGGAGTTCGCTAACACACAAACGAACTTGGCTGAAATATTGGTTATGAGTAAATGTTACGCTTTAGCTTATAAACCCAGGATAAATAATTTATCAGGTGCGGTAATTGGGTTGGGAAGTTCAGCTCGGGCGTGCGTGATACAAAATTATGATACTGTTTAAGGCAAATGAAAATTCTTTGAACAAAGAAAATAAACAATTGCACAATACACAAATGTACTTGCTTCTCTGCTGCTTCTCTCCCCGAGCATGTCGTAAAAGTCTACTATGGAATAGATCTTAGAATCCTTTCCAACATGATTGACCACCTATATGGGTTGATCGACTGTCACCATGATTCACCAAATCTATCTTAGGACTAAATCAAAAGTGGCTGCAAGTTTTCTTATATTCACATAAGTGGTCCATCATGTTGGGGAGGATACTATCCCTTAGTCGACTTTTACAACATGCTCGGGGAGAGAAGCAGCTGAACGCATTCTATACTTTTCTTTACTCCCAGTCCAACAGAGAAGTAAAGAATTTCTCCCCTATTTTAAGTCTATACTTATATGGAGCTAATTATAAATGCGAAAAAACTCTGTCTGTCTCTTATCTTTTCACGCTTAAACTGCAAATTTTGATGATATTTGACAAGGAGAATCCAATCCAAGAACAACAATCCATCCCGGGGAAAGACATAGGCTACTTTTTATCCTGTAAAACGATCCCAAAATGGAAAAAGGATAAATAAGATAACGCATAAATCCTTCTTAGATATTAATTTAAAACAAGACAGTTAATTTGACATTTATAAAATTTTGACAATTGACAATGTCATTCATATCAATCGGGTCGTCAGCAGCTCTCTTTTTCTTGCAGGGCTGTGAGTAAGGGCCTCTAGCTGGTGCTATAAACATTTTTTGTTGCGCATACAACGTTGCGGGTCACAGCTAGTACAAAATATAATGTTAAATAGTTAGCTAATATATATTCGAACCGTAGGAAGTTATCGTCTCATCTGTAACATATATGTTTTTAACTCTATGGAAAGACCCGCTACGATAAATGGCTTTTATTCATAAACATTAAATATTCCGTGGCATCCACCGAAAATTCATAAAAATACAATGACGATGCCGCAGTTTTATCATCCAGTCGTATACAAGTATACTCCAGTATACAAATTGTATAGGTTGTATAGGGGAGTATACAATACAGGATCTTTGTCCGAGTGCACTGTTACGTATTGCATATTCATAGGGCTTTGTGCAAAACAAAATGGCCAGTTATTGTGATCCGAATGTGTTCCGCGTCAGGGGTACTAATGAACTTATGGCAATCGGCATATTTTTATGAAAATAGAGAGTACTAGCTTTTCTATGTTAGTTTTCTAGGCTTTTCTAAGCTAGTTCTATCAGCCATCATTCAAATACGTGGTTAGCATTTTGCGCAATTTGCATTATTTAGGGATAGTATCCTATCCAACATGATGGACCACTAATATGGGCGATGGGCTGATCAACTGTCACCATGGTTCACCATATCCATCTTAGGCCTTTAAATCAGGAGTGGCTGCAAGTATTCTTATGTTTACTTGTGGCTCTGCCCACCCATTAGGGACACGGGCGTGATAATATGGATGTATTTATGTATTATTTAAGGATGTAAGGAAAAAACAACTTTTTACAATAAAGATCTACAGTTTACAATATCGCTGTGTTGTCCTTCTTACTTGAAAATCTCTTTTAAAATCTGTCAAAAGAGGGAAAATGCTGAAATTTCTTCTTTTGCTATAGACACAATCAGTGACAGAGTCAATTTAAACACTGTTTAATTCAAGTAAAATTCGTAAGGCCGTGACTGGCAGACGGCTTAAATAACTTAAAATATTAAATCAGTCTTATATTACGAAATCCCTAAAGGTTAATATAAATTTGTTTGACTTTAATTAAACTTCACGAACAAACCTTCGATAAACTCAACAGCACTTACCTGGAACAATACAAATTGTAATTAAAGAAAGCAAATCTATTTTCTTTGAAATAAAAGCTTATTTCCTTTGATTTAGAATTTCAGTTTTTAAAACGGTTCTTGTAATCAGTATAAGAAAGGAACAAGAGTTTATAATATAACCGTCTTTGAAAAAGGAGGTTCTAAGTTCGGCCTTGTCAGGTTGTGGGTCCATCCATTTTATGTGCGCTATACAAGTACTCTCAAACGGTGAAGGAAAACATCTTGAGGTAACCCGTGTCTTAGTCAGCTCCGCACGTATTGACCATGTATTTCCTGTGGACAAGGCCGACTAAGTTGTGAGGATGGAATAGGTGCTGGGCAAGCCTACTCCATCTTAATTCGTCCCGAGCACTACAGCGTCTTGTTTGTGAAGGTAAAAGTTGCCTCCTGACGCTGTATAAATCATCTACTGAATACTACGGGCCAGATGCGTTAAGGTTGTATGCCTCAATCACAGCGTAATGGTAGAAGAAAAGAAGAAGACGGGGTAGTGGTTGAACGAATATGAATGAAACACATACTTAGCTCCGAACTTGAAAAAAGTTCTCGCAGTTCGATTGATCGGACATTATTGTCGGAACACTTGGCTATAGCTGGAATAACGTCTTTAGTACGATATATAATGGCGTATCAAACCGGACAGAATGCTTTTAGTACGAGTACGCATCTATCTCATACTTTACGAGAGCTTACGTCAAGGCTAAACCCTTCCATAAACTAGTTCGTATAAGGTATCAATATTATTTTTTATTAACAGAAATAAACTAACAACAATTTTTTTTTATTTTTTACAAAAACAAACTATAGAAACATTAAAAACTTTAAGGTAATCAGTATAATAATAAGAAATAAAAATGAGCTCAGTTTTTTTTTACAACAAAATACAAATATAATTTACCAAATACAAAAGCAACAGTCGGGCTATATAAAGGCCGTTGCAAACGTTCTATAGATAGCTCACCTGAGCATCAGACGGTGGAAGCGTGCCCAAGACGCTGGCCGCATTGCTACGTTGAAAAGAAATACTGATCCGTTGAGTCAAATAAGAGCCAGCTCTTGGATCGCGCATCGCTTCAACCTGAAAGACTTTTGTAAACGCGGTGGGCACCCGTGCCCCACGCACCTAGGGTCTCGACCCCAAAAGGCTCAAATACCTAATCAGTTTAAATCGGTATAAATTTACAATTTTACGGTGACATTACAACAAGCTTATGTGCTTCAAGTAACTTGTCACTTTTATCCGGGTACGTCGCGAGTGGAGTCGCGGCCGTAAGCTAGTACTTTATAAGCAAGAAATGTTCATATGTAGTTCAGGGGCACTATCAGTCTCCGAGATTTATTGATCACTCAAGTAGAGAGGTTCTTATCGTAAGTGAATACGATGTTAGAATTTTCGGAAATATTTACTGTTATTTTTTCAGACTAAACTCGCTAGCGACTTCACTCTGTTCTAAAGTGAGAAGAAGAAAAATGAACATTTTCTGATGAACATAACTGTATTACAAACTTCACTAGTACGAATACTGTTTTTATTTTATGCGAAATAAAAACAATTTCGTCCAATTTGCATCTAAAATTCCTTTTCACACGCTTTCAGGGTGGGGAATGCCCGAATTAGATTATTCTAAAAATTCAGATAGCCATTTGGAACATAGCAGTATCACGAATATTGTGCGCCTCGACAAACTTCGCGCTTCGTATGAAAACCGACGTTGTCCGAATATTAGATAGGATTTTTTTTATTTAGTTTAATAACAAAATTACCAGCTGAAGATCCATAATACCAGTGGGTATCATGGATCATAATACCCATATCATGATCATAATCCTTTCACACACCGGTTCAAAAGATCTAGTGACACGACTAGATAGACTAGATAAACTACCATCTATAGTAGATGATTTATACAGCATCAGGAGGCAAGTTTTACCTTTACAAACGGGACACTGTAGTGCCCGGGACGTATTAAGATGGAGTAAACTTGTACCTATTCCAACCTCTCAGCTTAGTCGGCCACAGGAAAGAAATGGTCAATACGTGCGGAGCTGACTAAGCCGCGGGTTTCCTCACGATGCTTTCCTTCACCGTTTGAGAGCACTGGTATAGCGCACATAATTTTTTCGCATAGAAAAATCTATTGTTACACGACCGGATTTGCACCCACGACCTTAGGATCGGAAGGCGGGGCCACTACCAACTAGACCACCAGTGCTCTCAGGACGAGATCTGCCACGACTAGATAGATAGTGGGACTATCGTATCAAAGATCGTAAACTTAAACGCAATCTACATAGCAAGCAGCAAAGCCTTCAACTTATTAAATTAAACAATACCACTACTCTTATCTCGGCCGACCATTAAAACTTGGCCCACTAGCTGTGACAACGCTAATTGGTCCCACTGACTACTTTGCTATAAATTTAAAGTTATTTTAAACTTGTCCGGGATTAGTTTGCTTAGTTCGGTGTAAAATCATTTTGTTATACAAAAAGTTATCTTACCATTCTCAAAGATAAAAAGTCTAATTTAAAATACAATTTAACCTACACGAAGTCAATTTTTTTGGAAATAAGCGTAGCAATATTAGATTTTTTATCTGTGGAAGCTTTTGATGTCATTTTAGTACACAATAAAATTCAAAGCAAAATCGCTCCGCGAGTTCGTAGA
Organism: Scotopteryx bipunctaria; assembly: GCA_949320045.1. Taxonomy (NCBI): domain Eukaryota; kingdom Metazoa; phylum Arthropoda; class Insecta; order Lepidoptera; family Geometridae; genus Scotopteryx; species Scotopteryx bipunctaria. Next base: position 11,715,981 of record OX439442.1, on the reverse strand, counting down.
CTACAATGCGTCATTTTGCTCATTGTGCTGGTACATGCTCGTTCGTACAGTTCGGGCTGATTATGCGAGAATTACATTTACACTCCGAAGTGCACCTGAACTCGCCTGTTCCGTATAGCACATTGTAAGGCTTTCCTAATTCATCTGTGGTACAATGAGTTTCCCAGACTATAGTCTGTGTTCGCACTTAGAAGTCTCTAAGCACTTTAAATGCTTTGAATTTTATTGTGATACGTAAATGTCATCAAAAGCTTCCACAGATAAAAAATCTAATATTGCTGCGCATGTTTTAAAATAAAAATTCTTCGAGTAAGTTAAATTGTATCTAATATACAATTTAACGACTGTTCTTTCTAATATTATAAATGCAAAAGTGTCTGTGCGTTTGTTGGTGTCTTAGAGCAATGGATCGACATGATGTCCGGGATCGAGATAGTTTAGGATAAGGATAATAATGATGACTACAATTGTTCGAATAAAGAGCGCTGGTGATCTACCCCGCCTTCCAATCCTAATATCGTGTGTCCAAATCCTGTAGCGCACCAAAAAATTCATGTGCGTTAGACTAACTCAAACGGTGAAGAAAAACATTGTGAGGAAATCGACATTGTCGTAGAAGCTAAGTTCGAAAACATGTGTCCTGTGAAAAAGCCTTTGAGAGGTTCGAAAGAACTGGTGACACGATTAATACAGTAGAACCAGTAGCGTACTCTGTTTCTTAATTCCCCGTAAAGAAGACGTCTTCAAACATTTCACTAAAATATTCCAAGATGAGTGAGTGCCGCTTAACTGCGAGCGTCGACCCCGCTTCTCTATTTTGTATACATAATTGCCTCTGTCACTTGCATGCAGTCGCTTCTGAGTTAGATAATATAGCATACAAAACAGGAACATAAAGTAAAAAATTATAGCCCTTCATCCACATTCATATCTAATAGGTCACAGGCGCTACTTTCAAACTGGAGTAAACTGGAAGGGATACACCACCTAAGGCAATAGGAGAGGAACTGGATCCACCATCGAAGTCGCAGAACAGGTGCTCAGTTTTTGTTCTGCAGCTCTTCAGTCCGTCATTCTCCAGTTTCTCTTGCCATTTTTCCAGTCTACTCTGCACCTCAAGTGGATCATCCGACAAGAACAATGTCGTCGCCGAACAGCAATTAGGAAGCATCCTATTGAGATGATGCAGGAGCTTGTCTGATGTCAACGCATCCATTACCAGGAGGAACAAACATAGCGTAACATTTTATGTGACTGTTCAAAAATCTGGTGTCAGCGATTGTAGAAATAGAATTACTTCGAAGTGCACAGTCTTTATCTGACCATGTATGGCATCATCATCATCATCATCACACCAGCCCGTACCTTCCCACTACTAAGCATAGGCCTCCCCCAATGCCATTCAGATCCAGGTCCAGATCGCATCCAGTACTTTGCCCCTATCCACTTATTATGTGTGGCATAGGTAATTTAAAAATGACACACAGCGTAAATGTGTATTTAAAACAAAGTAACTCAACTCGGAATCACGACAAGAAACCCCTCAGACGTTTAGTTATTCCTACAAGTGCAACTCTGCATAATTGCATCACAGGGATACACGTCTCGTTCCAGAGTACAACATTTAATTGAATCCTCCTTAGAGATTACTCTATCATAAGAACATTTTACAAAGAATATAAAAACTTTTCAAAAGAACTCCTTTGTTACAAATGAAACAAGTATTTTTGTTTCATTTATACCTACAAAGTGTAAGTCCTTGAACAACAACACAGCCAAAGTTGATGGTCAGTAAACTTGTGACATTGTCAAAAAAACATACATACAGTCATATTCTCACGCCTGTATCCCTAATGGGATGGGCAGAGCCAGAAGTAAACATAAGAAAAACTTGCAGCCACTTCTGATTTAAAGTCATAAGATGGATATGATGATCCATGGTGACACATCAGTCCATCGTCCATATAGGTGATTCATCATGTTAAAAATAAAATTACAATTGTAAATACCGTCAGATTATAGTCTCGCGAGATTGTAAACTGTCGAACATCTGATTAGATCAAAATTAGTAGGTTAGGTTAGTTAGTGAAAAATTACGCGCGGGGCGAGCAAGCAGAGCGAGCCACGGCAGCGCCCGCCGAAGCGCCACTTTAACCCTCGAATACCTACTCAAACGCGACTCAGAGTTGAGCACGTGTCAAGTCACGGTTTTTTGACAGTTTTTGATGAAAATCTGCCAAAAACTCGTCACTTGAGACGTGCTCGACTCTGAGATGCGTTTGGGTATTCAATTAAAGCAATTAAATTGTAAACAGTATGTTACCGTTCACAATCTTTCGACAGCTTACAATCTCGCGAGATAGATTATAATCTAACGGTATTTATATACAATTTTACGGTGTCCTTACCATTGCGACATTGCCATATTTTTCTACCTAAAAATGTATGGTAATGGTAGTCCGTTAGCAGAATTTTGGAACGGGACATTACGTCTTTCCTGTGGGTAAGGCCGACTAAGCTTTTACCATTAGTTCACTGATTTTATCGGAAACTTTGTACTCTTCCAAGCGTACACTTTTATACACTTCTTGGGAGACACGATTGTTTTCTTCACTGTTTGAAACCTACTAGTTCGAGCACATTGATTTTACGGGTGAAATATCTAGGATTATGAGTATCAAGAGATTTGCGGATTCTGTAAGCTTGTGGATATATCCTTTATTTATCTTTATATAAAGCTTTCTCATTTTTCCTCGTAGCATTTGATACGTGACATGAAGATCCCTTGTTCAAACAGGCTTCAAAAAAGTTGTTGTTTTTTTGTATATATAGCTTAGGAGTTTTTTCATATACACTTAAACTGTGGCGTTCTCCAAGTGTCGAATTTCGGGAGTTCCTTTCATAGTGCACCACTACACCATAAGAGGAAAATACCTTCCAAATTTCACGCTTCTAGGACTTCTAGGCTCTGCATTCAGTCAGTCAGTAACGTAAGAATCAATCTCAACATAAATAATTAACTAACTTATTAAAACAAAAAAACTGCATCGAAATCGGTTCACTAGTTATTCAGTTTCCGAGGTGCTAAAAACTATGCTGCTGCTACGCCCCCTGGTGGGCTATGGCCGTAAAATATATCTAACAACCTTCCTTGAAATGACACCAATAAAATGCAAAAAGCGCGTCGAAATCAGTTTAGTAGTTTTTGAGGAAAATGGTAACAGACAAACACAAATAAATAAACATAAAACCTCTTATGCCAAACGCATATACAAGTACTTTCTCCGTTCCGTCGTGGGTAAAAAAACTACGTCCTTTATCAAAGCATTCATTTAGCAGGTTCATGCTAAAGGCCTTCATTTACACTACAAATTAAGGCCCTTCGCAGCCTTTTAACGAAATGAGAGAGAAATAACAAAACGACTCTGAATAATCCATCATGGAGTACTTAAATATATTCTGGAGTTAAAGTCAAAACCAGCCTCGGATCACGTTTCTTCCTTGCTCCTTAGAAATAACTGTTTTTTTACCCAACTGCAAGAAGGAGGATAATGTGTTTGGGATGGAATTTTGCCAAAAGAATATACATACATACCCATATACTACCCACATACACACATGTGTATGTGGGTATGTATATTCCTTTGGGTGAAGCTGTAGTCCAAACGGATTTTGACAAATGAGTTGTTGTTGGATTTGTCTGGGAGAGTGTCATAGGTTATATATAATGAAGTGTCATAGGTACAGCCTTAATCTAAAGTGTAAAAAATCCAAAATGGCAGCTTTAAGGAGCCATTTCCAACTAACTCAAGATGGTACATAACTAAAAATGTAGACTAAAATAATACCAACCAACATAATAAGCTATTTCAACTTCTCCACTCTGTTAACAGATCTCCTTATTCCACGAAGCGTGATCCTACGTTCGCTCCAGGATTTTAGAAACAGAAATAAATATTCAGTTTATTTCCTCCCTGTCTTTAGTCCGGTAATTTTGTTAAAAAAGGTTGGCTCTACTCATTCATATTCAGGGCGGGTCTAAGAACCCTTAAAATTATTTATACAAAATGGCGATCCCATTGCCGTATTGCAATAAAATATCAGTTCAATGTAATATAAACAAAACAGATATAACAACTAACTTTAGCAATCGAAGGTTATTTTGAGCTATAAATAATGGTAACATTTGGTTGTTCGGACTCAAGTAGTCCAGACGTAGGGCCGATTTCATAGTTCAAACTGAACTGGAGTTTCGATCTAAACTCAGTTCAAGAGCTCTCAAGTTTTACGAAAGCTGACAGTTCCGATAAGGAGTGAACCCCAACCGTACGTTTGAAAACACCACGGCAGGGTCCAGGGACCGTGGTTTTTTCAAACGAGTACGGTTGGGGTTCTTCAAAAAGGGTGAATAAACCCCTGGTGTTGCAAGCATTAATAGGCTACGATAACCGCTTTCCATCAGGCGGGCCGTATGCTTATGTGCCACCTTAGTAGTATAAAAAAAGTTCTTGAACTGAAAACCTCAAAACTTAGTTGAAATAACAAAATCGACTCATAGGCTACTAAGGTAATTCTTGACGAAATATTTATGGGATAAACGCAATTTCATTGTAATGTCGCACTGTGATTATTGTCGTTTACCCTACCAAGGCGAACAGGATGGTTATGATTTTGACCGGCATGTACCTACATAATATGTATATATATGTATGTATGTTCATCTGCAGGAACCTAAGGGAACCATCATAACTTCTAATCTACTTATCATACTTTGACAAATCAGGTATCATTGGAAGCGTCTCGATCGTTAGCTGGTTATAGGCTGTGTGACGTCACATTAAATTGAATATGGCGCTGTCTAAAGGGCGTAAAGCGTAAAGTCTTGAACTATTTTTTTTAATTATGCCGTGTTAGGTAGGTATCAGATGAAAGGTCTTAATTTGGAACATTATATGTTGTTGACCATGGATATCCTCTGACTACATAACAATTTCAGATGAGAATATTTTCTTGTTTAATACCTTTTTAGAGCTCGAATTTTCAGTAGTCGAGTTGTTTTTGAACTTTCTTTTTATTTTATACTATCGTGTTGTTCGACAACAACATCATCATCATCATCATCATCATCTCCCTGCCCTTATCCCACTTAAGTGGGGTCAACATGTTTACCTCTTCCATTCCCCTCCATCAGCCGTCATTTCAGTATTCATGCATCATCATCATCATCTACATATAGCCCGAGTCCATCTAATTCTGCGTATATGTTTGTGGTATCACGTTTATATCCTCTGCTTACTCGCTGCAGGACGACCTTATAAAAACTGGTTAAGTAAAAAGGAAAATATACCGCTTAAATGAGAACAACTGTTAAACATGAATCTATCATCGTTACACTGTCTCACTTCACATCTTAAACTCTTCGATTGACTTCGCAGATTGATTCTTTTCCCTCTGAGATCGAGATAGGACTGTAACTTCTCAAATAAATAAACAAAGACACGTAAAAAACCCCTAAAAACTTTCTTCATCAATCAACATCGAGTCAAGATCTATCTGAATATATAAAACTCTTACGTTACTGTCTGTCTGACAATCAACGAACAACCTAAATTAAATTCCCAGAAACTGCTGATTTCTGCTGGACTGGGAGTAAAGAAAAAACAGATTTGAGTCCAGCTGCTTCTCTCCCCGAGTATGTCGTAAAAGTCGACTAAGGGATAGTATCCTCTCCAACATGATGGACCATCTATATGGACGATGGGCTGATCGCCTGTCAACATGGTTCACCATATCCACCTTGGGACTTTAAATCAGGAGTGGCTTCAAGTTTTCTTATGATTACTTGTGGCTCTGTCCACCCCATTAGGGATACGGGCGTGATAAAAGTAAGTTCGTATGAGCTAGTGGCCAACTCTTGTGACGGAGTTTTTATGCCGCCCAAAGTCCTCCATCATGGTTTAACCACTTAAAAAAGCCGGGACCGACAATTTAACGTGCCTTCCGAAACACGGAAGCGTAAGCGAAAAAAGCAATGCCACTTGCGGTCACCCATCCATATTGTGAACGTTGCTTAACTTCAACGATCAATTAAGATCGTTTAAGCAAGCTACGCCACGAGCGTGATAAATTTATGTATGGATGTACATTAAACAAGGAGGGTATTATAATCCTCTTAATAGTGTAGGGGTGCACTAAGAAGAAAAAAGTCCGATATTCAAGAGAAGATGAAGTTCGTTTGAAAAAAGTCAACTCAGACAAAGTCGCGGGGTGTTCCACTAGTCAACTCATAAATCCTTTGTCGAGCTTATAAGCATACGAAGACTTGAACCAAATAATTTTCACGTGCAAACTTGTAATGGGAAAAGTTGGCTGTCAACCAGTGTCGATCAATAAGCATTGCTAGTGCCGTATTGGGAGGCAAGAGGCGTTTCTCAAGGTTGCGGTGGACGTTTTATGACAGCAACTTTCACCGTAACATAATCATGATCTTATCATTAAATTTCAGGTTACATACGATACGAGAGGATAGTTGAAATTTTCACAGAATATTTATTTTAGTAACATAGTAATGTAATGTAATTTAAGTACATTATGTATTAAATCAGCCAAGTTCAAGCTTTGCTTAGTTTGGGGCTAGATGGCGCTGTGTGTAATATCCAGAAATATAAAAATAAAATAACAAATGTGTTATTTTATTCGGTAAATCAGTACCTATATTCGTTAAATCAACTTCGTTTAATCGAAACTATTTAAGTTTAGATTAAACGAAGTTGATTTAACGTTCCGAGGTTTAGATCCTAGAATAGCATAATGGACTTACTACTATTTATCATTTAACAAGAGAATCTAGTGATTAATATGAATATTCTTGTCTCTGTCTTACAATACACTCATTTGGTCTCTGTCATATTACGCCAGCCGCCTTGTAAGTTCATGGCATAAGCGCTAAGTCCCAACTTTTTGTTTACCGCAAACCCGCAAGTTGTTTTAAATAAAGAGCAAAAGTTATGGATGAAGTTTACGGAATCTGTCAGGGATATAAAATGTTTTATGGTCGAGCTTCACGGGTTCACGCGAAAATGCCACCTGTCTCTTTGAGCCGTGAGCTGATAATCGCTTGAAAAAAGTTTTGGCAAAGTGCACTTGCGGTTACGTTGTACGGTTCTTAGGTCAACTGCATAAAGAGATATCGCTATCTCGCCCTTGTGAATCTTTTCACCACGCTGGCCATTTTACGATCACTCTTACTAATACTGTAAATCCGAAAGTTTGTGAGGATGTTTGGACGTTTTGAAGTTTGATATCGGCGCAGACCTACTTGCACGTACTTTATGGTTTTTTGTACCTCATGTCATCTGTTTGTTTTATGTTATACTAGCTGCCACCCGCAGCTTCGCTCGCGTGGTAGGTACCTGGATAAAAAATAGCCTATATGTTAATCCAGTACATGTACTATGTATATTCCAAGTTTCATTCAAATCCGTTCAGCCGTTTAGGCGTGATTGAGGCACAAACATCCAAACTCACAAACTTTCGCATTTATAATATGAGTAAGATTTTATGTTATATTTCTGTTTCTTTTTCTTAGTGTTTCTGTTTCTAAGTTTTTCATTACACTTTTGTACCTTGTCTGTGTAATGTTGTGGCAAATAAAGCTTTTATCTATCTATCAAACAGAATTGAAACTTGGAATATCAACAAGGAGTATATACGTTTTAAAATAGCTTTATGTTCGAGTTACCTGCCGTTACGTTAAGTACTAAAATGAAAATTCTTCAGGTTTCCAATAACTGTTGTTTGTATCGATACTGGGAGCAATACGAACACAAGGGTGCACTAAACTAACTTACCTAGATATGAGATATGTAAGCAGGGGTAGATTTTTCCTACACCTTTATTTCTAAAGAGGTAAAGGTGTAATTAGTGTATACGTCGGTTGGTTTGTAGGATTACATTTAAATAAAAGCTACTTTTTTATTTTATTTTTTCTATAAATTTATTGTTACAGTAAATACTTGATTACTTTATATATTTTATTTTAATTTATGTCTTAACTTTGTTTCAGGCTGTTACAAATAAAAACTTTATTTATTCATGCATGTCCTATCACCCAGTAGTGGGTGATACCAAGCTGAACTTATGATGATTATAGGTGTTCATACTACTCGATGCCAAATGAGGTTTTCTTTACTCTAAGCTCCCAAATATTCAGATAGGATGCAACTCCTCGCATTCCTTTCGAGTTCGCATCGCAACGGCCGAAGTTCGCTAATTAATGATCGGCCAGGTTAAGCTCTTGGCTTTTTAGCGTTTATTGTGCACGATTGGAACTTGTCTTGTGTTAAATGATAAATGGTGTTTCGGAATTACTTTGGACCATTGTACCATGCCTTTACTATTTGTACTAGATGATTTATACAGTCATGAGGCAACTTTTTGCCTATAGTATTATAAATGTATGTTTTATAATTATACTATAGGTAAGTAGCTGTTGCCTGCGACGTTGTTTTGTTTTTGAGTTGAAAATAAGCCTATGTCCTTTCCCAGGATGTCAATTATCTTTACACCATCATCATCATCTCCTTGCCCTTATACCATTTAAGTGGGGTCGGTACATGTTTTCTTCTTCCGTTCTGCTGGTAGAGGGCTAATTTCAGTATTCACAAGTAGGATGGAATAATCAACATCATGTTTACTCTAAGTTTAGCTGAGGGTTGTACGCAAACAGTATTCAGTACACAGTCTCTGTCTAACTCAGAGAGAACACAGAATCATATTGATTCTGTTGCGTATTTTCTAAGCTTAACTTCTTTGATAACTCTAAAATTATAGCGATCCCTGTAATCTCAATGTATAAAAAGGGACGCCGATATTTTCAGGACTGTCATATTAAATTAAGTTTAAGAAAATGCCCAACAGAATCTATACCAATATATTTCTAAAAGTTGAAATTGGCTACACCAAAAACCTAATTCAAAATGGTCTCTTTCGCAAAGCTGCCGGCACACTTAAAAATCAATCCAGCGAAAGTCGAAAAGTTGAAAAAGAACAAACAAACAGAAATCCCATAACAATTGTAACTCCGCATATTGCGACTGGAAAATTCTGCAACTCGGAACGAAATTAAAAAGTTGACGCCGCCAAATAAAACTAGGGTAGACAATGTTCCGGAGCCAGTGGGGATTTTATTACTTTACATGGAAAACAGGTAAAATAATGATTTCACGATTTGCCGTCAGTAGTCTTTCAATATGGCGGCTGTATGAAGTAATACACCATGTAATAAAACAATGTGGCGGCTGTAAGAAGTAATTTTCAATTTATGACGAACTGAAACGTAAAAAACGTTTAAGTTAGAAAACAATATACAACAGAAAGAAACTTACAATTCAAACACAAATATAATTTACAAAATAACACCTGTGGAAGCGTGCCCAAGACGCCGGCCGCGTTGCCACCCTGAATGGCAATACTGATCCGTTGAGTCAAATAAGAACCAGCTCTTGGATCCCGCATTGCTTCGACCAGACGCCCTGAAAGAATTTCGTAAACGCGGTGGGCACCCGTGCCCCACGGACCTAGGGTCTCGACCTCAAAAGGCTCAAATACATATGTCCCGTCGAGGTTTGCATATTTAGAATAACAGAATCAATGACTCCTGAGCTAGATAGTCAGAACAGTGCACCGCGAAATATCACTATCCAGGTGAATTTATAGCGGTCGGAGTTCGTTATTGCCTACAAGTAAATACAAAAACTTCGCAACAAAAAAACCCTCGTATTGTCATGGAAATAAAGAACGTAATTTCTGCTAGGCTTTGGAGGTATGTTTAGGAACCAGAATCCGTACAGAGAATTCTAATTTTGTTTACTGGAAAAATATCTATCGGTCTTTGTGACAGAGAGAGCCCTGTGAGAAAAATAAAAATCCTGACTTACAGGGATTTGTATCTGTAACATTTGTTTCTGTATTTCATCCATATTTGCATATTAGCTTCCGCCTACAGCTTCGCTCTCGTCACAAATCAATATTAAATAGCCTATATGCTATTTGACTAACTTTGTAGGTATATTTCAAATCCGTAGGTACCTGAAATAGATTGCTCTTTTTCATCAGAAACTCTCAAAAAATCTATGTTTGAATGTCGATTTATGCTTAATAAACATCGATCTTAAGAGGCTACCGTACCATCGCGTCTGGACCAATTTCGAAATATATAGCGCTAGGGATTTCGGGTGTGTACAAAGAAAGACAGAGTGAGACCGAGTAAAATATTTAAATCAAATAATCGTTAATTACAAAAAACTATATAAAATAAATAAAAAACTGGTTTCAACAACTAAAGAAATAGTTTTTACCTACCTATCAAAGTAAAACTCATCTGAATATATGCTAGTAATATACTCAAAGCATGGATTTTTCAATCGTAGTTTTTTCTCTTATCGTGTTTTCACTTTGAGTAACCAATCAAAGAAGAATGTTAAAATTTAATTTTCATATTGAATAAACATATTTCATTAACGTACAACGCAGTTCTACATCGATTTTGGTGAGCAAATCTGCTACTGCACACTCATATGAGCTTAGACAAAGATCAGCAAAAAAATAATTGCAAATGTGCATACATTTTGCAAAGTATTTAGAAATGTTACCAGACGTGGCATGAAGTCAGGCAATTTGCAAGTTGAACGGAAAACCTGTTTCACGCCAGTGACAGGAAATGAAACAAAAGGTTAGGGCTTTGCGGAACGAATAACTGTACTATTTAGCTCGGCTCGGCTTTTTGAAAAGACCTGAGGACTGGCGAGGCCGCAGCTTGAAATTTGGGGGGGGGGTCACTAATAATAGAATTTATTGCACACATTATAAAACAAATGAAAGCCTTCTATTTTTATTGGCATCGTGGCTAGAGGCAGAGAAAATTGGTTTTTTTTATTTTATAAGTTTTTAGAAGATTTTTCAATTTGACGTGTATGATTTTGGGGGGGGGGGGTCATGTCCTCTGTTACCCCTCCCCCTCCTTCGGACCCCGCCTACCTGAGGAAACTTTGAATCGACTATGGCTGTTTTTTGTAGTCTTCTCTATCTATATAATAAAAAGTAAGTTCAAAAACTACAACCCGACTACTGAAAAATCACGCTCTAAAAGGCTCTATATCTTGTGATACTTAAGCTTATAAACTGCAAATTGGCAACGGGGTTAATCGATTGAACTCGTGCTGACAGAACTCTATCGAGATCAATAACTCTATCTTCCTAATCAGCTTATTCTAAGTAGCGGTGGCGAAGAAAACCTAAGTTCTTGCGCAATTCTTAAACAATAAATTAAAGAAAAGATCTTTTTTTGCGACTGTCCCCAACTTCCAAACTCACCTCACAACTTACCATACAGAGATAAGTACAGTCGTGTGAAATATGTATCTTTGAAGATAACACAAGAGATTAGAAAGTCTTATAAAGTTGGATGTGAATTGAAGAGCTCACTTAGGAGTTTTTAATGGAGTAACTTGAAGACATAATTTTATATCACTACGTTTGCGCCTCTGTGTGTTTACACTTAACTTAGTTAGCGAATAAAGTGAATTAAAATTATTTGGATTATACATACTAAAATGAGTTTGGCATCATATTCTTAGACGGCACCACTAAAAGAACGCTTATATTGTTTAACTGTTAAAGTCAAAGTCAAAATTTCTTTAAATCACGGGGATCATTTGGACACGTCTTAAATCTACGTTGCATTTACACCTGTTCGTAGGAAGTGTGTTGTAGGAAGTCCTCCTGTATTTTGGCAGGGAACCTAACTTCCTCAAAAATCGAATTGTGTTTTAATATTATACAGAAAAAATATGCAATTGAAGATTTTCTTGTAAGTCGTGAAATCTCTAAATAACTGTAAATAAAAATAAAAATCGGTCAAGTTTGAGTCGAATTCGCACACGAAGGGCCATCGTACATTACATTTTTTTTCTTGTATGGGACCCCCTTCTATTTTTTATTATATCTCAAAATTTCAATTCTCTACCTATTATGGTTTATGAGATACAGTCCGCTGACAGACGGACGAACGGATAGCGGAAGTTTAGTAATAGGGTCCCGTTAGCACCCTTCGGGTACGGAACCCTAAAAAATAATACTTACCTGAGCAAATAGGAAATGTCTTCAAGGAAAAGTAGAGGAATCAATAAAGACCTTTACTGTGAAATAAATATAAAAAAATAACTACAATCCCAATAGTTATATTAACGATACATTTCCTTCGAATAAAAACCAAACCCGTAGAAGATCCGTAGACATCAGATCGCCGCAAGCGAAACAAAACCCCGTAAATCTATGTGAATCTCTTTGAAAATTACCGATGCTTCTTATCCCCCATCAGAATGCTTTGTATGGACAAAAGATGATGATAGCTAAAAAACTAAGTAACACACTAATATCATTTTTTTTACCCGACTACAGAGAAGCAAAAGCTATATGATATATACATGAATTCACTTCAGCATACGGTACATACCTTCTTGCCGAGAACTCAAATTGAGTTTGAAATTTTATGAATGGCTCTAAATGAATGCGTGGGTCTCAGCTGAATAATTATATTCTGTAAATCCATTTACATAGCTCCCGCAATCTTGGAGTTTATTCAGTGGGAATCATTTGTATTAAAAACAGAGTTGTACAAAAAAACATAATTATACGAGAATTGTCGGTTCTTCGGCAGATATGGCCAGCTAAAGTTTGCTAATTCTCTGAGCTATGCCGATAACTTTGGTTCTCTGTTGGATAATATCGTTACGAATATCCTTCGAAGAAACTCTGAGCTCTTGCTGATAGCTGAGCGACCGTGAGTTGGAGGACTAACACGTATACTGTGAGTACCATGACCGGCCTCGTATGTCATGACAGGTAGGACGCACTAATTGAAAACTTCGGTTTTCAGACATTGTGGTATAGATGACGTAAAAACTTGGCTGGCTGCTAGGGTAATGGCTGATAGAATACTAATATATATTTTATTGTAAATATATATTAGTATTCCAATACCCAGACAGATATATTTGCAGAACATGCAATCATATCTCCGCAGCGGGATCGAACCCACGCCTCTTGTGTCTCAGCCGAGCACCCACCCACCACGCCACTGAGGGCGTCATTTTGCGATCAAGTTGTTCTTCCCTTGTCAAAGTCAAAGTCAAAGTATATTTATTGCATAATTACATGTCAAAAAGATGTCACAGATAATGGAGATTCAACGTAATTTGCCCTTTACGGGCGTGCAATGATTAATTATATTTTACAAAATCAAAATTATAACAATAGTAATAAAGTAAAAAAAAAATAGCTAAATAAAAATAAAAGAAAAAAAAACACAAAAAATAAAAATTAATACAAATGTCATAAATTACAAAGTCAATGAGAATTAAGTACCTATATTATTAGCAGATGTCAAAAGAATTATCAGTCCTTGATCCTTTTTAAGTTGATATGGCTATGGTTCTCGTACCAAAACCTGAACCTTTTTACCATAAAGACCCTTAAGCAAAAGAAGCTTACTGTCTTATTCTTGGCCAGCTCCATTAGAGCCTCAACTCTAGAAATATCTTCTTCAAGAGCTTATCCTCACGAATGAGAATTCTCAAAGTAATCCTTCACACGAGACTTCAATGACTAACGAGTCTTAGGCAAGGGTGCTTGCAAAGCCAGATTTTATCTTCACATTTGAAATTGTAATCGTTTAGATGGCAACAATGTGAGAAGCTTAATGGCACTTAGTGATAACTTGCTCTGCGAGAACACTTGCGACACAATAAAGTTAGTGAACAGTAGAGAAAGTACAGTATACCCGCTTTTTCATAAATTCTTTAGAACCAGCTAAAATCACTCTAAATTAGAGCAGTTATGGTCTAGTGGTATTGACCGGATCGAGGATCGGAAGGCGGATCCTAAGGTCGTGGGTTCAAACCAGTCATGCCACAATCCTTCCACCACACTGGTTCGAAAGAACTAGTGACACGACTAGATAGACAGGCATTATGAACGAAGCTGTAAAAAACCGATTTTTAAAAAGTCAAAATTTTGACAAGTTTTGCCCAATTTAAAAGGCCTTTTACAATCTATATAGTAGACGATTTATACACGTCAGGAGGCAACTTTTACCTTCACAAACGGGACGCTGTAGTACCCAGGACGAATTAAGATGGAGTATGCTTGCCCAGCAACTATTCCACCCTCAGCTGAGTCGGCCTTGTCAACAGAAAAGACATGGTCAATACGTGGAGAGCGATATTTATCTAATGTAGGTATATTCCCCAAGAATGAGGTTCTTGGTTTTCTGTCTCAACTGATTGCAGCTGCGTTGTGTTTTGTTGTGAAAAATATAAATTCGCTTAATGATAGCGCCGCCGAGCGTTGCAAATCATTTTCATATTTTCTGTTGAGCTCCATTCGTTTTTATCGCCAATTTAAAAAGTCGCGTCGTAGCTGTTTCAAATAGCTCTGAGACATAAAGTATGAACTTGTGTGAGTTTTTAGGCTACTCTTTGTCATGTTTGGGTTAAAGTGTTATAGCGACATATAAGTATAGCCTAATATATAAATGCGAAAGTATGTGTATGTGAATGCTTGTTACTACGTATCTCCGTAACTACTGAACAGATTTTGATGAAATTTAGAATGTAGATAGTTTAGGTTTTGGAGTAAGACATAACTAATTTTTAATAACTAATCTATTTTTTGAAAATCAGCCCCTAAAAAGACTAAACAAACGATTAAATTTTCCATAGAAACTTCCTTAAAAAAATTCCAAGTTTTATTAATCGGTTCGATTCGTTCAAAACACAGTACAAACAAAAAAACTATCCCCGAGGGAGTTTTAAAGTTTTTGTGGGAACTTTTTAACGGGTGTTGCGATTTTTGGACACGTGACACAAAGTCATTCAAATTAACCCAACAAAAAGGGGTAACACAACGCGGCTAAGTTCTTAAGTATAAATAAATGAACTACGTAAAATACAATAGGAAGACGATACTACAGGGTAAAAAATCTTCAGATGAAATAAATGGATGTATGACCTATGTCGGAAGAGGAAGACCTCTGCGCACGTACTTGGACCAAATCGCCGACGTTTTGGAAAAGGGCCAGGTCAAGAGTACCTAAACCGACGAGCATGCATGAGAAATGTAATGAGAGTGAATGAAGCGAAAGAAGTATGTCAGGATCGTAGCAAATTGCGATCCATGATCTCTCCCTACCCCTATGGGAAACAGGCGTGAATTTATGTTTGTTTGTACAATAGCGAAGCCGCTACTGGAAAATCACTGGTACCCAAGGATAGTCATTTCCCACAAACTCTGGAAGTAACAAACTTCAAACGGCAACGAATCGGTGAACAAAGCAGACGGATTCATAAATACCGGCCCTTTGAAGTCGGAATGTTCGTTAGGAATGTGAGTGATTGAGGTACTCTCTCTTGGAATTGTTATACTATTGAATGAATCACGTTGATTTATGGTGGAGACCAACTTGGTGCTAGCGGTCACCCACACATCTGTTTTTACTCGACATCTACAAATAGCTACTACTCGTGTCATTAAAAAAAATATAAAATAAATATTTGTAGACATTTCACACAGCGCCATCTAGCCCCAAACTGAGCAAAGCTTGTACTATGAGCACCAGATGGCTGAGAGAATACCTTAAATACTTTTTTTTTGTAAATACATAATATTAAAACACCCAGACCTAGAATTTTTTTGTGTATTTATGTCCAATTGATAACCGATTTTGATGATTCTTTCGCTATTGTATAAATAATGCTCCCGGCGAGGTCCCGTACAAATGTTATTCTTGGGGGATCGAGACTTTCATTTGACACAAATATCATAAGATGTCTTTCCGTCCAGCATTTAGATAAGATTTTGTTAAGATTTTGGAGTAAAAAATCTTTTTAACCTGAAAAGCAGACTTAATTCTACTGTTTCGTTCCTTTCTCAGTGTTCTCGATAAAACCTTACCTGATCCTCTAAAAAAACATGAAAGCATTAAGGCTACATTAAAAGCTGTGCTTATCTAAGGTCTACTCTCAGCAACTAGGTAATCCATGATGGAGCTGAGTAAGACGGACCATAGTAACTATTGGCTATTCTATGCTTACGTTAATAGTAACTGTAAAGTATGCTGTGGCTGATCCAATAGTGGTTTGAGATCTGCTGACGATAATGTTCGGTCCTGAGATACTCAGTAAGTAGGTACATTGTATAAACTAAGCCTTTTACCATCTATAGTAGATGATTTATACAACATCAGGAGGCAACTGCACAAACGGGACGCTGTAGTGCCCGGGACGAATTGAGATAGAGTACGCTTGCCCAGCACCTATTCCCTCCTCTCAGCTTAGTCGGCCTTATCCACAGGAAATACATGGTCAATACGTGCGGAGCGGAGAAAACTGGTATAGCACACATACGTTTTTTGCACAAATATAAATGTATAAATGCTTACTTTTCTAGAGCAATGAATGACCGGGGATCTGAGAGACTTAATATTTAGTACTTACATTGTTTTAATCCAAAGCGTGGAAAGTAAATTGGTGTGAAGCATCTTATTTTTTTCTTCGCATTTTCAAAATAATTTCTTACCTGAAACAAATGATTGGATTATTATTAATTTCAAGGACAGAAAAGCAGATTTTTTTTTATTAACCCAAGAAAAACACTCTCCAACGCAGAAATAACATTATAAATCTGAACTCTAAAGCCCGAGGCACCCACTATCAGCACGGAATGCCTAGGGATCCTTAGGCGTCTAAGAACTTTTATGGCAGACAGTCAGCTTCATAAGAGTTTTATATATTTAAGTGGATACTCTTTTCCCCAACTGGCTGCCAGAAAATCGCTTCACATAGCTCACTTTACATTCAATACTGTAATTTTCCTCCCATAAAGATGAACTGCACGTTTTTCTTCACTTTTTGAACAATATATCAGCGTCGGATCCACTGGATCCTACGAAATAGGATCCAATTTAGTGAACCCGGCGACCCATCCTAATTGCACCTCTTATTGAAGGGCCATGCTTTATCGCCGTAGCCCGTGCACGGAATATTTATTAACATTATAGAGAAAATAAATTCTAGTCCAGTATCGTGTAGCCTTTTAGGCAAATGTTTCTTCTGCAGACTTGCGCACATTATAATCAAAGTTGATTTGCTGTTCTGAGATTAAAACTACGTACGTATCGCAACGCAATAGTTTAATCAGGTATCTAACAGGTGATGATAAATCAATAAATCAACAAATATTTGTGGACATTTTACACAGCACCATCTAGCCCCAAACTAAGCAAAGCTAGTACATGGGAACCAGATGGCTGATAGAATGCTTATATACTTTTTTTTTGTAAACACATACATATAATACATATTTCTACAACACCCAGACCTGGAAGAAATATTTGCAGAACATACAAAACACGCCATGAGACGTTATGTTTTGCATGGACGGTGAAGCCCCGTTTTCACTAAGCGACATTTTTCCAGCGACACTGTCGCCTGACACATTCTACGTATTGTGTGACGTCGCAGGGGACTTCGCCCGACATCGTAGTCGACATGTCGCGGGACATGTCGCGAATGATGCTCGCGGAGCGTTGACACGCGCGACTTTCGTGTTCCTTCCTCGACAGTTGCCCGACAGGTGTTGCTTAGAGAGGACGCGTATGGCTCTGTGTTCCGCAAAATGGCTGTAGTGTGAACGACATACTAATCACCACTGGGTAGTGTGAACAAGGCATACGTCAAGCGATATTGTCCCGCAAGCAGAGACATACGTAAATGTCCGGCGATATCTCTGCAACATGTCCCCTAGTGAAAATGCGGCTTGAAGATTATGGAATGAGGAATTGAGCGAAGTTAAAGTGATGTTGCGTTACCACCCTATTATGCGCGAATCCAGGCGCGAACCTTTTAAAAGAAAATTTCAAAGAAAATATCGATACTTCTTCGTACCTAATTTACTGATAAAAGTAATCTATTCAAATATCTTGTTATGGCGATGTTAGTAAAAATATCATCAGTCCACTTAGACGTATGAGGAATAAATTTCTTTCTTGTCTAGTGCTGGCAAATCAGATGACAAAGTATCGATACGATAAATATTGAATGTTGCGGAATAGCTTATTCAGATGCTCACTTATTCAGTAGTGTTGTACCAGTTGCCATAATTTGAAGTACAAAGCAACTATGCTTATACAGCCACATACATAATGCAACCAGAGTTTTTTGTCTGGGTTTCTTACTTCTTTGTGTGATAACACCACTCGCCGTGTCACTAGTTCTTTCGAACCAGTGCGATGCAAGAATTTTAAGTGCGTCTCAAGATTCTACAACATGCCGGTTTTCTCACAATGTCTTCCTTCACCTATGTTATGGCTCACATCAATTTTTCGATCATCAAAAGCCATTAGTGAACGACCGGATTTGAATCTACTACCTTAGGATCAGAAGGGAACGCCACCACTAGACCACCGGTTATAATAAAATGAAAAGCAAAACAAAACATATGTAATGTGAAAATTGATGGAGTATCATAATTTTTCATGGTGTTTAAATAATCTTTTTCCCGCGTGTGAAAGAGAATTTCGTATTTTGATGGCAAAATTCGTGCTACAAAATAAAAAATGTATCACACGATAATCCGATGATTTCGATGCTATCTGGATATCTGAAGCGCGGTTTATACAGATGTGGCTAGTGACGAAAACGTGGTGAAAATCTGGCGCGAAATATGTCTTATCATTATAAAAATCTCCTTGCTCTTATACCACTTATTGTTGGGGACTTCGGCAGTCGGCACATGAAAACTATGTCTTATAGATTCAATTATTATGCCCGCCGCACATGCCCGCACTTGCACTCGTTCACGATACTGCGCTGATGTGGCGCTCGTAGCAAAACTAGTAAGTTCTGTCAAAACGTGCCTGAATCGACACGTGAACACAAAGTGTTTGGTACTTGCACGTGCCTTGTTGTAACGAATGCATGTGAGGGCTTTTACGGCGGGCTTATTAGCTTATTAGCTGCTTATATTACTATGCTTGCTTAGTCTGAACGTGCCTCGCCCGCAGTTTACGCCTTTTCCGAGTGCGAGACGAGTCGAGACATGTTGAGCGAGCATTTGCCTCGCGCAGCTTCCTCACAAAGCTGTTCGATACTCAGCTATTAAAGGCTTGGCGCGGACACCTTTCAGAGAAGAATGTTGTAACCTACTCGTGTAGAAAAAAAAACTCGTCCAATACACGTCTCTAGTGTATAAGCCGCCGTTGAAAAGAACGTCACTGATTCGAAGTAGCGAACATCAGTAAATATGTGACATATTACATCTTTAACCGTACATTTTATGGCATCCAAGTTTTGCAATAAAAGCAATGAATAACAGAAGTCGGCGCTGAGGACGCTTGAAAAATTCTCGTTTCCAAAGACCAATGTCTCGTGACGTCATAAATATGGACTTGCCAATATCTGAGCTTAGGTTTTGAAAGAAATGGACTGAGATTTGGTTGACCTTCGAAGATCTGTATTTTATAAACCCATGTTCAACAATAAATAAATTAGGTATGTGTTAGTTCTAAAGTATTGTGTCCAGTGCACAAAAAAGAAATTCTGACTTTGTAATCGTTCATCATGTCACGACTCAGAACAATAAATACACGACCTCTTTAAGGACCTTTTTATTCCTTTCACCACACGGTTTTACAAGGACCAGTACACATTTGTAGTAGTAATAAGGTTTTGCAGTAATTGAACCCGGTAGTACTGCCCACAGCAACAATGGCGGAGTTGAATAGACATTATTGTATAGCTGTCGAGAACTGAGCGGATCAATGTCTGTAAAGCATTTTCTATGAAAAGTCGACCGTTATAGAACTTTTGACTACAGCAGAGTAATGACACTGGGAACTCTTTTGATTGAATAACAAAGGTTAAAGTCCACAGCAATAGGGAAAGTTAAGTTTTACAAAAAGATTCAAACTCTGGAGACAGCGAAACAGAGGGTTTCCCTTTTTTCTAAAAAGTAAAAGACGCCATTTGATTGGTTGGTCAAGTGTCATTGTCACACTATTTTTTTTTACTGCATGCAAGCTGCTTGCATGACTATTCAGCAGTAGAAGTTAAAATAATATCACCATCGACATTAAAAATATAATTGGGAACCAACAATATAAAAACGTGAAAAATGTTTGTTTCGCAGTCTTACCTATTTGTAAAACTTTACCTTCCCTTTCTATATGATGGTGAGTTTTTTTAGGTTTAATATCAATACGTCAAAAATAAATTAATGTGGGAACACATCGAAATCATTTTCAACACTCTAGCGAGAGTATCATTAAAATCAAAAACCGAATATCAGTAGAAATATTATGTATGTGTCGTAAATTAATACATTGTTCTACGGTTTTAATATAACGGTGACATTATTCTCGAAGCAGGCATCACAAGTTGATGAACAAACCAAACCGGCTGCCGCAATCGATCAATATTTGACCATAATCCACGCGATTCGATTCTATTCAAGCGAGTGTTAGCGACCGATCATCGGATCGAGCGGCATGTCTAATGGAGTGGAATCGATTGCAATAGTGATGGGATATCTGATACATAGTCATTAAGAACATAAAAAAAAATTAACAGCGTTAACATTTTTTGAACGTCACATCAAGCCATTCTATTTGATAGCAGACAAGTTTCTTAAACGGTGAAGCAAAATATCCTGAGGAATCCTTGCTTCCTGACGCTGTATAAATCATCTACTACAGATGGTAAAAGGCCTTAGTTTTTAGTCGTTTAAATATAGAATACTATACGCAATGTCCTTACTATGATCTGGTACCCACTGGACCTACAAGATTCGACCCAAAAGCAAAAAGTGCCCATAGGACCTCATTTACATGGCCCATTCGACCTTCTTAAACTATTAGTATATTAAAAAATTTTGCTAGTTTTCCGCGTGACTGGTTTCGTTTTCATCATGAATAGGACCAAACAGAGTCAAGTATATGGTCTTGTAAAAGAACCAGTGCGGTGATAGAATTATTGAAAGCAGGCATCCAAACTAAGATTGAAAGACGGGATCGCGGTCACCACTTGTGCTTTTATAGAGTAATTGAATTGAAATCGATGTTTGGTCCAGCTCTATTCCGTTTGAAATTCGAACTTTGTGAAGATTGGAATTCTAAGCACCGATTGGTCGACTTGGTGGAGTTGACACAATAGGAATGGAACTCCTTTGACGTATGGCTATGACCTATTTGATCTGGCTGAGACGAGACCACATGAAAATCTGTAAAACATTGTTATATTCTACTACCAGTCGTGTCTGTCAGTCTGTCAGTTCTTTTTAGCACACCTTCCGATCCTAAGGTCGTGGGTTCAAATCTAGTCGTGCACCAACGGATTTGTCTATAAGAAAAAGTTATGTGCGCTATACCAGTATTCTTAAACGGGGATAGAAAACTTTGGACCTTTTGAGGTGCACTTACAAATTCTTTCACCTCGTAGTAATATCTAAAATATATACTAGTAACAACTCGTAAGCCTTAAACTATTGTAAATTATAACTTGCTAAAGTAATTATGAGGCTTAAGACCTACAAGAAAGCTTTCAAATTAGTCACGAATGGCGCACAAAGCAACTTTTGAAGTTCCAACGACCATCCCGGCGTAATTTTGCTATTTGACCGGCCAAAAAGCAATTAAATTCAATTGTCCTTACGCAACATTAAATACAGTTAGGATCACAGGTTTGTTTCGCAATTCGCAACTTTATAATTATAGGGATAGAGTCTAATATAAGGTGGAAGTTTGGCGTTGAGTGCCCGAGGAAGAATCACGGTATTGCAGTATGGTTATTTGAACCAACTTTCGACATTACCGTTATAATACAAGCAGCGAATTTTGAATTAGGAATGTTTAGCTTTTCTCCAGTTAGCAATTGTTTTTGTTCTTTGACGACAAAATTATGAACAAACATACAGAAGGAAAAACCGTCTGCATTTTTGTTAAATAAGAAAATGACATTGAGGAAGTTTTTTAATACAGCTAATGGTAGAACGAACTTTACTTAAAAACTAAGTTGTTTTCGTTTTTAGAACATAATGACGACCTCGGTGGCGGGCGAGTGCTCGGCTGAGATGCAAGAGGTGCGGATTCGATTCCCGCTACGGGATAAATGTTTATGTTCTGCAAATATTTCTTCCGGGTCTGGGTGTTGTGGTATC
The DNA here is from genome assembly GCA_949320045.1 of Scotopteryx bipunctaria. Lineage (NCBI taxonomy): Eukaryota > Metazoa > Arthropoda > Insecta > Lepidoptera > Geometridae > Scotopteryx > Scotopteryx bipunctaria. The sequence goes on along the minus strand of OX439442.1, from coordinate 11,693,712 downwards.
ATAAGTATGTATTTACAAAAAAAAATGCAGATTTTGAAAGAGATATCATCAAAATGCAAAATAACTATTTCTCGAGACCGCTAAAAATCTTTGTTCAATCTATCCGTAATCTAAAGATCCCTAAAGAGACGTTTTCGAAAATAGGTTAGTGTACCATTTTTATCTTTACCCAACTCCGGATCTTATCTTTAGCTGGAAAAGAATGGCAATGCAGGATTAGTAGGGGATTAATTGAGGCCTCTCTTTCTGCCTACGTAGAACTGGGATCGTATACGTGATGTTACCTATTTGTATAAACTTATGTCTTAAATTAGAGATGGCTTCGAAGGAGGCAGAAGCTTATCGATCCAGGGAAGGTATTTTTGGTAGATAAGAGTTTTTATGACCTAATACGGGAAATTGAAAGTTGAGCAAAATTTTATACATATATACAAATTAAATAAATAACACCCAACAGTCACATACATAGTTCTGACCCCACACTAAGATTCCCTGTGTCGTGGGTATCAGAAACTACGAGTACCATGGTACCACAACACCCAGACCCGGAAGAAATATTTACCTATAGATCATGCAAACATTTCTTCCGCAGTGGGAATCGAACCCGCGCCTCTTGCGTCTCTGCCGAGCAATCGTCCGCCACGCCACGCCGTCAATTATCACGCCCGTATCTTGAGTGCACTGGTGGTCTAGTAGTGACCCCGCCTTCCGATCCCAAGGTAGTGCGATGTGGAGTTAAAGAAGATGTAGTGATGTGGATTGAGAAAGGTATGTTAAGATGGTTCGGTCATGTAGAGGATGAATGAAAGAAGATTAACGAAACAGGTGTATGAGGCGAGTGAGAATGGTACCGTTGGAAGGGGAAGACCTCGGCGCACGTACCTGGACCAAATCGGCGACGTTTTGGAAAAGGGCCAGGTCAAGAGTACCTAAACCGACGAGCATGCATGAGGAATGTAATGAGAGTGAATGAAGCGAAAGAAGTATGTCAAATGGCAATCCGTGATCTCTGCCTACCCCTCTATGTAGTAATAGTAAAAACATTATTGAACAAAGACATGTTGTATGGGTACTGAAACATCCTGTATAACATGTATTATTAGGTATTAGGTGCCCTTAGTTGGTTAATTACTAAACTCCTGATGCCATAGTCATTAGTTCTAAAAGGGTTGACAGATTCGATTCCAAACATACGAGCGCTCCTACAAATAGGGTCCTAAATAAATAGTGATTCCCCTAGTGTGGCCACGACCAAAACAATGTAGTGACCCTGCAATTCGTTGGTTAATCGAAGCTACCAAAATATATGTTAGCTCTGTCAACACTGAAAATAAAGTACTAGTCGAGCATGAGTTAGAAAGAGTTGATTTGACCCACCTTTAATTAAATTCTGCTCGCCTGGTAGCAAACGATTTGAATAATATTGAAAATATAACGAGAAAATACTTGGCGGCATAAATTAGAAATAATTCATTAGTAAGATCCACCTAAATATATACTTCATTATAATCTTCCTGCCCTTATCCCACTCTATGTGGGACCGGCACAGCATGAACCTTGGATCATGCTGTAAGAGTTTTGGCTAAGGTGTTTTATGACCGGCCGCCTGCCTGCCTCAACCCTCCTTGGGAATACTTGCTTATTGTATCTACCTAAAAATATACTTATTTACTTTAATAAACTATACATAAGCTTTGATAAGGAGACTAAATGGCGCAGTAAAATATCCATCAACATTTATTTATTTAAATCTTACGATCTAAAGTGTGTTTTATAAAGGTCAAAAGTAAATATTAAATATTTACTTTTGACCTTTATAAAACACAAAGCCAAGCTCCAAAGTTTTCATGCATAACAAATACCAAAGTTAGTAAACTTCGAGCTACAATACTAATCGACTGGAAAGTCTTTACAATTGTTACTAAAACTTAAAGTTTTCCCACTTTACAAAGAGCTGAAAGTTTTTCCACTCAACCTCAGGGCCTTAGGCTGTCTGAATGTCTGAGGTTAATCGGATATGAACTGACATTAGGCTGAATAGCAAATTGTTTTGCCGAGGGAAGAGAGGTGAATAAGGAAAGGGGATTTTTAGGATGTCTTGATAGAAACGGGGCAATGTGCTTGAGAAATTGTGAGTTTAAAGTAAAGTATAATGGTCTGCGCTCACTACGCCGTTTTACATCTGGATCGTCACAAAAACTGGACATATAATAGTGAAAAATCTGGGGTGGGTATTGTACTCTTGAAAATTACCGAGTGATAAAAAGTCACCAAAAGTTGATTTTTATCGACTTCTAAGACTACGAAATTAAAAAAAAACAATGGAAATGAGCCATTTTGGTGAAGTTAAATCACTCTGTGATTTTCAAGAAGTGATACCCAGAGCTGTATTATTTTGTTTAAACGCCATCTGTTGGCTGATTTATTATGGAAGCGTCAAGTGTCAAGAGGCGTCACTTGGGTGAAGTCAACATTGAGTGGGAAGATGGCGCTGTTGGCTGTTGTCGATTGTCGATGATTCGCGACAGATTCAAAGAGAAACAAACATTAAGGCGAGGCTTACTGTCATTTTTTATTCTGGATTGGGCTATGGAGCTGGTCAGTCGCGTTTACAATATAGTTTAATCTTGTATTATCAGCGTAAATTCTGTAGGTCATTTGTTTTTAAAAAGTCATAATTGTAAACGGTTTACAGGTTTATTTTTACTTTACTTCTCTGCTGGACTGGGAGTAAAGAAAAAGCATAGAATGCGTCCAGCTGCTTCTCTCCCCGAGCATGTTGTAAAAGACGACTAAGGGATAGTATCCTCTCCAAAATGATGGAACACCTATATAAGCGATGGGCTGATCACCTGTCACCATTGTTCACCATTTCCGTCTTAGGGTTTTAATTCTGAAGTGGTCGCAAGTTTTCTTATGTTTACTTGTGGCTCTGCCTATCCCATTAGGGATATGGGCGTGATATTATGTATGTATGTATGTAAACCAAATTGAGAGTTTATAATTTCCGTTGCTGACAATCGACCATCGGAAGGCGCCATTCTAAAAAACGATTCATCATATATTACGAACACCACGTGGTTTCCCTCAAGACTGAATTTATTTAGTACAAAAACACCTAATTCCCACTTCCACAATAGCAACAATGAATTCCAAGGAATAAACAACGCCGCGCGCCGCCTTAAAAACCGGCAAAGAAAAAGCTTTATTTACTGGCAACATAAAACGCATAAGGCAGTCCACACACGTATTTACGGCGCGGCAAGTTAATTGGTGGCACGGCGCTGCCTGTTACGGTCATTTGAGCCGCGCGTGTGGAATGCCTAATCTATCGATCGATAGGTCTAGCTTTATCAATTTACTCCTTTGTTCCTCTGTATCGCTGCGATGTAGAATACAATAGAAATGAGTTTTTGGGTCGTAATACCCGGTTAAGGATTTTCGTTCACTACCCCGTTTCATGTCTCATAAATCGACCATCAACGTCCCGAGACAAAAAAAATGTTTTTTTTTTAATTAAAAAAAGTGCGTGCTCGTTGTTTCAAAACATTCAACTTTCAAAAGAATCACCGACAATTAGTAGTCTGTATATAATACCTACACAATAAAGTAAATAATAAATAAATACATATTTGAGGACAGCTTACACAGAGCCATCTAGCCCCAAACTAAGCAAATCTTGCACTATGGGCACCAGATAACTAATATAATACTTTTTAGTAAATACATATTTTTAATACATAACACTACAACACCCAGACCCGGAAGAAATATTTGCAGAATAAACACTCTCCCGTAGCGGGAATCAAACCCACGCCTTGCATCACAGCCGAGCACTCGTTACTCGCAACCGACGTCGTGAGAAAAACGAAAGGCACCAAAAAGCGAACTTTAAACTTTACCTTTAAAAATAACACGAATAAATAAGAAATACGAGTAGTATAATATACCTAGACATCATCATCTTCCTGCCCTTATCCCACTCTATGTGGGGTCAGCACAGCATGATCCTTGGATCATGCTGTGCTTTGGCTAAGTTTTGGCTTGGCAGACCTGAGTTTTGGCTAAGTTGTTTTATGACCGCCTGCCTGCCTGACGTCAACCCTCCTTGGGAATGCTTGCTTATTGTATCTCATCATGTTGGAGGATACTATCCCTTAGTCGACTTTTACGACATGCTCGGGGAGAGAAGCAGCTGGATGCATTCTATATACCTAGACAAAAAAGTAAAAACGGTACCAAACGTTCGGATAGAAACGTAAAAGCGCTTGCAACAGACAGTCAGCAAAAACTGAAAGGCTATTAAGAGTGGGTAATTGCATGGATTCCTATCGAGTGTGGTCGCCTCGGTCGGGTCACAACGAATTTAGTTTCGAATACCAATCGAATGGCAGATGTCAAGTGCAGTGGAAGGAAATGAGTAGGTTATTTTATACTTTTTATGATTTTAGGTTTGCACAATGAAGTTCGTATGAGCTAATGGCCAACTCTTGTAACGGAGTTTTAAGGCCGCCCAAAGGCCTCCGTCATGGCTTAACGCCGGAGTAATTTAACGTACCCTCCGAAGAACGGAAGTGCTCAGCTCGTAATGCCACTTGCGGTCACCCATCCCAATTGTGACCGCGCACAACGTTGCTTAACTTCAACGATCAAGAACGTCTAAAGCTACCCTACGAGCGCTTCAAATAAGCTACTATGAAGTAAGAGCTCCTTTGTATGTTAAGCGATTTCAAAATTCAATTGACTAGAAGAAAAAGTTTAGTTAAATATTTGACCGGCATGTCGTAGAACCAAGAACCTAAGAAGTATCAAAGTGAGAATATGTATCAAGTGCACGGAGGAGCCTTTGAGCGTATTTTAAATCCTTTCAGCACACTGGTTCGAAAGAGGTTCGCAATTGCCAGCGTTACGTTTTGTTTGGTCATAATGAATATGGCCCCTGATCGTTCGAATATTACATTTTGTTACTGCTAGTTCTTGCACTGTGGTCCCCAGGAGAGACTCGGGTCGCCAGTAGCAATTGTCTCACTGTATCCATAGATGAAACAAGATTTCTGTAGCGTTCAATAATTTCATTTCATTTACAATTTCAAAATCGTATTTAAATGTCACCTTAAAAATTAAAATGTAATTAAAATAGAGTTAACTTTATAATAATAATAATAGGAAAAAGTATAATAATAAACTTGAGCCAGCCCCGCTGGTGGCGGCACCCTAGTTTTTTTATATTTAATGTAAAAATTGAATAATTAAGAAAATAAATAAATGTATCGAATAATAGGAAAAATAATTAAAAAAATAATAAGAATATGCAACTAAATATAAATTGAACAAAAATCACACAACAATCCGACTGGGACTTTTGTTGACTTTTGTTCAGAAACTGTCCTATTTCATAGTTTTCTCAAATTTATAACTGTCGCAAAAAATATGAATTATTGCTATCTAAAAAGTTTCATTCAACTGTTATTAAACCACACATGTATAATTCATTTGTCATTCATATTGAAATTAATTCTGCTAAATTATCTTAGTCCGACCTAAGTGTTCTGATAGTTTCTTAGTAGGAACGAAAGTCTAACTCGTAAACTTGGTAGGATACAAGTTCGACTTTCGTTTTAAAAACTTAAAAAAATGCGTATACCTTAAAAAAAATGTTACCAGTAAAAAGCAATAATTGTTCACGAGAGTGTGAATTCAGTAGTTGCGTCAGTGTCAAAAAACAAAAACATTTAGTCGTTTTAAAATCATCAATGAACAATGCATATAGCCCTAACGAGCTTCACATCCCGTGAACAAAGTTATTACTACACCGAATCCATATCGCACTGTATATGAATATTCATTACCGCTGATTTTCCGATGTAAAAATACATCCGGCAGGCACAGGGTTATAACGAGATTAAAAATATCAAAGTAAAAAGCTTAAATTACATGCGTCGTATGTATACGAAGTGTAAATCCATTTTGTTCAGGCATGATGCTTTGAGGTTTTGGCTAGGCTACATAAAACCATGATAAAGAAATAATCAGTAAAATAAAAGTATATGTAGGTACAACAAATAAAAAAAAAACTTTCTGTTGGAGAGGTGATTTTACTCTGTTGACGAATTTATGACATATCAAACCGAAACTTGACATTGTAAATTTAAATATTTTTGATTTCTTTATTAATTGACGTATTATTATAGTATTCATACATACATACATACATAATATCACGCCTGTTTCCCATAGGGGTAGGCAGAGATCACGGATCTCCATTTGCTACGATCCTGACACACTTCTTTATCATTAGTAGTAAGTACCTACATTCAAATACGATTTGTGAAATTGTTACTGAATAAATGAAATGAAATAGTAGGTATACTTCAGAAAACAAGCAAACTTTTCATGGCTTTGTTTGGACTTAACTGCCGGGATGGTGACTGACAAAAGATGAGAAGTAATAGGTTAGCGTGGTATGCTATGCGGAGGGAAGAAAGTAATGTTACAAGGCGAGTGATGAATATGAAGGATTTCCTGGAATAACATGGATTGATGACGGATACATAGGCAGAGGAAGGCCTAAGAAAAGATAGTTGGATTGTGTGAAAGAGGACATGCGTGTGAAAGGAGTGAAATGCCAGATGATAGCAGATGGAAGAGGAAAACATTTTGTGGCGACCCCACCTAGTGGGATGAGAGCAAGAAAATGATGATGAAATAGATAGATTCTACACGAATCAATTGTTATTTTCAGCTGAGACATAAATATTCCAATAAGTCGAGTAAAAACAAAGCAGTCTAAAAAACTGTGGCCTTTTACCATCTATAGTAGATGATTTATACAGCGTCAGGAAGCTACTATACCTTTACAAACGAGACGCTGTAGTGCCCGGGATAAATTAAGATGGAGTAGGCTTGCCCAGCACCTATTCCATCCTCTCAGCTTAGTCGGCCATGTCCACAGGAAAGACATGTTCAATACGTGCGGAACTGACTAAGCCCCGGGCACTACGTCGTCCCGTTTGTGAAGGTAAAAATTACCTCCTGACGCTGTATAAAACATCTACTATAGATGGTAAACGGGCTTAATTTGTACTAGTGTAATACGACTATGTAATACACTATACAAGGGCTCAAAGCCCATTTTATACTCCAAAATTCAAGAGTACAACATAAAAATTCTGTTAAAAACCATGAAAGAGGCTCCCTTGCGAAACATGATTTGATGAGGGTAGGTTAAAAAGTTACCCCAATTTGTTCAGAGCGCAAACACTTCTCTCTTAGGAAGTTATGAGCTTCATCCAAGTTTTATTATCCAACGAAGTCTATTAAATTGAAAAATGGTTCTCAACTATAACGAGTTTGAAGGATTTATTAAACGTATTGAATCTATTTTCGTTTATGATCGTTTCGGTTCAAGAAAACACATACATTATATTTTTTTAGGAAATTACGTAATCCTAAAGATAGACAAAAATAAAACTTTTTTTATTACAATTTTGACAATGTCACTTCCAATCGCATTAGGACTTCCGACAGCGACGCCCGGAAAAAATGTAGTACCTATATAAATGTATGTCGAAACAGCTTCCCTCTTCTATTTAGAATCGTTCTTATTAAAATCCCTTTCTCTTCTAAAATCTATGTCATAAAAGTTCTTTCACATAAACCGTGTGCGTATCGTTCTTATTGAAATCTTACTTATATTATAAATGCGAAGTTTGTGAGGATGTTGGGATGTTTATGCCTCAATCACGCCTAAACGGCTGAACGGATTTGAATGAAACTTGGAATACACATAGTACACACGCTGGATTAACATATAGGCTATTTTTCATCCGGGTACCACGCGAGCGAAGCCGCGGGAGGCAGCTAGTCTGTCATAAAAGTTCTTTGACATAAACCGTGTGCGTGTAAAATTGCTATAGTTATGACTAAGTTTATGCAAATTCATAAAGTTTACATGACCCGATCGTAAATCCGATTATGAGATACGTCGGGATCAGGAGCATGACCGCTTGAGGACGTTGAGTTAGGTTTGTTTAGGGATGTCAGTGAGCAAATAGTATTAAGTGAACTAACCATTACTTGCGACTCGCTCTACTTGGGTGCAATGTACCATTTCCCTCTGTCAGAAGTCATCAACACTCACTCCTTTCTTACTCATGTACTAATATGACTTCATACTTTCACGCCCGGGGTGGTCAGAGCCACAAGTAACAATAAGAAAACTTGCAGCCAATCATGATCCAAGAGTCCCAGGATGGATTTGGTGAACCATGGTGAGAGGTGATCAGCCCATAGCCCATATACGGTTCATCGTGTTGGAGATTATACTATATCTTAGTCGGCTTTTACGACATGCTCAGGGAGAGAAGCAGCTGGACGCATTTTATGTTTTTTTTACTCCCAGTCCAAGTACATACATACATATATTATCACGCCCGTATCCCTAATGGGGTGGGCCGAGCCACAAGTAAACATAAAAAAACTTACAGCCACTTCTGATTTAGTCCCAAAATAGATATGGTGAACCATGGTGACACAGGTGATCAGCCCATCGCTCATGTAGGTCCATCATGTTGAAGGATACTATCCCTTAGTCGATTTTTACGACATGCTCAGGGAGAGAAGCAGCTGGACGCATTTTATGTTTTTTTTACTCCCAGTCCATCAGAGAAGTAGTCGTTTAATGCATATTAAATGACTACTTCTCTGATGGACTGGGAGTAAAAAAAACATAAAATGCGTGACGAATATGCGTGATATTATGTATGGATATAAATACATGCATATGTATTTATATCCATACATAATAATAATAATAATAATAAATGTTTTATTTCGCTTTCAATGTTACATTATCATCAACCATGGATGAAATCTCCTTTTAAGTAAAGAATACTTGTCATAGGAGATTTCGCTCTTGCATAGGTCTTATACAGTTTTCTGAAGTTAGAGAAACATTATACATTTATAATTATAGTAAGTAGGTACTTAAACTAGGTATACAAAGTTACATGCAGAGTGTGGAGGTGCGTGTATGAGTTCCACTGAGAGCACCAGTCTCGTAAGAGTCTGGGTAACAGATGGAATGTGTGTGTGTGCGTGTGTGTGTGTGTGTGTGTGTGTGTGTGTGTGTGTGTATGTGTGTGTGTGTGTGAGTGTGTGTGTAAGTGACTGTGTTTGTATGGTGTCGTATGTATGTTTGCAGTGGATGTTTGTTAATTGATTAGGTTTATAGGTAAGAGGAAAAATATATAGATACAATTTAATTACTTCATGAGATAATTTCCAATAAGGCCTCAGTATTTTCATAGCTTTTAGTCAGTAACCATTTAGTTAATTCGTTTTTACAGTTATAGGAGTTCATTGCATAAATATTTAACAGCTTGTTTATTGTATTATAAAGTTTAGCAGAAAGTCTAAAGTATTGACGAGTCGCGTACCGAGATTTTACATTAACTATGTCTATAACATTATCTTTCCTTCTACGATTTAATTTATTTGGGTCGTAATTAAGAGTTTTATGAAGTTTTACTACCGTACTAAGAATGAATAATTTCCGGACGGAGAGTATACTCACCTCAGAATAAAGCATTTCAGTGGGATATCTATACGGTTTTAGATACATGACTTTGAGCAGAGACCTTTGCGCTCTTTCAATATCTAAAAAGTTAGTTTTGGTAGCTCCACCCCAGATTGGTATGCAGTAGTTCAGAGTAGATTGTACAAGCGCAACATATATTCTCTTAAGGAGGATGTTAGAAGCAACATGTCTCAAGTTTTTAAAAATCCACATGAATTTTCTTGTTCTGTTCATGAGTTGTTCTATATGTGCGTGCCAGGATAGGCGCTGGTCTATGATGACGCCTAGATATTTAGTGCTTTCTACTTTACTGATTGTTGAGCATTCACACGAACGGTTACGCAGGGCACATTTGTGTATTTTTATATTGAAATTTAAATCTGGTTGGGTACGGTTGTACATTGTAAAAATACATAATATCACGCATATTCGTATAAGGGTAAGCAAAGATCATTCACATACAACTCTAGCTTCATTCAATCTCATCACATTCTTGCTTCATGCTCATCGTTTATACGTAAAACCCTTCTAGAAGAAGTTACGGTAATGAAAACTGTAACATGTCGCGTAGTTTATACTATTTAAGTGCACAGATAGTCACGGATAGCGAATTTGTTATACTAGTTAGAGATGGAAACTTACTAGACTGTTATTTAAATAAGTGAAAGAGTCATTCTGAATTCTGTGCTTGATGCTAGCTTACTTTAATTTAAATATCAAAGCAAGTTTATTTTCTTGTTATGATGTCTCAGTACCCAAGTTTTATAAAAAGCTAGTTCACAGAACACAAAGACGTCCATGTTTTCGGATTCCCGCAATATTTCTATTCCTATGCTCATCATCATCTTCCTGCCGTTATCCCACCCTATATGGGGTGGGATATGGATGATTCTTGGAACATGCTGTAAAAGTGGCTTTTGGCTAAAGTGTTTTATGACCGGCCGCCTGCCTGACGTCAAATTTTATTCCTATGCTCATCTGAAGTGAATATTATCATAAAAAATAATCATTTTTCATGATAATTTTTGTCCCTGAGGTGCGCTCCGGGTATCCCGATTATAATCAGAATACCGCGAGCGCACCTCGGGGACGGGTTCCGAAATAATAAGATTCGTTAATATGTAGATTTATTCGGTTTTATCGAATCATTTCTCACTCAACGATTTCAATTTGCTCCCGTCCTGTATAACAATAAACTTAATTACCTACCTGTTTCATTACATGCCTAGCTTATGCAAGAACAGCTAAAACTCATTACAAACCTTTACAATATTTGCTGGACTGGGAGTAAAGTCGAACAGTAAAAGACTACACATTTACACTAAGAAAATTCGTAAAAGCTAACCTTTGTGATGGAAATCATACACTGACTAAAGTCCCTCTGTCAAAGCTTAGCAATGTTATAGCAGAACTGGGAGATTGGGAATTAGATTTTACGCGCATCACCCGTTACCCTGTAAAAACGACAAAAATACAGCCTGTACTGTTGTATATCCAACTTCCAGCAGTGACAGAGAGAATTGGAAATAAAACCGGTCAAGGCGGGTCGAATTTACACACGAAGAATTCCGTACCATCGTACATGTACATTTTAATATGACTTACTCTACGTACTTTTTAAATAGGTAGCTTTGATGATCGATTACGAACGTTAAAAACAAAACTTTTTCTCTGGGGCCCCCGTTTTTTATTACTTGTTGTTATAGCGGCAATAGAAATATACACTTTGTGAAAATTACAACTCTCTATCTATAACGTTACATGAGATACAGCTCGCTGACAGACGGACGGACAGCGGAGGTTTAGTAATAGGGTCCCGTTGGTGCCCTTCGAGTACGGAACCCTGATAAATTAAAATAAAAAAATAATACTTTGGATGAACACGGCTGTCCTGTCTCAGCTAGGTGACAGCTTCGTAATTTGCTTCACAATTTCTCTTTTGTTGATATGCTGAATGAAGAAGAATTCGTTCTAGGCTCGTCTAGCTTGACTTTACCTGCTGGGCAAAGTCCCTTCGTGACACTTAAAACGATTCGGTCTTGCCTAACTACATCACATGAGTAAGATAGGATATATTTGACAGTGGGGAAACGTGAAGTCAGTCCATTTTAATGCTCAAAATCCCCTGTTTCGCTACCGATCCCCTCATCAAAAGTTTCTGATTTTTGGGGTAGAAGTCAAAATGCTCACTGAAAGTGTGGTATGTACTTTCAGATATGTTGACAAGTCTAGATCTTTTTGTGCTATAGTCCTTCTGTCTATCTATACATTATGTATGTATGTTCGTATGAGCTAGTGGCCAACTCCAGTGACGGAGTTTTTAGGCCGCCTTAAGGCCTCCGTGACGGCTTAACGACTTAAAAAGACGGGACCGACTGTTTATCGTGCCTTCCGAAGCACGGAAGCGCTAAGCTCGTAATGCCACTTGCGGTCACCCATCTCAATTGTCACCGCACACAGCCTAAGCAAGCTACGCCACGAGCGCTTCATCTATACAGCCGGTGACATACTCCTTACTAATATAATAAAGGCGAAATTATACTTGTTACTTTGCATTTGAATCACGCGTAGCAACTGTGTATTTCAAGTTTTAATCAATTCCGTTCACTGTTACGGAGATGAACTAGTAGAATGCCGCGAGACTTTGTCCTAACAGTTTATTTTAATACAAAACTAGCTGACGCCCGCGGCTTCGCTCGCGTGGTACCCGGTACATGTACTATGTTTTTTCACCGTTTAAACCTTCCCTGGACTATAACAAACATTTCAAAACCAAAATCAGCTAAATCGGCCCAGCCGTTCTCGAGTTTTAGCGAGACAAACGAACAGCAATTGATTTTTATATATATATAGGATTTATTCTAGGACATATGGTTTAGGCTGTGCGTTAACTATCAGACAGCCAGTCAGTAATTTACAGTAAAAGTTTTATGTATTACTTTTCTATACACAGTGACTCTAAGAAACAGCCCTATAATAATCAAGTCTTTACAAAACGTCAACCCCGTTGTATCAGGGCTGTTTGTAATTAGTTAAATTAATTCTATAGCCGAGATTGGCCTCTAATTACAAGCATTGGGGCTCAGACGTGACTCCGATACTAGATCAGGGAGACAAATTGAATCAGCCTGAAGCATCTTGGGAGCATCTTGTTTACTATTCTCCTTTATATCACATACATACATAATTATCACGCCAAAAAATAACAAAAATAATAACACATCATAACAAAACTTGTCACTCTTGAAAGTCCCTATTGGATATAGTAAATGATGGTGACAGGTGATCAGCCCACCGCTCATTTAGATGGTCCATCATGTTGGAGAGGATACTATCCCTAGTCGGCTTTTACGACATGCTCGGGGAGAGAAGCAGCTGAGCGCATTTTCTTTTACTCCCAGTCCAGCAGAGATGTGACTAATGTAACTGTTATAACTACTACTTACAAATTTTGATACGCCATGGGCACAAATTGCATTCTAGGGAAGGACGTAAGCTTTTGTAAGAAAATTCCATGCGGAAAGTCAAGAGCAACACCTATTATACATAAAGCAAAAGAGAGCACTGTTAAGCACTACCACCAGGTCTTGTGGCTCCAGGCCTTCCGATCCTAAAGTCGTGGGTTCAAATCCAGTAGTGCAAGAATGGATTTTTCTGTTCTAATAAATGATGCGCTATAGAGCGCACTGGTATAGACCAGTACTCTCAAACGGTAAAGGAAAATATCGTGAGGAAACCGGCAAATCGTAGAACCTAATAAGTTCACAAGCATTTGTCAAGTGCACGAAAGGAGCCTTGAAATAATAACTAGTGAAACGATTAGCAGTAGTATTATAAAGCAAAATACGCACAGACGTTAAAAAACGACGTATATTCCATAATTCAAGTATCTATGATTCAAATCTTCAAAAAAGTAGATAAATGACATTTACACAGTTCAATATTCCCTTCGCAAGTTCCTCCAAACATACCGGTTGGCATCCAAGAACCTGAACACCCCGTAAAAGTACAGTCCACCTGCAAAGAACACCAGTCCACACAGCGCGTACGCTTCCAGCACAGCTGTCATCGCGAAACAGGAGCAGACGAACAAAGCCATCACTCCTATATGGAACAGGACATACCAATAATGATATTTCAAGATCGGATGTCGTCTTTTCATGAAGCTGACTATCAAAATCGAGGTGGCCACGAAGAGTTGGACATACAGAAGTCCGAAAATGAACTCTACGACATTGCTGGAGTTCTCTATAAAAGAGTGCATACTGCGAGTGGTAAGAGAAGCTATGAGGAGTAGGGCAGCGAAGATGACCATAGGCAGAACAGCTGATACGGCGATCAGGATGAAGGACTTGCGAAGGAGGTCGCAATGGGTGCACGGGATCTCCTCGGAATCCTGGATGATTACAGTCATATTGATTCTAGCACAGTAAAAACATATAAAAATACTTATCAGAAGGAAGATAACAACAAAAATTGTGACTAGTGAAACTGACATACGAATCTATCAGAAATGATTTACGACCTTCTTTTAATCTTCTTTAAAAAGTTTCAGTTGGATTTTAGATTCCACTGGTGGTATTTGTAGGTGAATCCACATATTTCATAACCATCAAATGTTCAAAAGTTTAATACACATATTTTTCTTAACCCTTTTGAGCACGTTATTTGTATGCCGGGATTCGAATCCACTAAATTCGAATCGATCGGGTTCTTTCCACTAGGCCAACACGGGTTTTATTTCGCTTCATAGAGCCTCATTTACTATTACTACTATTATTACTACTACTACTACTACTACTACTACTACTACTACTACTACTACTACTACTACTACTACTACTACTACTACTACTACTACTACTACTACACGTGTCACTAGTACTTTCGAACCAGTGTGGTGAAAGGATTTAAGTGCGCTTCAAAGGCTCCTTTCGTACACTTGAAACCTATTTTCGATTTTTTTAGGTTCTATAACATGCCGGTTTCCCCACGATGTTTTCCTTCACCATTTGAGAATACTAGTATAGAGCACATAATTTTTCACATTAACCGAAAAATTGTAGACGACTGGATTTGAACCTTAGGATCGGAAGGCAGGTCCACCACTAAACCACTAGTGCTCTAATAGGACTACATCCTTCAAAGCTTATCCCATCCTTCCTCATCCATCACGTCACACTGCGTCGTCACATTTGTCTGCCGTGTCGTGTCTAAGTCAATGTGATTGTCTATGGTTAATAATGACACAATCGTTTGTGGCTCATTGGAAATGTGTTTGAACGTGGTAATGGGTGAGACAGGGTGAGACCTTAAAAGAAATTGAGGGCGTTTCATTGATGGGCTTGAATAATATAATTTATTGTTATTAAGTTTGGACAATTTTTTTATACTCCATCAAAGTTGACAGTTATTGATCAACGGACATTGGCAAAAAAAAAGAAGTGAAGTGACTTTGACGACCTCAGTTGGCGGGCTTGTGCTCGGCTGAGACCTATTCTTCCAAGGCTGAGACATTCTTCCAAGGCTGAGACATTCTTCCAAGGCTGAAACGCAAGAGGCGCGGGAAAACAAAAGAACGCGATGTGCGTTTCATCCTGTTTCATCTAACTAACGTATTCAATAGGGCAGTGAGTCGGGTACAGCTCTCTGCTGTAGGAGAACGCCGAGTGACAATATATTAAGACATCGAAAGACTGAAAAATCTTCTATTTTTAAAGAGAGCATTCCACAATTTTCCGGAGAATTTAACAAAAACGTAACATCATTTTTGTCCCCCCTCCAAGTTCAAAAGGGAGAGTGCTTATCGCAAAATGCGGGCTTCCCAAAGCACCGTAAATACCAGTTTATTACAGATAGATGAGTTAATCAAGAACTGATAACAACGTTGTGTTCAGTTTTATCGAAATACTTAGGTATAATAAAAGAGATATATTCCCGGAGGTACTCTAGGGGTGAAGCTACTTATCATTGCATGATACAGCATTGTCTTCTCAATCGCAAGGTCACTTGTACACAAGTTTAAATACAAAAATTGCATTAATAATAATCACACTAATATTACAAAGTTTGTGTGTGTGTTAGCGCGTTTGGCTGCGTTAATCTCCGTAACGACTGAACGTTACACAAATATTAATTTATATCGTGGTATCACGCACATACATACATACATACATACATACATACATACATACATACATACATATATTTAATGTTTCATAACCTTTTTTTTCTACTGCCTAACTGTTTTTAATTATATTCTTAAATTCTATGTTATGTGTTATGTGTGCTATTTAAGTGAATAAATGTTATGTCTTTGTCTACATATTCCTAATGGGGTGGGCAGAGCTACAAGCCAGAAACTTGCAGCCACTTCTGATTTAAAATCCTAAGATGGATATGTTGAACCATGGTGACAGGTGATCAGTCCATCGCCCATATAGGTGGTCCATCATGTTGGAGAGGATACTATCCCTTAGTCGACTTTTACGACATGCTCAGGGAGAGAAGCTGCTATACGAATTCTATGTTTTTTCTTTACTTCCAGTTCAGCAGAGAAGTAGGCGGCTACTATCAACTTATAAATCGCTTTGAGCGATAAGGTCGCCCATAGTATAATGCATGTATTTTTTCTAAGTGCCTATATTGTCTTTTCTTTCTGGTTTTCTTTTCGTGTATTTGCAATAAAGGGATATTGTATTTATAAAAGAATGTTCATGTATGTAGTGTAGCCATAAACCCACAGAATGTTGCACTAAGTATTTCTATTCCTAATCTAATAGTTTGTTATCAATTATCGGATTAGCCAAATTAATCGGGTTCGATAACACCTATATCCTCCTAAGGGCTTTAGAGAAAGAAATTACAATTCAATTCTTCTCTTTGTATGGTTTAAGCCTGCATCTTCTCAAATATTTACCTAAATCAGCCGTTACAACTGTATAACCAACAAACAACATCATCATCAACGGCATACTGCTGGACATAGGTCTCTAATGAGCGTCATCGCGTCCTATCTTCGGCTGACGCGTCCAGCCAACAAACATCCTCATACAAATAAGATGACACAAGCGCCTACAAGAAAAAGAGCAGTGACGAAACATATTCCCATTGTTTGCTAGCAATTTTTCTCAGGCGCTTCTCATCAATCAAACACTTTCCTCTCAATCCCTCGGGGGAAGGCTTGTGTCGCTATTGACACACGTAAGTGGTTTATAAATGACACAAGTTTCAGCAAAATCCACACAGCAAAACCGGTCAACTGTTAGCAAATTCGCACACGGAACCCTTACCATCGTACATATATGTTTCTAACTATTACGGTTCATAAGATACACGCGTTGACAGACGGACGAACGGACGGACAGCTTAGTAATAGGATCCCATCGGCTCCCTTTGGGTACGGAACCCTGAAAGATATTCGGATTCATAAAACCAGAATTGTACGTCCCACTAATATCTTCAACATGTTTTGTTCCTTCCATTTTGTGCCGACCCCACTTAAGTGATATTTTTTCTGCAATTCTCCTTTATCAGCCGTCATCTCAGTATTCACTTATTTCCTACTCATATCATATTTCACACAATCCATACATCTGTTCTTTGGTCTGCATATATCTTTATATCCATTAACATTCATCTCTAACGCTCTTTCCATCACAATACATTCTAAGTGAATCGTAAAACCTCTGCTGTCTGTGCAAAATGTCTGGGTGGAAGTCATGGCAACATAATACGTGTTCATTAATTAGTTTCCTGTTCTATCGGCTCTCTATCTATTGCTTCTCTCCCCGAGCATGTCGTAAAAATCGACTAAGGGATAGTATCCTCCAACATGATGAGATACAATAAGCAAGTATTCCCAAGGAGGGTTGACGTCAGGCAGGCGGCCGGTCATAAAACATTTTAGCCTAAACTCTTACAGCATGATCCTTGGATCCCACATAGAGTGGTATGAGGGCAGGAAGATGATGATGAACAGTATCTATCGGCTGTTGAACAGGTTCATAATAAGCAAAACAAGTGCCCGTACCCTTATCCTTGGCTGATTATCTTACTTATATTATAAATGCGAAAGTTTGTGAGTTTGGATGTTTGGATGTTTGTGCCTCAATCACGCCTAAACGGCTGAACGGATTTGAATGAAACTTGGAATATACAAAGTACATGTACTGGATTAACATATAGGCTACTTTTTATTCGGATACCACGCGAGCGAAGCCGCGGGCGGCAGCTAGTACTTATATACTTTTTTTTTGTAAATACATACTTATAGTATTACAACACCCAGACCCGGAAGAAATATTTGCAGAACATGCAAACATATCTCCCGCGCCTCTTGCGATTTAGGCGAGCATTCACCCGCCATGCCATCGAGGTCGTCCCTTGATAGCTTTGTCCCATGACAGTTATTATGAGTTTTAGACTTCTCAATTCTTAATTGGGTCCAGAAGTACAGTGACTTAATATGACACTTAGCTGGTAAGCCAAGGTGACAATAAATGCCAGGGGAGTGACAAACGAACAGATTTAATTTTCAAGTACACTAATTGGACCGAATTTAAAGCGTTGAAAGCTTTTAGGTTTCTACTAGAGTTTCAGCAGAAAGATATTCCTTTATAGGAAAGTTCAGGTTTCAAGGATAATTGCCGGCCTGCTGGAAAATTCTAGTCAAAAAGTAAAAAATTAGTTATGTGTTCGACGCCCCATTTCTTGATGTACTTTTATAATAAGGAAAGGTTTATGCTGTACAAACTCTCACCCTGGTTTAAAACAAATATATTTTTTGACGACGGCGTAGCGGGCGAGTGCTAAGATGAGCCGCAAGATGCGCGATTTCAATTCCCGCTGCGGGAGAAGTGTTTGAATGTTCTGCAGATATTTAATCCGGGTCTGGGTGTTGTAATATTTTAACTATGTATTTACAAAAAAATATACAAGTATTCTATCAGCCATCCGGTCCCCATAGTACAAGCTTTGCTTAGTTCGGGGCTAGATGGCGCTATATAAAAAGTCCACAAATTTATTTATTCTAAAAATGCTCTGGCTCTCCGAACTCCCAATTGAAGTGCCCAATTGATTTTTGCAGTGCGATGCACGTGACCCGATACAGTCGGACGTACTACACGGCTGGAGTGAATGGCGTGAATAGGGACAAAGTGAATAGTGGAATTGAAATTGGAACAGTGATCAAGAACATCATTACTACACTATTTGTTTTGTACGATTGGATGGAATTTACAGCTACATATTTTACTGGCAACTTTTGTATGTAGGTATATGGATTAGTACACTTGTTTTGTTGATGTCTTGAATGCCTATTTTGTTAAGACACATCTAGCGATGAAAAAAATGTGAATTACGCCATTTTGATTAATTCTAAGAGCCGGTATACTCGGCATAGCAAAAATATACAAAGGTCATTTTTCAGGTAAATTATAAACATGTATCAAGTGCACGAAAGGAGCCTTTGAGGCGCACTTTGAATCCTTTCACCACACTGGTTCGAAAGAACTAGTAGGTAAATTATACTTTTATGAAGATTGAACAGCGACTTGTGTGCTTAATTATAATTTTGTTCAACGATAAAAGGCATTTTAATTACGAAACCTTATTCTTCCCCTCCTATTTAAATACTCTAACGTGATACATCAAAGACTCTAATAAATCAGAGAGCACCACCATAAAATTCATCTCCTTAAATTACTTCATGCAAATTACCTTGTACATCGAATAAAACCACTTAAATAGACCTTAAAACCACTTGCTCAATGACATCGTCGTCAGAAACTTTGCTCGTTACTCATAGGCCAAGTTTATTTGTTTCTCGTGCTACTTCTTTTCTGAGACCATTAAAAGTTTTAATTCATTTAGACGGTGCCTTTGCTAGACATAAGACTAGTACGGCACGGGTCCGTCAGCCTTACCCTTAGTGCCGTCTGCGGACACGTGGTCCGACTGTATTGTCAGATAAATCAAACCATGAGAAGCGTTCGTGGCGTAGCTTGCTCAGACGTTCTTGATTGATCGTTGAAGTTAAGCAACGTTGTGCGCGGTCACAATTGGGATGGGTGAGCGCAAGTGGCATTACAAGCTGAGCGCTTCCGTGCTTCGGATGTCACGTTAAATTGCCGGTCCCGGCTTTGAAGTAGTTAAGCCATGACGGAGGCCTTTAGGCGGCCTAAAAACTCCGTCAAAAGAGTTGGCCACTAGCTCATACGAACGTCAGTGCAGATCTTTGTTCCCCTAACTATAATTAAAATTAGCTTATAATCTCCAGTCATCAGTGTTGACTACTAAGCGTGGAGTAGAAAAGCAAAATAACATTTCCATAGTATTGTTATACCTACGATGTTATAAAACTTTTTCCATCGAGTCCATGAGCACAAAAGTTCGGGTGTTCGGTTACTAGTGGTTATACCACGTTCAAACACACTGTACCACCATCTGGATAGTACACAAGTCAATCTAGTGTTTTTTTTAAGATATGCCATAAAATAGTAAAACTATAATAATAATAATAAATAACAAACTAAGCAAAGCTTGTACTATGGGAACCAGATGGCTGATAGAATACACAATATACTTTTTTTTTGTAAATACATAATATTATAACACCAGAGGAAGGCCTAAGAAAAGATGGATGGATTGTGTGAAAGAGGACATGCGTATGAAAGGAGTGAGTACTGAGATGACGAGTGATAGGAGAAGATGGAAGAGGAAAACATGTTGTGCCGATCCCACCTAGTGGGATAAGGACAGGAAAATTATGATGATGATAATATTACAACACCCAGACCCGGAAGAAATATTTGTAGAGCATGCAAACATTTCTTCTGCGTCTCAGTCGAGCATTCGACTGCCACGCCATCGAGGTCGTCAAGGAATAGTAAATCCACTTAGTTACAGCTGTTCGCGTAGTTGTATTCGCTTTTGAGTCTAAACTTCTGAGGCGTGTATGAACACTACCTGTCGCACTTAATTGCAAATTTTCCGTGCCGCACCCACCCCGCACTGTGTGGCAAGGGTTTCAGGGCCCAGGATCGCTATCTTTCTTCAATTAAAGGGTTGAGTTGAGGTCGCTGAATGGAAATTCGGTTGAAATATTGCGTCTTAAAATAACTTTACTAATGTAACCGCTTGGAACTTCGGAGGCTGTGATTCAAATGAAATGACTTTTCATTTTCTCTCTCGAAATTATTTATTTAGATTTGTCCAAAAGGAGTCTATTGAATTATGAAAACATATTATTGTTATTCAGAGTTTTATGTAAATATCTAAGAACGTAGGTAATAAAATTTTTACAGTTGTAATAATTCTTAGCTGATTTGTTTTATTGCCTGTCTTGTTTTGTCACACAAACATGCTTATCTTATCTTTCATCATAATCATCATCCTATAGCATTCCACTGCTGGACATAGCCCCCCCCTCCGCCCTTCCTAGTTAGTGTCATCGCCCTGTCTTCAGCAGGACGCATCCAGTCTGCCAGAAGCCTTTCGCAAATCATCACTCCAGGCGTCCTAAATTACGTTTACATTTTCAGTGTACTATAGGGGTATATAACAAGCAAACTTAAACCAACAAACATCACGATTCTAATGTAAGGCATGGGAATTACATATTTGAGGGTAGCAGGGTAATGACCCCGCGCACGTTATCCTTATAATAATCTTCATTATACACAAAGAGCCCTCATTGGAACAATGCCGCAAGACTTGATTACGTAGGTACTCGCAAATGCCGTAGCTTTAAGTTTAAGGCTTGCGTGGCAAGACCGCGTTAATTTTGAGGCTAGAGTCTACACTGTAGTAGAATAAAGCCGGAAAATATTCAATAGAAAAAAAACAGCCGAACTAAACACATAAATATTTGTGGACATTACACACAGCGCCATCTAGCCCCAAACTAAGCAAAGCTTGTACCATGAACACCAGATGGCTGATAGAAGACTTTTTTTACATTTTTTTCTGTAAAAACAAACTTATAATACTACAACACTCAGACCTGGAAGAAATATTCACAGAACCCGCATCTCTTGCGTCTCAGCCGAGCACTCGCTCGCCACGCCACCGAGGTCGTGAAAATTGAGAACCTCCTTTGTTTAAGTCTGATATGGTTAAGAAACGAATGAGTACAGACTAGATGACGTGCTGAAAACAGTGGGATAAAAACAAGAATGAGTCATGAGTAGTGAAAACTCTAGGTAACAAATACTTATTCAAAAAAAAATCTAATTTAAGTAGCATAGTAGGTCTGATGTATTTGTTTTTGTGATACATGATGATGATGGCGATGAATTTGTACTATTTAGAACCATTGATAAAAGTAAGCAACGTAGATTTAAGACTTGTACAAGTGATCCCAGTGATTATACGGAATATAAAAAATTGACTTTGACTTTGACTTTTGAGTACTGTCCGTCCATTTCAAGTAAAAAATGGCAACATCAGTCATTCTGAGACAGTGACAACCCTATAGGTGGTGACAATTTCAAACGTGGAATTTGTATAAACGATGTGTAGGTAATCGACTTATGCAAAGGAGGGTAGATGGTAATTTTACAAAATTGTTTGTTGTTAAATAATTGCTTTACAATGAAGTTATCAATTTACAAGTCTACACATACATAAAATCATGTCTGTTTCCCATAGGGGTAGGCAGAGATCACGGTTCGCCATTTGCTACGATCCTGACATACTTTTTTCGCTTCATTCTCTCTCATTACATTCCTCATGCATGCTCGTCGGTTTCGGGTACTCTTGACCTGGCCCTTTTCCAAAATAAATAAATAACATCCAGCAGTCACATACATAGTCCTGACCCCACACTAGGATTCCCTGTGTCGTGGGTATCAGAAACTACGAGTACCATGGTACCACAACACCCAGACCTGGAAAAAATATTTGCAAAACATGCAAACAATTTCTTCTTCCGCAAAGGCAATCGAACCCTGTATACAATCGAAATTGATTATGTTTATGGCATTGGTATTCACAATCATAAGCCAAAGTTTGTATTGGAACTTTTTAAAGGGCGGTGCGATTGGTTTGCAAATCGGCTTGGACACTATAAATGCAAAATAAATGAATACTTGTTTCAGGATTTTTCGAAAGAACCCTTTAAAAGGGTTAAAATGGGGTGTCAAAATTGTATGAGAACTTTTTAACGGGCGGTGCGATTGGCTTGAAACTTGGTTTGGATACTATAAATGCAAAATAAATGGACATGTGTTAGAGGATTTTTCAAAACAACCCTTAAAAAGATGTGAAATGAGGTACCAATTGAAGTTTGTATAGGAAATAAAGGGCGGGCAGTGCGATTCTTATAAAAGTAATCTAACGCGTACGAAGTCGCTGGCAAAAGCTAGTTAAGTATATGCGGAGTTATCCACATTCAGCATGTTTGATAAAATTGCGTAAAAAATAATAATCTTAAACAATAATCCCTCTATAAATTTGCCCTGAACGCAAACAATAAATAAGTAAACCTATGATAATATGGTCCAGATAAGGTTTAAGTTATAAATAGTGATTCAACTACTGGAATAACAGTCCAACACAAACCTAGTTGTATTGTACGAAAGGATAATAATAAATGTATTAAAACATGTTTAAATTATCTTTAGTGGTACTTGTTTGTGTTTGGGCGGTGGCTTACAGTAAGCAGTTCAGCATTTATGAAACGGTAAGTTGCTTAGGTATTATGATCACGAAAAAAAAAGTATTTTGAAACTCGAAATGTATATGTCCACGAAGAATATCGCTACGTCTTGATTTCATGAGATTATGATGTATTTTAAGTTATATGGGAAAGTATATAATAAATTAAAATAAACAATATCAGGAATATCGTATGTATAAACCTCTATGGGATCACTATACAAGCAAAATAATTAATTAAATCGGTAAACAATTGGCGGAGATATCGTGCGACATTATTAAGCCATATATAAAAGACAGCTGAATTAGGAACCCCTTCTGTTCTTAAGTCGGTTAAAATGCATTGCTTCAGTGACCGCACTGGTAGTCTAGTGGTAGCGTCCCCGCATCATCCTCTCCATACGGTCGTGGGTTCAAATAAATGTGCACCAATGGGTTTTTCTGTTCGAAAAAAGTATGTGGGACCGTCTAATCGACTTGTCGTAGAACCTAAGAAAGTTCGAAATCATGTGTGAACTGAGAGATTTAAATCCTTTCACCACACTGGTTCGAATGAACTAGTGATACGACTACATAGATTATAATTCCACATTATAATTTGAATAATAATCACTACGTGAAATGGCACAAATGTTTTTGAACTCAGACAAAAACAAAGATAATTTTTATTAACAAAAATAAACTTACAAATGTAATTTACAAAATACAAAATAAACAATCGTGCAATCTCTGGCGTGGCGGGCGAGTGCTCGGTTGAGACGCAAGAGGCGCGGGTTCGATCCCCGCTACGGGAGCAATGTTTGTATGTTCTGCAAATATTTCTTCCGGGTCTGGGTGTTGTGCTTAGTTTGGGGCTAGATGGCGCTGTGTGAAATGTCAGCAAATTATTTATTTATCATTATATATCTAAAGAGCGAACAGTCTATAGATAGCTCACCTGATCCAGCTCATCAGACAGTGGAAGCGTGCCCAAGACGCTGGCCACATTGCCACACTGATAACACAAATATTGGTTGTTGTCTTACAATTGAATATAAGAACTTAAAATAGCACACATAACTCTTATATTCCCACTTCTCGTTTACAGGCAGAGAGCATAGAATTCCATGGCTTCCCAGCGGAGACGCACCAGGTGACCACCAGCGATGGGTATATTCTGAAGATGCACCGGATCCCGCACGGCAGGGGACAGAAGTACTCTCCCGACAGACCAGTGGTCTTCATGATGCACGGTCTCCTGGCTGCGTCCAACTCTTATCTCCTTCTTGGACCAGAATTAGCTCCTGGTAAGATTCTGTTTGGTTCACCATGCCTTTGTCTGTCCGTCAAGAGTTTTTTAATGTTTGTCTTAATATAAAGATATTTTGAAGGATTCTGTGTGTTAGTGACATTCACTCAATGAAAAAAGTTGGCTGGTTAAACATCAGCTGTTATTGTAAAGTTTACAATAACAGCTGATGTGCGATTTGCTCTTAGCTAAACTTTACTTACTTTGGAGGACTTCAATGTGCGTGTTCCGGCACACGATTGGATATTTATATCATAATCTTGATCATTCATTTATATCAAATCTTATCGAGAACAACTCAAAAAAATCCTGTTAAACCGATAAAAGTCGTACTTTTCTGAAAATGTAATAAATTCCTCTTTATACGATAAGAAATATATCCATCGCTCTAAAGAACTTTTCCGAAAAGGTCGATTCCTTATTTACATACATATTATCCCGCCCGTATAATTGACATAGCCACAAGAGTGATCCTATGAAAATTCCGAAAATGTAAATTTATTAAAAAAAAAAATATCTCTATCGCTCTTCTCATCTTACTGATCTTTTTGATAGGTAAAGACCAACTGACAGAATCGATGGCGTGGTAGGCGAGTGTTCGGCTGAGACGCAAGAAGCGCGGGTTCAATTCCTGCTGAGGGAGAAATTGCATGTTCGCATCGCAATTTCTCAGCGTGATTGCATGTTGCATGTTCTGCAAATATGTACTAAAACTAGTACTATAGTACTCGTAGTTTTTGATACCCAGTATCCAGGTATGTGATGGGTCATGTGATTGTTGGGTGTAATTATTTTTTTTATTTCCAGGATACAACCTGGCGGATGCCGGTTTCGACGTATGGCTCGGAAACGCCAGAGGCAACACGAATTCCCGCCAACACGTCTCTCTAGACCCCGATCGCAGACGAGACAAAAAAGAATTCTTCGACTTCAGCTGGGAGGAAATAGGAACCCTGGACCTGCCCGCCATGATCGACTACGCTTTAGCTACCACTGGCAAAGAAAAACTCCACTACATCGGGCATTCTCAAGGTGGGACCGCATTCCTGGTTCTGAACTCTGTGAAGCCGGAGTATAATGAGAAGATTGAGTCCGCGCATCTTTGGGCTGGTGTTGGTTATCAGAACCACTTCCCGAACTCTCAACTCAGAACGGTCGCTAGTTTGACCGATACCATTTATGTGAGTATTTTACCAGGGTCTGCCGTCAGTTTTTTATACAAAATTTGAATGCAAGGTCGTAAAAAATAAACCATTTTGCTTTCAGAATGTTGCGGTGTTGAACGGACAAGTGGAGCTGTTCCCCCCAGATTCATCAAGGAGCAGCACAGGGCGGCTGGCTGACAACTGCGTCGGAAACCTAGAGCAAAAGTATATGTGCGACCTTATTGGAGTTGACACTTTATTGGTAAGAACACTATCTAAAGACCAAGTAGAAAAATTCAAAATGTATGAGATTTCAATATTCGCAACAAAGGTTAGATTACTATTAGTTATTTCTAACCTTTTATGGGATAGTGTAAATACTGTAAAAAATTCAACTCTCGAACGACGGACGGACAGCGAAGGCTTAGTAATAGGGTCCCGTTGGCACCCTTCGGATACGAAACCCTTAAAACTACTGTTATCTAGATAACCTATCCTGATAAAAACTTGTCAATTCCAGGGAACCACAATAGACGTGGGAAGTATCTTCGGTGACTACGATGCAGCCGGCGCAGCCTTAAAGCAAGTGGCTCACTACGGCCAGAACATCAGGGACAAATCCTTCTCCAGATGGAGCTATAGCTCCCTCAAGAACCGAATAGTCTACGGCTCAAGAAACCCCCCCAAATACGACCTTAGCCGTATCACAGTCAACACTACAATGCATTACACAGTCAACGACAATCTCTTAGACGAAAGGGATGTTCTAGCAATGGCTGGGGATATGCCGAATGCGTCCGTCAGGAAGGTAGCGAGGGAGACTTTCCTTCACGAGGATTTCGTAGCTGCAGTGGATGTAAAAGAACTGGTCACGGATTATGTTATTGCTGCTTTGAAACGTGATTCTAGGTAGGATGCAACCTTAGAACTATTATTTAATCTACGAGTCCAGCAAGTCCAGCTAGTTCTTAAACAAATGAAGTTTGAATGAATTTGTATCCGATTCGAATTTCGAATAACTGTTATGAATCTAACCACAAAATACTCAAACGCGACTCAGAGTTGAGCACGTCTCAAGTCACGGTTTTCTGACAGTTGTTGATGAAAATCTGAAAAAACTCGTCAATTGAGACGTGCTCAACTCTGAGATGCGTTTGAGTATTCGGGAGTAATACGATCATTTTTAAGGCTTGTATTCAAGATGAGTGAATCGATACAGATACACAAGCAAAGATTTTTGAGAGTATTCAATGGAAAAGTGACAATGATACTACACACTCAAGAAGCGGTTTACGTTTAATTGAAGCGTAAGCATTGTTCTTGAATACGGGCCTCAACAGTCATTTCATTGTAAATAGATCTAGAATTTTTTAGCAATGGTGTAAATACAGATGATTGAAATTTGAAAAAAAGTTGACAAATTAAAAATGATATTTAAACAGCTGTTTCATTCGATTAATCGATGTCTTTCAAAAATTACAATGTCGATGTCAAAGTTAAAAGTATAGTATTTATTAAAATCACTACGATCATTTAGAATCGTCTAAAACCTACGTTGAATTTACGCCTATTCGTAACGCGATTAGCGTTGAAACAATAAGTTAAACAACGATTGTGAGGTGGTAATAACGAGACCTTTTACCATCTATAGTAAATGATTTGTACAGCGTTAGGAGGCAACTATTACTTTTATTAACGGGACGCTGTAGTGCCCGTGACAGATTAAGACTTGCCCAGCACCTATTCCATCCTCTCAGCTTAGTCGGCCTTGTCCACAGGAAAGACATGATCAATACTAGCTGACTAAGCCGCGGGTTTCCTCATGATGTTTTCCTTCACCGTTTGAGAGTACTGGCGCACTTAACTAAAACTTATCTAAAATAATACAAGCAGCTTAAGAATTAAATCTATGTTAAAAACGTGACAGTCGCGTTAGTCGCTTATCAGTCTAGGTATTTGTAAACAAAATATTTTATTGATAAAGTTCATTTTGTTTTATACATTTTTGAAATTTTACACAATCCTTCTCTCCCCGAGCAAGTCGTAAAAGTTGACAAAGAGATCGTATCGTCTCCAAAATGATGAACCACCTATAAGGGCGATGGGCTGATTACCTATCACCATGGTTCACCATATCCATCTTAAGGTTTTAAATCAGTACCTAGTTGCAAGTTTCTGGCAAACTTGTGGCTCTGTCTACCCTATTAGGGACATGGGCGTGATAATACGTATTTAGGCATGTACATTTTAAAGGATATGTCATTATCTTCACGTACCCAACCCACTTTATCAATCATCAATTAATAAGAAAACTAGCTTTTGTGTGCGGTTTTGCTCGTTTGCAAATCCGGTCAAGTGCGAGTCGAATTCGCACACTGAAGGTACCATTGTTTATGCATGGCCCCCTTTTGGAAAACTCTCTACCCACTGCGGTTCATAAGATAGAGCCCGCTGACAACGAATAATTAAAATAAAATAAAAAGGTACGATGGTACGGAACCCTTCGTGTGCTAATTCGACTCTCACTTGACAGTTTTTTTTTAAACTCTATTATGTTTATAGTTGTAATTTTAATACTATCATCATGCACCCAGGTGCTTAAAGTTTACTAAAAGTGTATTTAATACACCTAGGTGAATTAGCCCAGGTGAATTAAGTTTACGAAGCCTCATCTCCTTGCTACAGGTATTTTTCCTAACATGTACTCGTTTTCCATTTCCCTCTGTCAGCCTTGAGTTGACAGCTCACACTCTTCTTTCTACTTACTTCTTTCATGACACATGGCTTTATAATTACGCTTACAGCATTATCAAGATCCCCAGATAACATTGATATATAATATCGAAGATAAAGCAGAGTATATAAAAGAAGTACAAATTAGCTAGGTTTTATTGTAGCCCACATCATGATTAGCAAACTGTTTTTGATAGTGTCACTGTTAGTGTGTACGGGGGCTTACCAGGGCTCGCTTTACAATGTATATGAAACAGTAAGTAAACTTAAAAAAAAACCGGTCAAGTTAGAGTCGAATTCGCACATGATTCCGTACCAACGTACATAAGCATAAATGTTTCTTATACGGGGCATCTTTTTGTTTTATTATTTGTTGTTATAACGACAATAGAAATACACACTCTGTGAAAATTTCTTCTCTTCCCCTTACGAATCATGACATACCTACATCCTGCTGACGGACCGACAGCGTAGGCTTAGTAACAGGGTCCCGTTAGCACCCTTCGGGTACTGAACCCTAAAAACTATCAGTGCCGAGTTCTTTTCAATGGACGACGGATCGTTGATTACCATAGCAGCATTGTTAAAAATGCACTTTGTTGTGAAAAAGCGCTACATATTTTTTGCCAGAAAAAGAACGTTGCTATGGCAACCGAGGCTATCTGTTGTCTAAAAGTAGAATATAGGAAGCAGGCATTAGCTTCTTGGTCATATTGCTTTAGTAGAATAAATTGAGCTGTATGGTGGAACCGAAAACATGTTTAAGCCATGGTAAAGGGATTTAGGGGGTTAGCGAGTTCTTGTATACTGCAGCTCGGCAAACGTAATGTAGGACGCCCTTCGGCTAGGTGGAGTGACGATCTGCGCAAGGTTGTTAGCAGAGACTGGATGAGTCAAGAATGCCGAAGATAGGGCGCGATGGCGCTCATTAGGGGAGGCCTATGTCCAGCAGTGGACTGCTAAAGGTTGTTGATAATGGTATAATGATGGTAAGGGGATTTAGAGCGTTTTTTTATGATATGACTTTTGATTTTTGGGGTATCCTCCTACCTCGTACCAAAACCGGAAAGAGACCACCAAAAAGCAAAGCAAAATTTCTGGAAAACTTTTTGTAAAATTTTAGCTTTGTGTTTTCCGAAACGATAACGATCCGGTTGTGTAACGGGGTAGTAGGCGGAAAACCCTTTCTCCAAAATGTGTTGAACATAAAAAAAAGAATATGCAAAATTAATTTTGCTCATCATTTACTCGCACCTGGAATAAGATGTATTGTATCATAACTTTCAAATTGGTGTATAACATTAAACAAATGATTCAGCCAGCAAATATCCGAAGAGATGGATTCCCAGCTGAAGTGCACCATGTGACAACCAGTGACGGCTACATCCTGGAGATGCACAGGATCCCTCACGGAAGAGGCCAGGCCTACTCCCCGGACCGGCCGGCGGTGTACCTGATGCATGGTCTACTGGCAGCTTCCAACTCTTATCTACTACAGGGCCCTGAGCTTGCTATAGGTAACTGATCATTTATTTTGTAACATTTTGGTGACATATAATAGTGAAAAACTAAGGTATTATACAAACAGACATTATACAATCTATACTAGAGGATTTATACATTGTCAGGGGGCAAACAGGCTAACGGGACGCTGTAGTGCCGGGGACATGTTTTAGATGCCTACTGGCCATCCTCTTAGCTTAGTCTGCCTAAGGATAACCCAATAAATAACTCCACAACCGGAAAACCAACCCATTGCGTTCAGTTGCGATACAGTTTAAGTAACCGTATAAGTTTTTTGCAAGTGTAGGAAAAAGTTGCCTCCTGACGCTGTATATATAGGTTATGAAGGCTTCGGTTTATTTTGAAGTAAAGACTCCCTTGAAAAGTGCACTTCAGGGGCATTCATTCATCCGTTTCCTGGTAGAGCAATGTCAATAGGATATTAATACGACCATTACCCGATACGATATCGTCTGGAAATGATTTAAATCTGGTTAATTAGCTTGATTATATTGTTTTATCAGTTTCATATTTGAACAAGCACGTTTTTAATTGCAGTGATAATAAAAATTAGGCATATTCAACAGTATTCGTAGTTTTTTTATCTCGTTGTCCTATCATTAAACATGATGTTAATATAAAAAAAATGGAAAACGTAATCATTGCGTTTTTAAAATTAATAAACAGTCCTCGATGATAATTGGGTAAAAACTCGATGGATCCATCTCGTACACCCATTAAATGATATAATGATGGCCTCAACGAGTTCTACATAATGTTCGAAATCGCGTCATTTTTGACAATCGAGACAACTTTGTCATGCGGAGATGGTGGAAAAAACTCAATGCCCACTACACAGCCTGGCCTAAGGGCCTTAGATCAGAGTGAATAGAAAAAGAGGAGGAAGGCCTTTGCAGCGGGCTCCAGCAGGCTTATTATAGACGACATTTAACGCCTACCCTTAGCATAAAAATTTAAATCGCTGAAATGGTAATGATATGTGAAATTGATTGTTTTTGTAGCTTACAATCTAGCTGATGCTGGCTTCGACGTCTGGTTGGGAAACGCAAAAGGCACAAGGAACTCCCGCTTCCACATCACCCTGGACCCTGACGTCGACGATTCAGAATTCTTCGACTTCACCTTTGAGGAAATCGCCACCACTGACCTACCGGCCTCCATCGATTACATCTTGGAAGTCACTGGAAGACCGCAGTTGCACTACATCGGGCACTCTCAAGGAGGGACAGTGTTTTTCATTCTCAACTCCTTGCATCCCGAGTATAATGAGAAGATAGCCTCAGCCCATCTCCTGGCTGGTGTCGGGTACCAGGATCACTTCCCGTCTGAACAGCTCGCGTTGCTTGCTGCTCAAACGACTGCTATTTACGTAAGTTTATAAACATTAACCCTTTACCCCCCGACTAGTAAGTCTTGTCTGTAGTTCTTTCGAATCAGTGAGGTGAAAGAATCGAAGTGTGCATCAGAAAAAAAACTCCTTTCGTGAACACCATGAACTTTTTAGGTTCTACTTTTCTAACAAAAAGCTATTGGTGCAGGATCGAATCCTCGATCTTAGGATTGGAAGACGGAGTCTTAGTACCATTAAACCAGTAGTGCTCTCAGTATAGTCGTTGGAATATCATTAACCAAATTGACAAAATGTATTTTTTTTTAGAATGCAGCATTACTCCTAGGATTCCATGAGGTGTTTTCTCCAAATTTCACTTTGCCGAGAGGTGATCAAAGCTGGGCTGACCTCTGCTTCGGAGACGAACAGTACAAACATGTTTGCGAACAAATTGGAGTCAAATATATCTTGGTGAGTTTTTTTTTGCAATGGCTTTATGCGGTTGGCAAGTAGACATTGGTGCATCTTTCAATCTAGTGTGCGTCGGTTAAAGTCCAATTGCAAAGTCATATAGTTATCTGGAAAGAATCGATTTTTCTAAGCTTTCAAACCAGGGTGTACTGTACATTTTTATCATGCAAGCTTTTTAAAACAGCATGTTTTGCATGAAAACAAACCAGAACCCGTTGCCAAGTTACTCTGCAACTAAATAAACGCTAAACGCTACATTCAAAAATGTATGGGATTGACTAGCGACCGCTTTTGCAATTCACATGAACGTTAGGCATCCCAGGAGGCAAAGTTTGTCATTAATTTGTAATACGTTGTCTCACATTGAATACGTTGATTTGGAACACATAACCTCTGTCGCTTCACTGTTCCGCAACAAACGAAATAAGACACAACCGGCAAGCAATCCGGCATCATCATCTTCAACCTCGTCGGCACCAACAACAACACCATCGAGGATACTGGAACACTGCTGCCAACATCCCAAAGTCCTTCTCCGATACTTCAGGGAGTTGGGCTGGCTAGGAGAGGGTTAGCAGGGGGATAATGCACCGCGGGAGGTCAGTGCAGATCTTTGTTCCCCTAACCATAATTAGAATTGGAATACGTTGTCTCTTTTCAGGGGGAAGACAAAGACATAACACCCGAATTGCCTGATGGCTACCAGCCAGCCGGGGCGGCGCTGAAGCAAATAGCACATTACGGGCAGAACGTCAGAGACAAGGCGTTCGCGCGGTGGTCTTACGGAAGCGTGAGGAACTTTATAGTGTACGGCACACGCCACCCTCCGAAATACGACCTTAGTCTCATCACAGTAAAGACGACTATGCATTACACGGTTAGTGATACACTGTTGCACGAAAGTGATGTTTTGGCTATGGCTAGTGTGATGCCAAATGCTGTAGTAAGAAAAGTGCCCAGAGAAAACTTTACGCATGTTGACTTTATCTCGGCTGATGACATGAAAGTGTTGGTGACTGATTATATTATTGACGAGATATTGAAAGTTGAGTCTGGAAGTGCGTAGTGATTTTTACGAGTATTATTTAATTACATCCTATTAATATTAAAAATGCTAAAGTTTGTGTGTGTGAATGTTTGTTACCACGAACGATTTTGATGAAATTTAAAATATAAGTAATTTTGGTTCTAGAATAACATAAAGGCTAATTAAATTTACGAAATGAACCCCTAAAGGGGTTAAATAAACTTTAAAATAAATAATAAAATACTTGTGCATTTTTTTAATTCTTTCGTAATTACTCCTAGGTGTCCCTTAAGGGAGTTCTCGTCTCGAAATTTTAAGTACAATACCATACGTTGAATAAGTGTTTCAGGGTTTTTCAAAATATAGCTCAAAAAATGGGAAAATGGGGTGTCAAAATTGGTATGGGAACTTTTTAACGGGTGCGATTGGCTCGAAATTTGATTAGGATACTTTAAATACAAGATCAATGCAACGTGTTTCGGAGTTCTTGAAAATAACTCTCAAAAAGGAGTAAAAGAGGTGTCAAAATTTACACACGCGCAAAGCCGCACGGGTAATCTAGCATTAGGTATTAAGTGCCTACTAGATGCAAGTACCTAGGTTTCGTTTACTTTAATTTAGGTTGGAACTCTTAAACATTCTTACTTACTGTTCTTAAGAAAGTTTAAAAGATTAAAATAATACAACAGATCTGAAAAAAATAAAGCAAGTTTATAAAAGAAACCATTAACAATAACATAAAAAGTAACGAGCCCACACAACATTGTACACGAAGGGTCTTGAAATACCAATTTGTGTTTTTAGTAAATTGAGATATGAAAATGTTTCTTTCAACATTATCTTTTACATTTAGAAACACTGTAAAATTATTGCGTAATCAAAAGAAATCTGAAAAGGAAAACTCCAAAGCTTTATCTTTTTTATTGCTCTAATTGGAATACAATGATTAATTAAAATGATCAAATAGTAGAAAAATCTAATAATTAATGAAACCATGGATTAATATTATACTAGTCGTGTCACTAGTACTTTCGAACCAGTGTGGTGAGAAGATTTAAAAAAGTTTTCGAACTTTTTAAGTTCTACGACATACCGGTTTCCTCACGATGTTTTACTTCACCGATTAAGAGTACTAGTATAGCGCACATAATTTTTTCGTACAGAAAAATCCATTCGTGAACCCACGACCTTAGGGTCACAAGGTGGGGCCGTTGCCACTAAACCAGTGCTCATGGAATTATGAATGATGCATTCACATTGCTAGCGATGTGAGCGAATGCAATAAGTGCGAATATTAAAATGACGTTTGTCACGTGGTTCACGTCAGTGCAATACATTTGAGACTCCCGAACCCGATCGCAGTCGCGTCGACCTGGCTGTATTAATACAAAGGTACCTTTAGCCGAAGTGAGAGCACTGGTGGTCTAGTTGGTAGTGACCCCGCCTTCCGATCCTTAGGTCATGGGTTCAAATCCGGTCGTGTACCAATGGATTTTTCTGTGTGAAAAATTTATGTGCGCTATACCAGTACTCTCAAACGGTGAAGGAAAACATCGTGAGGAAGCCCGCAGCTTGGTCAGCTCCGCACGTATTGACCACGTCTTTCCTGTGGGCAAGGCCGACTAAGCTGAGAGGATGGCATAGGTGCTGGGCAAGCCTACTCCATCTTAATTCATCCCAGGCACTACAGCGTCCCGTTTGTGAAGGTAAAAAGTTGCCTCCTGACGCTGTATAAATCATCTAATATAGATGGTATAAGGCCTATTCATTCACACTTTAGCCGCGTTAATGACGCCGCGATAGAGCGGCAGCCGCGTCAACATGTGTTCAATGACGCAGCGTTAGTAACACTGCGCTCGAATGACGTTCCATACGTTTGCGTAGTATTGACGGTTCATTCGAAAGTCTGCCTTTAAGCGTATCACAGACGACGAAGATGCAATAATATTTCTTCTAAAGATAAAATATCGCTGGCCATACAACCACTATGAGCCATCACACACGGCTAATATTATATTTTCATATTACGGTATCTTAAGATACTGAGCGATTGGGCGAATTCATCTTAAGATGCCTTGCTATGGAAATATGAGTAAAAATACGTGTGACACCTTCGCCGTTGTTCAAGTGAATTAGACCATTTTGCTATAATATTTTATCGTAAGATATGTTCTAGCATCTTCACCGTGTCTGACGACCTTTAAACATCAAGAAAATCTCCAATTCTAAATTTAAACAGACTGAAATAACCACAGAGTATAACTTAGTGCACACAAAGAGTTTTGCTCCTTCTAAATTTAAACTGAAGACGAAATCACCACAGAACGTAAACGAACAAACAACGTTTACGAGCGCGATCATGACCCGATAACACACTGTGGCCCAAATCCAACTTTTACGTCTCAGTGTCCCAGTCACGTGAAGGAAGCAAACGAGCACTTGTGATTCAACTCGGAATTAGCGTGTGCATTCAGCTTTAAACTTAGCCACAGGGTAAGGAAGCCGGTTTAAACCAGTTCCTCAGTTTTGATTAAATCGCCGTATCATAATCGTGATAGATGTGGACCTGTGATGAGTATTTCTTAAAATAAATGTACGTAACGAAAAAGTCGTTACGAAATCCTGTTACGAAATAGTTTCAAGATGTAACTAAATAGTAACTAGATATAGAGTATATTTGCTAGATAGCTCATGAATCGTAGTTATTGGTCTTGTTTCCTAAAGTACGTACCTATATCGAGATGGTCGGTACAACATTAGCGTGACAAGACAGATACTTCGTGACTGTATACACTCAGCTTTACACCATACTTTATCGTAACGTAACGAAATTCTTAAATAATGTTACGAAAAAGTAACAGAAATTAGACAAAACCAGGTTCCCAAAATTCAATGATTTGTCGTATCTTAAAACAGCAACTACAAAAACCTATCTAATGTTTATTTAATACGTGTCACGACAATTAAAATCAATTAAGACTTACCGTTTTGTAAAAAAATAGGCCTTTTAACTCCTGTCTCGAAAAAGTAGTTCCACTTTCACAACACGTCTTACTGATTTTCACACGAAAATAAATTGCGGAGACGCCACACTAACAACCAATCAGAATGAAACTAGTGTTTGCCTATATTAAAATTTAACGGATGCTTTCAGAAATAACGTGGAAGTAGAAATAAATCGTAACTAAAGAGTAGTAACTAAAAAGTAAATAGATACGACTCATTTTGTTTTTCGCAGTTAAATTATTTTTTTGTTATGAAACCACACAGAAAATCACTTTAATACAGAAACTACATATAATCAAGATCTGTATTATACAAAAATGTACAATACTAATGTTACCTAACATATTTTATGTAGCAAAAACAGATGTGGTAGGTAGGGTGGCAATTTAATTTTTGTATGAAAGTAAAAAAACATTGTTTTAAAAAAGTCTCTTAAAATATGAAAATACTAGGATTTTAATATTTATTTCTTCATAAATTTAAAGATTAATATAATTGTGACTGACAATTATGTTATTTCTATTTGAATGATTAAATAATAACATTAAACTTTTTCAATGTTTCAAAGCTCACTTTTTTTTGACAGAAGTACATTTATTTTGAGAAATACTCTGATACCGGTACTTCGATACATACATATATACATATTCATATACATATTATCACGCCCGTATACCTAATGGGGTGGGCTTAGGCTTGCCCAGCACCTATTCCATCCTCTCAGCTTAGTCGGCCTTGTCCACAGGAAAGACATGGTCAATACGTGCGGAGCTGACTAAGCCGCGGGTTTCCTCACGATGTTTTCCTTCACCGTTTGAGAGTACTGGTATAGCGCACATAAATTTTTCGCACAGAATAATCCATTGGTACACGACCTGGTTTGAACCCACGAACTTAGGATCAGAAGGCGGGGTCACTACCAACTAGACCACCAAGTGCTCTGTTAAATGCAAAA
This sequence comes from Scotopteryx bipunctaria, assembly GCA_949320045.1. Classification (NCBI taxonomy): domain Eukaryota; kingdom Metazoa; phylum Arthropoda; class Insecta; order Lepidoptera; family Geometridae; genus Scotopteryx; species Scotopteryx bipunctaria. The sequence continues at coordinate 11,656,997 of OX439442.1, read as the reverse complement.
AGATTTGGAACAGTCAAAATATTTTTCGATGAATACGCATGGACGACGTATTGAAAATGAAGTAGAATCCCTTGGAAAACACGGTAAGGTAATTGTGGTTTAGCTATCCTGTGTAAGCTGTGACAGTACACGAGTTTAATTACTCGACTTATAAACAACAGTTAAATCGACATGAAGGAAAGTTAGTGAGCTGTGCTGAGTGCGGTAACATGATTTAGGAGTAGGTACTAAACGATTTGAGAATTTGCTACAACTCTAATATTATAACATTACACAAATACGTACAATTATACTAACCGCTTTTATTTGGGTTTTGTTGTTACAAAATAATAAAAAAACCTGCGTTAAACCTACGCTAAACCACCACTAAACCTAAACCTACTCTAAACCTAAGTTAAACCAACACTAAACCTACACTAAACCACTCCACTCTCCTTCCTTCTTTCTTCCCTCCCTCAGCCCATCGCGCATATAGATGGTCCATCATGTTGGAGAGAGTACTATCCCTAAGTCGACTTTTACGACATGCTCGGGGAGAGAAGCAGCTGGACGCATTCTATGTTTTTCTTTACTCCAGCAGAGAAGTAATCATAAGAAATCTTGCAGCCACTTTCCAAGTCTTAAGATGGATATGGTGAATCTTATGGTAACAGGTGATCAGCCGATCTGAAATAACTTTGTAATTTATGTTTGTAAAGTGTGAAAATAGCTATAATTCCGCTCAACCCTACACCTGTCCAATCATTTTTCAGCGGCGCAAATCCTAGAAATGACAAATGCTCAGTGCAAAGGTCCCGCTTCGCCGCGCCCGATCTATCATTAGTTCGCACTGACAGCGGTCCATTTAACCGGCCGGCCAGTGATTTATACGCGTCCGGCTTTGGGGAGGATAGAACTGGTGGCCTAGTGCGTAGTAACCCTGCCTTCCGAACCTAAGGTGGGATCAAATCCAGTCGTACCATGTATTTTTCTGCTTGAGAGGATATCGCTGGTGGCCTAGTGCGTAGTAACCCTGCCTTCCGAACATAAGGTGGGATCAAATCCAGTCGTACCATGTTTTTTTTCTGCTTGAAAAATTTATGTGTACTAGTACTCTGAAACGGTGAATGAAAACATCGTGAGGTGTCGTAGAACTTAGTGCCAAGTGCTCAGTGAAAGGAACCATTGAGGCGCACTTTATATCCTTTCACCTGGTTCGTAAGAACTATTAACACCAGATAAAAAAATAGACAAGCGTGGTTTCTTACCTGTATGTTCCACGCTTAGTCGCGTTACGAACAGGTGTAAATGCAACGTAGATTTAAGACGTGTCCAAATGATCCCCGTGATTTTAAGGAATAAAGAAATTTTGACTTTGACAGATTGACAGCGGTCCATTTAACCGGCCGGCCGGTTTAATGGAAACGCGTGGTTTTGGATAGTGGAGGCCATATACATCAAACAATGCCAGTTTGGCTATCATTACACTGGGCTTTGAAACTCTCGTATCAAACCATGTTTTTGCAATTGGTCTAAACCGTTTGCAATTGTACTAGATAGCTCGACTGTTTCTTTAGTTTCTGATACTCATGTCACAAGAAATTGTTATTATTATTACTACTTTGTCAATGGTTCTTTTGATACATTGCCATTGACGACCTCGATGGCGTGGCGAGCAAGTGCTCGGCTGAGACACAGAAACGCGAGAAGTGTTTGTATATTCTGCAAATATTTCTTCCGGGTCTGGGTGTTGTAGTATTATTAAAAGTAAGTATTTACAAAAAAAGTATAGTTTGGGCTAGATGAAGTTGCGTGGAATGTCTCCAAATCTAAATATACAAATATAGCAGTGGAAGGGTAAGTACCTACATTTAATAAACATTAATAAAACGTCACTGAAACGAATAAATTCAGAGTGTTGATTTAGATCAGAGAATAAAAATAACTCTTTGATTCGTTTCCAAGAAGCGTACCTAAACTATTTTCAACGTTAAACCTTGTCATAAACAAAACTCAGAGTTTCCCGTTACACATTTTGCTCAGAAAAAATAAGTAGGAGCGAAAAAATTTGACGTTTTAAGATTGCTTTTCAGAATATTATTTTTTTGTCAATGACTTGAGGAAAAAATATATTTCTGAGGGATGCCTGGAAGAAAAGCGTCGTATCCGCTTACCAGAAAGCTTTTTATAAACAGTGGATTCGCCTGCTGAGGCAATACTGAACTTTATGAGCAAGAGATTCGATGCGTATTCACGTATTAGGAGGGAATTTCGTCTCAAAGGACAATATTGTGTCAATTCTCGCCTTCTCAAAGCTATATATCTCGCAAAAGCAGCTTCGTTCAAATGGAAATTTCCCTTTGCATACTTTCTCCACAATATAGATCTTACTACCATAGAATAGGGGTTATTTTCGTTTATCTCAGAGGGATAAAAGCAGGAGTGTAAAGAGAGAAAAATTAAGAAGTCCTTTGTTGATAGCGGATCTACTCACGCGTTCTGATGCTTCGGAGAAATAACAATAAAATGTGATTTGTGCAGCGCAATTTATCATACTCAAGTGAGCTTTGTTTGAATACTTTTGTGTCATTCCGATGATAAATTGTTTTTTTTTTAAACCATTCAAGTGCGAGTCGAATTCGCACACGAAGGGTTCCGTACCTTCGTACATATGGTACACAAAAGTTTCTTTTTTTTAATGGCAGCACATTACCTACTAATATCAAGAAAAAGAATCGCAAAGTTAAATACGTCTCTTCTACGAAGACCTCATCAATTTTTCACTGAGTGAATTTTAGATCGTTTGAAAAGGAAATGGTACTTAAAAATACTAAAAAAAATGTGCAAGTCACTCGACCCATTCAATCATTGACCGCGACTTGTATTGATTAACTTCAATGATCGATTACGAACGTTATTTTTTTTATTGGGGCCCTTTTATTTATTGTTATAGCGACAATAGAAATACATACTGTGAAAATTTCAACTCTGTACCTATTACGGTTCATGAAATACAGCCGCTGACAGACGAGCGGACAGCGGAGGCTTAGTAATAGGGTCCCGTTAGCACGCTTCGGGTACGGAACCCAAAAAAATGTATTTTTATTCAAACGTTTTAAATATTACTTGTACTACTAGTCGTGTCACTAGTTCTTTCGAACCGGTGTGGTGAAAGGATTTCTTTAAAGGCTCCATTCATGAACTTGACACATGTTTACGAACTTTTTAGGTTCTACGACATGCCGGTTTCCTCAAGTTATTTACCTTCACCGTTTGAGAGTACTGATACAGCGCACATATATTTTTCGATCAGAAAAATCCATTGGCGCACGACCGGATTTGAACCCGGAAGACCTTAGGATCGGGAGGCCGGTACTAGACCAACAATGCTCTCAAATTGTAATATTCAAACATATTTTTAAAATAACCGTAAAATATTGAACTGCCGATGTGTTAAGATTATTATATATATTACTTTGACAAATGACCAAAAAAACTCCGTTGCTATGTTTTGTTCTATTTCTCATGGTCAGTTTATGTACCTGGAACAAAAAAAAGAGCATTAGTTAATCCTACTAATATTATAAATCTGCTAGACTGGGAGTAAAGAAAAAACATAGAATGTGTCCATCATGTTGGAGGGGATATACTATCCCTTAGTCGACTTTTACGACATGCTCGGGGAGAGAAGCAGCTGGACGCATTCTATGTTTTTTCTTTACTCCCAGTCCAGCAGAGAAGTTATTATTCCGCATACAACATAACAGAAAAAACCGCATCAAAATCAGTCCATTCTTTTGGAAGCTACGATGCCACAGATACACACCACAAACTTATAACACTCCTCTTTTCCTTCGATGTTAAAATACTATAAACTATGTATGACTCAATTTGGAAAATATAGACCCAGTTATAACAAAGACGCGATTCAACGAAGAAAACACTTATTCTTGTTCGGTAAATAAACGGAAATTCTGTTATTCTAGTTATTTCACGTTGAGAGGTATAAATATCCCGCATATTTTGTTTGAAGTGGTATTTAGCATTATTCAAGTACAATTTGCTTAATTCTTACGAGCAAGTTGAGGCAAATTACTTGCCTTAACAGAACATTTGTTACAGCTGGGTCGCGGCCTTCAGAGTTATAAATGGGAGCTGTTTAAAAACAATAATTCTGAGTGTAACCACGGCTTAGAACCGTGGATTTGCGGGTCATTTACCCAAGGTTTGTGAGTTGATGAGGTTCGCTATGGTAAAATATCTATACTTCCATATGCTAAACTGACAGATTAACAATCCACGTACAACCCCATACGTTCTAGAAGCATGTATAGGGTATATTCCTCTTATGGTGTACTAAAGAAGGAATTCCCGAAATTCAACTTCTAAAATATTATAAATACGAAAGTAACTGTGTCTGTCTGTCTGTTGCCCTTTCACGCCTAAACCGCTGATCAGATTTCCATAAAATTTATTAAAATTTGGTTTGAAAGAAGGGGGCTTTTGTCTCGAAAATCAATGCAGACGAAGTCGCGGGCAACAGCTAGTAGCTTATATACATTTCTTTTTGTAAATACATCTTATAATACGTAATACAACATCCAGACCCGGAAGAACTACTTGCAGATCATGCAAACATTTCTCCCGAAGTGGGAATTGAACCCGCACCTCTTGCGTTTCAGCCGAGCAATCGCCCGCCACGCCATCGAGGTCGTCAGATATCGACTGTTTGTGGTTTTCGTTCCGTGCTGCATCAATTCGCGTCAATATCGCTCACGTAGGACGCCGCGTTAGACGCCTGCTACGTTCAAAAGCATATTGGTTCGTAGACTGTTACCTCGTAGAGCATGCTATGTCGTAGAGGCCTACGACCGACATAGCTTGCTAACGGTCGAAGCCTTGCTACGCTGCTACGTTTCGTAGCTTTGTGGCAGCTATCCTGCAGTAAAATGATAGTCGTAATTCCAGACGCGCGGAAGGTGCCACCGGAAGTACTCGTTAACACGTCACACTCGCGCTCGCTTCCGGCACAGAGCGCTGTCGCAGATTCAACGGGAAATATTTACTAATTTCGGTATTTATTCAAAAGCTACGTATTTTTGTTGGAAATAATAATATATCTCTGTGTTTTGAAAATATGAACTATGATAATTGTTCAGCGAATCTTTTTGAAATATGCTCCTATATTAAATGATTATTTGTTTAATTTGGCCAAAATGGTAATGGTAGATTTATTAAAATTCCGTCAATTTTACGGCCAAATATGAATCTGCAGCTGAATTGAATTGCGTACAATTTACGATAAGTCGGTATCCTCACGATGTTTTCCTTTACAGTTTGAGAATACTGATATACCGAAAAATCTATTGGTGCGCGATCGGATTTGAACCCACAACCTAGAATCGGAAGGTGGGGCCGCTACCACTAGACCACCATTGCTCTCTAATACCTTTAGAAACTACCTTTTTTATATAACTTAAAGATTTTGTATTGTATTCTTACGAAGACAAACGAGTTTTCCTTAAATCCTTTCCTCTTTATCCAGACAGTATCGATTACGAACGTATAGATAGAGTGCGATCTAGGAATCTGAAAAAAGAAATAAATATATTCTCTAACACTCAGAGTCATCAGACACTGGCTACTGTCCTTTCAAATCAGATAGCGTTTAGATTAGTATCACTGGATTTTTTAAACTGTGGTGAACGGTTTTGCCTTAAGGGGAATTTCTTTGTGAACGTGAAACTTAATTGAAGTTTTTATATGTTTTACGACATGACGACCTCGCTTCAATTCCCGCTGAGGGACAAACGTTTGCATGTTCTACAAATGTATCCACCGGGTCTGGGTGTTGTAATATTGTGTTTATATAAAAAAATATATAAGTGTTGTAATGTAAGCAGCAGTTTTTCTTTGTGTCTTACCCCCGAATACTCAAACGCATCTCAAAGTTGAGCACGATTCAAATAACGATTTTTTGACAGATTTTCATCAGAAACTGTCAAAAAACCGTGAGTTGAGACGTGCTCAACTCTGAGTCGCGTTTGAGTATTCGGGGGTAAGACATCAAGACATCATCATGCAATTCTGAGAGGATTACAACTCTCAGCGTGATTTCTCTGTGTGATAGCAAACACCAGTGAATAAAGATAGCCGTTCATACTTAAGAAAGTTCATACTACAGAATTGTAAGACGATAATATTTACATCTCCTTTTCTTACTCTTCGTCATTCATTTTTATTTGCAAAGCGACCGCTTCAGACCTTTTTCTTGCGTTTAGAAAAGCCGATGTAGCGAAAGGAAATGTGAGAGACCTGCCGCTTTTATTGTGCAGATATTGTATTTTAATTGGATTTGCATTTCAATTCAGCTTGTTCTATGTTAATCTACCCGGCCTCGGCTTTGTTCGCGTGGTACCACAATAAAAAATGTAAATTATGTGTCTTTGATTCTCTGTGTCTTGTTCTCCTACAGAGCACTGGTGGTCTAGTTGGTAGTGACCCCGCCTTCCGATCTTAAGGTTCAAATCCGTTCGTGTACCAATGGATTTTTCTGTGCAAAAAATTTATGTGCACTATACCAGTACTCTCAAACGGTGAAGGCGAAAATATCATGAGGAAACCCGCGGCTTAGTTAGCTCCGCACGTATTGACTGTCTTTCCTGTGGACAAGGCCGACTAAGCTGAGAGGATGGAATAGGTGCTGGGCAAGCCTACTCCACCTTAATTTGTCCCCGGCACTACAGCGTCCCGTTTGTGAAGGTAAAAGTTGCCTCCTGACGCTGTATAAATCATCTACTATAGATGATAAAAGGTCTTAGTTTTTTTTATTCTCCTACAAAGTCGCTACTCATGTCACTGTAGAAAGTAAATCTCATACAGACCATTTTGTAAAACCACTTAAGAGTGTGCCATAGCGGACTTTCTTACGAAAATCAATGTAGAACCCTACGTTGTACGTTACTGAAATGTGTGTATTCAAAAAGAAAATGAAATTTTTACATTTATTTATTTGGTTCCTCAAAGCTCAAAGTGAAACCACCTATTTCCCTCTTCCATCTTCTCCCATCACTCGTCATCTCAGTTCTCACTCCTTTCACACGCATGTCCTCTTTCACACAATCCATCCATCTTTTCTTAGGCCTTCCTCTGCCCGTGTATCCATCCACATTCATATTCAGCACTTTCCTTGTAACATGACTTTCTTCCCTCCACATAACATGCCCATACCACGCTAACCTATTGCTCCTCATCCTCACTGTCACTGTCAATAATCTGTTTTGATCTGGATCTCGGGAACAGTACCATATTAACTTACTAAGGTTTTAGGGCTAATCAAAGACACGTCCTATGAACATTTTCAAGTAAGCACCAACTAAAATCTTCAAATAAATCGCAAGCTCCTCAAAATCGTCTAACGAGTAAAGATTACTGCCTAAATATTCTTATCACGTTGCCTCCCTTCTGTAACCCCACTGTAGCCCACTCTGTAACCCCTGTGGGTTACATTCCTAACGAACCCGGATAGTGCTAATATCTCATCGATGGCGTGCCCTGCTTACTAGTGCCTTCATCAGAATTCAAATTTGACATGACTTGTAAAACGGCAATATTGGTAACCTCCACTCTATTTTTAACTGACAGAGTCTGGTGGTAGTGGTGGTCTAGTGATAGTGTATCTACGACTAGTCATGGGTTCAAATCCAGTCGTGCACCAATTCGTCGATTTTTATGTTCGAGAATTTTGTGTGCACTATACCAGTACTCTCAAACGATGGAGGAAAAATTCGTGAGGAATCCGGCATGTCGTAGAACTTACAAATTACGAAAATATGTGTTAAGCGAACGAAAAAACTAGTTTCTGAGTGGGTTTCGAACCCACGACCAGTGCAGACGGAATGCCACTACTACACAAGACACAAAGGTTCTCTATATTGGATAGTAATAAACACACATTAACGCTCAAACAATTCGAACATATAGATGCGTCCGAATGAAATGAATGTGGCATTATGAACTGAGCGCCATTCGAATAATTAACTCTGTAATCGGCTCGAATGAGACATCACTCGATTGATATATCGAGTGATTAAAGGATGAATGGGATTTCGTTATCAATGGCTTTAGTCATTATATAAATAAATTAAATTGACAGAATACAAATAGACAAAATCACGTATGTGATTCTCAGTCAAGCTTGACATTTAATATCTAAAAGTAATACGAGTATTCACATAGTTAAATTACATTACATTTTGACTTCTCTGCTGGACTGGAGCATGTCGTAAAAGTCAGTCCAACATGATTGACCATCTATATAGGCAAGCGATGGACTGATCACCTGTCACCATGGTTCACCATATCCATCTTAGGACTATATCAGAAGTGGCTGCAAGTTTTCTTATATTTACTCGTGGCTCTGCCCACCCCAATGATAGTACATTTCGACTTATATGACATGCTCGGGAAGAGAAGCAGCTGGACGCACTCTATGTGTTTTATTTACTGCCAAGTCTATCAGAGGAGTAATTTAAAAAACGTATTTAAATTCGTGTTAATTTACATTAATCGTAAGTACTACGGTTTCTAGTTATAAAGTAGGTATGTATCACAACGTTTATATAAACCTCGTGATAAGGAGCCTCAGATCTGGTTCAGCGGAGACGTGATAAGCCTGTCCAAGTGTCATACATTGACCCACTTTCAATTTTCTGGAGTCACGGAGGAAGATATTAAAAAAAATGCCACGCTATAAGGTTAAATAAGGTCGTATCCATTGGTATCGAAAAAACAGGGGGCATAAGGTACAACAACATCATCATCATCATTCGCAACCCGACTTCACCCACTGATAGTTTTAGGCCTCTCTTTGTGTGTGCCACTCTCCACGGTCCGTTGCAAGTCTCATCCAGGTCCGGCCAGTGACGGATGCTGTATCGTCAGTCCATCTCGCTGCTGGACGTAAGGTAAGGTACATAATCGATTAAATTCTTAAGTAAAAAGGTTTATAAATTTAAAAAGGATGTTGCAGCTACTCTCAATAAGGAGAGATATGTATTTTTGTATTTGTGTTGCACAGAACTGTTTTGTGTGTGTTTTTTTTATAATCATGCTGTGTACACATGTTTTGGGATTCAATCTAGTTTTAAATTGTGTTATTTGTACTTTGTTTATTATGTGATTGTTTTCCGTTTCGAATGCCTTAATAATAAATAAATAAACAAACTTGTACCTAATATTTTTGTGCCCATTAATGTATTTTCATATTCCTCTGAACATCTTGACAGAGTAAACACCGAATGTAACAAGGTTTGGGTAAATTATCCACATTTTCCGTTTCCGCAGAATATTTACGTCAAAGAAAATGTTAAGATCCAATTTCCCTAACTCCATCTGCTCTTAAATTAGATTATTCAGTATGGTGAGGTAAAACAAAAATACTTGTACGTTTCAACGTGGTCTTATTAATTTATCGTGCTATAGCTTCCGCCTCAGGTTTCGTTCACATCGGTCTCCAGCCTGGATAAGAAGTAACTACATAATGTTGTGCTGAAGACTATGTTACGCATTCTGTGGACCGCGCGCCCCGCAACAATGTATCTCTGATATCAATTCTGAATGAGCTCGGAATACAGACAAGGTTGTCCACTATTTGCGACCAGCACATCCTCAAATATTTGCTCGCAGAAAGCCCGACAGCCTTGAAAAGTTAATGGTAGTTGGTCAGGTCGAGATGAGGATGGTTTGTAGGAGTCCTTTTAAAATTTATAGCAGATGATTTATACAGCGTCAGGAAGCAACTTTTACCTTCACTAACGGGACGCTGCTGTAGTGCCCGGGATGAATTAAGATGGAGTAAGCTTGCCCAGCACCTATTAAATCCTCTCAGCTTAGTCGGCCTTGTCCACAGGAAAGACATGGTCAATACGTGCGGAGCTGACTAAGCCGCGGGTTTTCCCGTTTGAGTGTACTGGTATAGAGCACATAAGTTTTTCGCAAAGAAAAATCCATTAGTACACGATCGGATTTGAACCAACCATTTTAGGATCGGAAGGCGGGGTCATTACCAACTAGACCACCAGTGCTCTCAGTAGTTCAGGTTAGTAGGGGGACAATGCACAATTTGCCCCGACGCGGTCCCCCCAACAATTACAATTAGATTAGATAAGTACACTCTGCTGGACTGGGAGTAAAGAAAAAACATAGAATTCGTCCAGCAGCTTTTCTCTCCGAGCATGTCGTAAAAGTCGACTAAGGAGTACCTAGTATCCTCTCCAAATTGATGGACCTATATGGGCGATGTGCTGATCACCTGTCACCATGGTTTACCATATCTTGGGAGTCTTGGATCAGAAGTGGCTGCAAGTTTTCTTATGATTACTCGTGGTTCTGTCCACCCCGTTAGGAAAACGGGCGTGATAAAATGTATGTCGTAAGTACATGTCTGCGTGCGCCTAAGTGCGCTTGCACCTAAACTGCTAAGGCAAGGTGTTCTCAACTCGTTCTAATAGCGTCAGTTATTTGACGGCCGCCGCACCGTAGTATCCTCCCAGTATCGCAGTAACAAGCCAGCAATATCGCCGGCTACGTGACGCGCGTGTCGACGCTAAACTTTATGAAACCGAGACACTAAATTGGTTTCGTTTGCTAAGAAATGTGTCCAATAGACGGGAAAGCCGCGTTATTGAACGAAAAATACAAAATACACCTGACAACTATAGGATTGTGGTTTATTTGCAGTATTAATGCCCGATATTTTATTAACTGACAACTAATCGTTCATAATTATAGCAACGTTGTTTGTCTGTAAAAAATGTATTGCGCTTTTTTAATAACTCTGCTATGAGAGCACTGGTGTTCTAGTTGGTAGTGACCCCGCCTTCCGATCCTAAGGTCGTGGGTTGAAACCCAGTCGTGTACCAATGGATTTTTCTGTGCGAATAATTTATGTGCGCTATACCAGAACTCTCAGACAATGAAGTAAAACATCGTGAGGAAACCAGCAGCTTAGTCAGCTGCGCACTATTGACCAAGTCTTTCCTGTGGACAAGGCCGACTAAGCTGAGAGGATGGAATAGGTGCTGGGCAAGCCCACTCCATCCTGATTCGCCCCGGGCACTACAGCCAGCGTCCCGTTTGTGAAGGTAGAAGTTGATTCCTGACGCTGTATAAATCATCTACTATAGATGGTAAAAGGCCTTAGTTCGTTTTTTGTACTTAAGAAACAAGTTCAAAAATCTCTTGAAAACCTGCAGGAACCCGCATCAATCCGAGACGCCCAGTACATTTCGAAGTTCATAAAAGCAGTATACCAACATAAAGATAAGGGTAGGCGTAAATTGAGAGCATAATGCTTCAATACCCATCTCGTCCTCCCTAAAGCCCGTGATACACTGTAAAATAGGATTCCATTTGCGACACAATACCGGGGCAGGTGAGATTGCAAGAATTCTCGACGCAAATATGCAGATGGCATTACGAACACAGTTTGTTTCACATTTTTCCAGAACCTCGAGTTTCAATTTTGACTTAAAGCGAATATATGAACAAATCAAATGCAGCTAACAAGGATAAAACAAGCGGTTTTCGAAATAGTTCAAGCGTCGAATATTGGTTACAAAAGCTCTTTTAGTACCTACTAAAAGTTCCATAGAGCTTTTGTACCATAATGGGCGTAAACAGCGGTAGGTACCTAAAATAATCTTTTGTACTTCAGGCTACTTTAAAAAAATATGATGTAAAACACCCATGACTTTCACATGACTTCCTCTGTAATATTTTAATTTATCACCCAAAATCAACCCTATTGTTATATCTATTAATTACCCTATTATGAAGAGGAAGAGTTAGTATCATTTTGTTTAGATTAATTAAACATGAAAATTACTTAACTGACAAAAAAAAACTGCACATCTCTTAGTACCGATAAATTTACTTATCACATAGTGTAGACACAGTCTTACCGTCACCTCATGATATAAGACGAAAAGGTAAGTAATAGCCGAGTTTCGGTAAAAATACGCGCCATGTATCTCAAGTAACACATTACGGAATTCAGGGGTGTCAATGGAACCTATCATGTTGGAATATCAGAGGAACGTCCATACATGTCGTGTTTTGTCAAAAATATAATAATATGGTTATTTTAACACCTGTGAGAGCACTGGTGGTCATCCCGCCTATAATCGTAAGATCGTGAGTTCGACTCCGGTAGTGCACCAATTTTTGAGAAGGAAAATATCGGGAGAAAACCGGCATGTCGTAAAGACTAAAAGTAAGAAATGAAAAATCTGTGAAATGTCCACAAATATTTTTTTATTTAAGAAAAATTATAAAAATAGGAAGTCCCTTCTGTCCTCTTAATTTTTGAAGTACCCGAACGGTACGTATTACTAAGCCTCCGCTGTCCGTCCGTCCGTCTGTCAGAGGGCTGTATCTCATGAATCGTTATAAGTAGATAGAGTTCAAATTTTCACAGAGTGTGTATTTTTATTGCCGCTTCAAAAAATCATGAAAGTAAAATAAAAAAGGGGGCCCCATGCAAGATTTTTTTTTACAAAAATATTATAGAGTATATTATAGAGTCATTAAAAAGTACTTACATATACGATGGTACGGAACCGGTGCGAATTCTACCTGCACTTGACCAATTTTATTTTTCATTAAATACATCTTCCTGCAGCATCCTCTAGGAGTTCAATTCAGGAATAACTTAGTACAACCTTTCACAAAAGTATCTCAGTGCACTGTCAGTCAGTCAGTATTAAGACTGAGTTATTGAGCGTAGCAAAAAAATCCTAAATATATTTATGTGCCTATTAGAATTTGATTGATAAAATTGCCGTTTTGCCGCTGCTGCTTTGAAAACTGTTTACAAATTCAAATCGGTCCACCCATTGAGTGTTTTGTGCATAAACCAGAAGTGCAATAAAAATAAACATTTGATTTCATCTGTGTTTATGTGCAGAGCACTTTGGTCTTCGAAAGCGCCACCGATTTGTGTCCAAAGCTCTTGACGGTTTAAAATACACCGTATAATAATAATTATTACTATAATAATTTAAGTACCCAAATAAAAATATATTTTTCAAATATAATAATGAACTACAATATAATCTTTATTGGTGGTTTATTGGTAACTGGCCTCATAGAGATAGGCATAATTTGACGTCACCATAATTCCACGTTCGATAATAATTTTATCCACTTTACTCGATAACCCTATTTACCTGCAAGGAACGATCTCGCTTATCCCGCTTGACGGAGTGGAAGGCGATAAAAACGGCTCAACATGACGTGCCTTCGTGCGAAAATGCCCTTATAAACACTTGAATATTTACACAATATTATTTTCCACTAGGGATGCCCCGAGCATAGCCGTAACGCAACTTTGAGCTTCTATACAGCCGAAGATATTCACTACGTATCAGTTTCATAAGACATCACTAGGAACACGCATTGGTCTTGAGGTTCTGTAGTATCTGGATAAGAATCTTTACAGCTCCGGTTATAATATTGTAAACAAAAACGTACTGAACTATTAAGTAAGTTCGAATGAGCTAGTGGCTAACTCTTGTGACGGAGTTTTGAATTATCGACTGTTTTATGAAAATTAGCTGTTGCCCGCGACTTCGTACATGTAAAATTATTTTTATAAGTACCAATTTCACCTCTTTTTAAGGGTTGTTTTGAAAAAACCTGAAACATGACCATTTACTTTGCATTTCTAGTATCAAAACCGAGTTTCAAGCCAATCGCATCGCCCTTAAAAAGTATCGATACAAACTTTGACAGTTAGAACTTAAAAAGGGGTGAACTGGGTTCACATCTTTTTAAGGGTTAGGAAAAGGTATGCTGTCATGATGAGCATAGTGATTAGTTAAAGTAAATATTTCCAAAAACGTTTACTGTAACCGCACAAACAATGCGCCTAAACCGCAAATCATAAAAGTAATTAACGAGTAATATACTTTAGAAGTACCATTAATCTACATTATTGCGGTGGGATAATTAATTATGTGACATTTGGGTGAGCGGGCTTTTGTTTTGGTGTAATATTTTTGTTTTTGCTCAACTGAGAGCCTGGTAATGTGTTTCGTGGGTGTCTTTGTGTGAGGGTGTGTAAATTATTTGGCAATTAAACGATTACCTAGTAGCTTCCAAACGGCTTTTTAAGAATGACAAATTAATTTTTTTTTAAATAGACGTAACATTACAGAGTTTAGGTATTAATAAAATCCTTAAAAGAACAAAGAAAACTTACGGAGTTAACTACTACTACTACTCGCTACTCAGCTGATTCTAGACCTACTAGTTAACTGTTTTCGAGTTCGGAATTTCTGAATACCGCAAATTCAGGCTACTTCTTCGTAACTTTTGATGTATTTCAAAATTCTTGTTGTTTTTACTCGACTGCCAAGGAGGGTAATGTGTTTGGAATGTATGTATGTGAATTCATTTTGACAAATGAGGTGACGTTTCACGGGGTGGGCCAGAGCCATAAGTAAACATAAGAAAACTGGCAGCTACTTTTGATTTAGTCCTAAGGTGGATATGGTGAACCATGGTGACAGGTGATCAGCCCATCGCCCATATAGGTGGTCCATCAAGTTGGAGAGGATAGATGCCTGGATCCTAGTCCTAGCAGTTAGACGCATTCTATGTTTTTTCTTTATTCCCAGTCCAGCAGAGAAGTAACAAAACACCAGTAGTGAAATTACGGTTTTACCAAGTAGAAAAAACAATAAGTTATCGGCACAAGAAAGCGGCTACTACATTCATATTTGTTTCCGCTAAGTATAGAGACGTGGGCAAGAGTGATTAATATTTTTTAACCTGTTATTTTATTACAACAGTAGTAAAATGTTACCTTTATTAATTGCCCTCAGTCATGAAATAAGTTTTTGCTTCCGTCCACTGTTTTAGAATTTACCGCTTTATTAGTGGAAACCGCGACTTTGTCTGTGTTGACTTTTTAATACAAAATTCATCTTCCCGCTGCGACGTCTAGGATTTGAATTTCGGGAATTCCTTTCCTAGTGCATACCGACACTGTAAGGAATATACCCTCCAAGTTTCTTTCTTCTAAACCAAGGCCTTTTACCATCTATTGTAGATGATTTATACAGCGTCAGGAGGCAACTTTTATCTTCACAAACGGGACGCTGTTGTGCCCGTGGAGTAGGCTTGCCTAGCACCTATTCTATCCTCTCAGCTTAGTCGGTCTTATCCACAGGAAAAACATGGTCAATACGTGCGGAGCTGATTAAGCCGCGGATTTCCTCACGATATTTTCATTCACCGTTTGAGAGTACTGCTATAGCGCAAATACATTTTTCGCACAGAAAAATCCATTGGTACACGACCGGGTTTGAACCCACGAACCTGAACAAACCATAGGATCGGAAGGCCGGGTCACTACCAACTAGACCACCAGTGCTCTCTTTTTTCTAGGACTTATAAGCTGTCGTAAGAGTTTATAAGATTTATCGAGTTTATTTTTCGTTATTATTTTATATATTGGCATTAAAAACTTTTAGCTACATGGTATAATAATAAAAAATGAAAATGAACTCAGTTTTCTAAGTTCGCCTGCAGATGTTAAGTCCCCAAAAGACTGGCGACGTTACCTCGTTAGATAGCTTTTGTCAGAATTGTTTTTATCACTTTCGCTGTCAATTGTTGCTTTTCATTCGTTGATTGAATTGTATTTATGTCTAATAAAATATCGTTTTGTCGAATAACATATTTTTCTGAGGATCCAGATGGATCGGAGGGAGGAAAGGCCGTCATATGATAATAAATAAAATACTAATGCAATTGCTTCGAACGGTTTGAGAGGTTTTTTGTTGTATAAAACATTTTCACGCTGTCGAAAAAGGGTCTATTGAAAAAATGTAATACCAAAGTATTAGCTGTATTAGCACTATACTCAGAAGTATCTACCTACTACTTACTAATATTATTAATCTCAGTATGAGGGTGTTTCGACTTGTATGAAATTTAGAGTTTACATACATAGTTTTGTGATCTATGCCAGCTTTCTGCATTCAACTATCTTACTTATATTATAAATGCGAAAGTTTGTGAGGATGTTTCGATGTTTGTGCCTTAATCACGCCTATACGACTGAACGGATTTGAATGAAACTTGGAATATACATAGTACATGTACTGAATTAACATAAAGGCTATTTTTTATTCGGGTACCACGCGAGCGAAGCCGCGGGCAGCAGCTAGTATAATATAATCCAACCTTTCATAAACAACACACAAAATGTAGCAATACCTTTCATCCATTTTTTAATTATATATTAATTCAGTTTTATTTTTTGTTGTCCTATGCTCTGTCCTTTATATTTTTCAGTTATGTATTATTATTATTATTATTTTGCTAAAAAATATCGCCTTAGACCGGGATCAACGGAAGCTCTTGGAGGAAGGCCTTTGCCTAACAATAGGACAGAATAGGCTTTTTTAAAAAAAGTATTATTATTGTCAATAAATTATTTTCTTTATTTCTAACGTTGCTGGGACAACGGATGGTATCGTTATCCGATAGTATAATGTGGGAATCTGGCACTAATAAAGCAACGAATGAAGCAAATACATATTTGCGCATTTGTAGACGTCATAGTGAATACTATCGCCACAGGATAATGACATCTGAGTGTGTGCCTTTACACATGTATATTGGACAACATACACGGCACAGAGTTCCTCACGCACTACTTTAAAAAAAACTTGGGTGTGAATTAAGTCTCTATCAAAAGCTTTTTTATTAATTTATGTTGTAGATGCTGGGTTACTTAGCAACCTTTAATACACGAGACATGTGACAGTATATCTACTGAAACTGTTTTAACTTCTTTGCATTGTCTCTTGAGTGATTTTTTCATTGGGAGCCTGGAAAGAGACACTGGAGATATTTTGAAAGACTTTAATACGACTGTAAACTTACTCTACTACTTAACTCCAGAACCAATAAGTAATGAAATATTTTACACAAACAATTTTGCTAACTCAATCCATTAGCTCAGCTTTATTAAGCTACAAAATAATACAATAAGTTTAAAAACGAAGTTATTTTATTATAAAACCTAACATTTTAATAAAGGGTCGTTATTGAAACAATTTCATTTAATCAACAAAACAGAACAAAATCAATTTAGTGTATCGACACATCTGCTGAAAGTTCAGTAGCGAAAATTCGGCTAAATCCGCTAGCAATGATTATTACGTGCCACGTCATTGGTAGTGACCCTAAATCGGTCATGGGTTCAAATCCGGTCGTGTACCAATGGATTTTTCTGTGAGAAAAATGTATGTACGCTATAGTTAGCTCCGCACGTATTGACCATGTTTTTGCTGTGGACAAGGCCGACTAAGCTGAGAGGATGGAATAGGTGTCGATGGAAGATATTGTTAGTGAAAGTAAAAGTTGCCTCTTGACGCTGCATAGGTATATCATATACCATAGATGGTAAAAGGCCTTTGTGTTGTTAACATCTGTTTCCTTTTCACGTGCGGACGGCGGTCTGTGAAAAGGCACTAGTTAATTAATACCAGCTATTAGTTATTAAACATTCCTGCGGACGTTCGTTTGCGGCCGTGAGCTGCATTAAAGTTGCGGTGCGTTCAATACCTACGCTCCGAATATTCAGACAGGAAGTAAGGGTATTTTCATTTACTTCATGAATGAAACACTTGATTTTGAATACATTTTCAACTATAACCTTCCGTTTAAATGGAATGATTTCTGCCTGAAAAGACAGATTTTATTGATTGATGATTGATATTGATCAAAATATACGAGGTCTTATATTCAACTAACGGATATTTGTAGTTAAGTTATGGAAATTAGGACATCGGGACATCTGGGGTGAGGTTTAGTTTATTTTTAGATTGGTTTCAGTCAGTTGTCAGTTGAAAGTTGGATTATATACAGCCATCTGGTTTACATAAGATTTGCTTGGTTTGGGGCTAGACGGCGCTGTGTAAAATGTCCAGCATTTTTTATAGTAACCAATGGCAATGAAAGAAGACTACACACAAAAGGTTGTAGCAGAAAACGCACAATCCGTGACGGCATTTGACGGCCACTTAGGATCCGGGTTGTTGGTGAAAAGCGCCATTATCTGCGCCAACATTGCCTCTATCTAATTGCGATCTAATTGTTCAGAGTTTGCTAAAACCCAATTAAAACTTACTCTAGTATCTGAACCCACGCTCGAAACCCTTCATATGTTTACCTGGAACAGAACAACACACCGTTTATATTACATTTTATTTATAACCTGAATTAATTAATTAACAATTTTCACTAAGTATAAATTTCAAACACTTTTTGAAAA
Organism: Scotopteryx bipunctaria; assembly: GCA_949320045.1. Lineage (NCBI taxonomy): Eukaryota > Metazoa > Arthropoda > Insecta > Lepidoptera > Geometridae > Scotopteryx > Scotopteryx bipunctaria. Next base: position 11,638,666 of record OX439442.1, on the reverse strand, counting down.
ATATCAATTTTGCAAGTTTACATAGTAACCAAATTAGTTAGGGAGTAAGGCCATATCGGCCGAATTATGATTGGACGTTGTCGACCGAACTCGGCCGATCAAATGTAGATTGAATCGAATGGATGAGGTTTTACGCACTATCATATTTTATAGGCATTATCTTTTATTTGCATTCTGTTTACAGTTCAGCTCAGCTGATGACGTACGACCATACTTCGGCCGATTACGGCTTTGGTGCAATCGTACCGAGGACGGCCCCTCATGTGAAGGACATCTACAATATTATTATGATGATGATGAGATCTACACTACAGTAATCTACGACTTATGCCGAACAATCTTACGCCTTAAGAGATTTCTGGGCCTTATCACGCTCGTTTAGACAGGGGCCTTATTCTCTATGACCAAACAAAACGTTTGTAGAATTACGAGTTATCGTATTCTATATGACAATTTTGTATTGCAGAAATGCGACAAGGCACGTTACAAACAAGGGGCCTTGCGGTCTCGTTGGTAGTGACCCAGCCTTCCGATCCTAAAGGTCGTGGGTTCAAACCCGGTCGTGTGCCAATGGATTTTTCAGTTCGAAAAAACTATGTGCGCTATAACGATGAAGTGTCAACTCGAAAACATGTGCCAAGTGCACTTAAATCCTTTCACCACACTGGTTCGAAAGAATGACACGACTAGTAATAGTAACGTATCTTACATAACTTAGTCTACTTTATCGTGAAACTACGCGTGGTAGGGCTCAAGATACCCTTATCACTAAGCGTATCTTGTGTCCCTCGCTTAGTTTAGGCACAAAGGATGTTCATAATTTACCTCCTGGGAGTAGAATCCCCAGATCCTAATGAGCAAAAACAAGGTAACATTTAACGTGTGACGACCTCGGTTGCGTAGCGGGGAGTGCTCGGCTGAGACGCAAGAGGCGCGGGTACGATTCCCGTTACGGGAGAAATGTTTGTATGTTCTGCTAATATTTCTTCCGGGTCTGGGTGTAGTAGTATTATGTATTATACGTATGTATTTACAAAAAAAAGTATATTAGTAGGTATTCTATCAGCCATCTGGTTCCCATTGTACAAGCTTTGCTTAGTTTGGGGCTAGATGGCGCTGTGTGAAATGTCCACAAATATTTATTTATTTAACATCAGGTTGAATACGCGTACATTCATAACGGCTTATCAGTAAGCGTATTGCTAACACGCATAATATCGATAGTAAGAGATTTCATAATTAAATAAAAAAAATATAAAATGATTTGTCAGATCCTACAGAATCCTACTTCCTACTTATATTATAAATGCGAAAGTTTGTGAGAATGTCTGGATGTTTGTGCCTCAATCACTTCTAAACGGCTGAACGGATTTGAATGAAACTTGAAATACACATAATCCATGTGCTGCAATAACATTATGCCATTTTTTATCCGGGTACGACGCAAGCGAAGCCGCGGTTTGCAGCTAGTGAACTATAATTGACTCCCTAAGGGGGGTAGAATCCCCAGATCCTAATGAGTAAAAACACAGTAACATCTAACTTCAGGTTAAATACGCGTACATTGATAACGGAGGAAGCGTACACAATACATTTAGAACAAAGTAAGTCGGGGCGTGCCCTTGTCAAGCGCACGCGGCCATTACGGCCCAGACGGAGCTGGCGCAAGCCATGAGATGTAGCTTTTTATGACATTTTAATCCTACTTCTTACTAATATTATGAATGCGAAAGTTTGTGAGGATGTGATGATATTTGTCCTTCAATCACACCGTAATGTCAACGGATTTGAATGAAACTTGGAACATACATAGTATGTGTGCTGGAACAACATATAGGCTACTTTTTATACTGGCACCACGCGAAAAAACAAAAAAAAACAAACTGGGTCTGTGTTTCCAAATCAATATAACCCGAAACTTTTCAAATCTCGCGTGAAAAGGTTGCTTCTGGGCGATCTTGTTACATCGTAGTCCTCATTTGAGCTCAATCGGCTCAGATTGAGGTCAAGAGAGAGCCCATTTAATATAAAAAACGTGTGAAAGCTAGTTGGCATACCTACTACAAAAAATTAAAATAATGAAATCTGTCTTTTTGCCCTGTAACATTCAGAAAATTGATATGATTGCAGGCGACTGTACCACAGCACCCATACTCAGAAGAAATGTTTGCAAAATGCAAACATTTCTCCCGTAGCGGGAATCGAACCCGCACTTTTCCCGTCGCAACCGGACTCCCGCCTCACTCTGAGGTTCCTAAGTAGTACTACTGTCTTTTCTGGGCTTGTGTGTTGAGGTTCCTATGTAGTATTAGTTCTTGAAGCCTCAATATCCTTTAATTATGTTTCGCAGCTTAATTCAATGCGTAAATCGCATCGAATTAAGCTGCTCACATAATTGACATCGAACTTCACCTGAAGTCCATTTGATTTTCAATTTTAACGCTTCATCTTATAACTGGGGCAGGAAGGTAAGTAATGCTTTACTAATGACTGTGTGTCGAGATTTTTTCCCCATTCATAAATATGCATTAACGATGGATATTATAAAATGTAAGCACATTTTTAATTTTACACAAAAAGAATTCTTCAAAATTGTTTAGAATGCCCATTCTTTTTACCATTTCTTTGGAACGCCAGAGAATCTGAATTATGAGATGATGAGAAATTTTCGGGTAGATAAGGCCCGTGCACACTATCGGCACGGCACAGCATGCCTAAGGACGTCTGGGCAGTCTTCGGGTTGCTTTGGCAGCATGGCCTGGCAGGCCTCGGCATGCCGATAGTGTGCGTCGGGCCTAAGGCATTTAAGTCAGGCCAGGCCCCATACATATCGGTGGTCAGGTACACTCAGTACAGATTTTGTATTGAATTCACATCATGTAAAAATCGGTCCTGCCGCCAGTACCGTGCGGTACCTCCGAGCGCGTAGGAAAGGCGTAGGAAGACGTCTGAATTATATGATGAAACAAAAACTAATGGAGGCCCTTTTATAAGTACACATTTATGTAATGGATAGATGCTAATAATAGCGTCTTGAACCCTACAATCCATTAACAAGGTTGCAGATTACAGATTACATTTTTATTTTATTTTTTATTTGCTACTTTATTGGGTTATTTTTTTATTGTTTTTCTTTACTTTTCCGTCCGTCCGGTAATATTGTAACTCGATATTACCACGCTTATCTGAAGCCATAACAAATCTTTGCGGTCAGCAAGGCCGACCAATCCTGTTACCAGCGTACGGACATTCATTAATATCTGACCAAATGATTTCAATGGGATACCTCTTCGACAACGGCCGTCAGAAATTTATTTAGGTTAAATTCTAATAAGTATTTTACGTTCACAATTTATCGACTGTTTACAATCTCGCGAGATAGATTATAATCCAGCGGTATTTACAATTTTAGGGTGATAAATATATAGGAAAGGTTTTAGTACGTAGAATCTAGCTACAAACATAGCATTTCCCGCTATGCGCAGTTTGAGCGTAGCACCTTTTTTTTGCAAGCTTGTAGTTAAAAACCTTTATATTTTTTTCATACATATTATCACGCAAATATCCTAAAGGGGTGGGCAAAACAACAAGTAATCATAAGAAAACTTGCAGCCACTTCTGATCCAAGACTCCCAAGACGGATATGGGTGAACCATGGTGACAGGTGATCAGCCCATCGCCCAATGATATTTTTTATTTAAATTAATTAAGTGGCATTACGAGCTGAGCGCTTCCGTGCTTCGGAGGCCACGTTAAATTGTCGGTCCCGGCTTTTAAGTCGTTAAGCCATGACGGAGGCCTTTAGGCGGCCTAAAAACTCCGTCACAAGAGTTGGCCACTAGCTCATACGATCTTACTTTCTTAATTAATTTGAAAACTGATCTGTGGCACGAGAGGTTCGTTTTCGATTCCTCCACAATTGTGGTTAAAATTTCCATGCATGATTTATTAAATTTCGCGTTATTTATTAAATTTCATTCGTAATATTTATTTTGGCTGCAAGTGCGATCGCTGTGTCATTTTAATTCAACATTGTAATACGAAATTCTCGCATGAAATAATTCTACAGAGTGATTATAAATACATAAGAGCAACTGTTTTTACCGACTGCAAAAGAGGGTAATGTTTTTGGTGTGTTCCTTTGGCTAAAGCTGAGAATGGCTTTGGCTAAATGAGATGTCGTTGGATTCGTTTGGCAAGTAAAAATAATTTAGTAGTAAGTAAAGTTCGTATGAGCTAGTGGCCAACTCTTGTGACGGAGTTTATAGGCCGCCTAAAGGCCTCCGTCATAGCTTAATGGCTTAAAAGCCGGGATCGACAATTTAACGTGCCCTCCGAAGCACGGAAGCGCTCAGCTCGTAATGGCACTTGCGGTCACCCATCCAAATTGTGACCGCACACAACGTTGCTTAACTTCAACGGTCAAGCAAGCTACGCCACAAGCGTTTCTTCAAAATTTAGTTGAAAAAAATATATTAAAGGGAAACAAAATTCGGAACTTTATGCATGTTTCAGTGTAAATAGGTAGGTAACGCTAGTACCTAATACATCAGACACACAGACAATTGTTCACTCTCTACAGTCTCACCCTCCTAAACATTAGACCTAGTAGAGTTGTACTATGTCTGTTTCAAAATAAAAAAAAGCCGGAGTGTGATATAGTAAAATCTTTTTTTATATCCTATTTCCAGCCGTGGTTTAAACTATCACGGTTTTCCACATTTAAAAAATCATAACATCTCTCGCATTAGTCTCCACACCAATCCAACACTGTTCCAAATCCAACCACATTCGTAGTGACTAGGAGATTCCCGAAGGTCATCAGTGAACAGCATGACTTCAATGAGTTAGCAAACGAGTTGTCAACATAAGCCTACTCCATCTTAATTCGTCCCGGGCACTACAGCGTCCCGTCTGTGAAGGTAAAAGTTGCCTCCTGACGCTGTATAAATCATCTACTATAGATGGTAAAAGGCCTTAGTTAGTGTCAACAGAATATCAGTATCAGCTCGGCGAGCAAGGATGTAATCAATGTTTTTGTCAATAAAAAATACTTATACAACATAAATACAATGATTCGCGCTACAAACTTGGACATATAATCTAGATATTTTTATAGTGTTTACCTCACACATACCCCCGAATACTCAAACGTTACTCAGAATTGAGCACGTCTCAAGTCACGGTTTTTTGACAGTTTTTGATGAAAATATGTCAAAAACTCGTCACGTGAGACGTGCTCAACTCTGAGTCACGTTTGAGTATTCGGAGGTTAGGGATTTGTTTAGAAAGAAAGAAAGAAATACATTTATTTGGCACACACACAAAACAAACAATTTATACAAAAGACGGGGAAGGAACAGAAAAAAAACAATCATACACATAAGAGAGGAAGAAGGCAAACAAATAGCAACAAACAAAAAAAAAAGTAAGTGCCTACCACTACTAAGAGCCCTTCCCGCGAACCAATCGGCGATGTTGTGTGGCCAAAAAGGTTGGAGCTCAGCATGTGCTACTTCCAGATTTAGCTGAAAGTAGCTGAAAGTAGTTTACAATGGGACTTGAACCTTTGAAATCGGCCGTAGCCGTGTTCTAACCGTCTTTTAGTTATATTAGCCGGACAAAAAGGCGGTAAGTAATTGCAACTCTATTCGCGACGTACCCCGCCCTTTGTAGCCCACCTTTATTGTTTTGTGACGAGGCTCTTTGGCGGTGCCTTTCAAATGAAATGATGACTTTCAATTCTAAAGAAATAACGGCCTTGCTGAAACACAGGTTAAACATTTTCTTTGTTACCGCGTAGGACCGTGTCATTGGAAGAGATATTTGATTGTCCTGCATTTTCTCATTTCGATAAAAAATTAATAATCGACAGCTCCGTTTGTTATTTTGATGATAGAAAAGTAAAGGTACGTACGTTTGTTCATGTAGAGACATAACTCTAAAATTAATATTGGTATTTAATACTTTATAATTATTGGAATGGCACACCTGCTCAAAAAACAGTTTCAAGTTTAATGTAACCTCTGACAGACTTACGAGTACTACTTCTCTGACGGACTGGGAGCAAAGAAAAAACATGTTACTTCTCTCCCCGAGCGACATTCGAATAAAGGATATTAGGAATTTTAGGCATAAAGGATATCCTCTCCAATATGATCCCATCACACACACATCCCATCGCCCATATAGATCCATCTATATGGGCTGATCAGATCACTTGTCACTATGGTTTGCCAGATCCATCTTGGGACTTTGAATCAGGAGTATAATTACTTGATGCTCTGCCCACCCCAATAGGAATACGGGCTCGACATTATGTGTGTATATTGATTTATATTCCAAATTATTATTATTTATTTATGTCATAAAATACCTCAGCCAAAACTCTTACGGCTTGTGCCGACCCCACATAGAGTGGGATAAGGGCAGGAAAATGATGATGTTGATTATTGATTTATGTTCTAGGAAAGGTTACACCTGCCCCAAAAACAGTTTCAAGTTTAATGTATCCATTAGCTCTAACGAGCCGTCCATCAGGCTGGTCAACTAGATACAACTTTCCTAATGAGTTGGAAATACGATCAGTTGGAATACTGTGCGATTGTGCGAAACTTGCGCGTGTGAGGGTACTTTAAACTTTGATTCGATGACACAATGGGTTGGGTTATGGTTTAGTTGCTTGGGGTGATGGCTGAAGTTGATTGTTTAGGGTACTCCACAACTGTTTTGGCTGTCTCTTTATATAAGCCTACCAGTATCTCGCCATCTCAGGACAAAAAGGAGCCTTTGAAGCGCACTGTAAATTCACTACACTTCGAAAGAACTAGTGACACGTAGTGAACGTTCCTTTCGTGCACTTGACACATTTTTTCCTCACGATGTTTTTATCCACCGTTTGAGTGCTGATATAGCGCACATAAAAATTTTCAAACCGGAAATCCCATTTGTACACAACAGGATCTAAACCTACGATCTTAGTATCGAAAGATGGAACCGCTACCACTAGACCCCCAGTGCTCTATTTAGCAGGTAAGTGAAGACGCATATTCACTTAAATATCCTTTTAATGAGGCGGTTTAATCTCGGATGTATCGTGAATCACACGAAATTCTACTTAGCATACATTTTGTACCTTGTAATTCGTCCCAGGAGCGTCAGTTCCCTGCATTTCTTAAAACGGGGTTCTTAAGATGACAGATAGCGGTGAGAGCTGTGTTCCGTCCCTCTTATTCATAGAGGCGATTGAAAGTCTCGATTATGATCACTAACCCCCGAATACTCAAACACATCTCAAAGTTGAGCACGTCTCAAATGACTTTTTTTTTTTACAGTTTTTGATGAAAATCTGTCAAAAAACCGTGACTTGAAACGTGCTCAACTCTGAGTCGCGTTTAAGTATTCGGGAGTAAGCCAGTCATTATGTTTATATGAACACTAACCTATACCGCCATATTATATTTGCCGCGTCGTCATCATCATTTCCCTGCCCTTATCCCACTTTATGTGGGGTCGGCACAACATGAATTCCTCTTCCATTTCCCCCTGTCTGAAGTCTCTCAACGCTCACTTACTTTCTTACTCATGTCACATTTGCCGCGTCGTAATTAAATATATTCCATTCTGTATTGTACTGACCTTTAAATTATTGTTTGATTTTTTACCCAACTTCTCGGAGAAAAAGAACGGTCAATGTGTTTAGCAGAGCACTATCCATCTGTTCCTTCGTAGCTGGTGTGCTATAGAGACAATAGGCCAGATTGTGACGTAATAGGGATTCAAATGATGCGTCTTGGCGGATCAGGTGACATAGGCTATAATAAGACCTCAAACATTCCACCCCAAGAACACATCCGTACGGTATTAAAGGAAAAGGCTTTTGTGCGTTCTAGATATCAACTAGCTACTTAGGCCCGGGGCGCACACTATAGGCAAGGCATGCCAAAGGATCCTTAGGCGTCCTTAGGCATGCCGAGGCGTCCTTAGGCTTGCCGAGGAGTGCCGATAATGGACGCCGAGCCACGCTGTTGAAGCAACCCAAAGACTGCCAAGGCGTTTTTAGGCATGCCGAGGCGTACTCAGGCATGCCGTGCCGTGCCGATAGTGGGCGCCGAGCCTAAGTTTTAAGTCTGGTTTTTGTTTTATTAGCAGCAGCGATCATTTTAGTTTAAGCTAAAAATCTCTAAATTCTAAATTCTCTCCATTTTATGACGGTCGTTGCTTGTTAAAAAACAAGTTCAGGTACAACTTACAAGTAGTTGGCAAGCTGGAAGAAATGTATGATGCAATAAAAGTGCTTTATGGTATAATTTTAGAAGCTTTTACTTGGAACTTGAAATGGTTCTCAGTTTGCAAAACTTTAATCCGACGTTGTTTAAAGCTTTTGACCTATGGATTTTCAAGCGCCCAAACCGACAGGATTTGAGTGACTACGTGCCAATTGAACCGTCAAACGCACGATAGACGTCGTTTGTTTTTTTATCTCTTACTACTCCACTTTTTAATTCTATGACATTTCAATAAGGCCTTTTCGCAAATTAGATTTCCGCTTTTCAAACAGATAGAGGTACTTGAGTGTGAGAGATCAAAGTTATAGACAAAACCACGAAAAATACCAATACATGACATAATATTACATTTATTTTTGTAAGTTGGACTAAAAAGTAGTTCACATGTTATTACAGCACATGTATTAGGTATATTTCTATCGACCAAATCCGTTCCGCCGGCGTGATCGAGGCACAAATATCGTCACATCCTCACAAACTTTCACATTTAATTTTATTATATTAGTATGATAGGTGGTAAGGCCTACCATGAAGGTACTTTGTCTATGAGCTTTCCTTATACTACCAATTATACTCTGTGGTACATCATTTGATTCACGTGGTCAGTGTGGACGTAACTTGATCAATCAGCTTGGAAGTACTTTGTGATGCCGGCAGGTTATCACACTGACCTAATTATCAGTGTAATTTAATAAGTAAACAGCCGTCACTGTGCAAACACAAGGTCTGATTGGGGTTTATAGCACAAGTCAAAAGTGTTCATTGAAACTGTTTTTAAATAAGTTTCAATGGACAGTTGGAAGTAGTTACTCTACTACAATTAGTTATCTATTTCAATAGAAGGATACCGTGTCTCTTAAACTTCACGCAAACGTTTCACAAAGAAACCCTGTTATGCATAAACGAAGGCAAACTCTTGGCCTTGATGTTATCAGTTTGTTAGAAACTCCTTGCAGTTTGTATTTGCTACATTCTTTATTCAAAATAAATAAATAACTAATGTTAGGAGAAAAGTTCTAAATTCGAATTTGACGTTTCAAGAGTTGCCGCATCATTTATTGGTTTATGTTTGATCTTAGAACTAAAAACTAACTAGCAATAAGATTGCATAGTCTTTGGTGAATTTATTTTCTTTTATTTTTAAATTCTTCCGTTCACTCTGGGCGCCACATTTTCCCCCACGCTTCGTCAAAACGGCGGGAACCCGCAATGGAATTGATCAAGCAATCCTGCTGTCCAGCAAATAGGTCAACACTCAGTGCAAACAAGTCAGCCGAGCAAAAGAAAACCGAAGTCACTGAAAGCGCCAAGTAAATTGCAAACACAAGACACATTCGCTCCAAGGCTTGTTTTGGAGTTTTCCGAATTTCACAATAAATTTTACGAATTGCTTTGTGCGTTTTTTTTTTTTAATTTTCGTGCAGCTAGTAACTATTTTATTTGTTCTACAAAATGCTAGTAACAATTTTCTTAGCGTCTTAGTCGTCATATCCGAATAGTGAATCGCACTAATGTCCGCTTCCTATATTCATCTAACGGACGACAAATACAAATTATCATAGCATAGTTATTATCGGCCGAAACACGCCACACATTAAAAAAAACCCGTTAATCCTCAGTTGAATACCGGAACCAAGTAGGTACCTATAAGCTACTCAAGCTCTGACGCCAAGGTGCAATAAATACAATCGTTTACGAGTACATACATACATATCATCACGCCCATATCCCTAATGGGGTGGGCAGAGCCACAAGTAAACATAAGAAAACTTGCAGCCACTTCTGATTAAAAATCCTAAGATGGAAATGATGAACCATGGTGACAGGTGATCAGCCCATCGCCCATATAGATGGTCCATCATGTTGGAGGATACTATCCCTTAGTCGACTTTCACGACATGCTCGGGGAGAGAAGTACATTTACGGATACATCATTGTATTAATTCTTTGATCAGTTTATCTCAAGTGTTATTTGAAGTCAGGGTTCCGAGCTTAAGCTGGAGGCCCTCACCCACACCAACTTTTTTCCTCAGAACAAATTGCTCGCATTTATTTCCCGCGAAGTTTACATTCCACTACACAGCACGCGTATCTTCCAATTTGTCTCGAAGTAGGTTCAAAAGTGCAAGAGCAAGTTCCATTTATCGCGCAAGTGTGAACGCGGAAGCATGATTCCACCCCGGGGTGCCATAACCGAGTGGCTTTATTGTGATTCAGTGAGCGCCCGTGCATTTAGCCAATGCAATTTCATTGGGAATTCCCCGGGCTAATGTGTCTTGCGCGGCTATTGATGAATTATGTTGACCGTAAAGCTAGATTAGTTCTTATTCTGGCAACCTCAGTGGCGTGGCGGGTGAGTGCTCGGCTGAGACGCTAGAGGCGCGGGTTCGATTCCCGCTACGGGAGAAATTTTTGTATGTTCTGCAAATATTTCTTCCGTGTCTAGGTGTTGTAGTATAATGTATTATAAGTATGTGTTTACAAAAAAAACGTATATAAGTATTCTATCAGCCATCTAGTTTCCATAGTACAGGCTTTGCTTAGTTTGGGACTAGATGGCGCTGTGTGAAATGTCTACAAAAATTTATTTATTTATTTTGATTTTTGACTGCCGTTTAGACGCCTACAAATCAGAAAAATACTTTAAACTTGTTTGAAAATCTTTTTTCCAGTGACGATATGTTTCTTATTACGATCGCCCTTAGGCACACCTTTAGAATCTTACGGAAACACTAAAGATTAACATAGGTATTTTTTTTAAGGAGAAATAAATACTAAATAACTTTTTTGTAAAACATAAGTACCTATTAGTAGAGCAGTAAAGTAGGTACGTACGGTTGACATAAGATCTCTCACAACATGTCAAAACAATACTCATCAAAATGACATCGCACATCAGGCAGCCCGATCCAATATCAGTTCTTGCGCCAGTAACTCGCATGCAAGTGCAATAGCAGCTACTATCAATCATGAGCTGACGAGCTTTTGATCGAGATTCTACGACGCCTTTAGATTCTGCTGTTTGATAGTAGCTGTACCAAGTTATCTATGGATTCGAATTCTGAATGATTCCAAATTCAAATGCATTTGGTTTTATCGTACAGAAACGAACAATTTACAGCTTAGCTTTTATTAAAAAAATATATCGTCACCAGCTCATAGAAATCAACTGCTGGATATAAATAAATAAATACTTGTGGACATTTTACACTGCACTGTGTGATGGCTGATAGAATACTTATATTCTTTCTTTTTTGTAAATACATACCTACTTATAATACATTATATTACAACAACCAGACTCGGAAGAAATATTTGCAGAGCATGCAAACATTTCTTCCGCAGCGGGAATCGAACCCGCGTCCCTTGCGTCTTAGTCGAGCACTCCCTCGCCACTCCACAGAGGTAGTCAAATATAATGTACTAGCTGTTGCCCGCGACTTCGTACGCGTGTAGTACATTATTTTATTCTATAATAGCGGTCGCCCGCGGCTCCGCCCGCGTGGATGTCGGTTACCGCTGCAAAAAGCCTACCCAGGAAAGACACGGTCAGTCGCGAGGTCGGCTCCCTACGCAGCGGTCGTGCAGCAGAAATCGTAATATTTTAATTTCGCCATAACTTCAAAACCAAACGTCCAATTTTAATCATTCAAAGACCAAATATTATCTCCATAAACTGTTCTTAGTGATGAAATCATTTATTTTGATAAGGATTAATAGCATGAGTAAAATAAACGCGTTTAAATGTAGTCCAAAAAAAATTCAAGATTTTTAAATAAAAAAATGGTTGCTGTGCCTCACTCGACATAGATGGGTATAGTGTGTCGCGGACTTTTTTGTAGATATTTATAAGATCTACAATTAATTAGAACATTTTATGGTTCTATCTTTTATAGTTTAGGCAGCGTACGCAAAATAAGTAACTTTTCTGGTTGATTTTTTACACCTTGTGTCCGAAAAACCCAAATATCTTACGGAACCCTATTTTTTTCCAAAATAAAATATAGCCTATGTTACTCGTGGATAATGTAGCTTTCGAATGGTGAAAGAATTTTTAAAATCGGTCCAGTAGTTTTTGAGCCTATTCAGTACAAACAAACAAACAAAGTTTTCCTCTTTATAATATTAGTGTAGATAGGTCTCCGCAATAAACTTCTAGGACAACCGATTTTTTGCTTCCCTTATCCTGCGACCTTAACAATGTCATCGGACCATCGCGTGGGGGGCCGTCCTACAATCGTTTCCCGGTCCGTGGCCGAAATTCGAGAACTTTTAAATAAATCTCTTATTAATACCAATGCGTACTCTTTAGCATTCTGTGGTAATGTGCACAGATGGAATCTTGAAATTCCCAATATCGCTAACTACAAATATTGGGACTCTGATATTGCCTCCCTATCTGAGTTATTCTGATGGAAACAGAGATTGTGTCAGAAATTCCGTTGTTTTCAATAGTTTTATTCGTGCAAATGGAAAAATAATGGATTATGAAATGATAGATAGATAGATAAACTCTTTATTATGTAACAGTGAAACGAAAACAAAATAAGAAAAAACTTAGGTACTAAAAAAACAAAAACATATATACAGAAACGGCGGTCTTATTGCTACGAGCAATTTCTTCCATGCAGTATTTATAACAATGAGAGCACTGGTTGTTGAGTTGGTGTTCTGTGTTTCTGTGCGAAACAAATGGTGAAGGAAAACATCGTGAGGAAACCCGTGGCTCATTATTATTGACCATGTTTTTCCAGCGGACGAGGCCCACAAAGCTAAGAGGATGGAATAGGTGCTGGGCAAGCCTACTCCATCTTAATTCGTCCCGGGCACTACAGCGTCCCGTTCGTGAAGGTAAAAGTTGACTCCTGACGCTGCATAAATCATCTACTATAGATGGTAAAAGGCCTTTTTTTAGTTATAAAAATATATTTGAAGTGTTAGTTAGCCTTAGTTTTTGATAGCACTCGTTGTGGTGGTCTTAAAATAAAATTCCTTCACTTAAGGAATAGGGGGTGGACAGCAACCTCACCTGAGTACTTACTGAAGTCCAATGTCCGGCAGTGGACTTTTACATGCTGATGATGATGTTTTTGAAGACTAGCTCAGACGAGTTGATGATCGTGACCTGAATTTTCTGAAGGAGTAAATTTTCCCCTTGTTTTATTTGTACCATAAAATGGTTTACCCTTCAACATAGACATTGTTTAACCAAGATACACTTGGGCTAGGGGTTGTATCGTAAATCAATCCATCTGACGTTCTCGGGAATTGCGTTTTTTACGAGCTCACCAGCTCGCGACAGCTATTTCCATCTCTTTCGCACTACCGAGGAAATTAGTAGGAGAGATAAGGTAGGATGGGGTTCGTTAGAAGTTCTCATCATTGTTTCGTTTTTATTTTGTTAGAGCAAGCTCTTATTCGCTTCGTTTTATGAGAAACTAGCTGTTGCCCGCGACTTCGTACGCGTGTAGTACATTATTTTATTCTATAATAGCGGTCGCCCGCGGCTCCGCCCGCGTGGATGTCGGTTACCGCTGCAAAAAGCCTACCCAGGAAAGACACGGTCAGTCGCGAGGTCGGCTCCCTACGCAGCGGTCGTGCAGCAGAAATCGTAATATTTTAATTTCGCCATAACTTCAAAACCAAACGTCCAATTTTAATCATTCAAAGACCAAATATTATCTCCATAAACTGTTCTTAGTGATGAAATCATTTATTTTGATAAGGATTAATAGCATGAGTAAAATAAACGCGTTTAAATGTAGTCCAAAAAAAATTCAAGATTTTTAAATAAAAAAATGGTTGCTGTGCCTCACTCGACATAGATGGGTATAGTGTGTCGCGGACTTTTTTGTAGATATTTATAAGATCTACAATTAATTAGAACATTTTATGGTTCTATCTTTTATAGTTTAGGCAGCGTACGCAAAATAAGTAACTTTTCTGGTTGATTTTTTACACCTTGTGTCCGAAAAACCCAAATATCTTACGGAACCCTATTTTTTTCCAAAATAAAATATAGCCTATGTTACTCGTGGATAATGTAGCTTTCGAATGGTGAAAGAATTTTTAAAATCGGTCCAGTAGTTTTTGAGCCTATTCAGTACAAACAAACAAACAAAGTTTTCCTCTTTATAATATTAGTGTAGACAAGGAAACAACGCGTTATGTGTTTATGCACCAGTGTGGTGAAAAGATTCAGTTCGACTTGTAACTTTAATCATTATCCGTATGGTAGTTTGTGAGGATAATTATCCTGAACTATATATATAAATCATTAATACTACAAGTGGTACACAATAGTAGGTAAGGCAGGCACACACTAATTTCTTTTTAATTCCTCGATTGTTTATTGTACCTATTGAAACCTACCGAAATGTTGGCCTACTTAAATTATCAGTGAGGTTTCTTAAAAATACTGAACTGGAAAGGTACCAATTGAAAAGCTTTTACAGAATACGACCACAAGCCATAATTACATACCACTTAATTTCTTATGAACATAAAGATTTCTTTATGTTTATTATTTCTTTCAATAGGTTTATTCTAGGTAAGCGTGCTTCATCTTAGACCACACTGTTACTTAACATCAGGTAGAGTGTGGTCAAATGCAAACCTATTTCGGGTAAAAAAAAAAAAGATTTATGCCAGCGTTGCTTTATCCACGTCAATACATTTCATCCACCGTCTCTCCCGTAATATGTGCAAAAACGAAAGATTTATGAGCAGTCTACTTTATAACCCAATGCCATCAGCTTACATCAACATAACCACGCTAGACGCCGACGGCTTCCCCCATACCTGAGAAAAAGTAGCTTTGTCTTAGGGTGTCAAACAATGCCTATTTTTAGGTTTCTGTACCCGAAGGGTGGCAATGCGACCTATTACTAAGCCCGCAGATAGATGGACGGACGGATAGCGGGCTGTATCTAGGCGCGTGCGCAGCCTGAAACTTTGGAGGGGGTCACTAATAATAGAATATGTCGAGTAAATCAGATTTTATTGCACGATGCACATTTTTGTTGCACACATTGTAAAACAAATGGAAATCTTCTATTTTTATTGGCATAGCGGGGCGGGTAAGGGCAGAAAATAGCTTTTTTATATTTTGTAAAATTTTAGAAGATTTTTCAATTTGAAGTGTACGATTTTGGGAGGGTTTTATATCTCATGAACCATAACAGATACGGAGTTGAATTTTTCAAAGAGTGTGTATTTCTATTGCCGCTATAACAACAAATAATAAAAATACAATTAAAACAAAGATCAGATATCAGAAAATACGAGTACCATGGTACCACAACACCCAGACCCGGAAAAAATATTTGTAGAACACGCAAACATTTCTTCTTCAGCGGGAATCGAACCCGCGGCTCTTGCCTCTCAGCAGAGTACTCGCGCGCCACCGAGACCGTCAAATATGACCTGCCCATTGCCATTTAAACTTGCTTAGAGCTATATTAGTGTACATTACATTATTGGTGTATTGGCAACCTCGGTGGCGTGGCGGGCGAGTGTTCGGCTGAGACGCAAAAGGCGCGGCTTCGATTCTCGCTACGGGAGAAATGTTTGTATGTCCAGCAAATATTTCTTCCGGGTCTGGGTGTTGTAGTACATATTATGTAAGTAAGTATTTACAAAAAAAGTATATAAAAGTATATCAGCCATCTGGTGCCCATATTATAGCTTTGCTTAGTTTGGGTCTAGATGGCGCTGTGTGAAATGTCCACAAACATGTAACATAAAATCTGTTAAAATTAAAATTGTATTTTATTAAAGTTATAATATTTTTGAGATCAAAGCACGTTTTATTAATATTTACTAACCCTTGGATAAAAATCATGTACTTACACACGATCATCTGTGTTTACAGCTTCTTTATTATTTTTATTGCAAGAAAAAGGGACTATTTGAAGTCGTGTTTGAGCGTAGTTCGGTTTGTTTCCTTACAAATATAATAAAAAATATTGGATGGGAATGTCAATACGGGCGAAGTTATTTCTGTAAGTACCTACATGTTTGATATTATACAATTCTCGTTTTGAATTTAGTACAATGACTTTGTTCTTTCGAACCAGTGTTTTTCCAGTCAAACCAGTCCGTACGGAACCCAAAAAATTGTCTAGGCTCAAAGTCTGAATCAATCAAGGAGAGTAATTTCTGAATAATAAGTTTAATAAAACTTTTCTAAGAGTTTTTCAGCCCTAGCTCAGTGGATTTGATGGGCCGTTGACCTCTAACTAAATTAAAATAAGCAAGTGAACCTGCTACTTTGATACCCAGTCTTCAGTCACTCAGGGGATAGTCAGAGGTAAGTCCACATAGGGTTGTGGGCCACAGATGATCGCTGTAATTTTACAAGGCTTTGCCGAGCGCAGAAGGCCTTCTTCACCAATCAACCAGTGGAAACATATTTTTTTTTATTTTCGATGAAATGTATTTTTTTACGCTAAAATTTCGCAGGGAAAATCGATAAAATTACCAATCTATTTCAATGTACCGTTGGGAGTAATTGGAAAGCTAATGCGTGTTCGGCAAATCGGAATTAGTTCTTCTAAATAGCGTAGTTATTAGTTTTATTACAAAACGTATACTTATACCCAGAGTCATTTACATAAAACCCGACTAAAAGCTACATAACTGATTATTCAAAATACATGTCAAACCCTATCGGATACCAATTCATTTTCTTTGTTTTATCAGTATTAGCTGAATGTTTTCTTTAGATTGTAATAATAAAATGGTAAAACCGGTCAAAAGCGAGTCGTATTCGCACACGAAGGGTTCCGTACCATTGTACATAAATGTTTCTTATATGGGGCTCCCTTTTTATTTTGATTATTTTTTGATAACTGCAGTAATACACACTCTGTGAAAATATCAACTCTACCTATTCCCGCTGACAGACGGACAGCGTAGGCTTAGTAATAGCTTAGTTATACAAATTTTAGCTGTTAGTTTTCCTGAGAGAGCAATGTGGTCTAGTTGGCAGTGACCCCGCCTTCCGATCCCAAGGTCGTGGGTTCAAACCCGGTCGTGTACCAATGGATTTTTCTATGCGAATAATTTATGTGCGCTATCAGTACTCAACGGTGAAGGAAAACATCGTGAGGAAACCCGCGGCTTAGTCAGCTCTGCACGTATTGACCATGTCTTTCCTATGGACAAGGCCGACTAAGCTGAGAGGATGGAATAGGTGCTAGACAAGCCTACTCCACCTTAATTCGTCCCGTTGAAGGTAAAAGTTGCCTCCTGACGCTGTATAAATCATGTACTATAGATGGTAAAAGGCCAAGTTTCATTCCCGAGATTGTAAAAATAATATAAATAAGGGTTTTAGACTCGCAAGTACACCACATAGATACCGACCTTGGAATAAACTGTTGCCTGATTTCAGAATCTCAGGGGTCACGATAGGTTATTTAAATGAGTCACCAGAGTCCTTTGACTTTAATTTATTGTACAGTCGTGGGAAAGACCGAGTGTTTTCTACTTCAGATATTGACTTAGCTTGATCGTTTATGTTCAAAATGCCAAATGCAAATCTATGCGTGATGCCTGTCTATCTTCGTCTGAAATGATTTGGGTAGAAAGGAAATTAAACATTCGTAATACGTAAAGACTAAACTAAGGTCTTTTACCATCTATAGTAGATGATTTATACAGCGTCAGGAGGCCACTTTTACCTTCACAAACGGGACGCTGTAGTGCCCGGGACGAATTAAGATGGAGTAGGCTTGCCCTCCTGACGCAGTAAATATCATCTACTATAGATGATAAAAGGCTTTAGTTTCGTTTAGTGTAAATTCATTCATAAAAGCTTTTGAATGCCGCTATATTGGTTTTTTTAAAAACACTTTATATAGCCTTATATAGACTCCTCATTTGTGAAAATCCGTCTAGCGATTTGGACTACAACATCAACCAAAGGAATACACATACATACATACATTCACTCAAAACACATTGAGTTTTTGCCCGACTGCGAAGAGCAGCCTAAACTAGCTCAAGGTCATTGAACTCTAGACCACCAAGAAGTTAAAATAAAAAGACGCAAGCATGATTAATTAATAGAAACTCATTGAGCAAGTTTAACAGACAAACATGACTCCGCGGCAGATTAAATTGCATCGAATAATTTACCTGCGACAAAGTTAGTTCTAGAACATTTCTGAGCTTCTACTTATCTTATAATGTTATTTGTTCATGCAAAACTTAAATGCGGTTTGTTACAGTACGTATGTAGTACCACAAATATTGTGCAAACTTCGTGCTTTGTGTCAAAACCGAATTTGTCCGAATATAAGAATCCTACTTCCTACTATATTATGAATGTGAAAATTTGTGATGTTTGTACGTTTGTGCCTCAATCACGCCTAAATGGCTGAACGGTTTTGCAGCATTGTGGTGAAAGGATTTAAAATGCACTTGACACAATGTTTTCGAACTTTTCTCCGTAAAGTTTTAGTTCGTAAATATTGGAGTTAAAAGTCCCAAGTCCAAGAATTTATGTAAATGGCATGATATTTTCGGAATATATTCGGAGAGCACCCGCGGTTCTAAGCCGCGCTCTAAGTTCTAGTGATGTTTGAACGACTGAATGTACTTGGATAGTGCTGAATAGAATATGATGTTCAGAGATGGTGTGTGTCTTACTTAAGCTCTTAAGTTTGAATAACAACTCTAGCTAAGTCGACGTTCTCGAAAGTTTGAATAGCGTTTCGAGAGTTATAAAAAAAAAACAAATTAACTCGCGCTGCATACGTTGGAGTTAGAGCATTAAGTTAAGCATGGTATGAGCATGTTCTGATGAAGAAAGAATATAAAAATAAAAATAAATATTTGAGGAACATTAATATCACACAGCACCATCTAGCCCCAAACTAAGCAAAGCTTGTATTAAGGGAACCAGATGGCTGATAAAATACTTATATGCATTTTTATAAATACATACTTATACTTATAATACATAATACTACAACACCCAGACCCGGAAGAAATGTTTGCGTGCTTTACAATTCTCCCGCAGCGGGAATCGAACCCGCGCCTCTTGCGTCTCAGCCGAGCACTCGCCCGCCTCGCCACAGAGGTCGTTAAATAAAAATATGGAGATATCATACCCACCTCAAACATTACCCACAACAAGAGGCGCGGGTTCAATTCTCGCTGCGGGAGAAATGTTTGCATAACCTGCAAATATTTCTAGTTTCTGGGTGTTGTGGTGCCATGGTACTCGTTGTTTCTGATACCCACGATACAAGGAATAGTGTGGGATCAGAACTACGAATATGTATGTGACTACTAGCTGCCGCCCGCGGTTTCGCTCGCGTGGTACCAACATGAAAAATAGCTTATATGTTAATCCAGCACGTGTACTATGTATATTTCAAGTTTCATTGAAATCCGTTCAGCGGTTTAGGCGTGATTGAGACACAAACATCCAAACAACCTCACAAACTTTCACATATTTTATTATCATTTATTTAAAAGCTACGAAATTCTTCACGTAAACAATATGGAGACAGAAGCCGGATTATTGCGAAAATGGACGATGTTGGTTTATCATCGCGTCCTCATGCATAGGGGTCTATCTAGGCACACCAGCCCGCATCACACAATGGACCTCCCTGTGGAACTCCCACATCCTATTTCATTCCAGGTTAATTCCTTCATCCTATTTCACTGTAGGTTAATTCAATAATAAACATTTTTGGAGTGAATCTGTACAGCAGTTTGGGTGTGATCGAGGCACAAACATCACATCGTGACATTCAAGTATTAATAAAAACACATTTCTCACTTTAAACTTTAAGATAACATCATTCCAAAAATATTCTATCACGCAGGCAACGTCGCGGGTTACAGCTAGTATTTTTTTACCTTTTCATTTTTTAATTAAAACATTCGAAGTGATTTTTGTTTTCTATTTAGAAGAGTCTTTAATGTGACGAAAATTGTATAACAGTATCTTACTGTATAATAAATAAAAATATAAATATTTGTGGACATTTCACACAGCGCCATCTATCCCCAAACTAAGCAAAGCTTGTACCATGGGAACCAGATGGCTGATAGAATACTTATATACTTATCTATTTTTTGTAAAAACACACTTATAATACATAATCATCACCCAGACCCGGAAGAAAAAATTGCAGAGCATGCAAACATATCTCCCGCAGCGGGATTCGAACCCGCCACCAAAGTCGTCTGTATATCTGTGACTTTTACTTCAAACTTGTTCAATATGCTTATCTATTTTTGTCTTATTTATGTAATCTTGTCTTGAAGTCTTGTCATATATTTTGAAATCATACGTTTGCCGATCTAAACCAATACTTACGCTGTTTGAATGTATAGAAATGAAAAGCAAACATCGGCCGACTAAGCTTCGCTTCTCTATGAAGTAGTAACCGTTATATGACGCTCGTCATTATTGTATCGCTGCTTTGTCATAAGCCAGATTTAATTATGGAATATCTACAGAACTAAGGTCCCTTTTTAGGATTCCGTACCCGAAGGATACCAACGGGACCCTATTACTAAGTCTCCGCTGTCCGTACGTCTGCCACCGGGCTGTATCTCATGAACCGTAATAGGTAGAGAGTTGAAATTTTCAGAGTGAGTATTTTTTTGCCGCTATAAAAACAAATAATAAAAATAAAAAAAGGGGGCCTCTTACAAAAAAAAATAACGATAGTATGGAAATTAATAAGTTAAACTCGCACTTGACCGGTTTTTAGTCATAAATCGAATAAATAATTGCGATTTGCCGTAGAAGTATTAGCAAAATATTTAACAAATTTAAATCGGATGTGGCTGCAAGTATTCTTATGTTGATTTGTTGCTCTGCCCACCTCATTAGGGATACGGGCGTGATATTATGTTTGTAGTTAGTAAAAGAGTAAAAATCTTCATAGAACGGTCGCTGTTTCAAAAACCGGAGGCTGTACCAAACGATATACACAGCGGTCTGTTTTGACTTGCATTCGGATCTCTTCTTGCATAAAATATCCATTTCACGAGCCAATACGGCGCACTGACGTATAGCCCGCGGGCTATGCGATCTACTTTAGCTTTGACTAGCTTCAGCCAGCAACTTCACTCGCCTTTTATTAACTTAGGGAAAATCACTCTAATTATACTCTAACTAGTTATTTTACAGACTTACCCCCGAATACTCAAACGCGACTCAGAGTTGAGCACATCAAGTGACGAGTTTTTGACAGAATTTCATCAAAAACTGTCAAAAAACCGTGACTTGAGACGTGCTCAACTCTGAGTCGCGTTTGAGTATTCGGGGGTTAGACGCTTTCCGATCCTAAGGTCGTGGGTTCCTTTCGTGCACTATTTGCGGACAATAATATAGGTCATCATTACGTATCTTAGGTCTTGGCTTGCGAATCTCATTACTTTAATAAAGAATTTAATTTATTCACTACTAGCTGTTGCCCGCGACTTCGTACGCGTGTAGTACATTATTTTATTCTATAATAGCGGTCGCCCGCGGCTCCGCCCGCGTGGATGTCGGTTACCGCTGCAAAAAGCCTACCCAGGAAAGACACGGTCAGTCGCGAGGTCGGCTCCCTACGCAGCGGTCGTGCAGCAGAAATCGTAATATTTTAATTTCGCCATAACTTCAAAACCAAACGTCCAATTTTAATCATTCAAAGACCAAATATTATCTCCATAAACTGTTCTTAGTGATGAAATCATTTATTTTGATAAGGATTAATAGCATGAGTAAAATAAACGCGTTTAAATGTAGTCCAAAAAAAATTCAAGATTTTTAAATAAAAAAATGGTTGCTGTGCCTCACTCGACATAGATGGGTATAGTGTGTCGCGGACTTTTTTGTAGATATTTATAAGATCTACAATTAATTAGAACATTTTATGGTTCTATCTTTTATAGTTTAGGCAGCGTACGCAAAATAAGTAACTTTTCTGGTTGATTTTTTACACCTTGTGTCCGAAAAACCCAAATATCTTACGGAACCCTATTTTTTTCCAAAATAAAATATAGCCTATGTTACTCGTGGATAATGTAGCTTTCTAATGTTGAAAGAATTTTTAAAATCGGTCCAGTAGTTTTTGAGCCTATTCAGTACAAACAAACAAACAAAGTTTTCCTCTTTATAATATTAGTGTAGATTTGTGGGCTCATATAAAAAAAGGTTTTAGGAGCAGAACACACTGTAAACAGGTCACAATAGTTTATACTACGTGATCGTAAACCGTATCTGTAAGGACGCCCATAAAATAGATAAAATATACGGGCACTAAGGAAACGGTCTTGTTGTGCACCTGGGTTAAGAAACAATTGATATCGCTTGTGTAGTGAAATGTTTCTGAATCGTGGTGGATTTAGCTTGGTTCACGTAATCTAAGGCCTTTTACCATCTATAGTAGATGATTTTATACAGCGTCATGAGGCAACTTTTACCTTCACCAACGGGACGTTGTAGTGCCCGGGACGAATCGAGATGAAGTAGGCTTGCCCAGCACCTATTCCATCCTCTCAGCTTAGTCGGCCTTGTCCATTGGAAAGACATGGTCAATACGTGCGGAGCTGACTAAGCCGCGGGTTTCCTCACGCTGTTTTACTTCACCGTTTGAGAGTACTGGTATAGCGCACATAATTTATTCGCATTTTAATTTTTACAACTAAATTGGCCTCGGCGAAGTTGTCGCGTTGTGATGTGAAGATTCGCAGTATCGCGACAGTGATAGGGTTGGGTCTCAAATCTGTCAGAAGTTAAGCAATTTTTAAAGTAGTGCCAAACTGCCAGGATGTTAGGGACAAATAGTGACAGGACATATCTTAAACATTGTCCAAGTTTTAACTCACAGTAACAGTGTTTTGCAGAAGCTTCAAACGTTTCTTCTGCAGCCGGAATCGAACCCGCGCCTTTTGCGTCTTAGCCGAGCGATGTCCCGTCACGCCACCGAGGCCGTTAAATATGTAGTGACAAGGTGATCTTAATGTTCAAGTTAAGCAATGTTTGTAAATCTGGCATCATCTGATTAATCCTCGTAGCAGCGTAGCACTCATCTCGTAGCAAAGTGCTACGGAGTTCACTGTTCCTGATGATGATAGATAACGTAGACGTAAAGACTGGATATAGTTCAAGCTGTGCGATAGCAAAAACATTGACAGTTGACAGACTGTACTATTTTTATTTCACCCATTTGAACAAAAATAACTATTAGAACATTTAAAAAATAGTTCTGTAGAATGTCTAAAAACTACTTATCAGGTTTAGTATGTAATTATAATAAGTAAATAAGCTCATTTAGCATTATTACGTGCTATTAGTTTCACCTAAAAGTCACTTCGGTCACGAAAACAAAATAAATAATATTTTTTGGAAGACACGCAAACCTTAATTTCTAAGCAATGTTTTTAAATTTTATGCTCTGTTCATATTCCAATAGGTATTATAAGTGCATTAAAATTGCTTCTAGTGCTATAATTGCCTTTTTTTTGACATCGGCATCTCACTAACCCCCGAATACTCAAACGCGACTCAGAGTTGAGTACGTCTCATTAATCACGTTGCTTGATACGTGCTCAACTCTGAGATGCGTTTGAGTATTCGGGGGTTATTCACACTAATATTATAAGTGTGAGAGTGTTTGGCTAAAGGTGAGCTAAGAAAACATATTTGACGGCCTCGGTGGCGTGGCGGGCGATTGCTCGTCAGAGACGCAATTCGGTTCCCGCTGCGGAATAAATGTTTGCATGTTCTGCAAATATTTCTTCCGAGTCTGGGTGTTGTGGTACTCGTAGCTTCTGATACCCACGACACAGGGAATTCTAGTGTGGGGTCAGGACTGTATGTGACTGTTGGGTGTTATTTATTTATATTTGTTTCTTTTTATACTTCAGTAGCTAACTTAATGAAATTTCTCCTTATGATATGACCGCCTATTCTTTAAAACGTGTGTCTATCTATAATATTGCTTTCAAGCCAGTAAATTAATAAATCGATGCGCCACCCCTGCGGCATAAATTGGCTCCGGGTAACGAACTGGCAGTCAGCTTACGCACATTTGGTACACTTCCAGATTACATACTATCTGAAGCCCTCCACTTTACCCACTGAGGAAAATCCTACATACATACATAACTATCATGCCCGTATCCCTAATGGGCTGAACAGAGCCACAAGGCATCATAAGAAAACTTGCAGCCACTCCTGATTCAAAATCCCAAGATGGATATGGTGAACCATGGTGACAGGTGATCAGCCCATCACACATAATGTTGGAGAGGATACTATCCCTTAGTCGACTTTTACGACATGCTCGGGAAGAAGCTGAAGTAAGAACTGGGAGTAGAGAAAAAACATAGAATGCGTCCAGATGCTTCTGTCTCCGAGCAAGTCGTAAAAGTCGACTAAAGGAGAGTATCCTCATGATCGACCATCTGGTATTCATATCCACCATATTCATCTTGGGCCATTAAATCAGGAGTAACTGCAAGTTTCTTATGATTACTTGTGGCCCTGCCCACCCTATTAGGGTGTAGGTATGAATGTAGAATTTAAAATTAAATAGTATCCTCTCCAACATGATGGACCATCTATATAGGCGATGGACTGATCACCTGTCACCATGGTTCACAATACCCATCTTGGGACTTTGAATCAGGAGTAGCTGCAATTTTTCTTATGATTACTTGTGCTCTGCGCACCCCAGCCCACCTTGAGATACGAGCGTGTTAATATGAATGTATAAATAAAATATTTCACAGTAGGTTTTAAACATTAAAACCAATCACGTTGAGGCAAACTAAGCTGAATTTCGACAACATTGCTTCGGCTTTGTGTATAAAGCGTCTACTTAATATTGATAAGGTTTCTCCTCAAGCTCTAAATGAAGTTTGTTCTAGAATCTAGACTAAACAGAGCCACAGAACAAACAACAGTTTCTACAAAGTAGTCTTACAGTTTAAAGAAACAAATCTTACTAGCGGCATATTCGCCAGGCTAAAATAAAGATTAAAAAAAGTTAAGGAGAATATGAGAATGGTCACTTGAGTTAAAGCTTCATTTTTGTATGGAATTCGCTACTTTTATTTCATTCCGTGTTCAGACAGTTCATGAATCCTACTAATATTATAAACGCAAAAGTTTGTATGTATGGATGTTTGTTATTCTTTCACGCCTAAACGGCTGAACGGATTTGAATGAACCTTGGAATATACATAGTACATGTACTGGATTAACATATAGGCTATTTTTATCCGGGTACTACGCTAGCGAAGCAGAACAATTTTTTTTTACCTTCATAATAAATCTTAAACGCTTCCCGAAAGCCGAATTGTGATTTAATTGGCTTAGCGATATGGAGCCGTAAACACTCGCAACAAAGTTCAATTTTCCCTGGAACCGGTTAAAAGTGCCAAGTGCCTGAAACTAGGTAAACAAGCTCATTTGTATAACTTGCGGCGCTTGTATCGGCAACTTACATCGATGCAAATAGGTGTACTCAGGCACCGCGAAAGCATTTCTTAGATAAGTTTGTGAGTAAATGCCGAAAATTAATATTTGTGGACATTTCACACAGCGCCATCTTGCCCCAAACTAAGCAAAGCTTGTACTTGCACCAGATGGCTGATAGAATACTTATAATACTTTTTTTTGTAAATACATACTTATAATACATAACTACAACACCCAGACCCGGAAGAAATATTTGCAGAACATACAAACATTTCTCCAGTAGTGGGAATCGAAACCGCGCCTCTTGCGTCTCAGCCGAGCACTCGCCCGCCACGCCACCGAGGTCGTCCGAATTATTATAAAGCGTGCTAGTTTTATTTACTAATCCTATCATCATCATCATCATCTACAGCCCGTTTATTGCTAGGAGTAGGCCTGCCTTTGCTGGTGCCATTCAATACGGTCCTGTTCTAGCCTCATCCATTTAAACGATCTTGACTAAGTAGTCTGCCCATCGCTGCCGGACGTCCTACATTTCTATAGCAAATTTCTCAAATGGAGCTGGATATATGTATTCTGAGACGTTCGTGAAGAACGGTGAACTAAGGCGGTACTTACCTATAGAAGAAATATATTAACAGAAAATACTGGAAGAGTTTGTCAGAAAATATAAGTAGGTACATCATTATTTATTTTATGGGACTGTAGTCATCTCGACCCACAGATTTGGGACCGAATTAGCAACACTATCGAATTGTGTAGCAATACAGTGTATGTTTATTTTTCAAAAATCCAATGATGCCGTTTTAGTTTTCATCAAAATCGGGCCCGAGACTTTGAGTATTTTTCGCTATTCCTCATAGTTTCGGATTTGGCCATGTACGCCTACTTGAAAAATTCACCCTGTATATGAAAATTTGTAGGTGTAGATTACTCATGTAGCTATTTAACTTATGCCTACAGAATAACAACTACAATAGGCCCCTAAGCCCTAAATCAAAAGAAAAGAAAACAAAAGGATGTCGTCCATGTAAATGAACTGGAGAAAATACCCTCTGAATTGAATTTACGAAGAAAATGGTAATAAGGTAGCGTGGCTTCGGGACATTTTTTATTTCAATTCAATTATTGAAATATCATAAAGTAACGTGTAGGTTTGTTTTTGTTCTGAAAGGAAACGGGCCGCCCGAGGGTATTTGAACATTTTGAGAGAAATTCACCTATTTAGCATTAATAGTGAACTGGACCAAATAGGTCAGGATTATAAGACGATTGGCTAAAACGCAAGAAGCGGGGATTCGATTCCCGCAGCGGAAAACAATAATTAAACCCTATGAAAATAAATGGATCCTGAAATAATAATAAATTCTTTATTACAGAACAATATACGCAAGACGTACAAAGTTGTTAGTCAAAATTAATGAATACCGAAACTAACATACATATAAAAACACGTATAATTAAATATGTAGTTACAAAAAAAAGTATACACCGTGTTTTCGATTATATCCATTAACTTTGGCAAACAATTTTATAGCTTTTAGTGTAGTATAGATAAAAAAAAGTGAAGAAGAACTTAAAAAGGCTTCGTTTCAAAGTTATTTGTAATTTCATTTTATTAAATTGAATTGTCCTGTGCAGTAAGAAAGGGTCTTTATTCGGCCTATGTTGCCGCTTAGTGCAATTAAAATTAGAATCTAGCAAACAGCTATCTACATTTCATTTGCACATACCGAGAGAAACTCGAGAGTTAACAAAGAAGTACAATTCTTTTTGATAACGAAAACACCAATTCGGATAAAGAGACATGCATACCGGATGATTTACGTCAAGGATAAATTTTTATTTCGATGGTCAGCGTGTCGAAATTAATGGATATCCTCGAGAACAACGGTATATAAGTACTAGCCGCCGCCCGCGGCTTTGCTCGCGTGGTATCCGGATAAAAAATGGCCTCTAAGTTAATCCAGTACATGTACTTTGTATATTCCAAGTTTCATTCAAATCTGTTCAGCCGTTTAGGCTTGACAAGCGATGCGCACACGTCCGAACGGTTCGGGGTCCGCGGAGAAAAAGGAATTTATCATCTATTACCAATCTGTGGTATCATCGCTGTCATTATGTCAAAATAAAAGTGTTCTATTTTTCATGAAAAACATGCCAAAAATAAAGAATTTACAGGTAATTATGACATCAACTAAATGAGAAAAATCGGCTCTTTAATTTGATATAGGTTATGTGCAGTTTTAGACCAAAAATTGATTCCAGGTTTTCATCCCTTTTCACCCCTTTAGAGGTTGAATTTTGAAAAATCCCTTCTTAGTACACCCCTACGTACCAAGGTTTACCTACACTGAAAATTTCAAGTCTCTACGTCCAGCGGTTTAGGCTGTGCGTTGTCTGTCAGTCAGTCAGTCAGTCAGTCAGTCAGGACAAAGATTCTTATAATATAAGATTTTATCAGCCATCTGGTTCCCATAGTACAAACTTTTCTTAGTTTAAGGCCAGATGGCGTTGTGTAAAAATGCTTACAAATATCTACTTATTTATTCTTGAAATATTATAAAGTAAATTGCAGGTTTGTTTTTATTCCAGATAAGACTTATAAAAACACAAAATTCATCTTCGCTACAAGATCTAAAACATACCCTTAGGTATTAAAAAACTTAGCTTGTTACTTGTACACTTTTATTACAAACTAAACTGACAACTGAATGGAAACACGTGTAACTATTAACAATGTGACTTTGAAAATATCTTGGATTTTATAACTTCCAAGCTGATTAGAAACTTCTATTTACACATATTAAAAATACCATATCAAAAACACAATTATTCAGTGACTAGTGTAAAAGAGAGCACTGGTGGTCTAGTTGGTAGTGACCCCGTCTTCCGATATTAAGGTCGTGGATTCAAATCCGGTCGTGTACCAACGGATTTTTCTGTGCGAAAAATTTATGTGCGCTATACCAGTACTCTTAAACGGTGAAGGAAAACATCGTGAGGAAACCCACGGCTTAGTCAGCTCCGCACGTATTGACCATGGCCTTTCCTGTGGACAAGGCCGACTAAGCTGAGAGGATGGAATAGGTGCTGGGCAAGCCTACTCCATCTTAATTCGTCCCGGGCACTACAGCGTCCCGTTTGTGAAAGTAAAAATTGCCTCTTGACGCTGTATAAATCATCTACTATAGATGGTAAAAGGCCTTAGTTTATTTTTCTTGGTCTGGTCCCTGTTCGTATTGCGATCAAGCGTGGAAGGTAGCAAGAAACCACGCCTGGCTATTTTTTTTTAAATTATCCCTTTAGAATCACAAAACGAGTTTGACCATTACTCATTGAATATGTTGACTATATAAGATTATTATCTGTGCGGAGTTGACATGCAGAGTAAATAAGGGCATATACATAAGGTTATCAATCATGCGGCGCCGACGCGCGCCACCCAAGTGTAGATGGAACTTTAAACACAAATCTGATTTATTCTTGCTCATTTTTGATGAAGATTCATGTTTATACAGTTGTGAAGGATTGGACACAGAATTACAAATTACAAAATGTTATACATTTCTTCGTGCAATTTAATATATTCTCCTCTATTCATATATCCATATTGGATCCTATATTCATCTTGGAAGAAAAATGTAATGGTTTAAATATACTATTCATTTATCTATCATCTGCCACTTACTTCACTTTATGCAGTTTATTCTGAGAGATGTTAAGGTCAGATGTTATCTATATGGGCGATGGGCTGACCTATCACCAAGTCCATCTGATTCAGGAGTGGCTGCAAGTCTTTTTATGATTACTCGTGGCTCTGCCAACCTAATTAGGGATAATATTTACAGCATACCACAAAAATTGTGCGCCTCGGCAATTTTCGTCTAGCTGCTGAAATACGAACAACGCGATGATGATAATGTAATTAGAGATGTTATAATAATTATGTAGATACTTTTTTTTTAAAGAGTTGGTTCAGTTATTATTTTAGTTGCATATTGGACAAAACACCAAGTTTGACGAAGCGCACAATATTTGTGGTACTACTATGTATGTTAAGGTCGTTCGTAATTCCTTTGTAAGCTTATTTTATGTGGGTTTTTGACACACGTATGGTGCTTTATAAAGTCACTTATGTAGCTTGGCTTGACCATCGAAACCTCGAACTTCTAAACTACCGCAAACAAGAATGATAGCGTATAATTCCGCCAAAACACATTGGTCTGGCAATAGGCACGGAGTTTTTACTACGTAACTGGCAGTGGGCCAAGACCGTTAAGCCTGGGTT
Source organism: Scotopteryx bipunctaria (assembly GCA_949320045.1). Lineage (NCBI taxonomy): Eukaryota > Metazoa > Arthropoda > Insecta > Lepidoptera > Geometridae > Scotopteryx > Scotopteryx bipunctaria. Next base: position 11,608,638 of record OX439442.1, on the reverse strand, counting down.
TCCTAAACGGATTGTGAGGTCGACCAATGGCCGTCAGCGAACGGCCGTTTATAGAAAAACAAGGTAATTTTGTTTCAACAGTCAATAAGCTCTTTTCAGGGCCACCAGTAGTCTTTTTAGGTGAGCAGACCATCAGGGTCTAGTGGTAGCGACCCCGCATTCCGATCCTAAGGAAGTGAGTTCGAATCCGGTCGTGCACCAATGGATTTTTCTGTTCATCGTGAGGAAACCGGCATGTCATAGAACCTAATAAGTTCGAAAGCATGTGTGCACGAAAGAGCCTTGGAGGCACACCTTAAAATCCTTTCACCACACTGGCTCTAGAGAACTAGTGACACGATTAGTAGTAGGGCCATCAGACCTTCATTCATTGAATAAATATAATAAAGAATGACGAGCAAGCAAGTATAAATCCGTAAAGTAAAAATGTCATTACGCCAAGTTAACCACTACGCAGTTTTAGTCTATGCAGTTTTTCTCCTGAATTGGGACAGCTAAAGTATTTTAAAAAGAAGCTAGTTTCTTCCTGAGCTACCACGTCTCTGACGGCCGTTACATAGTACAGGAAACAAAGCCTTTACATCAGGATTACACGTAAGCTAGTTAAGTAAGAAATGATATAGTCTGATGTATGATAAGGATGAGTTAGTTGGTGAATCGAGAGGGTAATTTTGTTAAGATATTCGAAGACCAGGATTTATTAGATCAGCAGCAGATTTATCAGATCCATATGCAAAAACGAAGAGGATGTGTGTTATACTTGAAAAGTTTTTTTATTATTGGATACCAAGAAAGCAAAATTCCGTGTTCTAGGGTTCTCAAAGCGTGCAAGTATGTTTGAGAATTCCATACCAAAACAAGTATGTTCTTAGCAAATCCTTCGTGATTTAAACGTGTGACTAAGCGTAAGTTTTGTCTTTAACTTAAAATTTACCATGTGCATGCGTTTTAAGTTCAATTACACAATTAGGAGCCTTAAGTATAGAAGTGATCATTTCTAATAATCACTTTTAATCTGTTATTTTATTTTCTTTACTTTCACTGTCTGTGTATATGTCTGTCAAGAATAATTTTGGAACATCCTTAATCTGCGTTGAATTTACGCCTGCTCATAACGAAACCAAGCATACAAAATACAGGCATGAAACACACAATCAACGTTCAATATGTGTATTTGCGATACAAGATGGCAGCGGAAAATAAAACTGAGTTTTACCTTTTTGTCGTGTGTTTCATTCAACCTAAGTAGAAGTCAAATAGATTCATAAACTCCACTTATTTCAACAGCCATCAAATATCCGAACATAGCCGAATCCCCAGAGCTTTAGCTCGCTCAGCTCTTTACATTATTTGCCTTATGAATATTAAACTCTTTACACTATTGGGAGCGCTCTCGAATCTCTTAGCACTTTGTTATTTCTGTTCTCTGAATGGCGAAGCTCTAAGGCTGAATTTACGGAGAAAACTGGTACTTCTCTAGAGGCCCCTTAATAGGCTGTAAAATGCTTGGTGGAACTTAACTATTTTTACCAAAACCTTTACCTTTTTAAACTCACACATGCAGAATTCAGATGAATCAAAAGACATCTGTTGTGACTAAACAGATCAGTCTCGATTGTATTTTTCTTATATATGGCTAACGGTGTTGGTTCCAATATCAAATACTCATATGAAATATATATTGTGAAACTGTTTTTTTTTTATTTACATGAATCTTTATTAACAGAAAGAAACTTACAACTATTACAAATATAATTTACAAAATACAAAAGAAAAAGTCGGGCTATCCAAAGGCCGTTGCAAACGGTCTATAGATAGCTCACCTGATCCAGCTCCTCAGCTCATTGAAACTGTTAGCTTAACCAAATATAAAAAAGGAATATGAATTTTACAGCCGCCGCGCCGGAAAGCGTTGGTAAGTCGGCAACCAAGCAACTACCTGTTTTGTTTGTGAATGTACCCTCAACAGCGACGAACTAATAATGAATAGTGAGATTGTAGTTTCTGCAGAATAAGCGCTATTTTCTATTATCTTGAAGGGTGAAGTGCCCGGCTCTATGACTTTGCACGGTAAAGAGGCAATTTGTTCCCAGTACTCTCTCGCCGTCTTTCTTTTACAATCAGCTTTGAATTGATTTTCTATCTAGGTGTCTTTGTCCTTGCATTTCTGCCTAGCATTCAATGCAACCCTTAAGAGAAAACAGCAAGGGCTTTCGAAACAATGCCTAATGAAAATGAAAAATGAAAAAATATTTATTTACAGTAAAGCAAACAAAAGAAAAAGCATTTACAGTAACTATGTAGTCACATGAGGTGGTTCTTGCTTTACTGATAGAGTACCTAATCTTTGCTTTGCTTTGGTGATAAAAATGCTTTGGTATTAACTAGATCTACCTAATCTTCTATAATATAAAAATGAATCGCAAAATGTGTTGGTAAGCGCATAACTCAACAACGCCTGGACCAATTTGGCCAAATCTTTTTTTAAAATGTTCGTTGAAGTTCAAGGATGGTTTTTACGGCGAGAAAAATTAGAATTATTGCTGGAAAAACCCTAAAAATAGCCCTTTTCTTTTTCCCATACAAATGATTTGTAACTAAAACGTAGTCAATTTGAGCTTTATTGCTATGGTATAAAGTTCATATTAAATTACAAGCACTTGCATTATTAATTTTAAGGCGATACGAAGTTCGCGGGGTCAGCTAGTTAGTAATATATTTAGCAAGATTGTTTAAACAGGTTTTCCCACGTGCGAGTTTACCGCTATCAATTACACTAAACTTGTTTAACATAAACAGTATATTTCAAAAATAGCTTTGTAACAAAAATAAATCATGAATTTCGAGGTCCTGTTTGTTGAGAGAAGTGCATACAATTCCAAGCGTCTTAATTATGCGCATTGTACAGAGGAACATAAATTGTATATTTGAACATCTGTAGTATGACTTGCAGCTCTCTAGCATGCCAAGAGGGTACCTTCTTAAATGCGCTCGGTTGCCGTTTATACATAATACCCAACAGTCACATACATTGTTCTGACCCCACAACACCAGGAGTATCTATATCATGGGTATTAGAAACTACGAGTACCATCGTACCACAACACCTAGCCAGACCCGGTAGATATGTTTGCAGAACATGCAAACATTTCTTCCGCAGGAGGAATCTTCTTGCGTCTCTGCCGAGCAATCGCCCGCCACGCCACTGAGGCCGTCACACAATTGTTTTTTAAAGACCATTTTCACGTAATATATTCCTAAAATCAAATCCTTACTAATATTATAAACACGAAAGTTTGCATGTATAGATGTTTGTTACTCTTTCATGCAAAAACTACTGAACGGATTTGAATGAAACTTGGAATATACATAGTACATGTGCTGGATTAACATATAGGTTTTTTTATCCGGGGACCACGCGAGCGAAGCCGCGGGCGGCAGCTATTATTTGAAGTACGTGTTAAAACAACCAAACTCTACTAGGTGCCATTCCAATCCTAACTAAGGCCTTTTAACATTTATAGTAGATGATTACAGCGTCAGGAGGCAACTTTTACCTTCATTTACGGGACGCTGTAGTGCCCGGGACGAATTAAGATGGAGTAAGCTTGCCCTGCGCCTATTCCGTGCCATGCCAATCCGGCAGTGCTAGGCAGTGTGTTTTCTTTGGAGTAACAAACTGAAAACATCAAACAGGCAAATTGCCATTGTTTTACTTATTCAGCAAGTTATTCCCAGAACAGCTCTAAAAATGAAGAAGGAATTTCAAACGAACTTCGCGTCCTATTTTACTTTAGAGAGAAGTAAACTATGAATCTTGTAAATAATCCAAAATGCTACTTTTTGACAGATATGTTTTGGGCGAAAGTAAAATAGTGGTGGAAATCATCTTTCAACTGTCAAATAAATAAATATTTACAGAAAGAAACTTACCAATAATAGAAGTTAAGCAACGTTGTGCGCGGTCACAATTTGGATGGGCGACCGCAAGTGGCATTACGAGCTAAGCGCTTCCATGCTTTGCAGGGCACGTTAAATTGTCAGTCCCGGCTTTTGAGTCATTAAGTTAAGCCATGACGGCCTTCAGGCGGCCTAAAAATTCTATCACAAGAGTTGGCCACTAGCTCATACGAACTTACTTTTACTCAATATCGTCACTGGAAAGGCAAATTTACGTAAGCGCCAAAAGGCCATTTCGTGAAAAAGCCGTTTAAAGTTTTTTTTTTCAATTCTTAATATGAATTGCTGGACGTAGAAAATGAAAAAAGAATGAAATCTTACGTTGACGTCATCAAAATTCGATAATTAGGTAAAAAGTTATGATTAAAAAACGAAAAAAAAAAACTTTTAAGGGTTTTTTCTCGAAATGGCCTTATGGCTCTTACGTAAATTTGCCTTTCCATTGACGATATGTATTTAAAGACCGCTGCAAACGGCTTAAAGATAGCTCACTTGATCCAGGTCATCAGAAGGTGGAAGCGTGCTATTGAATAACGAATAAAGACTTGTCTGAAAAAAGTTCAAATTAGTTTCCCTGTAATAATTTCAGAGTAGAAAATGGACAGTCGATATAGTTAAAACCGTGGGTCGTAGATAGACAAGACAAACACAAAACTGTGATGAATCGCACAATGGAATCGGCTGTCAATGATGTAGAATAAATTACTTTAGTTTTTTATACAACGCTTTATTACGGAAGCAACTTGACGGTCGCTGTATCAATCGCGACATAAACAAGAAATTGAAAGTATTCGTGTTTTCCGCATTCGATCAATCGATGCGTGGTGATTCGATTAATGATCGATAAATAACGATGCAAACGTATGGCTAATCCATTAGGCATATAATGGCTAGTGTTAATTTGTGCTGTTTGACCAGTGCTGGGAAAGGCATACAAACACAATAACACCGCCGGTATTTTGTAAAGATGTGTAGCATACCTTCTGATCCTAAGGTTGCGGGATCAAACCCGGTCGTGTACCAATGCATTTTTCGTATCGAATAATCTATGTGCGTTATGCCTGTACTCTCAGACGCTGAAGAAAAACATTGTGAGGAAGTAATTTTTATTTTGTGTAGACATATTTAAATTACTTGGTATCTCAAAAAAAAACTTGAAATACGTACTTCAGTAGTGAAAATATTTCACTACTGAAGTCAAAGTCAAAAAAATTTATTCCATAAAATCACGGGGATCACTTGGACATGTTTTAAATCTACGTTGCATTTACACCTGTTCGTAACGCGACCAAGCGTGTACTGTTGTTATTACTGTTTGTGTATTTGTCTTTTATTTCGTAAAAGTGTAGGAAGCCAGTTCTTTACTCCTTCTAGAACATTAGAATTTTCTCACGATGTTTTCTAGAGGTAGTGAGTGATAAAGCGCGTAAGTCATCGCACTGGTGCACGCGATAATGTTTTTAATAGTAATAACTTTAACGCCTCCGCATCGGCAATTAGTTGCTAATGACAGTTCTCGTTGAATCGATTATACTGTTGTCATTCGATTGAGTTGCCTCTAGAGTTGTAGTAAATTACGGTTTTAATAAGAGATCTCTCGAGTACTCAAAGTATATACCAGGTATCTAAAACATAGCTGTATTTAATGTACGTTAGGATTAAGAAGTTATTGTATTCTTTTTTTAATAGTGTCAGTTAATTGGCTTTTTCTTTAATTTTTGAAATTGTTTTGCATGGACTTGAGAGGAAAAATCGAATTATCATTAGTGCGACGTTGTTGGCGAACATAATGATTTGATGATTTTACATCAAATCTACAGTTATTTTGCAACTCTCTATTAACAAGAAAGTTTAGGTATGTTGCACCCTTAAAAAAGTCAAAAATCGAAGCAACATTAAAAAAGCGATACTTTTTCAATGATATATTTTTTTTAACATCTCTAATACATGCTTGAGCGCTTGCGCCTACAAACTAACTAATCGTAATTCCTCTATTTGCTATGTTATTCAAGAACAAGTGATTTCACGGCTAAGCACGCAAGAAATAATGTTTTGACGCATAGAAATAAAAACAATTGATAGCAATGACCGATTAGAATAACGTTGGATTCTTTACCTGTTCGTATTATTTACCTTTTTCCCTAATATCTCACTTCTTACTAATATTATAAATTCGAAAGTTTGTGAGAACGTTTGGATGGTTGTGGCTCAATCACGGCGTAACAGCTAAACGGATTTCATTGAAACTTTGAATATATATAACACATGTAAGTACTGGAAAACGTATAGGCTACTTTTTATCCGAGTAACATGTGAGCGAAGCCGAGGGCAGAAGCTAGTATAATATTGTTTCCGATATTTCGTCTTACAATATTATAAATGTGAACGTTTGTGAGGATGTTTGTATGTTTGTGCCTCAATCACAACTAAGCGCCTGAACGTATTTTAATGAAAGTTGGAATATATATAATACGTGTGCTGGAATAACATATAGGCTACTTTTTATCCGAGCGAAGTTGCGGACGGCAGTTATTTATATATATACAGAGTAATGTGAGAATGCGTTAACTGTTACAAAGTCGTAATATAAAAATAAAGAAAGTTCGTTTAACTACTACCATTCTCATTAGCTAGTACATCTCGTCAAAATAAACTAGTTTTTATTGGAATTACTTTTCCGTAAACATTACTGACAGACCAAAATACGTTTGACGTTTGTTTTCATAGCAGAATGGCAACGTCGCATAACGTAGATTAGTCAATCAGTCAGTATTTCAATAAATTCTATGAAATTGCTGTTCTATAGTACCGGTTGGGTTCAAATCCGGTCAAAAATCAATTCGGAAATCAATTCAAATGGATTTTTCTGTGCCAAATATTTATGTGCGCTATACCAGTACTCTCAAACGGTGAAGGAAAATATCGTCCGGCAACCTATAAAGTTGGAAAAATATGTCAAGTAGGCGCACTATAAATCCTTTCACCACATTGGTTCAAAAGAACTAGTGACACGACGTTATTAACTTCGCTGGCGTTTTACTTGGACAGAAATAAACCTATATGTTATTCCAGGTCGCAAACTATGTATAATCCAAGTTTCATTTAAATTAGTTCAGCCGATATACCATGGTACTCACAAACTTTCGAATTTATAATATCAGTAGGATCTTAGGGCCTTTTTATCTAAGGATGGCGCTGTGATTTGATTTGAGAATGATGTCGATTTCATCAATATTTTCTCATCTCATCTCCTGGGGGAGGCTTCGCCTGAGGCGCTCACTTCCTGACGGGCCCTCGACAAACATGTTTTGCTTTCAAAGTGTTGACGGCTTTTGTGAAAAATATTGTACTTGAGAAAAACGGAACACTTATCTGATAAGTTTTCCGTTTTTCTCAAGTACAATGATGATAGATGAAAGAGGAATGATGAAAGAGGCTGATGATAAGGATGTTTGAAACCTACCGATTTCAAACATCCTTATCATCAGCCTTTGAGAGCTATAGCACCTTATCATCAGCTTCTGTCTCCATTTCGTCTCCAAGTGTATGTACAAAACACTATGAAGATAATCTTAAGAAACTCTAATGCAGCTGACCGACTGCCTTCATCACCGCACATCCTCGCAGTGGTGGTGGTCCAAGAGCACTGAGGTGGGCTAGTAACCCCGCCTTCCGATCCAAAGGTCGTAGGTTCATCCAGGCGTGCACCTAGTTTTTTTTATTCCAAAAAATTATACTCTCAAACGGTGAAAGGAAAAATCGTGAGGAAACCGGCATGTCGTAGAGCTTAAAAACATGTGTGTCAAATGCACGAAATCAGCCTTTGCGGCGCACTTCAAATCCTTTCACCACACTGATTCGAAAGAACTAGTGACAAGACTAGAAGTAGTACCGTCCATCGCAAGCTATTGGTCCTAGAAACAAGGAACTTAGAGTGTTATTCCTTTTATTGAGGAAATTCAGTACCAGTGAAATAAATTCTTACTTATATTATAAACACGAAAGTTTGTATGTTTTTTTTTTTGGATGTTTGTTACTCTTTCACGCAAAAACTACTGAACGGATTTTAATGAAACTTGGAATATACATAGTACATGTGCTGGATTAACATAAAGGCTATTTTTTTTTCGGGTACCACGCGAGCGAAGCCGTGGTCGGCAGCTAGTAATACATAATACTACGACCCGGAAGAAATATTTTCAGAACACACAACGGTCCTTATAGCCAGACTTTCTTTTGTTAACAAATGATTTAATGTATGAAAGACCACAAAGAATACAGATGCAATAAAGGTACAATACATTCATCCATTAATCATCTATATATATCAAGTGACATTATCAAACCGAATTCGAGATTTAATTTTCTGCTGCGACAAGCTACTGTCTCTGTGGAAATTTAATTATTACCGAACAGAATTCCTAGACCGCTCCGGACCACGTCAAATTATCCGATTGTCAGTCGGCAGGGAATCCGGAAATCCGGAATTTGATCGGTTATTACTCACTACAATGTTCTGACTCATCTCTAAAATCAGCGTAGGTTTGGTAGTATGTTTGACCTCTGGCGCATTTTATCTGTTACTTTTAATCGAGCTCTTAAAGACATATGTAGCACGTAGCACAAAAGGAGCATTCTTGAGGCGCACTTCGATCACACTGGTTCTGATAAACCAGTTTAATAAAATAATAAAAGTTTATTTTTATTTTTAGACACGTGTTTATTTATTTAAGTACACACAGTTACAAAGAATAAATAATAAATAAATATTTGTGGACATTTCACACAGCGCCATCTAACCCCAAAGCAAAGCTTGTACTTACTATAGGCACGAGATGGCTGATAGAATACTTATATACTTTTTTTGTAAATACATACATATATAAACAATACTACAACGACAGGTATATAATCAAAGACTACAACGCTCAGACCTGGAAGAATTTTTTGCAGAACATACAAACATTTCTTCCGTAGCGGGAATCGAACCCGCGCCTCTTGCGTCTCAGCCGAGCACTCGCCCGCCACGCCACCGAGTCCGTCAACAGCCGTTTATCAATTAATCTTTGAAAATTTTGAGACTAGAACGACCAATACTAGAGTGTCCAAATATGACAATCTTTGAATGCTTTGGGTTTGCTGTAATATTTGATTATTAGGATGAAATTTACCACACATCGTCTTTTTGAACTAACTGTCTAAAAATAAAAAAAAATGTCCATTCGTTGGCTGTCTTTTCGTGTATGTAACTTATGACTGTTCGTGCGCTTGACGATGTAAGATTACCGTTAGCTTTTACGAGGTAAGTAGCCCTTAGTCTACGTACGTATCCATTCGGTTGGAATCGTCAGTCTGAGTTCCATGGGCCGGCAAATTCGACGCCTACCATCCAGAACGTAATGGCAACATAACAGTTTTGTGGGATACAATACAAAGAACGTAAAAGTCTATATCAGGGGTGCTTAGTCGATCCAGAAAGCTTTTCGAGTCGATTGCCAGCAATATACACCTATTACAGTACTAATTTCTAACATAATAGGTAACACTAACTGCCGCCCGCGGCTTCGCTCGCGTGGTACCCGGATAAAAAATAACCTATATGTTAATCCAGTACCTATACTATGTATATTCCAAGTTTCATTCAAATCCCTTCAGCCGTTTAGGCGTGATTGAGGCACAAACATCCGAACATCCGAACATCTAAACTCACAAACTTTCGCATCTTACTTATATTATAAAACTAGCTGCCGCCCGCGGCTTCGCTCGCGTGGTATCCGGATAAAAAATAGCCTATATGTTAATCCAGTACATGTATTATGTATATTCCAAGTTTCATTCAAATCCGTTCAGCCGTTTAGGCGTGATTGAGGCACAAACATCCAAACATCCAAACATCCAAACTCACAAACTTTCGCATTTATAATATAAGTAAGATTGAAAAGTCTTAGTTTGCTTGAAATTACCGGCGTAAAGCTCAAAACGCCATCTAGTTTATAATATAAGTAAGATTAAAAGATACACGGCGACGATATAAAAAGTACGAGATGCAAGACAGTACCAAAGTACGAAAGCTAGGACAAATCGACACTAAATATCTTCACAATTTCCTTTTTAAATTCCATTTCAATTTACCAGGAAATCGCCGAGACGAACATAAAGACATTCCTTATTTCAGAAGCTGGCTAATAAAGCAAAAGTATCTGTTGACCACGGTTTATGGGATACTATGAACGTAACATTACTGACGCTATGACAGAATCGCAACACTGCCTATTACCCGGTTTATAGGGTTCCGTACCCGAGAGCACTGGTGGTCTAGTTGTTAGTGACCCCGCCTTCCGATCCTAAGGACGTGTGTTCAAATCCAGTCGTGTACCAATGGATTTTTCTGTGCGAAAAATTTATGTGCGCTATACCAGTACTCTCAAACGGTGAAGGTAAACATCGTGAGGAAACCCGCGGCTTAGTCAGCTCTGCACGTATTGACCATGTCTTTCCTGTGGACTAGACCGACTTAGCTGAGAGGATGGAATAGGTGCTGGGCAAGCCTACTCCATCTTAATTCGTCCCGGGCACTACAGTGTCCCGTTTGTGAAGGTAAAAGTTGCCTCCTGACGCTGTATAAATCATCATCATCATCATAAGGTTCCGTACCTGAAGGGTGCCAACGTGACCCTATTACTAAGCCTCCACTGTCCGCCCGCCCTTCATTAGCCTGTCAGCGGGCTGTATCTCATGAACCGTAATAGGTAAGAAAAGTTTTACAGTTATTACTGCTATAACAACAAATGATAAAAATATAATAAAAGGGGGGCCCATACCATTTATGCACATGTACAATGGTACGGAACCATTTTGTTTATTACGTTCGAAGTCGTCAAATCTTACTTATAAAATGCGGAAGTTTGTGAGGATGTTTTGATGTTTAGATGTTTGGATGTTTGTGTGCCTCAATCACGCCTAAACGGCTGAACGGATTTGAATGAAACTTAGAATATACATGTGCTGAATTAACATATAGGCTATTTTTATCTAGGTACCATGCAAGCGAAGCCGCATGCAACAGCTAGTACATACTAGGTGAAACTTAAAAACATGTGTTTTGATAAATAGTAACCATGCACAATACGGTAGCCGATCTATAAACGCGTGAAAAATAGAACCGCCAGCCATATTTTACGAGTTAGATATGGTAAAACTAAATCCAGAACGTTTTATTGGTAACCGATAGATGGAGCGATGACCTAATAAATCCTAGTGGGAATAATGTTTGGTGTTTTACTATGTACGGATTGGGAAGTTGGCAAAAAAACTTTTTTGCCTTTTACTATCTATAGTAGATGATTTATACAGCGTCAGGAGGCAACTTTTACCTTCACAAACGGGACGGCAAGCGGCTACATTTTTTTTTGACGACCTCGGTGGCGTGGGTTCGATTCACGCTACGGGAGAAATGTTTGTGTGTTCTGCAAATATTTCTTCCGGGTCTGGGTGTTGTAGTATAAGTACCTATGTATTTACAAAAAAAAAGTATATCAGCCATCTGATGTTCATAGTACAAGCTATGTTTAGGTTGGGGCTAGATGGCGCTGTGTGAAATGTCCACAAATATTTATTTTGACAAACGATGTGTGGTTGGGTTTCCCAATTGACTTTGGCAAATAAGGTATCTTTGGATTCGTTTGAATCATTAGGTTGATATACAATATAACGACGTGACAAAAAATCCAATATGTCGGCTGTAAAAAGTCATTTTTAGGGTTCCGTACCCAAAAGTGTCCTATTACTAAGCCACCGCTGTCCGTCCGTCCGTCTATCATGAACCGTAATAGGTAGAGTTCACACAGTGTGTATTTCTGTTGCCGCTATAACAACAAATAATAAAACCGCACTTGATCGGTTTTATATTGTTGGATTCGTCGGGATTACTGGTTGACATTGATTGTGAAATGTAAAAATTCCAATTTGGCGGCTGCATTTTTATGTTTTCTTTCTAAATAAGCCACTTTACTGACTATGAATATTACAAAGCCTTCATCCATTTCTTTGGTTTGCTTACAGGTATTTCCCAAGGAGGGTTGACGTCAGGCAGGCGGCCGGTCATAAAACACCTTAGCCAAAACTCTTACAGCATGATCCAAGGATCATGCTGTGCCGACCCCACATAGAGTGGGATAAGGGTAGAAAGATGATGATGCTTACAGGTATTTCCATTATATTCCCCGTACTAAATCGCTGATACGTACCTGAAAAATAAAAACAAACTGTTAGTTAGATCACTTGCAAAGTCAAATTAAATTTTAATCTGTCAACATCGGACCAATTAATATTTAAATAAACCCACCAAGGCAACTAATGGCTCAATATTTTCTTATTAAAATCGCATCCCTTACCACGGAGGGTGGGGTTCGCAATAATAAGTTTTTAGTCTAACCCTCGGGCCAGACGGTGAAGTTTGTCACCCTCCAGGGTTTGGCACCCTTGCATTACCGGCCGTCAGTTTAGTCACCCCTGCAAATTATATCGATGTATAGGTAAAAGTAAGTACGTATGAGCTAGTGGCCAACTCTTGTGACGGAGTTTTTAGGCGGCCTAAAGGCAGACTCTGCAAAAATCTCTTCACACCCATTTCGTTCATCGAGATAATAAACTTTCTGCCCATCAGTAATCGATGTTTCATGTTATTTTTCTGTATTTTGTTACAATATCTTGGCCGTTTTTAATTTGTTGCCTTTTACTTCCGTTCTGTGTTGTTTATGTCTGTCAAATAAGAACATTTCTATTCTATTTTTATCCAACGAGGTAACGTCGCCAGTCTTTTGGGGACCTTACCTGCGGTCGGTGATCTGAGCTCTGTTTTCTATCTGTAGGCGAACTCAGATAAAAAACTGAGCTCATTTTTATTTCTTACTATTATTATACTGATTACCTTAAAGTTTTTAATGTTATTATAATTTGTCTTTGTAGCATAAAATAAATATCTTAAATTTCTATTCTATTCTATGTTTCAAACTTTGAAATAAGTAGATACACGGTTCTAATATCCTACTAACGGACTCCGGTTCGTTAATTACCACAGCAACATTATTAAGTTTTGTAAAGCACCATACATTTGTTGATATGGTAGTAAACGAACCATAGTCCGTTAGTGGAATATTCGAATAGGGCACCAGACATAAAGTCAATAAATACCCATGACATTTCGTCGTAGTCGTAGAACAATGACGGATCTGCATTTTAGCAACTGTGGCGAAATATTATGTGCATTACCTAACAGACTTATAATATCGTAAACTGTTAAATATATTTTTTTTAATATAGCAACATGTTCTTTTAAGTTGATAGAGCTAGCCGTTCAAAATATGCGATAAAGTGATTTACTGTAAAGTAGCTAAATTGCAGATCCGTCATTGTTCTACGACTACGACGATTTAAATGTTACATACCTATTCTGGTTTTCATTTAATTCGAAACAGAATCACGTTGCAAGCACGATCCCGAGGCAATCTAATTCAGTTCGACGCCAAACCGGCGTATTCCATTTGACAATGAACGCGATTAGAGCCAACTCCGTTTTAGATTAAGTACGTTAATCGACGGGCTTTTAGGATTGAGCTGATAGATATGTTTTGGTGTTCTGAGGTAATTGCAAATACTTGCATGCCGGACGAACTGTGCAAGACCACTGAGTGAAGTCCTGAGACAATGGAACGGCGTCACGGTAAGGGTTGCCACCTGGCATTTCTTGATTGAAGGGTTACCAGCGTAAAAAATACGGGTCGATTTTTTATTACAAAAAAATATTAAAAAAATGGCCGGCTGTATCCCCAGACACGGTAGTCATCCTCTCAAATCTCCAGGCTCTCGAGATCGTTGATAGTGTCTAAGGGTGTGGTCAGAGTCACATCCAAACATTTGGTACACATGCCCACAGTTGGCTAGTGGTTAGAACTGCGTTCTTGACAGGTTGCAAGCCTCTCGCCGCAAATTCAAAGCCACGGCCATAATTATTATTACAACACAGGAGTTTTATTTACCCCGTATTTTGCTTCGATTTTCATAGGCAGAAACACGGGGTAACTCGTAAAATACGGGGCATCTGGCAACCCTAGTCGCGGTAGACCACGCAAGCCATTGTCACCTTGATCTAGTGGTAGTGACTACGCCTTCCGATCCTAAGGTCGTGGGTTCAAATCCAGTTGTGCACCAATCGATTTTTCTGTTCGAAAAATTTGTATGCGCTATACCTCGCAAACGGTCGAGGAAATATCACGCCAACTTTTTGCAGTTCCATCTTAAATCATCAAAATATACATTTGAGGCGCAGATTATACAGATGTAGCGAGTCTCGGAGAAGTAAGTTCAATGAACTTGACAACCTTAACAAAGTGATGCTAAACAATGTCTTCCTTGATTCAATTAAATTCAATTGTTTCTAGTGCGCTGAAATCATTGCGATTTGCCCGCATATTGAATTGAATTGAATAGCAATGTTGAACATTTGTTTGTGATACTATTCGTGTCAATTCTCTCGAACCAGTGTGATGAAAGGATTTAAAGTGCGCCTTACAGACTCTTTTCGTGAACTTGACTTCGTGTACATTCCGGTTTCTTCACGATTTTTTTCTTCATACTTTGAGAGTTAGGTATAGCGCACATAAATTTTCTGAACAGAAAAATCCATTAGTGCACTTGGTGCATGACCGTATTTGTACCCACGACCGTGGAATCAGAAGGCAGAGCCGTTACCACTCGACCACCAGTGCTCATAGATATTTTAGAAGGTTTATTGCTTATCTTATTGAGATGGGTGACCGCAAGTGGCATTACGAGCAGAGCGCTTCCGTGCTTCGGAGGGCACGTCTGTTTCGGCTCTTGAGTCGTTAAGCCATGAAGGAGGCCTTTAGGCGGCCTATAAACTCCGTCACAAGAGTTGGCCACGAACGAAACACGAACTTACCGTATTTTTGAGCTTATTTTAATTGGACACGCCCAATAACTAAGCCTTATTAGGTATATTACTTACTACAAGGACTCAAGCAACAGAGCTAGGCGAAACTTCTTCATTTGAATGTTAAATGTGAAAAAACTGCTTTGCAAAGTGCACTCTTGCTAATTTGAATGAAGGACCACAATATGTATCAAATCTTCCACTCTTATGCCGTTGCAATAAGGTCGAGTGTTGTTTGTAACTGGGCGATCTCAGGTAAATTATTCCGGCTTTAGGCGAAGAATAAATAACAGTAATCAGCCTCTGACTTTGTTCTCGGAAAGTTGTATTATTGTGAAAATATAAAGAGTAGGTTGAAATTTTAATAGTTTCCTTTCGGATTTTTCTGCGAATTTGTAAAGCGAATTGTTTACTATGAATTTTATAGTTTTCATTATTCATTATTCGTATAAGCTAGTGGCCAGCTAATTTTATAGTTCATAATATTTTAAAACGGTGGATCTATTAGCATGAAAAGCACAGGTTCTTTAAGTTACGAAGGTGAACACAAAGGTTATTGAAAATACATCTACACACAATCGCCCGCCACGCCACCGAGGTTGTCAATTTGCTAATAATTGTTTACAATTTTATTTTGTTATTGTAACAAACTATGAGCGAGTGAGTTTTCAGGTGATGAAGAATTTTATGGATTAAGATTTATGGGAATTTAAGACAAATTCGTTGTATCGTTTTTTTCTTACGTTTCTTCTTGATTTAAACAAGCCACGTTTTCTGGCCCGTATTAAAAAAACATGCTTGAATCTCGCATAGAACTTCATAATCATAGTTCTTTGTAAATAAAAATGTCTGTATTTGTAGGTAGATTGATAATTTATCCATCAAAAACTCATAAAATGTACGCTCAAGTGTCCAAGTAACTAGAGCACGCTCGACATACTAGACCACTCAACCATTAATTCGTAAACAGATATTAACCTTGGCATTCGTTGGACAGTCGCACCCACTCCATGTCACCGATCGATAGGACAAACTGTCCATCTTCTATTTCGAATTGGGGGAAAACTGTCAACAAAGCCACAGTTATTATTATACTTCCTACTAATGTTATAAATGCGGAAATTTGTTTGGATGTTTGTGCCTCAATCGAATCACAATGGCAGATCCGAAACTTCGAATATACATAATACGTGTGCTGGAAAGTCATATAGGACTTTTTATCAGAGTACCACGCGAGTCATGAGCGGCAGCTAGTAGGTTTATTAAAGTGTCCTTCAATCCGTTCTTTACGGCGAGATTTAGCTAAGTTCTATAGCTATGCAGAGGGAAATGTGGAAGCGATGGTGATTTGGTTATGTAATAAATATAAATGAATCTTTTAATCTCTTTAATTATTAAAATCACAGTACTCGTTTTGAAATTTCTTAAATCTCGAATTCTGCGTCTTCGTAATGGCTTCAAGCGGAGAAGATTTATCCCTTTATAATGTTGTTTATAAAACCAGTTGGAGCATTATTAAGACCCAAGCTTTTTTACAGTATCGGACTATGACGACTGATCATTATTTTCCGACAGTTTTTTAACCCTAGGTCGGTCGCGCCACTTATGATAACACGGTCGGTCGCGTGGGGTCCTTAAAAGACCAGTTTGAAAACTACACATTTTTAGAATATGTTGCTATTAATTATCTATTTTATCAATGCAGTTTTTTAAAGAGAAGTATTAGTAATAAAATAAACAAGAAAAAATAATAAAAAACCTTTTTATTTTTTAATCAGTCTTAATTACAAAAAAATATCAGAAATTTGGCTCATTTTTGGCAAAGTTTACTTAAAACTATAAAAGTAACAAAAAAACTAAGCTTTCTTCCAAAAACTAAAAAAGAACTTAAAAAACAAATAATTATTCACCACAAAAGCCATATAAATTGAATTAGTAAAATAATAATAAAACTTTTCATTGCTCTGCATTTCGTGCATCTGAACAGTTGACGCACACTGACGCTGCATGTCTTGGACATATATTTTGATGACACGAATAGCACACAGTCGAATATTTTCGATCTATGTTGCGTGGGCAATACACGCACCTTTTCCTGGACATTGTTGGTTGATTTTGTGGCTGTTTTTGCAGAACCTTCGGCCCAGTAAATCGTTTTATGTGCTCCTGGAGTGGGCGTGGCAGAGTAACAATGTAATTCAAGATATCATTGGAGAAAAATAAATTCCAAGCCTTGAAAGGGTCATTGATATCACGAGCTATATTTCGTGGCCCTGGCAAATGAGATATAATATTATGCGCTCGTGTCCTAACAGATGGAATTGGAGGAGTTTTCTTCCAACGATAAATGGTCTCAAATTCACCATTGCGTAATCTACGATGAACAACATAATGATTCGACGTCCTCATTTGTGCTAGCGGAACATCATCATCACTATCATCTGAGTCTAATTCTTCAATATCTTCAGTTTCTGATATACAGTCTTGCTCTGAATCCGTCTCATGAGAACTTTCTTCTAGGTGATCTAGTCCATAATCGGAGTCTTCACCATCCATTGGTTCATCTACCACCACATTATTCTCAGTTTCTTCCTCCAGCCATCTAATTATTTGTTCATCTTCCGGAAGGGCCATATTTGACCATTTACCACAAAAAATAAAAATCTGTTGTAAAAATAATAAAGTTACACGGTCGGTCACGTGGGGTCTTTCAAAGCCCGCGCGCAAAACAAACGTCTGTTCCAGTCAAGTGCACGATGCGAACTGACTCAAACATAGATTTTATAGTGTATAAATATATTTAAGGAAGCTACTAAGAGACACAGATTTGTAAGTATTACCATTGCTAAAAAAAATCAGTTCTTCTGAACATCGGGCTTTTAAAGACCCCGTGCGACCGATCGCGGGTTAACAAAGTGGGGTCGGGTAACATGTTCTTTTTTCCGTTTTCTCCGATGACTCTTCCAGTCACCTCTTTTACACACATGTCCTTTTTAACACAATCCATTCATCTTTTCTTTATACTCTTCTTGTAATATTTCTTTTTCCCTTCCAATAATACCACGCTAACCTTAACTACCTAGTTTCAAGCTTCTTCTGATGTCTCCTATTCTTTAGAAAATCGTAGGCCTTATAATTTGTCACAGTAATAAAATCAATTTAACTGATGGTCTTGGTCATTATTCACAATGATCGGTCCATATTAATACTGCCCGGTTAATCAAGTTGCCCGTAACATATATAGTTCTTTGTAAGAAATATTTCTGCCTAATCATGCATCATTGTCATGAACGAACATGACAAAGTCCAACCTTGAAACCGCACTTATACACAACAAAAGTAAAATTCAGCATGTAGGACTATTATATTCAACTTACAATCTACTGACACACTTGGCTAACATTTTGGCGCGAACATCAACAGCACAAGACATAGATCGATTGATTGGATTACCTACTGTATGTCCACGGGCAATTTCAATAAATCGACCCAAAACTGAATCTAGTCACGTTCCGGGGAGGGGGGAGTGGTAATAGGAGGGAGGGGGGTGTAATCAGATTGATGTGTAGTCATAACGCGTTCGATGTAAAGCCTTGGATCTTAGCGACTAACCACGGATTTAAATCGAGAAATCGACAACTTTAGAATTCGAAAACAGTTCCTGGCCAAGTATCTATGTAGGGCACTCGTTACACCACCCAGCTAACACGTTAATAATCGAGCTCTACTATCACTCGCGCCACAAGTTCCTCCAAATCACTGTGGTGAAAAGCTCAATGAAGCTCCTTACGTGCACTTGAAAGTTTTCAACTTTTTTTTAGATTCAAAGAGATGCCTGTTTCCTCACGATGTTCCTTCACTGTTTCGGAGTACATACATGACTTAAAAGATTTATTAATTGCGTCAAAATCGCAATTCTAATAGACAGATATTAATTTAGGAAGATGTCTAGATGCTAATGAATTCAATCGTTTGCCGTAAAGCAATACTGCAAATTGCAGCCGTTAGTAGTCACAAAATTAAAAGGCCATCGATAAAATCTATGAAACAGATGATTCGATTAACGATTGTAATCGTATTCGAGTGGAGATTAGCCGAGCCCCGAGCACTGCCTTTATCGATGTTTTATTAATCGAAGTGGCTTATTCGAATGCTAATGAAATTGAAAATTTCACTGGAAATTGTCATTTTAGCAAAATAAGCGAAGTTAAAACGTGATTGAGATTTCAGGATTGGTTTTAACGGTAGATTAGTTCGGCGAAAGCCTTTAATTGGCCGTTGAGAATTAACTTTGAAATCGTTTTAAAACTTTGATATATTTAATTTTATGAATGTTTTATAAAGCTACACTCATCCAGCAGCGAGATAAGCTGACGATATAACATCCGTTGCTGACTTTACCTGGATAAGGCTAGACTCTAGTGGAGAATCACAGAAAACCAACGTTAGCAGAGCTATTAAAAGCTCCCATGACATATGCTGAGTGACGACAAATTTTGTGTAACCTAATTAATTTATTGCACTGTTAATTCTTGTAATGTTTTGGCACAAAATAAACTTTAGCTTTACTTTACTTTAGAATGGCATAAACAAGGGAGCCTTATACCAGTGTAAGCCTTCCTAAGTCCCCAGTGCTAGCTATGGTCATGTTGCAAATGATGATGATGATGATAATGATAAAGCTACACTATCGGCCTTTGGCAAGGTTCGCATTTTAAGTCCTTGTGTATCCTGTGACAAATCAATGGCTACACCTATCATTTTACGCCGAATATGGCGCCCCAACCGGGGCTCAAAACAAGATTGCAAAACCTTTTATAACCATGAAAGTTTCTTAAATTAATACGATACTGTTAGTTCTAGGAATGCTAAGTATTATTTGATAAGGAAAGTCTGAAATAGGCAAAAAAGCATTCGAAACATCAGGACTTTGAGATTATAAAGAAAAATATGCCGTAATACCCCGAAATTAGATACAATTTAGCATTTGACATCACACTCGGCTCATTGCCAAGTAAATGTGGGGGACGCATATTTTCAACTGTTTTTCATAGAAATGCATGTCGTTTGAATGGCCCTCGAATTTTTCATGTATTTTTTCGAATGCTTATGTTTTGTGACAATAAATCTTTTTGCCGGAACAGTTAGCGGATCTTCAAAGTATTTCTTTCTAGGAGAGTAAATGGACTTTTATTTAGTTCCGTCTAAGTTTTTGTCTCAGGTTCTCACGTTCTTGCTTAAATATTGAGGAATTTTAAAAGTAATCAGGGGCACATCCAAATATTAACTAAGTGATATTCTTAATGTCAGCTTTGTGGGCTCTAGATCCTACGATATGGCGCTATCTGAAAATATCCTAATCGTTAAATTCGAAAACAAAAATCTACTGGTGCACAAATGGAGTCAAACCAGCAACCTTACATCCAGAAAGCAGGGTCACTACCACTCGAACATCACTGCTACAATATTTAATTGAAATATTTAAAATTCCTTGGAGATTAAACTAATTTTTCATTTCCACGTTGATCTTAGGAAAAATTTAATTTAATTAGAAATAGAACTCCAATGTCTCCGCTGACCTCGAAGTCGGTGAAAGTTCGTGAAAAATATTAAAGTTAGTAATTAAATTACTCGCTGCGTTTGTGTGGAGGAATTCAAATAAATGCTGGCCGGGACACAAATTATAAGATTTTGCAGGTAGATTTTAATAAGTAATTTGTGTAAGTAACCTTGCCTTATTAATAATTAACTGGGAAATTAGTCAAGGTACAACATCGTGACAGAGAAATATTAGAGATCTTTTTCATTTAGTTTTAAACCTTGATAAACGTAGTGACATTGTAGGTACTGTGTCTTTTTTGCCAAAAACACATTCTTCAATCTTTAGTCTATGATCCGATGATTATAACAAAATTATAAGTAACTAGTTGTGTGTTTATCGATATAACTATTTATTTCAAAAATAGAAAAACATGACTGCGTAGAATTAGCATTGTAGAGCAGCCATATTGATTTTTTTTGATATTATAGCCATGACACCCTCGTGATTTATCTTTTAGAGAGCACTGGTGGTTTAGTTGGTAGTGACCCCGCCTTTCGATCCTAAGGTCGTGGGTTCAAATCAGGTCGTCGTCGTCGAATGGTTCTCAGAATGGTTTTAGTTTCTGTACTTATCACCTTCAAACAAACATCAAAACAAACTGTACCTATTTAATGACCGTTTCAAATATTCTACTAACGACGACCTCCATCATCATAGCAACGTTAAATTTCTGACAAAATTTATGGCGCTTTAGACAAATAACAACGTTGCTTTGAATAACAACGTCGAACCGAACATAAATAACAGTGTAAAATAAAATAGTATACCTAAACGATATTTATTCTTCGAAGAGGCGCCAGCTATCTTCCGCATGCTACAAATTCTACAAGTAGAGTTCCACGAATCTATCACTGTCACAAGACATTGTACTCACGTTAGCTTATTTATTGCCGGCAAAAAGTAGTCTAGAAGTGCAATTGCGTGGGAATCGAGCAGCAGAACCGGTTTTTCAAAGAGATTTCCAAGTTTTTACACGTAACAATTACGGCTTGGTGCAAAACCGCAAGAACTGAAGTGGAAGAAGGCGCAAATTGCATTGAGGGTATCCACTTTGTACCTGTTACTAAGTTGTCGTATCACTGTTTATTTTTACCAGACTACGCGCAAACGAGGGTAGTGTGTTTGTATTTGAGCAGTATTTGTATGTTCACCAGTTGCCTTGGAGCTTCTAAACCTCTGATCAGATTTTGAGAAAGGGAGTGACAAAGAACATGTAACAGATTTTGGTAACCGTGCCACTAGATAGTAAAAATGATGAGAAACAACAAGTACTTAAATTATGAAAAATGCATGCAAAGTGCAGTTTTGCTGAGGTATTCCCCCGAATACTCAAACGCATCTCAAAGTTGAGCATGTATCAAATGACGATTTTTTGACAGATTTTCATCAGAAACTATCAAAAAACCGTGAGTTGAGACGTGCTCAACTCTGAGTCGCGTTTGGGTATTCGGGGGATTGGCAACTAAAAAATTATTTAAAATAATAGCAATATCTGTCCTACCATTTCGCAGGCATCGATAAAACTGGAACCATTGGATAGTTAAAATGATTAGAGCTCTTTGCTGGCGAACTACTTTCAAATAAAATTGTATCAATTGAAATAACAAAACCCAGTCTAACCAGCTAAACCTGCCTTTTGTGCCGGGCATTAAAATGTATTGAGTCGTACAAAATATAGCGTAGCTTAAGCTAATCCACTGACGTATGACGGCCCGTCTGTCCGGCCCTGATAAAAAGTTCGGTTTCCATCATCCCCATTTAGAGGTTAAACCGGCTTTAGCTGTTTTTGTTGAGAAATAATGGAAAAATAACGGCATTGCTGTGTTCTTGTTTTTTTGCGGATAATATGGCAAATGAGCGACTACAAGTTATAATGCAAAAACACGCTAAATAAATGCGAAATTTGTGTGTGATGTTTTTTCCCACTCATCTCTGCAACGGATTTGGCTAAAACTAGAAAAACACGTAGTTCATGAACTGGAATAACACATACTTTTTATCTTGGTAGGTACCGAGCTGGCGGATAATAGACAATTTGTAGTTTTTTTTTTCTTCTGGCGTCATCAGCCATTTAGGTTGTTAATTTGTAGTTTAGGAATAGACGCATGTTATACTTCTAATGAAATTTAAATTTAAAATTCGAATAAAAAATTTCAAAACACTGTTGACAAAAGAGGTTTGCTTTAAAAAAAAACAATTCTAACTCTTTCCAATCCTCTTTTCAAAAAGATGTGTAAGTCTCTGCCGATAAACTTAGGAATTGAGTAATTCACTTGTTAAGTCTAGAAGGACAGTGCACCAACAGTATGTATGTTCCATACATTTTACCTAGCTTCAAAATAGCTTAAGCTCATTAGAAACTTCGACTAATTGTCAATGTCAAATACGAATTGGCAAATTACATATTCCGATCACGTCGCTTATATCCTTCGAGATGCACTTGACTTCGGACGCCAGGATGCGCGTGCGATGCATTTTAAATGTAATTAGATAGTTGCTTAACCGCCTATTTGACTATAAGATTAAACCAAGAACCGAGTTTCAAATTTATTCCCTTTTCTATACTAATATTATAAAGCTGCAGAGTTTGTTTGTTTGTTTGAACGCGCTAATCTCTGGAACTACTAGTCCGATTTGAATGATTCTTTCAATGTTGGGTAGTCCATTTATCGAGGAAGGCTATAGGCTATGTTTTTTTTCTTTCAAAATTAGGGATCCGTAATAAAATTGCTATTTTGTAACACAAGGTGTAAAATCAAAAACCTATTTTTGCGTGCGCTGCAAAAACTATTGACAATAGAACAAAATGATGTACTACGGGTTTGTAGATCCCATTAAGACCTACAAAAAAGTCCGCGAGAACATATATCTAGCTTTCATGGTTTAATCACAATAACCGATTTTGTGTTCAAAATAATTATTAAATCGTCTGAAGAAAAAAAAAACTACGTTAAATATGTATCGTAATATTAATCTTTATCGAAATTAAGCATTATGTTATCAAGAGTATTTATGTAGAAGTAAAATACTTTTTGTTTCATCTCAATCGGATATTTCGTTTAAAAGTTATCACGTGTGTAAGATGTTAAGAGTTGGTACCTATTAATAACCATATTAATTTTTTACCCTCGGCGAAGACCTACCCGAGAGGGGTAGATTGAAAATCAGCGCTGCATGGCTTGGTGCCATGCAGCAAATGCTGAATCTACTCCCATTGTCCCTTGTGCAACTATTTTGGTCATATATACTTTCAATTGTATAAGTTCTTAAGTTAAGGAGACAATAAATGCCTTTTTTATTTTTATTTTATTATCCTTATCCTTATTATCCTTATCATCCTTATTATCCTTATCATCCTTATCGTCCTTATCATCCTTATCGTCCTTATCATCCTTATCGTCCTAATCATCCTTATCGTCCTTATCATCCTTATCGTCCTTATCATCCTTATCGTCCTTATCATCCTTATCGTCCTTATCATCCTTATCGTCCTTATCATCCTTATCGTCCTTATCGTCCTTATCATCCTTATCGTCCTTATCGTCCTTATCATCCTTATCGTCCTTATCACCCTTATCGTCCTTATCATACTTATCGTCCTTATCGTCCTTATCATCCTTATCGTCCTTATCATCCTTATCGTCCTTATCATCCTTATCGTCCTTATCGTCCTTATCATCCTTATCGTCCTTATCATCCTTATCGTCCTTATCATCCTTATCTTCCTTATCGTCCTTATCATCCTTATCGTCCTTATCATCCTTATCGTCCTTATCATCCTTATCGTCCTTATCATCCTTATCGTCCTTATCATCCTTATCGTCCTTATCGTCCTTATCATCCTTATCGTCCTTATCATCCTTATCGTCCTTATCGTCCTTATCGTCCTTATCATCCTTATCGTCCTTATCACCCTTATCGTCCTTATCATACTTATCGTCCTTATCATCCTTATCGTCCTTATCATCCCTATCGTCCTTATCATCCTTATCGTCCTTATCACCCTTATCGTCCTTATCATCCTTATCGTCCTTATCATCCTTATCGTCCTTATCATCCTTATCTTCCTTATCGTCCTTATCGTCCTTATCGTCCTTATCGTCCTTATCGTCCTTATCATCCTTATCGTCCTTATCATCCTTATCGTCCTTATCATCCTTATCGTCCTTATCGTCCTTATCATCCTTATCGTCCTTATCACCCTTATCGTCCTTATCATACTTATCGTCCTTATCGTCCTTATCATCCTTATCGTCCTTATTATCCTTATCGTCCTTATCATCCTTATCGTCCTTATCATCCTTATCGTCCTTATCATCCTTATCGTCCTTATCGTCCTTATCATCCTTATCATCCTTATCGTCCTTATCATCCTTATCGTCCTTATCATCCTTATCGTCCTTATCATCCTTATCGTCCTTATCGTCCTTATCGTCCTTATCATCCCTATCATCCTTATCATCCTTATCGTCCTTATCGTCCTTATCATCCTTATCGTCCTTATCATCCTTATCGTCCTTATCATCCTTATCGTCCTTATCATCCTTATCATCCTTATCGTCCTTATCGTCCTTATCATCCTTATCGTCCTTATCATCCTTATCGTCCTTATCGTCCTTATCATCCTTATCGTCCTTATCGTCCTTATCATCCTTATCATCCTTATCGTCCTTATCATCCTGTCCCTGTCCCTGTCCCTGTCCCTGTCCCTGTCCCTGCCCCTGTCCCTGTCCCTGTCCCTGTCCTGTCCTGTCCTGTCCTGTCCTGTCCTGTCCTGTCCTGTCCTGTCCTGTCCTGTCCTGTCCTGTCCTGTCCTGTCCTGTCCTGTCCTGTCCTGTCCTGTCCTGTCCTGTCCTGTCCTGTCCTGGCCGCCTGTGAGAAAACGCGGGTGAAACCGCGGGGCACAGCTAGTATTCAAATACAATTCTCTCATCTTCCTGCCCTTATCCCTCATAAGTGGGGGATATCTCAGTGTTCACTTTCTCTTACCATCATTCACGCAATCCATCCATCTCTTCTTCGGTCTCTACCCTTATCCATCTACTTTAATATCTAACACTCTTCATGTCACACGACATTTAAATACAAATCTCTATTGACAGAAAATCAATCAGCAAGTTATCCGCATAGTGCGTTGTGGAATTATGGCTCCGGGTTATAAACGACCGTAATATTGCTAATAGAAGCGGGGCCAGCAACCCATAAAGTCCAATCAATTACGCTTCGGTTTCTGAAGAACTGGAGGCGGTTAGTTACGGTCGTAGTATCGTATCAGATAATGGCATCAAAAAACAACTGACAAACTCTTTTTTCCAGATATTCGGTACTCTGCTGGACTGGAAGTAAAGAAAAAGCATAGAATGCGTCCAGCTGCTTCTCACCCCGAGCATGTCGTAAAAGCCGACTAAGGGATAGTATCCTCTCTAATATGATGGACCATCTATATGGGCGATGGGCTGATCAACTGTCACCAAGGTTCACAATATCCATCTTAGAACTTTAAATCCGAAGTGTGGTTCTGTCCACCCCATTAGGGACACGGGCGTGATAATAGGTATGTATGTATGTATTCTATATCTACTCAAAAAGGGCAACCCTCCCTTGAAAACCACCTACTGATCTCCAATTAGCTTCATCAATGACAAGTGCTCACAAAAAAACATTTTAAGAAACTACTAGAAACATGTTTACATTCGTTATTAGCCCACTGAAGTTCGTATCCATTATTGGGTGTTCATCAAAGTTGCAAAATAAGGCTGCCGAAAGCTTCATCCTGCCCTAACGTTGCTCTATAACAATGAGCAATCGAGCTGCCAGTAGATGTTCCAAAGACAACAGAAATGGCCGCCATTTTTCTCCTTAATTACGCCATGAAGAACATTTTGATGAAATCGGGCTTTTAGCAATTAACGCCTGTCCTTTGACGACCTCGTTCATTATGTTTCTGTTCCGTTCCGAGAATAAATGGTGAGCTTTCTCTATAAAGCAGGCTACATACGCTGCGATTCGTACTATTGACGACCTCGGTGGCGTGGCAGGCGAGTGCTTGGCTGAGAAGCATAAGGCGCGGGTTCGATTCCCGCTACGGAAGAAATGTTTCTACTTCTATGTTCTACAAATATTTCTTCCAGGTCTGGGTATTGAGTATTATAGGTATATTATAAGTATGTATTTACAAAGAAAAGTATTCTATTAGACATCTGGTGCCCATAGTACAAGCTTTGCTTAGTTTGGGGCTGGATGGCGCTGTGTGAAATGTTCACAAATATTTATATTTATTTATTTATGGACTCTACTTGAGGAAAACACTTCACAGTCGCACAGTTTCGCTCAAAACTAAACGCGAACCTTCTGTCACGGAACAAAATAGTGACTTTGACTTGGGAACGCCACCATCATCATAGCAGCGATGAACAAGCAAGGCAGGCAAAGTCTTACGGCTGAATAGTAAAAACGAAAAAAATCTGACTATCGCTATAGTAATTATTAACTTGGAGTGTTATACCTGAAGCAAGTGGGAATGTGCGTGTCTCAACTATTCTAAACATTAGAAAACTGTGTGACTAAACTTCATGTCACAATGTTTTGTCGTGATTAAGCAACCTAAACCAAAGGTTTCCAACTTAATTTATTAAAATATGTGATAAATTCACACAAACCTATCATCCAAATCAATTTATGAAGAACTGCGGCGCATTCATTACTAATTTATTGACTCCGGGTATCGCGTGACATATCAAACGAATACAAAGCAAAAAGCAATATGGCCGCAAATTCGTGATGGCCACTATTTGACACTGACATGCGTTTAATCCGAAAAAAAAAATCGGATAAAAAAGTGCTAAAACGCGCGAAAGCGAATTTCATTACACATTCCTGCACCAGCGACTTCTACAGCAATGATTTGTGCAGCAAAGGTGACATTTAGAACGGACACTTATCAATTGAATTGTCAGCAGTTCAGCTTTTTTTCTCGCAGAGATGCAGGTACGGGCTTTGAGCTGACGTGATTTACGCTAGCCTCTTTTCTAGAAACGACGACTTCCAGGTCGCCTAGGCACCTAAAACGCTAGGTGCAGTTTTCTGCACCCAGAATACTCCCAGAAACACTTGTGATATCTGTCATTTGTGACGGACGAGCTAATGTCACCTGTCATTTATGACATTCATAAAACTGCAACGAATAAAACTTCCAGTTTTCATAAAACTACCTCATAAAATATATTATAAAAAAGTTATAGATAGGTTTAATTTTAATAAAATCGTAAATATATCTTCACATAGCAGTATTATTGCACATACTTCACGTTGTAGGTGTTACTACACCTACAATATTTATTAGACAACCAAACACGATTTAGTTATCATTTGACATGATTACGCCTTCCGGTTATTTTCTTTTTATCCATTTGACGTAAATGAGACTTTAGTAGACTTACGAATATTTGTTAAATCCATGGATCAAACTAATAATAAAGCTAAGAAACGCATTGTTACAAAGGTGCTTATGTAGAGTTCCTATATGAAAATAACTATCAAAAAGCGCCATATTTTTTTCTCTTTTATCATAGAAACAGTAATCGGAAAAATGACAGATTAGATTTTTATATGAAGAAAAAAATGGCGTTTTTTGATAGTTATTTTATAAATGTTGTTTAGTAATCTGTCATCCATTATGAACTAAGCATTTAAATTTAATACCATACTGGTTGACTTAAGGTGCTTTTATAATCTTCGACTTTCTTTCCATAATTCGCAACAGTTTAATATGAAAAAAATCGACAAAGAACCTTGTAAAACAACCGGTAAGTTGATACTTATTTAACTTGGCTCATGTTGTTTATTTCCTTTTAAACAAAACTCAGACAAGTTAGTTTGAGACTTTGTTCAGAAGAAGCTGTTACTAGCGAAGTCTCAAGTTAATTTGGCCGGCTAAAGTCTGGGTTACCAACGCTAACTACATAAGTAGTACCTATGAGCTTGTTTTTTAAATATTTTATTCGACTAATTAATATTAAGTACATGTTCCCATTTTCTTATCCATTTTATTTTTTAAGTTAATCGTAAATGTCATTTTTGTAAAATACATACTTACTCCTAATACATAATACTACAACACCCAGACCCGGAAGAAATATTTGCAGAACATTTCTCCCGTAGTGGGGATCGAACCCGCGCCTCTTGCGTCTCAGCCGAGCACCCGCCCGCCACGCCACAGCAATCGTCAGAATACATTTGCGAATGCTGTCCTACACTTGTGGGTTCGCGCATTCGTGACGAAGTGAGGGACCTTCTTTAGGTTATGAAGATTATAAAATATTGCATCTATTGATGCTCTCAAAACTAACACTGACAGTAGTTAAAATAAGAATACCGGATGAACTGATATTGCTTTCTTTTGCATCGTATTTTTTTATCCACTCGCTTCTCTGAACTCAAAACACTTTCGTTCACAAAGGCCCGACGCCCTCCGAAATCGATTAGGTGTAGTCGCAAAGAAAAGTGATTAGACACTTCACTCCAGCTATTGTGAAGAAGCGCGGTATTGTCAAGTTTCCGCTGAGGCCTGTTTCACTCCGAACACAGTGGGCCTTATTGTGCAGATTTCAGAATGAAAATAGCTCAAAAGGCCCTTTACTAGATGGGATAGCCTGGTATATCTACATAGTATAGATATATGTACTAATACTTTCCGAAGCTGTACAAGCTTCTAATAGGAGTATTCTTAATAACGAAAGTTGAAAACTGTTTATTTTTGTAGAAAACCGCCTGATCCTGCGGTCAAATGTAGAGGAACCAATTATTTTTCTGCTAAAAAAATGTGAACGGTGAAGGAAAACGTCATGAAAAATGGCATGCCATAAACCCTAAATGCACATGACACTGTCTGTGAACGTTTGAGGCGCTCTTTAATCCTTTCAGTTTGAAAAGAATTAGGGACACGAGTAATTGTTGGAAAAGAGGACTCGTAAATGGATGAAAAACATAATTGCACCCAATATTTTTCCTATGAAGACTCAGATTCTTAACAATGTCAGTTTTTTGTCGTCAAAGTAAGAACTTTGTCTAACACTACTTCTTATTCTGTGTCGTAGCGAAATGGAGGCCGTATCTATGTGGGTAATGGGTGTAATGGAGTAACACTTATGTATTTATGATGAGGTTGGATGTGTGAGAGCTTTTTGTGGATCGATTCTCGCTGTAATATGCTTTACCTGTGTGTATTTGTGTAACGTGTGGTGATTTGAGTGTGTGCGCGTTTGGTTCATAATGAATGAAAACGGAGCGTCATTGTGTTGGTTGTTTGTAATCGATATTTGAACAGCACATGTTTGGTTTCAATTCGGATGATAATTTGTTTGTCTGTACTCACTTTGCTTTCGGGTTACTCGGGTTCATAATTAATTAGCTGTGCGGTTATTTATTTGTTGACAAAAGACCTTGAAATCTTCATTTCTGCTTGTTTGTTCTTACCTGAAAAATAATAAAACAGTATATTAAAATACAATACATTTTAAAAAAATTAATAGACTTATCGAGCGAATTAATACTTTACGCTTCATTTAAATATAACTTTTATGTATTGTATTCACAGTTTTGTTTTGTTGTCATCATAATGCGCAAAAAACTGTTTCTATCGTAGTTATACAGAAAATTAAATCTAAAAAAATACATAAATAGGTATATTTTTATATTATTAAGCGAGAAAAACCGTCAAAAGATAACCTTCGACTTTATTTCGTTTAGAGATAAAATTAATGATCGTGCTTTAAAGCTATCAAGTCAAAACAATTGTAGAAAACAATAAACATATCCACGAAATAGATACAAGTAAACAGCTTGAGGCCAAGGTGAACGATAGTTTGAGTAATTTAATAATAATCGGAATTTAATCGATATTGAAAAGTACGCGAGTACCACTCGTGTCGGTTATTATGAATTACCTATAACACTTTTGTACGCAATTTTCCTTGATACTTGAACAAAAATATAAACATTATACTCAACTTCTTACAGTATTAGGTATACTGATGCCGACTAAATTGTCTGCAATAGATGAAAAGGCCAATGATGAAAAGTCGAAAAGAGGATGTTATAAATGTCTGTATCGGTGATCTGTCTGTGGCATTGTAGCTCAAATGAATAGACCGATTTTAATACAGTTTTTTTCAGTGTGAAAGCTAATGTGATAGACATGGTTCTTAGTTTTAAGATCTGTTGAGGCGTTTGAAGATACATTAAATTATTACGTATCCCGAACAAAAAGTTCGTGGTAACAATAGACGCTGCAATATACCCGGTACAGCTCATTGAATCATCTGGAGAGCTTTGACATCGACGAGCTAAACATTCATGTCATATTGACACCGAGGTCAAAAAGACAGAGGGGATTTTCGGGGTGTAGACATAATAATCGCAGGAGATAAATATCGCAAAAACTTCTCTGCTGGACTGGGAGTAAAGAAATAACATAGAATGCGTCCAGCTGCTTCTCTCCCCGAGCATGACGTAAAAGTCGACTGAGGGATAGTATCCTCCAACATGATGAGATACAATAAGCAAGTATTCCCAAGGAGGGTTGACGTCAGGCAGGCGGCCGGTCATAAAACACCTTAGCCAAAACTCTTACACCGTGATCCAAAGATCATGCTGTGCCGACCCCACATAGAGTGGGGTAGGGGCAGGAAGATGATGATGATCTCTCTCTCTCTTCCCGACTATTTATCCCACATGGTGGTGGGGTCAGCCTTCCTCACACTCCTCCTCCACTTCGCCCTATCCCTGACGTCGTCTTCGGAAACATTGCATTCTGCCATGTCGCGGTTTACTACTGCTGTCCAGGTGGTCTTTGGTCTCCCTCTTGGTCTTTTGCCAGAGATAAATTGTCCCAGTATCTGGTTACCAACGTAGTCGAGTGATCTTCTTCTGACATGTCCATACCATCTCAGTCTGTTCTCCTGCAGCTTCTCTGCGATGTCGCGTACTCCCAGACTTCCTCGTACATACTCGTTCCGGATCTTATCCAGCCTGGTAACGCCGCACATCCACCTCAACATCTTCATCTCTGCAACATGGATGGTATGGACATGTCCCCGTGTGACAGTCCAAGTCTCACTACCGTACATAAGGACAGGTCTTATTATGGTCTTATAAATAAGCCCTTTTAATTTGACCGGCATCTTCTTGTCGCAAGTTACCCCTGTAACTTCTCGCCACTTAAGCCATGCTGCTGCTATTCGGTGTTGAATGTTGTGCTCTAGGTCTCCTGAACTATGCATCATGTTTCCCAGGTATTTATATTGATCACACTTGTTAATTATTTGACCATCAATGCTGATAGGTTGGTGATCAGAACGCGGATCATTTAAAGCCATGAACTGGGTTTTCGCAACACTCAGAACCAAACCACCTGCTTGCAACTGAATCTTCCAAGCGGTAAGAGCTTCTTGTAAAAGGATTCGGCTTTTTGCACACACAGCTACATCATCGGCATAGATAAATGTCCATGCCGCCTTGGTCTGCGCTTCTTCGGTGAGCGTATCTAAGACCAAGCAGAACAAAAATGGGCTTAGGACTGAACCTTGATGTACGCCTTCAGTGACCGGGATTGATCTTGTGTTGCCCACAACCGTCCTTACGAGTGATCTTGCGTCTTTGTACATGTCGGCTATGATGTTAATATACTTCTCTGGGACATTTTTCTTTCGAAGACTCCACCAGATCGTGTCCCTTGGTACACGATCGAAAGCCTTTTCCATGTCTAAAAACGCAACATACAGAGGATGGTTGTTAGCCCGGTGTTTTTCGGCAATCATGCTGAGAGCGAATATGGGGTCGGTGGTGGATACACCTGGTACAAAGCCGTAATGGTTCTTCGAAAGCGAGCACTCGGATCTTAGTCGGCTATCGATGACTCGTTCATAGAGTTTCATCGTGTGACACATCAGCTTTATACCGCGATAGTTACTGCATTCGTACTTACTACCTTTGCCTTTGTATATAGGTACTATTGTGCTCAACCTCCATGCTCTAGGCATTTTGGAAGACATCATTATGTCGTTAAAGAAGTTAGTAAGTATGAGTATACCTTTATCGCCCAGACATTTCCACACCTCGATAGGAATACCATCTGGTCCTACAGCCTTCTTATTAGACATCTTCTGAAGCGCTTTCTTGATCTCGCTAGGGTGTATAGGCGGAATTAGTCCGGCATTAGGTCTTGAATCCGGAAGCTGGGTGGTAACGGCACTAGTATTCAGAAGTTTATCGTAGTAAGATTGCCAAGTTGTAATTATGTCGCTGTCCCTGTATTGAAGTTCCCCAGAAGCATTCTTGATTGTTTTACATCGAGTTGGATCCTTTGTGCCCTGACAGCGTTGTTTTGCAAGCTTGTAAATTTGCTTTTGACCTTCCTTAGTTTCTAGCGTTTTGTACAGCTCTCGCTGAGAGTGTGCCCTTTCGATAGCAATAATTTTCTTGGTCTCCTTCTTAATTTTGTTATACTCTTCCCTGTCCTCTGTGGTTTGACTAGACTGCCAGATCTTAAAGGCATGCTTCTTTCTGTGCACTGCGTTTTGCACAGTTTCGGTCCACCACCAAGTTTCCTTATTTAACTTCTTATTACCTTTAGTACGACCTAAGATCCTATTTGCTACCGTGAAAATAGACTTGTTTAAATGCTCCCAGATACTATCTACATCCGATTTATGATGGTAATTGAGATCTTCTAGCTGTTGACAGAACTCTGTAGCTTTTTCCCCTTTTAGATTCCACCATTTAGTGAGTTCAGGAGCTCGGATGGATTTTTCTTTGGGCTTTTTCTGGTAAGTCATGTCCATAACTACTATACGGTGTTGAGTCGTGGCACACTCTCCTGGTATAACCTTACAATTCTTGACGCGTCCAATATGTGGTCGGCCTACCAGGATATAATCAATTTGAGAAGCGGTGTTGCCGCTCTTATATGTGACTAGGTGTTCAGTCTTTTTCGCAAAAAATGAATTTACAATAGCTAGATCAAATGCGGCTGCAGTTGAGAGAATGGTTTTGCCTGATGCATTTAAAATGCCATACGCATGCCCTCCGTGAATCCTGCTAAAAGCATCATTGCTCGCTCCTATGTGTCCATTTAGGTCACCTCCCACTATAGTTATTTCATTTGTCGGTATTTGTTGCAACGCAAGTTCCAAAGCTGACCAGAAGTCGTCTTTATCATTTTGACTGCAATTGACTTGGGGAGCGTAAGCTGAGATTATATTTACTGTTTCACCCTCGATTTGTACTTTAAGCGTCATAAGTCTATCACTTATGCGGTTTATCTCCAGGATGTTATCGAGATGCTTTTGACAAACAACGACACCCACACCATTCCTGCCACCTTTGGAGCCATTGTACATCAGCTTATATCCTTGGCCAATATCGCGGGCCTTAGCCCCTGTCCATCTAGTTTCCTGTAAACACGCAAAGTCCACCTTTCTACGTTCGAAAAGGCATGCAAGTTCCTTCGTCTTTCCAGTTAGAGATCCTACATTTAATGTGGCGAAGCGGACCTTCAGATTACATGCAGGGACTAACGTCGTTAGCCGAGCCCGTCCTTGACTCGGTAGCCCTGGCATACTATTCGCAGATGTAGGGCGATATGTCTGCGCGTCGTTTCGCAGCGACGCCCTATCCGTTATCGTCTTTGAATATTGTAACCTTTCCATTTTCTAACAAAATTTTGGCGTGTTTGGGTTTATTACTGTGTACCGATTGCCATCTGACGTACAAAAACCTGTCTTCTCAAAACAGGGAAACCCTGGACGAAGGTTTTAAGTCCAGGTGCAATATATAGATCTGCACAATTGTCTTCTTTTTCCATCTGTCTAGCCAAAACCATTCCAAAATAAATCCAGCAGCCAGGTATCTGATGTTTCTTATCCACTTTTACTCCTTAAACCGGCACCTGCATCGTTACTCTGGTTAAATAAAGCGTGTTACAATTTTAAACCCTAAAACATCTCAAAATAAGCGTCAATTTGTATAAACGGTAATAAAATCAATAGGCCAATAAACGAAGTCAGTCCGCTCTAAATTATTCAACTAACAATCACATGCAAAATCGTTCCTAAAGTAAAAACTAATGATATGAATATTAGAATTTCGACTATCTAATGTTTGTAACTTTGTATAACAACATGAAGGAAGATGATGATGATAAATATCACAAAAAATACAAATAATAGCAATTTTGACAGTTGGAGTCGTCGGTCGGTACAAAAATCAAAGCAATTGGTCAAAAGTCAAATGTCAAAAATATATAGAACGCAGTCGTGGCCCAGGTCACGCAGCACATTGGCCTATGTTTCACTTTCAGCTGCCATTACTCCCGATGAACATTGCGCGATCACGTAATATTAAATCATTTATTTGTGCGTTCGACGTGAACAAGCATCGTCTCGACACGCACTTGGAACAGAAACGCAATCTTATGCTCTTTGCACACTTGGACATAAAAATGGCGGAAAACCATGGTGATTCTCACCCAGTAGCCCAGTCCCACAATAATGAGGTTTTGGAAAATGACCTAATAAAATGTTAAATTATTCCCAAAATATCTTCGTCAGACGGGACTTGAACCAGCGACCACCCACTTCACCGTGCGTGCTCTTACCATCGAGCTAGTCGAATCTAAGGGATATATACAGCTTTAATAAGGGCTGTGATTCAATATATGTCTAATCTATGTCTAAATCCTAATAGATCCTCTCTTACCAGAGTATGGTTGGAAACTCGCATTAATTGACCATCATAAAAAGATGACTGACGGCAGACTGACCTTTGTCAGTTTTACCACCAAGACGCATCATTAGACACCTCACTTGTCAAAAGCTGACCAGTAGTTTAGAGGCTACGATGGAACAGATAAAAGTTAAATACATACATACACAGCTAAACACAACCCTCGTTTGGCTTTACGTGTCCAGGTAAAAACAGCTAAATTCCAAGCCATAATCTCCCTTTTGAATAACAAAGGTTATTATAAATCACGTGCGTCTTGAGCAGATGTGCAATAGGCCTTACATTAAGGTGTGGGTAGATAGATACATATTACTTGCTATGTACAATATGCACATAAATGATACTGTGGGTTCGTGTACCGTTAGATTCTATACATCTTCGGATTTAAAAACGTATGCTGCTGATTCACTCATTGGTTTTATAGTTTGTATTAACTGTTGACCGCAACTATGTTTGCATTGAAAGTGGTCTATGTTCTACCCCAGGCGGCAGATTCGGCCGAGGATCTCAAATATACAAACCTCAACGGGGCTTATGTATTATGTATTTGTGCTTTTTGGGGTTGAGACCTTAAGTTCGTGAGGCACGGGTGCCCACCGCTTTTTCAAAATTTTTTCAGGGTGTCTGATCGAAGCAATGCGCGATCCAAGAGCTGGTTCTTATTGGGCTCAACGGATCAGTATTGCCATTTAGCAAGGCAATGCGGCCAGCGTCTTGACTACGCTTCCACCGTCTGATAAGCTGGATCAGGTGACTTATCTATAGACCGTTTGCAACGGCCTTTAGATAGCCAGTTTATTTTGTAAATTATATCTGTATTAGTTGTAAGTTTCTCTCTGTTAATAAATATTAATTTATAAACAAAATACCTAGTATAAGTTTCATCCTAATCCATTAAGTCGTTACGACGTGATTGAGTCTCAAACATCAAAACTACTAATATTTTAAAACAGATAGGAGGGTATTTACAATGTTAGTAGTTTATTTTCGCTAAATGGTAAGCATATTAGCGCAATAAATTAATCGGTGACTGCTCATCAATGTTACGAGGAAGTCATGCTGTGGCGACTAATTGTTGGTTCAGTTCCTGAACATAAATTGCTCATTTACTTCAGATTAGCAATAATTTGACTGGGTTTGAGGAAGCCGTTAATGTTAGTGGTGTTTTCGCTTAAAACCTAGCAACTACCCTCAATGCAGTGCAAGGTTTTTATAAACAATGTTTTTTTTCTGTAGTCTAAGATCATGTTACGAGTCATATTAAGTATTTTTCTTTATCACTTTGCTCAAATGATATTAGTTTTGCCTACGTTATTTATGCGGTTATGTAGACATTGTGACAACACCATTAGAAAAAAAATATCAATGACTATGGGCTGTCTCTGATTATGGTCGAAGTATTTCCTATATAAATTAAAAACAAAAGTGGATCCTGTACACTTCCTTGAGAGACCCCAAAAGGTACTCTTTACCTGCCCTTGCTCCAAAACGTCATGGGTACGTACGCCTAAGTAGGTCTTCCTTTAACTAAACAACATAAACTAATATAATGTAGGTAAGAATACAGAGCAATAGATAACATTTCAACCAATCAGCATGATATGAAACACGAGAAGCAGGTCATGCAAAATCAATGCGCGTTGGTGTAGAATTTTTTAACAAACAATATTTGCCGCTCTATTTATTATTTCTCTCTATTGTTCTACATTCTAGGGTTGTACATTTTTGTTGGTGAATAATGCGACAAATCCTACGTTGTGAATCCTTAAATGCAGTTTAATGTTTAGCCTACCACATTTTGACAGAAGATTTTGTACTTTTAAAAAACGATCTCTTGATAGCTCAAATCTTTTTCAGATAGAACCGAGTCCAGAATGCTAAATGCTGGACGCTTTGTCATGTATGGCAAAAGCCAATACTGTTCCGTTGTGCCTAATATGTGCCAGCTTTTCAAGACACAATATTTTTGCGAATGCGTTAAGCCTGCGTAGGTACCTCACGGACCCAGAGTATAGACTCAAGATCCGCAATATTTGAGCCCATTGAGATCCTCTGCCGAATTTGTAATCAGAATCAGTGCAGGAAAGGATTTTAAGAATTAACTTTCATCATCATCATCAGCCTGTAGCAATCCACTGCAACTGCTGGATATAGACCTCTTCTAGTGAGCGCCATCGCGGCCTATCTTCAGCTTGACGCTTCCAGTCACTAGCCTTACGAAAATTGTCTCTCCTAGCCGGAGGGCATCCTAAATTACGTTTAATTATTGCTTTAAAGGACAATCGTACAAGTATGTATATAATCAAAGCGTAGCGATTCTTTTTTGTCACAACACTAATTATTTTATTTACTTGAGCAGCTTTGCGCTGAAATGCGCAATTGCGTTTGCAGTGATGTATCGTTTATTTGCGCGCGATCAGTGTCACATAACTTATGTACTTTGGTCTAGTAATGGGTTTTATTTGCAGCTAATTTACGAATCTGGCCGGTTTGTTTTGAAAAAGTTTCCATAGACTAACGAAAACATGAACAGACTTTTATTTATTTATACAAAAACCAACAGCTGAAGTTATGTCATAATAACTAATGTCATAACAAATAACAGAATGTCATAACAAAAAGAGCTAAAGGATTTCACTGATGGAAACAAAATAGTTAAAAAACATAGGTAGTAAGTAAACAAATGGTCCATTTATGGAAAGGGGTACTTACGACGAC
Source organism: Scotopteryx bipunctaria (assembly GCA_949320045.1). NCBI lineage: Eukaryota > Metazoa > Arthropoda > Insecta > Lepidoptera > Geometridae > Scotopteryx > Scotopteryx bipunctaria. The sequence continues at coordinate 11,570,626 of OX439442.1, read as the reverse complement.
CATTATTTTGTCTTTTCTCGTCACACGCGTCATGCATAACGCTAAATTTAAGGGCTTAAGGGCACCCTTACAGTAAAATTATGAGCATGGCCCGAGTTTTATTAAGGACAAGCCTGCACCCCTTATTAAATCATACCAGGAAAACCCGGGCCTAATTAAAACACACTTCAGCAGTACCTAACCCTCAATAACAGCCCACATCTGTCTTATGGTAATAAAAGTGCCAAGTGTTTGAAAGAATACGTGACAGTTTGTATAAACACATTCCAATATGGCGCCCGCTGGAAGAAACTTTATAATCTGTGGCAAATGACTCAGATGAAGAAATAGTTAGTATGTTTGTTTCTTTTTTAAAGGCGCTTGTAACTAAAAATATTCCTGATGATGTCCAATTATTTACTCCTTATTTTTAATAATATGGAGTTTAGATAAGAACAGAGCTATGATTATAATTACAAGTCTGAGAATTACAAGAATAATGTTTCCTTTACGAATTGGGTGTGTTTTAAATTTAACAAAGAAAATATGAGTCATCTTGACGCACTTTGACCTGATTTGGTATTTAATATTTTCTGCATTCCATAAGTAATAAGGCCAGAGGAAAGTAGTTCGGCGACAATCGTAAATCACTTTATATTAACCCTTCGTTTAACAACCTTTGATTTAATGACCCTTTGGGAGAATTGGCTCCTTTTCTTGATTTAGTAAGTTTTTAATTACTTTTATTTCTCCGCTAGCCATATTACTAAACTTGTGGGTTATAGAAAATATTAAAATTAAGGACTATCTATCATAATTACGTTTGCATTAACTAAGTACTTCTTTTTCGTAAACCAGTATTTACGAAAAAGACTTTACCATTTACTTGTCACTGGAACTTTTAAACTAACTGCAAGATAAATGACCTACACCAATTTTTTTTCTGCCATCTTTACCTACTAAAAGAACCAATCCTACTAATATTATAAACGCGAAAGTTTGTGAGGATGTGTGGATGTGACGATGTATGTTTGTGCCTCAATCACGCCGTAACGGCTGAACGGATTTGAATAAAACTTGAAATACACATAGTATGCGTGCTGAAATAACATATAGGCTACTTTTTGTCCAGAAACACCGCGAACAAAGCCGCGGGCGAAAGCTAGTAAATAGATATACGCGCCTTGTGGAGATAGCTTCTATGTTCTGTCGCCTACACTATTTAACGTCTAATGATGTCACCTAACCTATGCATCGCGCTGTTGGACCATTCACTCTGTTAACTAACTGGTAGTTAAATATTTATCGCGCGATAGCACTTTAATGAGATCTCCGATAGAAAAATATGATCACAAAATAAGTACTAAGATCTACACGTGGTTTACCTCACTCTGCTCGAATGGTATATACCTAGGTAGTCGAAAAGGAGTCTATGTAGTTATTATTCTAGGTCATAGTATTAAAAAATTAAAAAAAACTTAACTATTAAGTATTATATACGAATTATGGACCATGGTTACCCCCGAGTGGGTCCAATAAGACGTCAAGCTACAATGTAGTCGGCCTAGGCGGAAATGGAGGGACGAACTCGATGACCTCTACAAACTGGCCATCAGAGGCCGATCGGGGTGAATGGTAAAAGGGGAGGATTTTGCCCAGATGTCGGAGACAAATAGTCGGATCATTTGCCATCGCTTCTACTGGATAGTTGTGAACGGGGTGGAGGGTGGGGGGGACGAAGAGGCCGATAGGAGCCGACCTGCGCCGGACCACTCAACTTAAAACCACGGCAATAGCCGCGAGTTCTTACGTTCAATATAACCAGTATCTACAGCCCATTGCTATTTTTTTTTTCTACCAACCGAGAATCCCCAACACCCAGCAGTGCGTTTTATCAGGCATGTTACTTATTTTTTTCCTTTAATATACCATACATACATTCATAGTATGTTCGAGGGACAGCAGAAATCCTCACCGCTCAACTTTGTTGTCAATGGAAAGGTGCCAGCGTGTATTTAACGTTAGTTTAGTTTTTAATTTAGTTCCATTTATGTTTTTTAATTAGTTTTAGTCTTAGTTTGGTTGCCTGGGAGACATCGCATCAAGCGATAAGGCCACCCTTTGCCAACAATAGTCAGCTTTTTTGTTTGCAATAAAGTTTTTTCATTTCAGCTTCGTATTTTTATTCACATTTTTAAATAAAGTAAAGTTCAAATTGGTAGATGCGAAACTCGATTTAACTAAGAACTGAACCCGTAACTGCCAACCTGCCTGATCGAACTAAGCGCTGAGCACCTGCCATACAGGAAACGCATGAATGTACAATAATATTTACACAGACACTGATGCGCACTGATTAGAATGAGATCATGCCACTTCGACTGAACAGACGAGTAAATCTTATTTTTTGCAAGTAACACGACATAGTAACGACTTCGCGGCAGACTAAGACGAAGAACGAAGAGATGGCCGGACGACTTGGGCTCATTCGTGAAGGGTAGTTCCTTCTCGGGCTGTTTCTTTTGTATTTTGTAAATTATATGTGCATTAGTTGTAAGTTTTTTTCGGTAAATATTGTCTTTTTGATGTGTTTTTGACATTATTACTTTTTAATATTTACAACGGGATGTCAAAGTGATCTTTGCAAATAAAACTATTAACTTTTTTATTATTTTGATTTCTCGCGTAGTGTAGTTTGGGTATTAAGGTACATACAGTGGTTCTTTCCTCGTCACTCTAAAAGGTGACGAAGATGGTTTAAGCGCATGTTTTGCAGCTTTGAACTTGTTGTGGGTTAACCCACAAGCTCATCAAAATGTGATCTGAATAGGATAAACTATTGTGGCATTATAGAGTATCTAACAAGCAAATTGGTGAAGTTCAAGTCGATGGAAAAAAGAATCTAACCTAACTTAACCTAACCTACATTAATAAGAATTAAGAATAAGAATAAGATTTTAAAATCTTTGGGATATTTACCTACATAGTGCTATGCATAAAAATAGGTTAGTGTACACCTTTATAAATAGGTTCTCTTTAAACACGTTTCTTTTGGGGCACGTGGATAAAACAAATTAATCCATCATCAACTCAAACGATCAGAGCAAAGCCTAAAAATCAATAGTTTAACAATCACCAGTAATTAAGGCGGGGTATTCAGTTGACACTAAATTTCCATTAATATCAGTGGAGCGAATGACAGTGACAAATTACAGACGCAGTGCAATGCAGGTAGGGCTGACACGTGACATCCGTCAGGATTGCCTTCGCCAAAAAAACTGCAATATCGAATTCAATATTATCTGTCATCATAAATTTGCGATTTTCGCTTTATCACTGTTTACTTTTGTGATGGTCATAAAATATGAATGTCAGTCGAAGATACTGCAATGCAAGGCTCCGTGCATTGCTAGTATCTTTGACTGACTCAAGCGCACTTCAAATCCATTCACCGCACTGGCCCCTTATTCTCTATGACCAAACGAAAGTTGACAGCTCATTACTTCGCGTTTTTGCAATACAAAATTGTCATATAGAATACGATTACACGGTGATTCTACAAAGTGCCCGCGTTACGTTTTGTTAGGTCATAGCGAATAAGGCCCGAAATAACCAGAGACACGACTACTAACAGGTAAAATAACTACCTATAGGTCAAAACAAAGTCGTCGTACGTACAAAACTTTAAAAAAAGACACGTAGGTATTGTTAAGAATAAAAATGTGTAAAATAATTGTAAATTTTTAATATTCTACCTCAGTTGTAATCTGGGAGCACACATTATTACAAAATAAGATGAAGCTTCGGCAAATAAACACTTCCCAAATTGCTAATTTACGTTATATGACATGAGATATCCTTTCCTTTGTCGTTCACCTCGCGCCATTTAATTTCGCCGTGGCCTGAAAACAAACGCCCAAAAATATTCTACTTCACATTAAGGCTGTCACTGTTGACAGTGACATTGACAGTAGGGATGTAACGAAGCTCGGCTGGTATTTGAAAACTTCGGAGAGTGATTGGCGTCGTGTGTCTATCTACTGACAAATAGGTACATCTACATGAAGAAAAACTTTGAATTCTGCTAAGTACCTTCCTGCAAATGCTTTAGACACAATCACAACAAGCTGGTTCTTTTTATAGCAATTTTATAAAAAAAAATGGATTTTTCAAGATTTATTTTTCTCTTATCGTGTTATCACTTTGAGTGATCAAAGAAAAAATTATAAAATTTCATTTTCTTTTTGAATAAACACATTTCATTAACCAACAAGGGAGTTCTACATCGATTTTGGTGAGCAAATTCGCTAAGGCACGCTTTTAAGGGCGCCAGCGCCATCTAGAAAGCCTAACAAGTAGTGACCTTTTTTTAACGTCACTATTCATTTAATTTCTTTTCTGTTTGTAATTTAGTGAAGGTACCTTGCTTGAGTCGTGATATAAAATTTATGCTATTCTATTCTATTTTAACGGAACTACTTTTTGAACGTGTAGTGACAACCCTGGCATACCGATGTCATTATAAGTACCTACAGACAGATTTTGCAGGGTTTAGGGTTGGTGAAAACGAGCACGTGGGTCTAATGGCGGCTTAATGAATAAATTGGTTCAATTCATGTTTTACGATTGATTAAGTTTTGGACTATGAATATTAAATTGTGATTTATTGTGGTCTGTTTTTGGGAATGCCATTATAAAGATGAGTTAACACACATAAACCATTTATAATATTACTAGCTTTCGCATATCCGAGCAAAAAGTAGCCTATATGTTATTTCAGCACACATACTATGTATATTCCAAGTTTCATTCAAATCCGTTCTGCCGTTACGGCGTGCTTAAGGCACAAACATACATCGTTACATCCACACATCCTCACGAACTTTCGCATTTTTAATATTAGTAGGATTGCGTAGTTTCTTTACAAGTAATTATTATTATTAGGAGCCTCCCTTCTATTTTTACAGTCATCCCTGTTTTGGAACAATGTGGTTCACAAGACATAAATTTAAAAAATAATTGCTAACCTACCTTCGTTCTTCAACAGGACAGCAGAGACAAAATGAAACTAATACGTTTTTCAATCTGAGGTAGTCTTTCTTTTAATCAAATAATCATACTAACTTTCTAGGTTTTTTTTTGTCTTAAAAATTACTACGTAATGAATAACTCTAGTTTTTATGATAAACATCAAACGATTTATTTCAATTCAAAATTTAGGTCAAATAAATTTACGGTAGAAATAATTTGGAATCATTGTTTAGCCCTTGACTTGAATACATTAAATGCAACGGCTGATTACGGAATTTGTTCAGGTGTGAGTGACTTTTGTGTGAGTAGGTAAATGACCTATATTTAAAAGTTCAATTAAGTGGAATATTATTAAAAGTGTAGTATTAAAAAAAAGGTTCAGAAAGGTTATAATAATATAAATATATTCTGTTCTATTGAACAGAATATAATTTATATACCAGTGACCAAAGGGCTGGCGCTTACCTCGAACAAAGGATAATAGTAAGTTCATAAATTTAAAGTCATATTCAGAAACCTCTAAAAGACAAGACAGTAATAGAGTTAAAAAGTATAGAAAAATACTAAAAATTGAAGTTGAGTATAAATAAGTAAGCTGTACTTAAGTAATATTTATTTCACAACATACGTTACATTGCACTTGTACATAATAAATTACTCTTAGTTTATACAAACAACGCCTATATCTCTCCACATAATTATTATAATTATGTAAGTTACTAACCATTTATTTGAATGAAAAATTAGTTTTTTATTACTTACAATAAATTTACTAAGGTATAGTATTTGTGTATAATTTTCACCTTGTCAAATGAAGAGAAAGAGTATACCTAAGGTAGAGAAACTCATTTTTTGACCAATATTTTAATGATTTATTTTGACAGAACGACAGACAAAATCAGCGTCCAAGATGGCGGATGGAAACGGTTAACGGAAATTAAGGGGAAGGGTTAATAATAAGTTTAACGCCTAGTCAGAGTTGATAGGATCGACTCGAGAGGAAGTAATTGTCTGCTTTTAATCGAAGTTCCTTGCTCTGCTTTATTTACCAGCTAATATCGGCTAAGAACGATCTAACCTGTTAAGAACGATTGAAAAGAGAAGAGGAAAGATGATTGGCCACCTTATAAGACACGACAGTTTTATAAACACCATCATAGAAGGAAAAGTAGAAGGAAAGAGAGGAAGAGGAAGGCCACGAATTAGCTACATGAGCCAAATAAAGGAGAAGGTAACTGTCGGGTCTTATAAGGAGGTCAAGGAGGCTGCGCTGGATAGAAACAAGTGGAGAGAACTGCATCATTGACAAGAGCACAGCTCTTAAATTAGAAGAAGAAGAATATCGGCTAGTATAAGAAAGGATTGAATACTGAGATGATGGCTGATGGAGGGGACATGTTGCGCCGACCCCACATAATATGATGATGGACGGTTGAAAATTGTCTAAAACCATTTGTTTAGTAGGTACTTACCTACTAGTAGTTATATCTAATGTTTCGAACACCGATTTTGAAATTGGAAAAATAAAAAAAAACCTTTTGTTTCTCGGAGTAAACGTAAAATTGTACGAATGAGTTTCACTTCAACTATTCTTGTTTTTGTAATTGCTTTTTGAGATGAAATCTTTCATACAACTGTATCGAGGCATGCTCAATAATATCCTTATTTACATAATCGTTTACAACGCCCTGGCATTACCTTTCTTTGCTTAGTTGGGGCTAAATGACGCTGTGTGAAATATCCAGCAATATTTTTTATCTTTTTTTATAAAAGATCGAGTTAAAACATGTTTTCAAACGCACTGTTAACGCCGTGAGAAAAAATCATGTGCATGACAGTGACAAATGCATATTAATAAGTAGAACTTAATAGATGATTAAACCACTTAATATAACCTATTGTAATAAATTGCGCACATTTGCCACTAAGTATGGAAGTCACGTTCGTACCTAGGTAATAAATTGTTTACGGATACAATTGCTGTGTAAATCAATCAAATTGAGACACGCAAATTGCCAACTATATATAGAAAGTATTTAGAGCTATACAATTATTTCAAACCAGTGTGGTGAAAGGATTTAGAGTGAGCCTAAAGGCTTCTTTCATGCATTTTATTATTTATTTATGTATTAACACGTCATGTTTTCACAATGTATCCATCTGGGGACTTTGAATCAGGAGTGGCTGTAAGTTTTCTTATGATTACTTGTGGTTCTGCCCACCCCATCAGGGATACGGGCGTGATAATATGTATGTATGTATTTACGATGTTGTTCTCCACCGTTTGAGAGTACTTACTGGTATAGCGCACATTTTTTTCTTACATAAACACCCATTGGTGCACGAACGGATTGGAACCCACGACCTTAAGGATCGGAAGGCGGGGCAGCTACCAATAGACCACCAATGATCTTCTACTAGGTGAGGCCTCTTATGGCATGTTCATAAATCAGTGAATTCTTATTCATAATTACCTACAAGCTTTAAACGTAGAGTAGAAACTGTACTTTTTACCATATATTTAGTTTCATAATTTTTTTTAATAAAAAACAGAAGTGCCTTGTGAATAGCGTATCTTTGATAGAAGTACCTACAAGCAATGTCTATAAGTCGGATGTCAAATATAACTTTGTATAAAATAAAACGGTTTTAAATATAAATTTATTGCAACAAAATTTACAATCGCCATAAAAAATCTAAGTAAAAACGTAAGCTACATTTTTAATAAAAAATCAGTCAAGTGCGAGTCGAAATCGCACACAAAGGGTTCCGTATCATAACAAATGTAAATGTTTCTTGTATGGAGCCCTTTTGTAGCGGCAATAGAAATACACATTCTGTGAAAATTCCCACTCTACCTATTACGGTTCATGAGAAGGCTTAATAATAGGGTCTCGTTGGCACCCTTCGGATACGGAACCCTAAAAAGTTGCAATGGTTCTACACGAGCGATCACACAACACGCCCGGCAGATGTCCAACACCTGTTTAGTTTATCTATTGTTTGAACAATAAACCTGGAAACACAAAAGGATCATCAGATAAGCACCGCAGAGGTCCATCATTGACAAAACAATGGGCTTGTTTTGTTTTAGCTATGGCATTCATTACATCGGTACGCATAATGAATAACAGTAGGTAAATGCTGACATCAAATCTATGTTAATTCTGAGAATAAGGTTCGTGATAAAACATTAATGGCAATACAATCTTGCTGATATAGTAAACTAACTTCGGCCACTGACTTCGCTCGCGTTGTACGAGCTAAATAGTAAGTACGTATGAGCTAGTGACCAACTCTTGTGACGGAGTTTTTAGGCCGCCTAAACGCCACTGTCATGGCTTAGCGACTTAAAGCCGGGACCGACAATGTAACGTGCCCTCCGAAGCACGGAAGCGCTCAGCTCGTAAAGCCTCGTGCGGTCACCCATCCAAATTGTGACCGCGCACAACGTTGCTTAACTTCAATCGAGAACGTCTAAGCAAGCTACGCCACGAGCGCGATCGAAGACATCATTAGGGTGGATTCTAGATACATAGACTACCTAGGATCACACGAATGGAGTCAACGGAGCGAAAACTGGAAATCTGGAATTATAAAAACGAAAGATTTAATGTATATTTGCTATCAGTTGCTTCCATAAATACGGAGAAGTCACCTTGGCTGAACAAAAATCTGTCACTCAGTAACATGTTATTCCCTTCTCTAAGCATTTGTTAGTATTTACCTATAATATATGTAAGGAGCCAAAATGAATACGACGTCATCTGAAACGACTGAAGAAATTTCAATTACATAGGCAGGTAAGCTTGGAGCTCGTAAAATATTCTGCTCTCCAATGGATATTAGTACAGTCAGCGATAGAAGTTTTTTTTTTACCTGAAACAGGATGGAGCACGCTTACCTAGAAGAAACCTATTGATTTTCGATTTGTTCATTAATGATAATTAACATTTGATGCTTTTAAAGCCTGCTAATATTTTAAACTAATACGTCCGCTAGGAAGATGACATCAGCAACACTGCAGGACAGGACTGGCTACAACCACGGCTACTATTAGTGAACAAAAGTTTTATTAATAGGAAGGAACATAAAACGAAAACGTGATTTATAAAACTCATCTGTCAATGACTTTACAGCCGCCCGCAATAAAATAACACATTTCATTTTAAAACCATGTCATAACATTATGATAAACGGGGCAAAAACAAAACAGATTTTGTTGTTTCTAGTTCTCTTTTAGGGTTCTGTACTCGTAGGATGCCAATGGGAGGATGCCAAATTCTCCGCTGTCCGTCCGTCCGTCCGTCAGTGCTGTATCCCATAAACCGTAATAGGTAGAGTTAAAATTTTCAGTGTTTAATTCTATTGACACTTTATCAAACAATAAAAATAAAATAAAATGCAAGAAAAATTTATGTAAGTACATGAACGATCATACGGAACCCTTCGTGTGCGAATCCGACGCGCACTTGAACCGGTTTTTATTTTTTGGTTAAGTTTTAGACTCAAAAATTTTTACCAAAAAATTAAAATAGAGTACTTACTCGTATGTGACACCATCCTGAATGTCATTAGATGTAGGTACCTTGATAATTACGGCAGAATATGTCAGCCAAGTTCAGAAAAGGAACAGCAAAGTAGTATTCAGATTTCGAGCTATATTAATGCAGACGACTGTACCTGTAAACCTAAAACGATCCAGGCTCAAAGAAGACTTCGCGATCCGAGCTAAGTAGAGCAAAAACTTGAATTTTAATGGAGATCACACTTAACCGATTTCCGTGGCACATTGATCGTTCAAACGGGCAATTAGCACTGCCCTACAATTTCCTAGTTCATTTTGCTTTTGAAGACTATTAGTACTTAGTCACTAGTTCTTTCGAACCAGTGTGGTGAAAGGATTTAGCGCCTCATGTGCACTTAACACAAGTTTTAGGTTTCGTCACGAGGTTTTCCAACTCAAGAAGTACGCTATAATCAATTCTTGAAAATCACCTAGGTAGATATATGGTCCATTTCCAGTTTTTTTCAATTTCGTATTCTTAAAAGTCATTTGGTGATTTTAAAATTTATTTATTTTTAATTTTGAAGTCACCAAATAATTACATATTTTTTTACAACCAAAAAATCCATTGGTGCACGAGCACATTTGAACTCACGACCCTAGGATCGGAAAGCTGTTACCACTAGACCACCAATGCTCGAACGAATGATTAGTACCGACTGCCGTACAAAATTTCCTGGTTTATTTTGCGTTTGAGAACTTAAAACCCCTATTAATATGGAAACTGACAGCTGGGATTTACGTCACAAATTAATCTTAGTCGTCAATTTAATCCGAGGTTTAAAATACCATCGTACTAGAGGAACGTTCTGTGACTTTGTTCACGTTATTTTATACAAACTTCATCTTTCTGTGTCCTCTTGGAGCTGATTTTCGGGAACCCATTTCTTAGTGCTCCTCTACACCATAATGTATGTATGTTCGTATGAGCTAGTGGCCAACTCTTGTGGCGGAGTTTTTAGGCCGCCTGAAGGCCTCCGTCGTAGCTTGACGACTTAAAAGCCGAGACTGACAATTTAACGTGCCCATAATAAGAACATACCATCCAAATTTCATGCTTCTAGGATTTATAACATTCGACTTCCATAGATATAGCATAACGCATTGGTAGGTACTCTTTTCCAATTCAGGTATAACCCTCACGTTACTGACTGATTGTCCTTGTATGGGGCCCCAATTTTTTATATTATTATTATTTGTTGTTATAGTGGCAAAAGAAATACACACTGAAAATTTCAACTCTCTACCTATGAGTATTACGGTCCATGTACGGCCCGCTGACAGACGGATAGACGGACGGACGACGGTCAGCGGAGGCTTAGTAATAGGGTCCATTTGGAACCCTTCGGGTACGGAAGCCTCAAAATCAAGTAATGCAAATCAAAGTCAAAGTCAAAGTCAAAAATATTTATTCTATAAAATCACGAGGATCACTTGGACAAGTCTTAAATCTACGTTGCATTTACACCTGTTCGTAACGCGACCAAGCGTGGAAGATACAGGCAAGAAACCACGGCTTTTTTTTGAAAATGATCTCAAAACAAAGTCCCGATCAAAGTCAACAAAAATTATACAAAAAGCATTAACACAAACACTAAGCCAAGTTAAAAGTATCTCCTCAAGGTTATAAATACTAATTCTACCTTCGTTACATACTAATGTACTAATACTAAGTAATGTCACAAAAAGTGGAAGGTTGTATCCACCCGATCGATTAATGGGTGAATTGATCGCTCTTTTTATGGGTAACGAATAAAAAAACTATAACCGTTTAGCTATTAATAAACCATCTAAGTGAGTCATAAAATCTAAACATATAAAATTCTTACGTTACTGACTGACTGACTAGCAATCAAGGCACAGCCTAAGCAGCCCTAGAAGTATGAAACTTGGAGGACATAATCTCTCTTTTGTAGGGGTGCAGTAAGAAAGTAACTAACTAAGGCCTTTTACCATCTATAGTAGATGATTTATACAACGTCAGGAGGCAACTTTTACCTAATTTTTTTACCCTTTTACAAACTTTCACCAACAGGACGATGTAGTGCCCGGGACGAATTAAGATGGAGTAGGCTTGCCCAGCACCTATTCCATCCTATCAGCTTAGTCGGCCTTGTCCACAGGAAAGACATGGTCAATACGCACGGAGCTGACTAAGCCGCGGGTTTCCTCACGATGTTTTCCTTCAGCGTTTGAGAGAATTGGTATAGTGCACAAAAATTTTTCGCACAGAAAAATCCATTGGTACACGACCGGATTTGAACCCACTAACCATTAAACTTGTAGGATTAAGAAAGTAATTCTCGAAATTCAACTCCCAGAGGATGCGGGAAGTTGAAGTTTGTATGAAAAAAAATCAATGCAGTGGGTTTCACTAGTCTTGAGTAATAGTCTATTTATTACTTGCGCGATCACGCCGAGACGGCTGGATGGTTCTCAATAAAAGCAGATGACCTACAGCGGCTTATAGTTCTTACCAAATTGAGTACCAATGCTGTAGCCATACCTCATCGAGCATATTATATGCTCGATGCCATACCTAAACCGTAAAAAAAATATTCTGTTATTTGTAGTAAGTAATAATATCCGTAAAATCTATTACTATTTCAAGGCATAGCTAGACGGAATCTACCTTCCAAATTTCAATTTCAGTTTCAGTAGTTTGGCCATATAACCTGTTTTTGAAAGACATACACAGAAGTATGTGTGGGGTAACTTTGAAAGATAGAATGCGAAACAGCGTGATAAGAGAGCGATGTGGAGTGAAAGAAGATGTAGTGATGAGGATTGAGAAAGGTATGTTAAGATGGTTCGGTCATGTAGAAAGGATGAATGAAAGAAGATTAACGAAACAGGTGTATGAGGCGAGTGTGAATGGTACTGTTGGAAGGGGAAGACCTCGGCGCACGTAGGTACCTGGACCAAATCAGCGACGTTTTGGAAAAGGGCCAGGCCAAGAGTACCGACGTGCATGCATGAGGAATGTGATGAGAGTGAAGGAAGCAAAAGAAGTATGTCAGGATCGTAGCAAATGGCGATCCGTGATCTCTGCCTACCCCTATGGGAAACAGGCGTGATTTTATGTATGTATGTATGTACACAGAAGTGCACGAGAAAAAGTTTAAACACTTCCCCTTCTAAAGGTACTACTATAATAGTGTACAAGGCGAATGATAGTGCACGAAAAGACCCTTTGAGGCGCACTTAAAATTCTTTCACCACACTGGTTCGAAATAACTAGACACGACTAGTAGTAGTAATGATAGTTCACCTACTTAGAAGTTTTTTTTACTTTTACAATATTAAACTAAGTCTTGACTTAAATTCGCCCTCATCTTGAAAAGGAATTTTCAAACATTAAACAGTAAATCACCATAACTGGCGAAGTACTCAGAACAGCTGTTAAACAGATGGCAAACTTTACAATTTCCTAATTTGTATGATTTATTGTTACAATGAAAGTGTTCGTGCGTGTTTTTTGAACGTGACATTTTGTTTTATAGAATAACTAGCTGCCATCCGCGGCTTCGCTCGCGTGGTATCCGGATGAAAAATAGCCTATATGTTATTTCAGCACATGTACTATGTACATTTCAAGTTTCATTAAAATCAGTTCACGCGTTTAGGCGTGACTGAGGCACAAACATACAAACATCCTCACGAACTTTCACATTTATAATATAGTAGGATCTTTTTTTTATACTTCAAAGAGAGAGGACTGTAGAGTAGTACCACAAATATTGTACTACGTAAGTTATCATTTAACGATGTAAATTTTGTTAAACTTTAGTATACTAGTAAAAGCATGATTGTATTAATACAATATTTTGTCCGATATATGCCCATTCCAATATTCTTCTGACGGACGACTGATCGTTCTTCACCATAGCAACTATACAATGTTTTTACAAATGTACTAATTTGTAAAAGAAAAATTAAAAATGTACCTATATATCCTTTACAAAAAAATATTGGACCATTCGAAATGGTCAACAAAATGCCTAAAATAAATCACCATTTCACTGTTTAAGTAATTGATCAGTTGACCACGTTATAGTCAACAATGTTTTCATATTTTAAATATCAAATTGGCACAATCTCGTCCATTACCAAACCACGGATATTACTCCCATTAATAAAAGCTCGAGGCATTGAATAAAAAACAGTTACAATGTCCGACTGAACTCTAAATAAATAAATATTTGTGGACATTTCACACAGCGCCATCAGCCCCAAACTAAGCAAAGCTTGTACTATGGGAACCAGATGGCTGATAGAATAGTTATAAATACTTTTTTTGTAAATACATACTTATATAATACTACAACGTCAACAACACCCAGACCCGGAAGAAATATTTGCAGACAAACATTTCTCCTGTAGCGATAATCGAACCCGCGCCTCTTGCGTCTCAGCCGAGCACTCGCCGGCCGCGCCACCGAGGTCGTCTATAAGGCAAGGTCATTGAACCTTACCACTTCTTTATTACCAACTAAGGCGTCTCTCCACAAAAGTGTAAAAAAACTCGTTCTAGGCCTATGGCCTTTTACAATAGACGTAATACATTGAACATTCGTTCGAAAACATGTGTCAAGTACACGAGAAGAGCTTTCGAGGCGTACCTTAAACCCTTTCACCACACTGGTTCGACAAAACTAGTAGTTTACGTGTTGCACCGGAAAATTACTATATTTTAAATGATTACCTTTGTATTGAATTGTTAATAGGGGCGTGTTACCGCGATAATGACTACTGCATGGCTAAGTGAAAGCCGGGCAATTGCCTTCTTTTCTTCGGTTAAAATAAAGTGATAACAACGCAGCTAGGCACATAAAACATCTTTGTTCTAGGCTAATTTGAAACACTTCCGCTACAATCAAACAAATGTTTCTAGCAGGTACAGTCGCTAAGCACATTACCAATTGCTATCTACGCCATATCAGGCCGTTTATCAAACTTAATACGGTTTGCAGATCTACGCAACTATACTTCAGCCAAACTGGAGATCTATACAATATATGTCAACAAACCGTCAGTAAATAACCTAAAACTTATTATTTTAATTACATGTATATGTAACTTTTAAATCCTAATAGTTAAATTATACGTAAAAACCAAACCAATGTGCGAGGTTTATTTACCTAAAACTAAAGTGATTTATCGTAATAATGAAAAATACGCCACGGTTTGTTTACATAAATTGTATCTCCAGTTTCGTTGAAGTAAGTAAAAGTAAAACCTACCTCCTTTCATGCGTATGAAAGGAGTGAATACTGAGATGAAGAGTGATAGGAGAAGATGGAAGAGGAAAACATGTTGTGCCGACCCCACCTAGTGGGATAAGGGCGGGAAAATGATGATGATGAAGTAAAAGTAAAACCTACCTACTACAAAAGGCAAAAAAAATTGTTCCCCTCAGCTTTTGTGGACGAGCTGCCTCACTTTCCCCAGCCAATAAACATTTTCTTTCGAAAAGCTCTGAGAGCGGGAGCCCGAAGTATTTTCTATTTATTTTCCATCAGCAAGTTCAAATACTTGTCGGTTAAAGCCTTTTCATCGCCAATTAACGAGCAGTTTTATTTAGTTGGTAACTATTTGACCGAACGATCGTACATCGTCATCATTATAGTGTCTGTTTTTTAGACACTATAATTATGAGAAAAATATGGCGAAAGATAATGGCGTACGTCGACGAAATGCAAGATCTGCCGAAAACATTGCTGTCCGTGTGAGAGTGTGGAGCAGTTGGAAACTGACCCTAATTTTCATCGAAAAATCATCTTCATTATGAACATGAAATAGAAAATAGATATATATAAAATAGAAATAGAAATGTATACACAAACTCCATTGCTTTCTGTGTTCCAATCGTTCACCGCGCAGTTATTTTTGTGTATCATCCATTGCTCTTCGAACGTAGCCCGTAGTTAAAATCAATGTGTGTAAAGCAGCAATGGATTAGTGCAAAATATCGAGGTTCGGTGGTGGTTCGGCTTTTGTTCGGATCTAGACGAGAAGTCGCTTACATTACATTTTGTCTTATCGTGTTAGTAGAGGCGTTATTTGTATGAATAGATAATTGTGCAAGCAGTTATTACTAAGTAGCTATCCTTTTCAAAATCGCGTGGTACTAGAGATGGGCGGGTGGGTAAAAATTCGGGTGGGTAAAATAGGAAGGAAAGGGTAAAATAGGTAAAAATTAAATAATACCCATTTATACCGGGTATTTTTTATTAACACCGGGTAAAAATTCGACCTGTATTTTAATTTTTTTTTTAACCGATTGCCTAGATCTACCTACCCGTCCGTAACCGTACCGTAACGAAAACGATTTTTCACTCACCTTTTGTTTTGTTTATACAGAAATTCACAATTCAAAGAATATTATAAAGCTGCAGTGTTTGTTTGTTTGTTTGTTTGAACGCGCTAATCTCTGGAACTACTGGTCCGATTTGAATGATTCTTTCAGTGTTGGGTAGTCCATTTATCGAGGAAGGCTATAGGCTATGTTTGTTTTTTCAAAATTAGGGATCCGTAATAAAACTGCTATTTTGTAACACAAGGTGCAAAATCGAAAACCTATTTTTGCGTGCGCTGCAAAAACTATTGACGATAGAAAAAAATGATGTACTACGGGGTTATAGATCCCATTAAGACCTACAAAAAAATCCGCGAGAACATATATCTAGCTATCATGGTTTAATCACAATAACCGATTTTGTGTTCAAAATAATTATTAAATCGTCTGAAGAGAAAAAACTACGTTAAATATGTATCGTAATATTGATCTTTATCGAAATTAAGCATTATGTTATCAAGAGTATTTATGAAGAAGTAAAAAACTTTTTGTTTCATCTCAATCGGATATTTCGTTTAAAAGTTATCACGTGTGTAAGATGTTAAGAGTTGGTACCTATTAATGAGTTATGGGCCATAGTCTATTTATTGAGGGAGGCTATAATATAGGCAATATTTTATCTCGGAAACGAGAAAAACGCGGGTGAAACCGCGGGGCACAGCTAGTAAACAAATAAAATAATAAATAAATAGTGGCGGACATTCTAACACAGCAACATCTAGCCCCAAACTAAGAAAAACTTGTAATATGGGAACCAGATGACTTCTTCTTCTTCTCGTGTCGATGCTTCGTTAAATGTTTTTAGAGTAAAAGGTGGCCACCTCAATCGCGCTATCTGTAGCGGCATTGAGGTCATCCCTTGTGCAGGTGGTTGGACACAGGGGGCACACCAGCAGGTGCGGCATGGTTTGCGCCGGAGCACCGCAGTCGCATTGTGCCAAATTAGGCTCCCTAAATCCCCATTCGCACATGTTGAATCTGCAACGACCAACTTGGGTGCGGAGCCGATTTAACGACTTCCAGACTAGCCATGGCAGAGCGTGTCCTGGTGGTAATTTTTCCTGCGGGGTGATAAAATTAGGAGGTGGGGGTTTTTTCTCCTTCCAAAGCTTATACTTTGCGGAAGCCGGATGGTCATTTGAAGCCTGTGTGAAACGCTGAAAGCTTTTGCGGCTTTTGAGGCGAGCTTCAGGTATTTCGTGCCCATACAAAGGATGTCGGTTATCACTCTCTTGCTTGGATTTCTCCATTGAACTAGCTACATCCCGTCGCACGCATGGTGGTGTGATACCTGCTGAAGAATATAGCATGTTGAGAGGAGTTGGCTTGAGACACCCAGTAATTATGCGACACGTTTCGTCGAGCGCTACTTCAACGAGTTTGGCATGTGCAGACATGTGCCACACTGGGCACCAGCGGAGAAGCACAGCGCCATACCAGTAGAACGTAAAACGTCTGGCGCTGCTCCCCACTTGGTAGATGTTAGATGCCGTAGTAGACTGTTGCGAGAGCCGACTTTCATCTTTGTCTTTTGACAGTGTGGTTTGTAACACAATTATTTGTCCAGTGTTGCGCCAAGATACTTTGGATAGCGCTCACATTGGATGGTAACTCCTTGCCACGTGATGTTGAGAGACCGATCAGCCTGGTGGCTGCGCAAGTGGAAAGCGCAGGCTTGAGTTTTTGATGGATTGGGTTTTAGACCATTTGCATCGTAGTAGGCTCCTAGTTCTTCAAGGGCGACGGTCAGGTTCTCTTCCGCCTCTTCAAAGGTTTTTGTCTGGGTGGTCAAAGCTAGGTCGTCCGCGTATAAGAAACGGGTTGTATTTGGGCTGCTAGGTTGATCGTTCGTATGCAAATTGAACAGTGTTGGTGCAAGGACACTCCCTTGGGGAAGTCCGTTTTTGACGCTGCGCCATCTACTTTTTTACGTAAGAAGGTGAACTTGAAAGCGGTGGTTACGAAGCAGTTCACCAAGTATTTGAACAAACCCAAGATCGTTGGTCAAATCTTCAACTTTTCCTAAGAGTTTTCAGATGTTTACGGTATCATAAGCAGCAGTTAGGTCAACTAAAACCATGCCTGTTATATTATTCGTCTCAAAGCCGTCCTCGATATGTTGGGTGAGTCTAAGAGTCTGCCCACAACAGACTTTTCCGGGTCTAAATCCTGCTTGTTCGTGGATCAGTTTTGAATCCACAAGTGGTGTGAGACGGTTGAGGAGGAGTCTCTCAAACAGTTGGTACAGGTGACACAACAATGAAATGGGCCTGTAGCTTTTAGGGTCATCGTGAAACTTCCCAGGCTTTAAAAGTGCCACATCCTTTGCTCTTCTCCACATTTTTTCCACCAGATGACTGATAAAATACTTATATACTTTTTGTTTGTAAATACGTTAGAACACCCAGACACAGAACAAACATCTATTATTCATCACACAAATATTTTTTCTGGGTGGGGATCGCAGCCACTACCTTCAGCGCAAAGGAAGAGCTACTACCAAGTGACCTGTGAGGCCAGTCAAATCATTATAGCTAATTAGGAATAAAAACTAACAAATAAAAGCATATATAATTAGTTGTACCTCAAAAAAAGATGCATTGAATTTTTACCCGGTATTAATTCGAAATGGGAAGGTAAAAATGGGTATAAATGGGTAAAAACCCAAAGGTCGGGTTTTTACCGGGTAAGCGCCCATCTCTGCGTGGTACCTATAATTTAAGTAGGTATTCTATCAGCCATCTGGTTTCCATAGTACAAGCTTTGCTTAGTTTGGGGCTAGATGGCGCTGTGTGAAATTTCCACAAATATTTATAAAAAATATATATATACAAAATTTACCACTATTTTGACAAAAACATGGGAAGTCAATATTGTCATTGCGCTTGGGACTTTTGCATAGAAGAGTAGCGTATCATAAACTGGTAGATTTCGGTAGATTTTTGCACGGTTCGTTTGAATTTATTTTATTTCGAAGTTTGACCTTTGAATTTTAATACACCGACGAGCAGTCGGTCACGATTCTATCAGTAGGTTGAAGGTACGCTGCAGTAGGACTAACAGTTTGCATTGTACCTACATGAGTTCTATTACATACTAACTTTCGCCCGTGGCTTCGCTCGCGTGATATAGTAAACCAAATAAGGTTCTGTTGGCACCCTTCGGATACGGAATCCCCAAAAAAGGACTTTACAAAAGTATATTCGAATGATTGTAAAAATAGCCGCAGATTTTAAAAGGTCTTTCAAAGCCCCATAAATTATTGATATTCAATATTCCATAATACTTTTTATTCTTATGTAGTTCTAAAAACCTAAGAATAAACTAAAGTAATACCTACCAAGGTGTATAAAGCTAAGTATTTTATCTCTCCGTCAGAAATACCTTTAAATAAAATGTCTGATCAAAACTGGAAACAAAACTCAAGCACAATGAGCCGACCCTTTTTCACACGTCTCCCGGCCAGGAGGCTGTGTGGTAAGATACTGGGGCTAACTTTTAACTTAGCTGGAGCAATTCGTTTTAATTCCGCTGACTTCAAACAAAGAATGACCAAATCGATTCGGTTGTATTTTTCCGTAAACTGAAGAAACGTCATGATTTTACTTTTGTTCTGTTGTTAATAGTAAAAACAAAAAAAAATTGTTCAAAAAATTTTAAAAAGTTTTATTTTTAACTTCCATTCAAATGATACAGTTTGTACATTGGGCAAAGTCACAACTTAAAATAAAAGTTGTTTAAAAGAAAACGGCAGATTTTATTTCTTATTTATTTCACTCCACATTTTTAATATTTTTAATTATTTTTAGATTTAATTTAAGTAGTAATAACAAAACTATCCTGACATCAAAAATAATAGAGGTGGTGGTATATTTTTATGTGCCAGTTAATGTAGGGCCAATAAGTACAAAGTTATGTCAGTAATAATGCAAGATTTCATGACAAGCCGCTTAATTATTTACGGACTAAGCTCATAATTAATTCAATTAGGACATTCCTACATCTGGAAATGTGTAATTTGTTCAACATTTATTATGGTCAGTCAAAAGAAAGCCGCCTCATTCATTAAGGTTAATCTAAAAAGTTAAATATTTTACTCGTCTTTAAAATAACCTAGATCCCTTTTTAATTTCCCAAGGTAATTTTTAAAGGGTCACCATTCTCCCGTTCCATAACCAGAACGTAATATTGTTGCGGCAGAACAAAGATGCGCTGCACAGGTAGAGGAAGACCTAACTGATGACGCTGAGCATCATTGAGAGAGAACTAATTTG
This sequence comes from Scotopteryx bipunctaria, assembly GCA_949320045.1. Taxonomy (NCBI): domain Eukaryota; kingdom Metazoa; phylum Arthropoda; class Insecta; order Lepidoptera; family Geometridae; genus Scotopteryx; species Scotopteryx bipunctaria. The sequence continues at coordinate 11,550,417 of OX439442.1, read as the reverse complement.
AAGCAGTAATTTAAAATGTCAATGTCAAAAGTATATGTATTTTTGACAGATGGGAGGGAGAAAAAATATTAGGTAGGTAGGTAGGTACCTACCTACTTGAGCGAGAGAAAAATGTTTTGCGTTGGTATTTTGAGAATACAACAATATTACTGAAGTGAAAATATATAAGCTAGAACTATCTAGAAGTTAAGTTAAATTGAACGAAGTTACCGACTGTGTTTTATAACCAAAAATACATAGGTATGAATTAAAAAAAATAGACGTACCTACCTAGCTGCTAGATACCACAAGGCAACGCCGGAACTCCGCTGCAATACGGTGCATTCTCTTTTATGCCCATCGTCGGAGAACTTTTTTTCATTGTCTCGTTCAGCTCGGCTCGACAGATTCCATTATTCTACCCCGATTTGAAGGTAATCGAGTGGACGGTATCAAGATAGTTTTTAGATATTCACTAACTTCTACCTGTTATTTCGCTCGTAGGTAAAAAGCCAGATAAATAGTAGCCTTTATGGTTTTCCAGCACACGTGCTAGGTAGGTATGTAAGTATACCTACCTACATGTTCCTAGTTTCATACAAATCAGTTAAGTCATTACGGCGTGATTGAGGCACAAACATACATCGTCACATCAACACATCCTTGCAACATCCTCACAAACTTTCGCATTTATAATATTAGTAGGATAATAAGGATAGGATTAGTTGGATTAGGTATGCATATAGATCTGTGGTTTAAGTCTTTGACAATGTCGGTCGATAGACTCAAGATTGTTCGTCCTAATAAATGGTAGAAGGCGGGAAGCGTACATGTCCGAGAATGCAGTACCAGTTCCGTCCTAAAGAACCGGGATTACCGATTATTTTTTCTTGAAAGATCCGCTATTTCTCGGTTACACTAAAAATTTGGCAAGGTAGTTAGTAGAAAATCCTGCCTGACTCCACAATAAATTGAATTTCTGAACAGAATATTTACAGATAACATAATTTTCTTACAAATTGGTGGCATGGTTGGTACCTATTTGGTTTTTCGTTTCCCGGTTCTTCAACAGTTGCAAAATTCCGGGATTTTTGGAACCGGAATTTCCTTTCCCGGGAACATACATTAGCCCATTGGACTTTATTAATATCTGAGCAGGCAAGTAACTACCTACATTTATGTATTTCTATTTTCCAACTGCTGAAATGACTAATCCAAGTTGAACTATCTAAAGACTGCCATGCTTTGATCCTCTATTAATTTCATGAAATCATAAATCAATTTGAGTGAAACTGAATTATACATTATACGAAATACTTACCTAGTTAGGTAATGTGATCGCGAACATTGTGAAAACATGCATATTGCGAGCTCAGTGGATTCCATGAATCGTGAATGAAACGACACAACACACCATCGATTGTTAGCACTCGCCAAAACACCAGTTAGGTGTAGTTATGCAGTAACGTCCCAACCTGCTACGCATATCTATAGGTACCTACGATGTAGATATTTGGAATGATTGCAGTCGTTGTCCCCTCCCTCCCCAATATAGATAGATGAGAGCAACTGTTTTATTGTAGGTACCAACCAACCAACCATCCGCTTACCTAAGTGTTCTTGCAGTATCTGACTAACATACCTACCTAGCTAATTTGACTGCGCAATACTTTTCAGAAAATGTACCTACCTATTATAAGCGTCCAACGCTACTTAGCACTTTGTTGGAGTCCAACCAAAGTACTAAGTAGTCAGTTATTTCGGTAGAACTGAAAGCACCTCTTATCAATGCCTTTGTTGTAGGTGGAGAATGTTGGGTAATTACATTATGTAGCTCGACTCTGATCCTAGAAAATTATCTTGTCATTGTGTTTTGATTTTGTTAGACTTAGGTACACTCTTTTGAGGAACAATTGGAAATTTTATGATTTAATTGAGCTTTATCTAGGTTGCCATCTTATAAGTAAAAAACTTAAATTGATTGCGTGGCTTCTAAACCAAAGCAATCTTCCTTCTAGTAAGTAATTCAATCAAAGAATGTTTGAAATATTGCTCATTTAACTATAGGTTCAAGGGTCTCATTCAGTTCATTTGAATGGCAATGAAAGCTTATTAACAAATCTACTGCGCCACTTTAGGGTCTAGCTGGAAACTTCCTTCTTCCATATCCTTGGCGCATCAAGATACTGCGTAGGTACTTGCGTTATGTGACTCCTAGTAAATTGTTTAATGGTTGAGAGGAAGGATTGTGGTCGGCACGTGATAAATGCGTAGTATATTTGCAGGTCATGGAAGTAGACAATTTGAGCTGCGAGGAAAAGTACCAAACGAGCTGTTCCTTGGACCTCAATGAACAGAGAAGGATAAAAAATTGCAAGAGGCTTTGTTACAAAGCCTCCAGCAATTTTATTGTCTTGGTCCTGTGTTAGGAGGTATTTAGGTACCTAATCTTTTTTATCTGTGATCCTACCAAATTATTTCCTTTACATACATACATGGTGGGCGCTGATAACTTTTGCAGCCTCATCGTTATATTTTATAACCCTGACTTTTGTTCTGAATAAATACATTATTATTATTATAATATTATGTATAACGCCCGTACCTATCCCTAGTGGGGTGAGCAGAGCCACAATTATTTACCTACGTACAAAAAGGCAACAAAACAACTTAATCGCCCACATATCTTTGTTTGCACACATGTAGTAAGTGTAGTCATAAGAGTGGGTTATATAGGAATCACAACGTCCCATTATAACGAGTAGGTTAGGCAGGTAATTGATAAAAATTTGCCCAACCTAGATTGATAAGGTACACAGAAGGTTACCTGTTAACCTATTAGGGAATCCAGAACTGGTCTCTTCCAAAATACCGAGATTTCCGGTATTTTTTTTCCGGAATATTTCGTTCCTAGCCTATTATTTCCTAATTAGTTAGGTACCTACTGAAACAAGGTTTTAAAATCAGATTAAATAGACAAGGGTTAGATAAGTAGTAGGTACCTAGGTACTCAGTACCTACTTGGTTATATGCGATAGCCAGCTTTATGTAGGCGCGGACGACCTCAGCTTTCTCCCAAAGGTGGGCGATACTCGCTCCCATTCATTTCTCGACCGTGCGAGTACTTACCTACCTAGCTATGAACTTCACAGCTGTCTGTGGCTATGTTTACATCGCGACGAGACCACTATAGCCACTCCACGCCACGCTAGCTAGAGATAAACAAATAAGTACCTCTACCAGATCGATGGGAACGCAACCGATAAGAATGTTTACCTGCGATTACCACCTTCAAGGTAACCGCTCTAATCGCATACGTCGGCCACGCTGCATTCGAGTTTACAAGTCCGTATTGTTGTGTGACATTGAAAGTTACGCAAGTCTCGTAGTGTCGGTCGGCTTGCTCGTCGGGCTCACGTCCATAGGGGGACGCGAGACGAGACATACAACAAAAAGCCGGGCGAATGCCGCATTTAAGACGGTCCCCCTTACCTCTGTCGCGCGAACGTATCCTGCGAAGAGCACACAAGACAGCCATAGGTAAATCCTTAAATGCATCACAACAGTAAATTGGACCGGTGGCACCAGCTCTATAACACAATCACACAACTATGACACAGCACAGAACTGTTATGTTATTTCACAAACACCATACACACGACGGACGTGTCGCGAAACGACATGCGGCGTCCTATTGCGATTGTGGTAAACTGCCGCTCGTTTCGTTCGCTTGGCTCGGAGCTCGACTGCTCCGCGTTCCACTCGCCGCTAACTTCGCGTTGTGGGCTCGGTCGTCGCCCGCGGACGTGCCGATGATGGTCGATGGAGGTACGTTTTTCGTCACGCACTTCTTACACGGAACTACAAAATCAAAGCCCTTAGTCGGTCCCACTGACTTTGGTGCACACAGTTCACCTACGCCCTAAAATGGAATGTTCTAAATTTGGTCTGCGCCAGTCAGAAATATTATTTGCTGGGGCGACGACCGTCTGCATACGATCAAAACAAACAAAGCGATAGTTGTCTAAATGCGTCCAATGAGCCAATAATATTCAAATTTCTCAGAGTACCACAAGACATGCTTCATTGCCAGTTAGTTGCAATCGAAAACGAAAACTATTAGGTACATAAGTATTCCTATCTAAAATCTTATCATAAGTTAGGTATTAAAAGCTTTTTATTATCTTGGGACCGTCTAAATAGGCATAGGTAAGTACCTACCTGCAGCATAATATAGAAAGTTAATTTAGTTTTCTAGCTAGTCACATAAGTATTGCCTTTAGATGAAACTTAACATTAACCTTAAAACGAAAAGTTAATTTTAAGAACTTATAAACTTAATAATCGCGCCATCTGTTAGCAACGTGACGAACTAACAAACACCTACTTTAACAAGATGAAGCACTTATCTACGAAGCATGAAAACCCACATTAAATTAAAACCCAAATCAAATATTAAAAATATAAAAAAATCTTATGTACCTACATAGATTGCTTTCCATGAGATATATTCCTACAGGCCGCCCAACTTAATAGGTAACAAGAAACGTCGTAATACAGAAACAACTCCTTGTAGTACATTTAAAATAAGACAGATGGCAGTCATAACTTAGAGCAAATGCTTTGGTCTTACTAAACTAGAATAAGGTACCGTTATAAAAAAAAAACAAGAATTTGATGCCTATAATACGATATAATTCAACCATCCAGACTAAACTCTAATCAAAATAAAAGCAAAGTAGCATCCTTAAAAACAACAATCATTGCAACCTTAATAAAAGTAAATTTCTGCCCAAAGACTGATGTATGTGCGGCTGGTAAGTTCACTGCTTCTTGTCCATGTCAGTGAGCTGCTCTTTGTGACGTTTGATCGCGTCCTCATGACGTTTGATTTGCTCCTGGTGGAACGATATCTCCTTGCCGAGATGTCCCTTCAGGCTTAGAAGTTGCTCCTTTTGCTGTAAGAAGAAAATGACATTATTCATTGATATTTTGTTCTTCAGGCATACTTTTTTAGCATTTAACCTAGCGGCTACATTATCAGGATTTATAAATGGTTACATTTTGCATTTTTCTATCCTGTGATGAATCTAAACCTGTCTCTAAATGCCATTCACTGTAGCTTGATAATGTAACCACAGAAATATGGTAACAGGCAGAGGTAAAAAAAAAGAGCAAATATAGTTCTGTTTACCTCTAGGACTAAAACGCATGAATGTAGCTAAATAAATTATAATTCTATTTAAAATGTATGTTTTTCATGTGCAATGAGTGCAAAGAGTTTTTATTCTGCACTTGCTCAATTTCTTTCACTCATATATCATTTGAGAAAACTCCTCATTAAGACAATGTCAATGTATGTATGTCACATTTAGTTACATAGCATGCATGAAACAAAGGATTTTCTTATATTAACTATTCATTTCAGTATAATGTGGGGACTGACCCTGTAAGTTTTGAAGCTGTTGCTTTTGCTGTGGGGAAAATAAAAGCATTATTATTTAAGCTGGTCCACCACACAAGAAAACGCAAGTTGAATGCATGCATGTTTTCCTAAAATTATTATTTACTATTATTCCATTCACTTCTTACTACATACATACACTACTTGTACATATTGAAAAGGTCATTGCTAAGTCATTTGAAATGAGTGTCAATATTATATCAAAATTATCCTTGTTCTAGTGGTTAAAGGATTTAAAGTGCGCCTCAAAGGCTCCTTTCATGCACTTGAAACATTTTGGGTTTTACAATATGCCGGTTTCCTTACGATGTTTTCCTTCACCGTTTGAGAGTACTCGTATAATACATATAAAATTTTCGTACAGAAAAATCGATGCACAACCAGATTTGAACACATGACCTCAAGATCGGAAGGCAGGCCGCTATCTTTTTATTAAATAAACATGTTTTTTTTACTTCAACATTGATACAAGCTCCGATAAAACAACAAAAACCCTTAAAATAAATTTGAATTTATATAATGTGCTCAAAAAGGCTTGCTAATATGAGCTGAACTCTAAACCTAAACAAGAATTAAATGCTGGTTTTATAGCTAGACACAGGATTTCATACCTTCATATTAAAAATTGTCAAAGATAAAGATACAATTCTTTCTCTCAAAAGGGTACCAGTCTTACCCCCGAATACTCAAACGCATCTCAGAGTTGATCACGTCTCAAGTGGCGAGTTTTTGACAGGTTTTCATCAAAAACTGTCAAAAAACTGTGACTTGAGACAAAAACTCCAAGTCGCATTTGAGAATTCGGGGGTAGGACTATGACTAATGTAACAAGGTACATAATGTAGGTAAAGTATACCTTCTTGTAAAAGTACTCCTCCTCCCGAGCAGCCTCCATCTTGCCGAACGCGCCGCCGGCCTCGCGGATGCTGCCGCCGCCGCCGCCTCCCTTGCCAGCGCCAGACCCCAACTCACCTGAATACATTCTGGAAACCAATATTACAAACATAATTATCACACTGGTTATTGTTGTGTGGCTACAAGTAATCATAAGTACTCAGTATCAGTACGTTCAGTCAGCGGCTTCTTACAATAGCCACTGCATCAGTGTTCGGTTAATCCGTCGAATCCACGGCTCTTGGACTGGTGACCCGAGGCCGTTGGTTATATGAATCGTCTTTTGTAGATGTGTGAGGTGACGCGTTGCGTTAATATAAATGGCGTAAGCCGTAATAGGCCATAATAAGAAAACTTGCAGCCACTCCTGATTCAAAGTTATTAGACAGATATGATGAACCATGATGACAGATGAGCAGCCCATCGCCCATATGGTCCTTCATATTGGAGAGAATAAATATTTGGATCACTATTGTCTGGATGTGAGGATACTTTGTATCTCAATCACGGTGTACAATGAAGCAGCATAAATAAATAAATTCACATCTAAGGAACCCTGTGACTTTATCCATGTTGAGTTCCTTCATATTAACTTCATCTTCCTGCTGCTTCCTCTAAAAGTTGAATTTCAGGAATTCCTTTCTTAGACCACCCTTCTCACCCTTATACCATAAGAGGAATATTATATACCCTGCAAGTTGTATGCTACTAGGACTTATAAGACTGCATAAATTGTCTGTTGTTTAGTGAGTCAATAATGTTGAGTTTTATATATTTAGAAAACACTTTTGCAAATATTTCCATTGTAAACCTAGTCCTCCTAAACAATATGGAAATACATAATTATGACGAATGGTGTACTCAACCAAAGTAATGATACATATTTGTTGACTATCCTGAGAAGTGGAAAAGGTCTTCACTCCTTGGGTGCCCGAGGACAGAAGGTGACAGGTGCTTCAAAAAATAGTGGTGGGAGATCACAAACGACCAGGATCATCAGTGGAAGCTCTTGGGGGAGGCCCTAGCCCTGCAGTGGGACATGATAAGCTAATGAAACAAAAAGTTGATCTCTGAATTTCAGCACAAAGAATGTATGAAGATTAATTTTGTGATTTCATTAGATGGTAATGTGCAAGCTTTATTAATTACGTACTGTTATTACCTTAAACTGCTCTTTGTTCTCGGTTGTGATTGAATGTCCAATGCATGAACTGAACAATGCAATCAATCTTATACATTCAGATAAAAATAGCTGCTATTGGTCTTAAACTATAAACATGAGTCATGCATGTTTGCTCAATAATTCTAAATTATCATTACAAGCTGTCAAAACACAGCATCACCATGGTAAGAGATGACATCAATAAGTGTACATCTGGATTGAGAGCCCAATTTTTAAATCCTTGCGAAACGAAGTAAAACTTATAGGGAAATTAGTTAAAAATAGTAAAAACCTAAAGCAAAGGGCCATAAATTTCTTAAACGTGAATTAAAACTGTTATGATTAAATAACTTGGGCCCTCAGTCCAGACGCTTAAAGAAAGTGCATGACCTAAATCTCAGAAAGTACTATATCTGGATTAATCATTCTTATTTAGGAATTTAGTTAAGATTTTCTTAAATATTTTAAGAAAATTCCAAATCTGTAGAATATGATATTACAGATTTATAGCGGTATATCTAGGGCCCTCAGTTCAGTAATATCTTTAGTAGAGGAATCTGCAAAACATGAATTTATTTGAGGAAATACATAAATACGACTTCAATTTATATTACTTAGATACCTCTGTGAATTAGTTAAAAAGAAATAATGACTAATAAGTTAATTGTTAACAAGTAAACGATAGTTGAATTTTACTAAAACGTCTGAACTGAGAGCCCAATATTTTCTGCTTTGTTGACTATGCTCGTGCTCATAGATTAACGCAAGTTAGAATAAGTGTTTTTACTATTTTTTAACTAAAATGTATAATATCGTCTGTTCTTCTAAATACCATACTTTAAGAGATAATTGGTTTTGAATTTTTTGGAAGGGAAAATTTTGTAGGGTGGATATGATTTTGTTACTTTTTTGGACGGAAAGTCATATACTATTATTCTTATTTTTTATACTATATACAGCTCGATTACCACTGACTCACTCACTCACTCATTGACATGGTTGTTCTCCCAGAAGGAGTCGAGATGGGTGATGATGATGTATGTTTGGTGAGTCACTGGGAGTGGAGGAAAAATCCGAAAACCCCCAAATTCGACGCTCCTCGCCCCCCCGCCGAATGGTTGTCTGAATGTCAAGTGGGATGGATATTTTTTTGGTGGATTCATATAGGGAATAAGATGGCGAGTAATTTTAAATAAAAATTTGACCCCCTTCCTCCTCAATTTTCACCCCCTCTTTTACGCATCTCCGAAATGAACTGCGAGTGGGGCGTTTGGTCGATTCGTATAAGGAATAGTATGGCAAGTAAAATTTCACAACAATTTCCCCCCCTCCCGCCCCTATTTTCACCCCCTCTTGCTTGAATGTCCGAAACGGTTGAGGGGTGTGGAATTTTTATTTCGGATTCGTATGGGAGGGCCTATTTCGAGTAGCTTCGCCAGAAAACCACGCGAGCTGCTTGCAACTCGCGCCCCCACGCGACCTACAAGTTAGATTAGCAAGATTAATAATTATTATTTATTATTATTAGCAATTTAGCAAGACCAAGACAAGGACTTGAAACGAAGAAAAACTGCAAAAATAAAATCAATATAATTTGTATTTCTTTGAACTTAGAGAAAATAAAATACCTATACTTACATAAGAAACTTAGTAAAAACTTAAACTTACTTACCTCTCAGTAAAAACTTAAACTTCCTTACCTCTCAGCTTAGTCGTACTTTTCCACAGGAAAGACAAGGTCAATACGTGCGGAGCTGACTAAGCCGCGGATTTCCTCACGATGTTTTCCTTCACCGTTTGAGAGTATTGGTCCGCACGACCGGATTTGAACCCACGACCTTAGGATCGGAAGGCGGGGTCACTACCAACTAGAAACTACTAGTGAAGTAAAATTAAAGTGAAGTAAAAGTGAAGTGCGAGTCAAGTGAGTGCCGTAAGAGGACTATGTCAGTTCTGTGAGGACTCTACGTGGACTCTACATGAGGAGGACTACGTCGGAGACGAGCACCCTGTGAACGCTACATCAGTGTGTGGTTTCTTCAATAATCATCTCGGAAGAGCAGTCGTTTCTTTCCAATCCCGTAGCCACTCCCGTAACAATTAATATACTGATCAGTCCAAAAAAGTAACAAAATCATATCTACCCTACAAAATTGTCTTCTATGAAAAAATCAAAACCAATTATCTCTTAAAGTATGGTATTTAGAAGAACAGACGATATTATATATTTTAGTTAAAAAATAGTAAAAACACTTATTGTAACTTGCATTAATCTATGAGCACGAGCATAGTCAACAAAGCAGAAAATATTGGGCTCTCAGTTCAGACGTTTTAGTAAAATTCAACTATTGTTTACTTGTTAACAATTAACTTATTAGTCATTATTTCTTTTTAACTAATTCACAGAGGTATTTAAGTAATAAAAATTGGAGTCGTATTTATGTATTTCCTCAAATAAATTCATGTTTTGCAGATTCCTCTGCTAAAGATATTACTGAACTGAGGGCCCTAGATATACCGCTATAAATCTGTAATATCATATTCTACAGATTTGGAATTTTCTTAAAATATTTAAGAAAATCTTAACTAAATTCCTAAATAAGAATGATTAATCCAGATATAGTACTTTCTGAGATTTAGGTCATGCACTTTCTGCAAGCGTCTGGACTGAGGGCCCAAGTTATTTAATCATAACAGTTTTAATTCACGTTTAAGAAATTTATGGCCCTTTGCTTTAGGTTTTTACTATTTTTAACTAATTTCCCTATAAGTTTTACTTCGTTTCGCAAGGATTTAAAAATTGGGCTCTCAATCCAGATGTACACCATCAATAAATATAAACAAAAAAGCCTCATGCAGTTTTAATTTTAACCTCAATATTGGACTGATTTAAGAATATTATGGATTTATGATAACTATCATCTCATCAAAATACTGATGCCGATTTACGAAAGTCATGACTTTTTAGCAAAATTCTGAGTGGCCAAGGTGGGCAGATAATACAAATAAATCTTACCTACTTATATCACGTAGTGTCACTCAGGGTATTTAGGAGGTTAGCCAAAAACTACCTACTCCCACTGAACATAATCAGCTGGTTAGCTAACAACGGGCGCAGCTTTGTGCCAACAATTTGTCATAGGCAAAAATAATTTCGCGTCACTGACCACACAGCCAGATGATAGTACCTATGATCAAAGCAATAAATCATCTATCATCAAAACCCAAGTCGCAAGACCAGGTGCTAGACTAGAGAATAACAGTCTAAGGTTCTTGAAAATAAAATACAGAAGGAAACCATTTGTAATTTGTGTTATCGCAAATAAATGTGCTCTTCATTGCGTAACCTACCCGGCCGGACCGGTGGATTACATACCTCACGTTGACAATAGCTCTAGCGCCTTTCACCATCGACGTCCTAGTACTAGAAATAAAACTCATGATTCGATTTTACAAAATAAATCCGTATCAAAAACAATATGTAGGCGCAATTACTTTTCGAATTTTTCGCAAATGAATTTCGAAAACAAAATGAAGTTTAGTTTTGACACTGACGGAATTTGACAGCTGTCATTAATGCATAGACATTTTTTTTTCTTACAAAAGAAAAAAGATCCATGGATCTCCGAATCGAACGTAAAACATATTTTTCCCAGCCAATTATTATTTTTGTCGACAGAAACAAAATATTCTATAGTTATTTATGTATAAAAACAACAGTAGAAAAACACAAAACGACAGTCTAAAAAAGTATAAACATTTATTGATACTTACGCCATCTCTGTTTTCTTCACCCACAACACATGCTTTAGTTTCTGCTCAGCAATAATTTTGTTTAGTTCTGCAGTTTCTCTCATAGCTCTAATGACTTGGCGTTCTTCTTTTATAGATTCCATCTTCATCAATTTCTCAGCAGAAATAAACCTGTAGATAAATAAACCCTGTAGTAAATAAAAATTTTATGACATGTATGTTGCATGCAGTTTCCTCATCAGACCTTTTCCAACAATAATAGTCCTGCTACAACAACATAGATGTCACCTAAATCATTTTACAAATACTTTACATGATCTCTAATGACCTACTTGAAATAGTCCTGCATTTCCTTGTGAAATGGATTGATTCCAATGCTTGACTCCTTCGGATAAGCCTCTTCAGTCATTGCTGAAGCATTCTTCTTGGAAGAGCTGGTGCTCTGGTTTACCTCCTCAGGCACTTCAGACTCAATGATTGAAATCTGTTCAGAGGCAGATGAAGCTGAGGAGTCAAGGCGGTTCAAATTAACATTCTCTTTTTCAGTATCATGCTCGCTATCAATGACCATGGTTGGATTTTTTATTTCACTACAGCCAGGCATTTCACTGAAAAATATAGATAAAATACTTATGTACTGCTCCTTTATAATCCTAATAATAAATAATGCTCTTTTATACAATGTTATCTATCCATTAATGAATTTATTTAATTAGGTGAATCTTGATTTAATAAAAATCTTTGATCATTTTTAGGCCTAGGTTGATACCTGGATTTACAACATAGGTACCTACTTTGGGTAAACATTTTCTATAAAATTAAATAGGTAGGTGTACCTAGCTATTCCATTATCAACTAGAATTATTTTCTACATGTTAATGGATATACTTAGTTACCTACCTCTCTCTCTCTAGGTCTGATCCCACCAACCTATGTTTATGTACCTAGGTTTTACTTAATTAGATCCCTACAAAGTTAAACTTACTCATCAATTCGTTCAGTCTTAATCTCAATAATATTATTGGACAATGCTGTTTCATTGAAGCTTTGAGCTTCCATTTTTAACACACCATCTTTCACCATGTCTAGAATTTGGCAGACCTCAATAGTCTGCTTAGTCAGCTTGCTCAGCACAGGCCCTGTCTGGGATATCTCCTCACGAGCAAGCCGTTTCATGTTTTGCCACTGAGTCTTCACTTTTTTTATGGAGCTACAGTTAAACTTTGACCCAAATTTCGTTTCCAATTCTTGCAAAATCTCGTTCCACGCTATTCCTTTTTCCTCGGAAAAATTCGGGCCGTTGTTGCTCTTAGTTACGACCACCTCTTTACGTGCCTTTATCAATTCAAGCAGGTACTGCTTCTCTTCAGCAGACCAATTAGGTGTTCTCAAGCGACGATTACTATTGGTATTCACTTTTCCCATAGCTTTCGAAGCTAGTTTTGGATCGTGTCCGATCTTTTGCAACGATTTATTACAAACGATGCACTCAACGTCGAAAACTATTGGTTTCCACATCAATATCAAAATTAAAACAAATGAACCACGAAAATCAAAAGAAAATGATTTGACAACTGAAAAATGGAGACGTAAACAAACACGATGGCGCTTGCGTTACAAAAAGTTTGATACCTATAGGTACCTACTTAATTTTTGAAAAATCTTTAACGTTTCGGTATTTAACATATTTTTTAATTATATAAAAATTATAAAAATATTTTATAGATTCTATGTTATAACCAGCTCAATCTAGCTCAAGAAAAAACAATAAATCATTGATTTCAAAGTAACCGGAAGTGAGTGCATTGTCCTTGAATCTTCTTGGCCTTGAACTCGCGAACTCTGCCTTGACTAGACAATATTTTGTAATCGTCCTGCGAAAAGCGTCTGCGCTGCGTGATTGGCGACTGATTTTCAATTCCAAGGCTAACCTAACTGCTTCACGAGATGGCTTTGTAAGTAGGTACATGAAGTGTTACACTAAATTTGTCTGTATTAATTATGTATGTACTTTCTTGAGTAGATAGTAGGTACCTACTTTAGGAGAATGCATTGCTAATATTTAGCCGGGTAAGCTTGCAGGTACTTCCTACTATTTTCACGTGTAATAGGTACCTACATACGTACCTATTATATGCCTTACACTTACATAACTTTGTAAAAAGTTGCCTATGCATATTATTTAAAATTTGAACTAATACATAGGACATAATAGGTACCTAATTATTTTAAAGATTTAATCTTCTAAAACATGTACCTACACAAGTTTAACGAGTTTTCTGTTTTTAGTTAGATACTTAGATAGGTATACTTACTTAAATAAATATGTATCTATTCTTAATCCAAATTATCTTCCAAGTTAATAAAACAGATTTAATCTGTTTTATTAACTTGGAAGATTAAGAATTTCTTGAAATTTTCAAGAAATTAGATAGGTACCTTTCACGGAGAAATCCATAGCACCTACCTACTTAGGTACCTATTAGGTACATACTACATAAGTAATTAAACTTACTTAGTTATTCCAGAACACGTATTATGTATATTCCAAGTATCATTAAATCCGTTCAGCCGTTTAGGCGTGATTGAGGCATAAACATCCAAACATCCTCACAAACTTTCGCATTTTTAATATAAGTAGGATAGGATGTAACAGTACCTGCCATAATAAATGTATGTATCACCTTACAAAGATGCATTATGTTTATTTTTTCTTTCCCCCCGACACTATTCCTAACTTATAAGAAGTACCTAACTACCTACTAAGTAAAACTACAAAAAATCTAGTAGGTATATACAAAAGTAGGTAAATAAAAAAACATCGAAACGACACATAAAAGTACATAATAATACCTACACTGGTGCACGACAGGAGTGGAACCCTGGACTGCGTGGGCATACCCTGAATATTCAGATCAAAAGTACCTACCCAGTACTTCCCAGTAGGCCGCGTTAGGTTTTTCAGAAAATATCCTTAAACATTAGACTTTTTAATATGTAGAGCATTCGCAAATTGTGTAGGGATGCTATATATCATTATTCGTCGGAGAAAAATATCATTTTAATACATCATCAGTCATGTTTAATTTTGAAGTTGACTGTACAAACCAACATTTTGGAATTCGCGATTGTTACTCTCATTTTAAATAACTCTAGACATCCAATTAAGGCAATATGGATGGAATTATAAATCCCTAAAGAAAGAGGAATAAAACAGAGGATAGGGTAATAAAGTATAACTATGCCAAACTAGTTATATGTAGGAATAGGAAGCCAGTTCGGAGTAGGTGTTTCATAAAGGCGCACGCTTGCCTCGATAACATAAAAAAAGAAAAAAGAAGTGTGTTCTGTGATTGTTGGAGGGATTTTTCACCGTTTGTTTTGGTAAGTTTCTTTTTTTCTTTTATATTGCGTGTGAATTTGTGTAGTAAGTCGTTTTATCAGTCATTTTTTAAAGGTGAATGGTTTAGTGAATTTTTTGTGCGAATGCATTAGATTTTTTTGTTTCATACGCACTTGTTTCAGAAAATAGTACCTAAATAATAATTACTATAAGGTTAGGATTTCCGGAACTTTCTTAAAAAACAGGAATCAAATTACATTTAATTAATAATCATTGAAACATTTTTGATCTTGGCGCGACTGGTATTTAATAAATATTTGTTTTTATTTTTATAAAAAATCAATAAAAATGGAAATGTTTTGACGAGCCTCTGACCTTCGACAACTTCGATGATCTTGATCATTATTGAAAGGAAATAATCTGCTCTTCGCGATAGAAAAATGACAGAGAATTGTTTTTTTTTTAACTTTCCAACTGAGGCTTTTACCTACTACCTAGGTCCTTTAAGTAACAGGTTGTGGTCTAGTGGAAAAGATCCCACCTTGTAATCCTAAGATCGTGGATTCGAATTCGGTCATGCACCAATAGATTTATATGCTAGAAAAAATGTGCGCCAGTAGGTAGATCCTCCCAAACGGTGACGGAAAACATTGTAAGAAACCGGCATGTCGTATAACCTAAAAACAAAGTTCGAAAACATGTGCCAAGTTTACGAAAGCCTCATTGAGGCATACCTTCTTTACCCTTTCACCACTCTGGTTTGGAAGAATTAGTGACAAATACTTTTAATAACAGTATACAATATTAACTACAGTAACAACAGCGGTGGGATTCCGAATATTATCAAGTCCCACAGCTGGGCAAATTATGTGATCGATATATTTATCAAGTAATATAGTTACTTCTCTGCTGGACTGGGAGTAAAAAAAAGGTAGAATGTGTCCAGCTGCTTTTCTCCCCGAGCATGTCATAAAAGTCGAATAAAGGATAGTATCCTCCAACATGATGGACCTATAAGGGCGATGGGCTGATCACCGGTCACCATGGCTCACCATATCCGTCTTGGGATACAATCAGAAGTGGCTGCAGGTGTTTCTTGTGTTTGCTTCTGGCTCTGCCCACCCTTTTGGGGATACAGGCGTGAAAATGTGTATGGATGTATGTATAGTTTCAAATGCCGCTATTCCACGTGGCGTGGCGTATTACTGGCATACCTAGTGATCAACTATCGGTAACCCAACACGGTGGCGTGGCGGTAACGTTACAGGGAAAGCCGATGACCTCGATCACCGCGACCACGTCCCTTTTCATAATCCAATTAATATAACGGTCAAACGTTAAAAGTCAAAAATAGTTTATTTACTTGGATCGTTTCGTTTCATAATGAATAAATATTTGTGGACATTTCACACAGCGCCATCTAGCCCCAAACTAAGCAAAGCTGGGCACCACATGGCTGATAGAATACTTATTATACTTTTTTTTTATATGTACATACTTATAATACACATAATACTACAGAACATACAAACGTTTCTCCCGTAGTGGGAATCGAACCTGCACCTCTTGCGTCTCAGCCGAGCACACGTCCGCCACGTCACCGAGGTTTTGCCATCGGTCCTGCCCTCACTTGAAACATCTTAACTTTACGTTGAATTTACGCCTGTGGATGATATTATTATAAGAGACTACGCTTGGCTATTTTTTTAAGGAAAATGATTATGTTTCACCGTTCATAATCATGTTTATGAAAGAACAGTCATCAGCTCATCTTCAGATATTTAGCCTCTACGCTTTTCGTAGCATTGTGGTAGCATAATCATAAATTCGGTAATCAAAAGTTAAATGCACTTTTCACCACTGATTATTTTCTCATAACCCCGCATAATGGTTACCGATGCTTACCTTACAACTAAAGTATCGGGCTACTGTGAACTTTTTACGTAGAGGGAATAGCTGCATTCAGACTGAGCGAGCAGTCACGCGAGGCCGCCGTGCATGGCAAGTGCTCGCTTCGCGTACTAAGTACGCGTGTTTAAGTACTTGCTTCGTGCGGCAGCTTCGCGAGAATTTTCTGTCAGTCGGTATGCAACTATAGGTGTGGCAATATATTTGACACAGTCTAAGACGCAAAACAAAAACCTTTGCTGAAGCCCCGGGTTACTAGGAACCAGATAAAAAAATATATTCAAATACACCTATTATACAACGTGTAACATAATGTCCCTATAAGCCCGAAAGGGGTGTATTCAGACCGAGCACTTGAATACATTGACGTGTGCAAAAGTTCAATACATCATATTTGAAATTCCAATACAATTAAAAACAAATTATTTCATGAGAAATTTGTGACAACCCTATGTGTTTGTTTACCATTTGCGTAGGTAACAAACACACGCGCACCCTCCTATCGCGTCGGACCCACACATACGCAGACAATTGAACGCGCGGCAAGTTTCAAAAAGTACCTAGGTGTAATCACCAAAGTTTTCGTAAGAATTTGCAATTTTTTTAATTCTACGTAGAAATTAAAGTCGAAGATTAAAATCACGATATCTTTCACACATAAAAAAACAACTACCTACCTACATCTACCTAGGTAGTTACCTAAGGACCTAGGTACAGGAAAAGTTAAGTTATACCTTTTCTCCCTTCTTCTTGGTTGGCTCGGAACACGGCTAATTGACATTGTAGGTATTAGGTAGGTATGTAGGTACCTAGGTTGGTATTACTGGTACACATTCACATTCACAATCACAATCACAAAATTATTTTTGTCATTTTTTATTAGTAAGCTAGGTACTAATGGGGTACCTACTAGGTAGGGTGATAGGTTAGGTACCTATCATCATACCTACCTATCACTGAATTTTATCACTGTTGACACACACAGTAGGTACTCGGTATCCATCAAAGGGAAGTAGGTACAACACACCACCGAATTCCCGGTCTTCCCTCACTGGTGCGCCGGTGGAAAGATCCCGTCGAGAGAAGACGGTTCACCAATCCCAGAAAATAGCCCGTAAGATGGCAATGGCCGCCCTGGATAACGCTCTCTGTAGAGCTGACGCGCCGCTACTAAGCTATTAATTATTTGGTGCTGCTCCAACACACACACACAACACCATATCATAATACTCACCGTTTGAGTACAAAGCCGACATCGTATCGTTAATTAGTTACGCGAACCGAGAGATTGCTTGTTGCAGTTGTTGCAAGGAACGAATGCTAATTGCGACTGATAAAAACCGATCTGTTTTGCGACCAAAAGTAGGTACCTATTGCCGAAAGCCGAATTTTTAGGGTTCCTTGTCTGGGGTAACCCACTAAATACCGATTGGGAAAAAAAAAGGAAAAAAACTTCACCATACATCTACTACTACTACTACTACTGTCGTCGTGTCCGTGTCGCTAGCTCTTTTGAACCAGTATGGTGGAAGGATTAGAGTGCACCTTGAAGGTTCCTTTCGTACACTTTGACACACGTCTATGACATGCCTGGTTTCCTCACGAGGTTTTCCTTCACCGTTTGAGAGCATTGATATTGCACACATAAATTTCGAATCGAAAAATCCATAGATTCGAACTCACGACTTAAGGATGGGAAGGCGGGGTTCATACCAATATGCTACCATGTGCTCCATCCCCATTTGCTACTAGGTACCTACCTACTTACATAATAACCTACCAACAATTACGTAGTTCAATCAAGAAAAGTAAAAAACAAATAAACCTACGGAACCAATTTGATTTTATTAAACAAACGCTTGCGGTGCGGTGTCGGTTGACGGTTGCGGATTTTGAATTTAGCAAAGGCACCGACAGCCAATTAGGGCAAGGTGCCATCCCACTTATTGTTGTTGTTGTTTCAATGCAACCAATGACAAATAGGCTGTTCACGATGAAAATGAAGATTAGTAAGACAGATAAGTCACAACCTTTGACTTTAGTGCCCAAGTAGGTAGGTACAAAATTGCATTGAAAAATGCTCCAATGAATATTGGAATAATACATCGTTGGAAAAACTAAAGTGGAATAGGGTCACGGCTTTATCCTCAGGCACGGTAGACCTCTTCTCATACTTCTTGTTACCTACTCAAGATGCTTTTAAGGCCCGAATAGGTAGGTACAAAATTGAGTAGGTATCACGGCTTTATCCTCAGGCACGGTAGACAACCTCTCATACTCCTTGGCACCCACTGAGGATACCTTTAAGGCCCGAGTAGGTAGGTACAAAATTGAGTAGGTAAGGTACCTATCTCCTATACTAGGTACTTAACAAAGAGATCTGAAAGGATGTTTACGGTGCCTAGGGATTTTAGTCGTGATGTGACCTTACATTTTAATTACCAATAAATACCAAGGTACCACTAGGCCTTCAAAAAAAATTAGAAATTACCTATTAAGCCACCTCGTTATTAGGTAAGTAGGTAGGCATTTCACTAATGGTGTCTGTTCTGTTACCTGTTTCATCTAGAGTTCACACGTAAAGGTCAAAAAACAGCTGTAAATAGGGATGCCTCATGTTGTGTCAAGTTACGTATTGGAGCAAAGTTTAAGAGACATTTCATGAATGAAAACCATTGAAATTTTAAAAGTCGTTGAACAAACGTTGTTCGCAATGACGTATAGAACACCCCCGTTTCGGGCTTATAGGGACATTATGTTACACGTTGTATACATTATAGTTATAAGTGTATCTGTTGAAAGTAATATACATCGGTGCTAAAAGTTCGGCTAAATACGCTCGCAATTTTTTTTTATGTGCCAAAATATTTCGGCTGATGTGTCATGGGCACTTGTATTTAAAAAACGTGCGTAGCTGAACTTTCAGCCGATGTGTAAGTTACACAAAACTTCCATTGATAAAACATGCCTGATTTTTTTTAGAATCTAGACGAGACAGTTAAAACTAAATTTGATTTTTTATTGGTTGTACCTGTCAATTGGTCATGGACTCACTCATGAGAAAGGAAGTGTCATTTATTGAAGACCTTATTGGCCAAGGAGCCATTACCAAATCGTTCTATTCACTTGACGACAGGCTAGTGTCACCAACACTTTAACCGGCTCTTTACATTTAACATTTTATGCTTTATCTACGTGAAGCAACAGAAAAATAAGTGTTTAGCAGTCTACCTATGTATGTAATAATGTTTATCTATAGCTTCTAAGTTACTGAAAGATTTTGGCAGTGGGAAATAAACTAAGACTAATGTTGACAAGAGGTTGGAGGCAGAGGATGTAATGTGCACAGTACATAGATAGAAAAAAAAACATGTAAACAAGACAAACAAACTAACAAATATGATGAACTATTAAGATACATAAAATACACACAATATAAATATATACAAATAGTATATAAATAAGTTACATAGTCATAAAATTATGCCTAACCTTTTGTATCTTTCTGCAGTACCAATGTCGTGATAATGAAGAATGATGTGAACCTGAAGCTGCCTACGAGGAATGTCCTCACGGGAGCCATCGTGAACTGGGACGACGACGAGATGGGCGTCATGGGGGACGGCCCTGAGAACCTCACATTAGCCTGGAAGGACCTCTCCGTTTACCGGAAGAAGAAGATCCAGACTAGTATATGGAGATCGCCGACGTATGAGGAAGTCAGGGTTTTGAATGGAGGTAAGAGTAGACTCTAGATGGAGTTTTTTTTTTAAATAATTACCATTTTTTTAGCAATCATCAAACAGGCCATTGAAGCTTTTGAATATCTTCCTTTTATAACGAAACCACACACTAAAGCAAGGGAATTTACGAAATGTTTGTATAGAACTTTTTAACGAGTAGTACGATTTGCTTGGAACTCTATCTGGATACGATCGATCGGATCTTGTTTCAGGATTTTTCTAAACAACCTGTAAAAAGGAATAACACTGGAAAATGCTATAGTATAAACTGTGTTATTTTCCAGTGCTTTTCCAAACTACAAAGTTTATTCAACAAAGTCCCTCGAATGCGATGGACGTCACCATAAATTAATGTAACCGGTATCCAAATGCGGTATTTGTTACTTTTCTAGTTCTATATCATTTTAATGAGGTACCTATTTAATGCTCAGTTATTTGGGCCTTCGAATGTTTCGTAACTTTACTGCTACTGCTACTCGTTCTACTAGTTCTTTCAAACCAGTGTGGTGAAAGGATTGAAATGTGCCTCAAGGAGATGGAAAATAACTTGAGCTTTGTCTACGCGCTACGAATACGCGCTTATATTCGTAGCGTTTGAAAATTCGCTTTTTCGCTCATGTTGCAAACGGTTAAAAAGTGGAGACAAATTGGAGATACAATTTATGTAAACAAACCGTCATGTATTTTTCGTTTTTACGATGTAATCACTTTAGTTTTAGGTAAATATATTGGCATTTTTTAATGTCAAAAATTTTTCTATCTGTAGGCGAACTTAGATAGAAAACTGAGCTCATTTTTATTTATTATTATTATACCGATTACCTTAAAGTTTTTAATGTTATTATAGTATGTCAAATGCTTTGTTGTTTTGTCCCGGATCGGTGCGAATACTATCCAATTATGAAACTGTGTAAAGAATAAAGAACCTTTTCGGACCATTTCTGGTCATCACTATCCTAGAACTTAAACCTCTATAGAAAAGAGTGCTATTTTTATCTTTTTTTTCAGTTAGCGGCTACGTAGCGTCAGGAAATTTAGTGGCACTAATGGGAGCCAGGTCAGTATTTTACTTCACAACCAACTAGCAGGTATCGAATAAATATCGATCTATCAATAATTTATCGTAGATCGATACTATCAGAATTATTTATGCTCTACTAACTTCTGACAGCGACTTGGCTCTGGCGTTTCCATCCAAGTGGTTAAGTGATTACGGCGTGATTGAACCACAATCAAGCATAGGTAATAGGCATTCCTTCTTCTGTAAAATGTTTCGGATAGGTATTCGGTAAGAAATATACCTAACCAATCCAGTTTGTTTCTCAATGCTTATGTTATGCCTTAAGTCCAAAATATTCTTTCAAACTTTCGGATTCATAATATTACTACTCATTAGTTCTTTCAAACCAGTGGTGTAAAAGGATTTTATGCGCCACAGGCTTTTTCGTGCGCTTGACACAAACATCTTTTCAAACTTTCTAGGTTCCATACGCCGTTTTCCTGACGATGTTTTCCCTTAACGTTTGAAAGGCCTGGTACAGTACCTACACATAAATTTAACAGTAAAAGGCATTGAACACGACGCATTTTTAACCCACGACCTTAGTATCGGAAGGCGAGGCCACTACCACTAGACCACCAGTGCTTTCTGCTATTATATTAGTAGTAAGTAAAATAATAAAATTACCACAACATAATTCATCACGTAAATACTGTGTTCATGTTGTAATGAAATGTTGACTAAATTGCAGGTCGTAAAACTGTGAAACATGCGTTCGAAACCAACCATCAAATTATCTAAGCCCAATTTAGTGGGTCAAGGGACCTGTTCTCATTGCCGATGTGTAGGGCTAAATTGATAGAGATCTACGCTTAACTGATTTA
The DNA here is from genome assembly GCA_949320045.1 of Scotopteryx bipunctaria. Lineage (NCBI taxonomy): Eukaryota > Metazoa > Arthropoda > Insecta > Lepidoptera > Geometridae > Scotopteryx > Scotopteryx bipunctaria. The sequence goes on along the minus strand of OX439442.1, from coordinate 11,528,287 downwards.
AATATATATATGAATATTTATATTATGTTGCGTTAAATGACGGTAGGCCGTAAGTACAATTGACTCGGTCATCATCTCCACCGACAAATTTGGGACTTCAAGGGACTTTCGGAATTCGACCTTGAGGTCCCTTTGTAGGTCGAAATGAAAACCTAGCAATTTATACTAATATTATTAAGTCGAAGTTTGTGAGAATATTTGCGCCTCAATCACAATGCAACGGATTAAAGTTAAATTTGGAATATGCATGATTTCTGAGCTGAATTTAACATATAATTCGGTTAAAAAGCGAGCGAAATCGCAGACTTAAGCTAGATATATGTGTAGCTTACATAAATGTTTTTTCTTCTCCATGAAAGGGTGTCAAAACTAAAACGGGTTTTTAAGGATATAATAATTCGAACTTTGAAACTAATAAGTAGTTTTTTAGCACTTTAAAATGCATTTTGTTTACAAATAAACGTAGCGAAAAAAATTATATTTTTCTCCAGTGGCGCGGGAAAAACCACACTTCTAGCAGCCATCAGCCGTAGAGACAAAAGCGCAATGACAGGGTACCTCATGCTGAATGGAAGATTAGCTGGAGCGGACCTCATAGCCAGGATATCTGGATTCGTACCACAGGAAGACTTGTCTATAGAAGATCTCACTGTAGCTGAACATATGGAATTTATGGTAAGTCATCATCTTCCTACCTTTATCCCACTTTATTTGGATTGGTTACTTGATTGAAGATTTGGATTGGTTGATACGGTCATGCACCAGTGCGCTATACCCAGTACCATCAAACGCTGAAAGAAAAATGGAAAACATCGTGAGGATACCGTCATGTCAACTTAAAAGTTCAAAACCATGTGTCAAGTGCACTAAAAGATTGATTTGATAAATAAATCACTTTTCTATTGTATGATCTATGTTCTTATTAAAAACAATTGTAAATTATCTTTTCGTGGTAGCATTTCAACAAACTATTCACAATTTCATCAGACGGTAGCTAACTTAAGATTTCCAATTCGGTGGTAGCTAAATTATGCAAATGAGTGAATAAACATGTGTTTTTATATTTTCGTTATGATAGCTAAGCTTTTAAAAGTTTTCAAGGCTGCGAACATATTAAATAAATAAAACATAAAGATGCGTTCAGATAGCAACACAATAACAAATCAGATGGGTTATGGCAACTTGGCCACAAACCCTACAAACAAAAAAGGAAAAAAGGTATTCGTGCGATCTGCATTAGCATAAGAATCTTATCTAAATTACATTATTTATACGTAGAAGATATCCGTATTTTGAGTGAAAATAAGGTACGTTGTCATTTCAAAGTTTAATTTCACGACTTTAAAATATTACTTCAAGAATATAAATCCTTGAAGAATAATTTTTAAAATGACCGAGTTTAAAGTCTTTTAAAAATTGCATTGATGATTCTTACTTGCATAGACAGAGCGTCTATGCAAGTCCATTCATTGATTAAATGAAGATTGCGCGCATCCTGCTAAACAGGATTGATATTTTTATTACGTACTTATCCAAGTTTAAACAATTCTGTTCAGCCGTCCTATTTGGCTCTTATCATACCAGCATAATGTTTCAAACAAGTTATCGAACTATCAAAATGTCAGGTTTGATGTTTGTCAAAATACGGCTCACTCAAAAAAAAAACAAATGATTATATTCTAGGTACTATATTTGTATGACGTCATGAGAAAAGGAGCACAGCCCAAAAACAAAAAATGTACACTTTTCTACATCTACATTAATATTATAAAGAGGAAAGATTGTTTGTAACGAATACGCTCCGAAACTACTGAACCGATTTAAAAAATCTTTTACCAGTAGATAGCTACATTATTACGGAATAACATCAGATATAATTTATTTGCAAAAGTTAGGGATCCTTACTAAAACTCCGATGATGTAACCCGAGGTGTAAAAAATTTACCTAAAAATTCTTAATTTGTTAAATACCCGTGCGAAGCCGGGGCGGGCTGCTAGTCTAAGATATATTTTTTCTAATTCGCCCACCGATGTGATGCCATTAATATTACCTATGTTTCAGCAAATAACTTTATTGAAAAGTCACTTCGTAGAGACTGGTTTGCCCCGAATCATGCAAGAAATACTTATCAAATCTTACTTCTTACTTATATTATAAATTTGAAAAGTCTTAGTTTGCTTGAAATTACCGGCGTAAAGCTCAAAACGCAACGATAGCGCGTACTAATTTTACCGGTGCTGCCATCTAGTACGAAAGTTTGTAACGATGTTTGGATGTTTGGATGTTTGGATGTTTGTGGCTCAATCACACCTAAACAGCTGAACGGATCTGAACGAAACTTGGAATATACATGGTACATGTACTGGATTAACATATAGGCTATTTTTTATCCGGGTACCACGCGAGCGAAGCCGCGGGCGGCAGCTAGTATACTATAAATGCGAAAGTTTGTGAGTTTGGATGTTTGGATGTTTGTGCCTCAATCACGCCTAAACGGCTAAACGGATTTGAATGAAACTTGGAATATACATAGTACATGTACTGGATTAACATATAGGCTACTTTTTATTCGGATACCACGCGAGCGAAGCCGCGGGCGGCAGCTAGTATATTATAAATGCGAAAGTTTGTGAGTTTGGATGTTTGGATGTTTGTGCCTCAATCACGCCTAAACGGCTAAACGGATTTGAATGAAACTTGGAATATACATAGTACATGTACGGGATTAACATATAGGCTACTTTTTATCCGGATACCACGCGAGCGAAGCCGCGGGCGGCAGCTAGTATATTATAAATGCGAAAGTTTGTGAGTTTGGATGTTTGGATGTTTGTGCCTCAATCACGCCTAAACGGCTAAACGGATTTGAATGAAACTTGGAATATACATAGTACATGTACGGGATTAACATATAGGCTACTTTTTATCCGGATACCACGCGAGCGAAGCCGCGGGCGGCAGCTAGTATAGACATAAATTATTCAAATAAACCCATTGACTACCACCTTATATTTGATAAGCGTATATATGTCAGTATTATAATAAAATCTGTTTTACTTGCATGGAGAGAGAGAGGAACTTTTAGAATATCATGTCAAATTAATTTAGCGTAATTTTCAAGGCTATTCAAAGTCAAATTCCAAATCTGTTCATTCATTAAACACAAGGATCAAGGATCTTCGTGTTTTTAATACCTATAAATAAATATGTTTTATACATAACTACATCGAATATTTAATAAACTTCAATAGGTTGTTGATTATATAACGTAGATTATGTACACATCGTGTTAATTGTCAATCATTTGCGTTACTTTATTTTGAAACCAATCGAGATCAAATTGAGATGTAGAGATTTTGTATCTCCCATTTATTTTCTGCACGAACAAGGCGAATGTATTATTTCTATACCTAAACATAGAAAATAATTATGTTGTAAAAAGTCTCAATAACTTTGCAGAATGAATTATTAAACCGGTCAAGTGCGAGTCGAATTCGCACACGAAGGGTTCCGTACCATTGTACATTAAAAAATATTTCTTGTATTTTTATTATTTTTTGTTATAGCGGCAATAGAAATACACACTCTATGAAAATTTTAACTCTTTAATTAAAACCTATTACGGTTACCCTAAATTTTTTAATTTATATGCAAAATCCAGATAAGAGACTCACAGGACCGAGAATCCTGGCAATATCGATACACTATAACATCTTCTAATCTAAAGCTGGGTACCGATCGAACGAATGTTACCGAACGAAAGCTAGCGAGCGGTACCGATGTTCGCTGCGCTTGCCTTCAATGTCGTATTAACATAACAGGAGCCCTCGCTTTCGCTCACTTGGTGCATGCGTACCCAGCTTAAGAATAATATAGGATCTTTATCTGTAAAACCAGCTTTTGTATAAGTTGAAGATACCGTGAAATTCCGTGGAAAATCTAGTTTCAACTCAAACTTGTTTTAGATTTTCGTTCATTAAGATCTTTATCAATAGATATGTTGTTATCCGATAATATAATTAATGGGTACCTACCTAAAGACGGAAATTTTACCGATAAAATAGAGAAAGTTGAAATGTGACCAAATGCTTCTAGAAAGAAAAGTTGCTCATAATGAGCAAAAAATTGCTGTTATAAAAAAAAGCGTACACAAATGTTCAATCACGCACAAGTTTATTATAAGTTATAATTAAAACTGTCTACTATGTGTCTGTGTTCATTAGATTCCAATCAGTGCGTCAATCTTATTAGAGGTATTTCGTTTTGATGTGCTTACAAAACATACTAACCGAACGATATACCCTTGAATTATTTCATATCTCTCTTTCACTTTACGTTTTTTATGAATGTGTTCCCATCTTCTCCCATCATTATTTCTCTTCATCTCGTTTTAGAGTCTAACCATATTTTATCATTATTTCCTTAGTATTGTGTACCAATTCATCACCTGTATTCGATTCTTTAAGATTATCTGCCCATTTCCCCTTTCCATAACTTGATACAATAATGTTTTACAATGTCACCGTCCCGGCACAACAGCAGAAAGCAAAGCAAAAAAGATACGCTAACTTTTGATAGGACTTTGCTTTTTTGTGCCCTAACTTATCGCCAAGCGGCTACTCACATGCCTCGAGAATGGTACCAATAGAAACTAAGTTTACCCCATCGTGCTATGTACGCATGTGGATGATCTAGGGAGCTAGGAAGGTCTCATGCCCGCAGGGGCGTTTTATAGCAATTTGCTATTGGTTACCGGCAAATTGCTTGCACACACATCACAATCAAGAAGGCGATTAAGGGTTCAACTCTGAGATTGCTGATCTGTATATAAGTAGCCGTCTTTAAAGTAAACACCCTTATTAATAGTGAATTTATTGGATTCCAAAACCACTATAAAAATGGTATGGAGTATCCCAGAATTTCTACTTAAGCGGCACGTTCCTTGGTAGCTCAGTTGGTGAGGCTGATATCGCAGATTTAAGTCCCGTCTCGTAGTTTTCTATACCCACCACTCAGGGAATCCTAGTGTGGGGTCGGAACTATGTATGCGACTTTTGGGCTTTATTTATTTATTCTTGAACAGGCTCGACTGATGATGGACCGCCGCTGCATGACACAAGCTAGGAACAGACGAATACAGTACCTACTCGGAGACCTGGGCATCACCACTTGCACTCGAACTAAACTGAAGGCTTTGTCAGGAGGAGAGAGGAAGAGAGTATCCTTGGCTGTACAGGTATAGAACATTTATCATCTTCCTGCCCTTATCCCTATGCTCTATGTGGGGTCAGCACAGCATGATCCTTGGATCATGGTGTAAGAGTTTAGGCTAAGGTGTTTTATGACCGGCCGCCTGCCTGACGCCAACCCTCCTTGGAAATACTTGCTTATTGTACCACATCATGTTGGAGGATACTATCCCTTAGTCGACTTTTACGACATGCTCGCGGAGAGAAGCAGCTGGACGCATTCTATGTTTTTTCTTTACTCCCAGTCCAGTAGAGATAAATAAATAGTGTGATCAGAATAACCGGCTCCACTTTACCCTGCGGCTACATTATCGGGCTTACGCGAACTTGCCATGTGGAATGACAGGTGCAGTGATATGATTTATCACAGGATAAGGACGCAAAACTAGAAGCTTTGTTAGTGTAGCCAAAGTTATGCTTCTTCCGTGCTTCGGAGGGCACATTAAATTGTCGGTCCCGGCTTTTAAGTCGTTAAGCCATGACGGAGGCCTTTAGGCGGCCTTAAAACTCCGTCACAAGAGTTGGCCACTAGCTCATACGAACTTACTTACCGGTTTGAGAACGTCAAATCTGATCTGATTAATTCATAATTATGTCAATTATTTGAGCATTCAATTTATCACTTCTTGATCTTGAAAATCTTTTTTCTTAAACTAGTTTAGTATCTAGGTGGTTAAACTGGTCACATTTGTTCAGCGCATTCTTATAACGAGGAACATTCTGAAAGTTTGTTTCGTTAAGGCTTTCTTGACAGCGATAGGATATAAATAAATAGTAATGGATTAGGACTCCAATGTACATAATCACGTATTTACTAACATTTCTTCTAATAAAGTATTTTTTCAGCTCTTAAATGACCCTCCGATTCTCTTCTGCGATGAGCCTACCACTGGATTGGACAGTTCAGGGGCCGCAGCCGTGGTCGCGCGACTTCGCAAGCTCGCCATTGGAGGAAAACTCGTCATCTGCTCCGTCCACCAACCGGCTTCCGGCGTTTTTGAACTGTTCCATCAAGTGGTGCTGTTGGCCAATGGGAGGACGGCATTCCATGGGACTATTGAACAGGCTGATAACTTTTTTGCTTCGTAAGTACATATCTTTTAAAATATTTTTCTCTTACTACTTACTCTTTCTTAAATCGTTAAGCCATGACGGAGGCCTTTAGGCGGCCTAAAAACTCTTTCACTAGAGTTGGCCACTAGCTCATATGAACATACATACTCGTACATACATGGCTCTAGGCAAGCTCTGGACAAAAGCTTCAGCAAACAAAATTGAGTCACTCATGTGAAACATTATGCAATAACAGCTCAAGGTTGTGCCACAAAAAAAGCGGTTCAGTCCATGTTTCGATGTTCCGTGTACAAAGTTACATTTCTGAGCAAAAAATATAACGGACCTTGGTGCTTTATCTAATACAGACCAATGGCCCTTGTTACTCTAAAATTATAGACTCCAAAACGTGGGCGTGACGCGTTACGTCTTTATAAATAGGTGTTCGTAATCGTGGCCGTAAAACCAAAGATCGTGGGTTCAAATTTGGTCGTGCAACAGCATTTTTCTGTTCGAAAAATGTATGCATTATCCGACCCTTCGTGTAAAGAGATTGACCAAACCCCTAAATAAATAAAAACAAGTATGTTAGAAAAACGCAGGCAAAGTTGTGAGGCGTTCCAATAATTTCCTACATAATGTTGAACTTTAAGTCAAGGCCAAAGATCCTCAATCTCGAAACAGCGATCGTTATCTGATTATTTACCATGTTTACGACTTACACCTACTGTCTTAGTGTTCCGCGTCTAGAAGAATTCGTAGAACTCTACCGTTTCCAGTTTCTAGTTGCCATGGCCCAAACAAGTGGGCTAATTTGAATGCAGTACAGAACATTCTACTTCCAGACTTAAAACCCACCATTTCGCCACCGAATTTTGTATTTTGTTTATATGTATTAATTAGGAATATAATCAATACTTTTTTCTTAGAAGTTATGTTTTGTCTAGTTTAGTGTTTTTTCGTGAGATTTTTTTCCGTTTTTCTTTCTCATTAGTTGTGTATTTCTTTTTTTCTCTAGTATAATTGTGTTGTATTTAATTCTGTTGACTTATATGTCATTTCTATGGTGGTTGAATAATTGTTTTCTATTCTATTCTTATTATACTTTTCGGTTTTAATACTCTACTAACGGACGACGAAACGTTAATCAACATTGTTTTTCTGCTAAAAAAATTATAGCGCTTTTCGATAGTTTTCGTTGCTATGGTGAAGAACGATCCGTCAGTAGTAGACAAGAGAATATTCGAACCAGTCATACACTTGCAAGCTTCATAAAAAGTATTTAGTTGTTTGAAAGATCTTAGTAGGTAGGTAGATATATCTGTAAAACTTATAATACTGGCAGTTTTTAATAACCTGTTTGTAGGTATACAAAAAAGTATAATCTCCTGGATTGTGAGTAAAGAAAAACATAGAATGCGTCCAGCTGCCTCTCTCCCCGAGCATGTCGTAAAAGCCGACTAAGAGATAGATCCTCTCCAACATGATGGACCACCTATATAGGTGATGGGCTGATCACCTGTCACCATGGTTCACCATATCCATCTTAGGACTAAATCAGAAGTGGCTGCAAGATTTCTTATATTTACTTGTGGCTGTGCCCACCCAATTAGGGATATAGGCGTGATAATATGTATGTAATTACCTACTACCTAAGTTATCTTGAACATACTACTTATCATGAAGCTATTTAAATTATAATGTTATGCAGATCTCGTTTAAAAATAGCGAAAGGTTAGTCACCTTTCGTATTTCGAAAAATCTATTTTTATCCATATTGGTACTAGTTTTGAAACTATGTATTTAGTCTGCATCATTATTTTTTAGGAGACAAAGTCTTTAAATATAGAATGACTGGTTTTATTCACGTGATTATTACGATTAAAATCGTGTTAGGTAGGTACCTACAATCTATTACCAATGGTTCTCCCGAACTATTGTGGAGAAAGGATTATTTTGCGACTCAAACTTTGTGTTACTTTGGTGCACTTTGAAATTCTATTTAAAATATAATATAGTTATTCAAACGAAGTGAAATTCAGCGTTCTCGTCGTCATGTAGATTTATACTTCAGCCAAACTGGAATACAATACAATTTATGTAAACAAACCGCCCAAACTTAACCTAAAACTTACTTTTTCATTACAGTAGTATCACAAATATTGTGCGCCTCTGCAAACTTCGTGCGTTTTATTCTATTCTATTCTATATATATCCTAAGGTATTAGATTAGAATCTGGTCATAAATTTAAATCGTCGGACAGAAAAATTCAACCTTGAATATTTCTGTCTGAATTTACGAGTACCCTCGAACGTAAAAAAGTAAAAAAATAACATCGTGAGAAAACTGGCTTACCACAATACCTGAAAAGTTCCATACTCGTGTCAAATGTATGAAAAGAACTTCATAGCGTATTGTTTATTCTTTTGCAATCCTTTCACCACAATGTTTCCTAGTTCGATAGAACTAATGACCCTTAGTTTATGTGCTTCCATTCTTTTGTCTCTAGGCTAAACTTCAAATGCCCTCTCGGCTTCAATGCAGCGGAATACTACGTCTCTCTCCTCGGGGTGGAGTTAGACAAAGAGGTGGAGAGCCGCGAACGGATCAGGAGAATCTGCGATGAATACCAGAGATCGGATATAGCGAGTGTTATTGATGCCAGAGTTGGCGATGTACAGGACGAAATGGAATACTTCAATGGAGAGCTGGATGAGAAGGTAAATATAAGGCCGTGAGAGCCAGAGTTACGTAACTACAAAAACAAAAACTTGCATTATCAAAGAAATAACAGGAGCCCTGATTTTGGATAATGTGTAACTTTACTAAATAATGTCATTGGTCATTCTATTTAATGGAAAAATAAAATAAATAATTTTAGGCCACTATTGTGTTATAACTTTTACCGTCTGGAGCGGATTCCAATACAAATATCAATATTGAAAAAAATGCAGATAGGCCACTCTGCCTCTCATGGCCTCAAATCCTAAGTGCTTGATATTATAAATGCGCAAGTTATGTTAAGGCATCGAGCATTTAAATGCTCGATGTGTTAAGGTTTGTCACAATCTATCTCCTCAACTAGGTACTACTACATGTCTTAAGTCTTTTTATTTTGATGCTATTAAAATAAAATTAAAATTAATTTTCATCGTAGTATAAAAATAAACTAAATGTAATTTTACTTACTTCCTTTGTTGTAGTTACAATAAGTTTCAAAGTGCAATTAATGGCAATAAAAAAAGTAATAGTAGGTACCTATAGTTAAAACATACAAGGACTACATTGTAATGTTTTTGTTTCAGAATGAATATTTCGAGAGATACTTAACTCTGTAAGTACCTATACTATAAATGCAAGCTTTGCTACTTATTAAAAAGATTACACAAAATAATTATTTATATAATTTATTTAAGACCGCAAAAATCTTCAAATATACTTAACTTTGAAATAAAGTTCATCCATCATCATAATAATCATCATTTTTAGCCCGTCTGCACTCACTGCTGAGCTTATTACGCCATTGAATTCTGTATGGGCTGATCACCCGTCACCATGGTTCACCAAAGGTCTTGGGACTAAAATCAGGAGTGGCTGCAAGTTTTCCTATGATTACTTGTGGCTCTGCCCACCCCATTAGGGATACGGGCGTAAGAATATGCATATAATCATGTATGAATTCTGTAAAATTAAGTAATATTTTTTACTTGTGTTTGCGCTTATGTGCCTTCATGTATTCACGTCTTCAATTGTAAAAGATAAGAATAGGGTTTTTACAAAAGGGTTTTTTCAGAGTCAAAGTAAATTACTTCGTGCAGTTCTACTGGCTGATGTGGAGGAATATACAATCAGTGAAACACAACAGCACAATATGGATAGCGGAATTCCTATTGCTGATGGTAAGAAAGAACCGATATATTTACTGAAGTATCTATATACTACCGAAGTACCTATATACTTACTGAAGACATTTAACATAGAGAGGTATGGACACGTCATAATGTCAACGTCATATGTTCAAAAATATTGCCAATTCATGTTAAATTTCTAGCAGAAAGCTTTATACAGCAGGGACTTATAGAACTAGAGTAAAAAAGAAAATTAGAAATGAAATAATGAAATAAGTAATTGTCTACAGACAAATAAATATTTCGTCTGTAGACAATTACTTACTACTTTTCTCGTGCCGATATATGCCCGATTTCAATATTATACTAATGGACGACGACATTATTTTCTATAGCGACAAAAAACATGTTAAGAAACGATCCGTCGCCGATATATAACAAGTAAAAGTTAAAATTGGGCAATGGGGCAATAACTTTTGGAGTTATTAAGGCGTTACTTATTTCTTGTCAAAAAAAGCGTTGTCAACGCATCTCGACAAAACTACACACTCCAAAGAATATCAGTCTTTATAACTACCTATTTTAATACCTTTTAAACTTTGAAATCGTAAATCTACGTTCGTTCATACTTTTTAAAGTTAGTTAAAGGAATAGTCCATACAATTGTTTTTCAATTCAAACATTGTATGGTCATTTCTAAACATTTAATGACCGTAGAGGTTGGGTAATAAAACCATCGTTAAAGTTATTATTTTCCTAACCTGTTCTTAGCCCACTCTAGTGTGTAATCTGCGCATCGTTATAAAAATCCTCGTCTATTTCAATCAAATTCTCGCGTATTATCTAATATTTGGATTTCTCTCACCATAATGGATTGTTGATCGATCTTATGCCCGGTTCTCATTCAACTAACGGGTGATAGATGGAAGATTACTATAATCACCTTGGTTTTTTGTCAAAAGTCTTTGGCGCTTTTCGGCAGATGATAAGGTCATCACGGTGTTACGGAATTATTGGAACCGGGCATTATCTGTAATTTGTAGTTTTTCTATCAATTTTGTACTCATCTGTGACTTTTATACGTTTATACCGTAACAATTCATTTTACTGTTCCAAGATCAGTTACTATAGCAACGTCTCACAAGAGACATTCAGAACTCAATCATTTTATTTCAATTTTAAAAAAGATAGATTTGAACCTCAGAACAGCAAATCAACTATCATAAAAAGTGTTGTTAATTAAAGGGAATTAATTATGCATGTATTTTTATTCGATAGTTTACATCGCTACATACCTAATAGTAAAATATTCAACGCCAAAAAAAGTAATTTAAGGTGGGAATATAAAAAACAAGTTAAAAATAGCCAACCGACACGGGCACTTAAAACGCCTGCCAGACCGTGCCTACTCAAATATATTTATCTATCTTTTCTAATTTCCCACCATTGTCTTTAGTTTGTCGGCACCATAATCTCCGTCCCATACCACGGCCATTTCGAGGAGTTGGACCAAAGGGATATACAGAACGTGGAAGGATTGTTATATCTGACCATCACAGAGACGATATTCCTGTTCATATACGCCGTCTTCATAACATTCCCGAGTGAAGTGCCGATATTACTGCGGGAGACTGCCAGTGGACTCTATGCGCCAATGCCTTACTATCTGTCGAAGATGATATTTTGGGTAAGTTTATTTTCTCAAGTGCAACCTATCGACCTACCTTTCATGCAAATTTGATCAACGGTTCGAAAGTTATGCTCGAACAAACTTTACTTCTTTATGTTAGGTAGTATGGAAGTATAGATTTTTCTAAAATTTCCGTGGCATCCCTTGCATGGTGCCTGTATAAAAAGTAGCCTAAATTTTATACCAGACCTCGAACTATGTATATTTCACGTTTCAGTCAAATTTGTTCAACCGTCCCACGCTTTAATGATTGAAACACAATCATGCAAACATCTTCACAAACTATCGCATTCATAATATTATCAACCACTCACTTCAAGCTATGTTTACTAATAAAAAAAAATTCAAAGAATTTTTATGTTGCTAGATTTATCATCAGGTACTTTTATAATCGATCTTCTAGTTCTTCTTTTACTGAAGTATGTTAAGAAAAGAAAGATTCTCAATCAGATTCAACGGATGTTTAATTTACATATTTAAATGAAAATGACTCAGTAATGTGGTTCACAAATGTTGTATAATAATGTTCACAATAATATGAAATGGAATTTAAATAACGACATTATAATGAAAAGACACAATTTAGTCAATTTGCTAACTAGTTTTTTATGACATTCCTAGAATCAAGGTTTTTGATAGCTAGGTTTACATTGTTTTATATTACTAAAAGAAGGTATTTAATTTGATCTTTCATAGTAGAAAGTCTTTTGTGGCAGGTTGATAAGAATATTTGAAGATTAGCATGATATGAGCATTGGGCAAGTCATGCGGAGGGATGAATGTCACGTGAAAAGAAGAGTGTTAGAAAGGATGGATACAAGAGTAGGTAGACCCATGAAGAAATGATGAATGCGTGAAGGATGATATGAGTAATAAAGGAGTGAACATTGATATGACGACTGATAGAGGGAAAGGAGGGCTGTTGATGTTAAACAGGGAGATGATGATAATGACATATTAATTAATAAGATGATGATGATGAAATCATCTGATCTACATAGTATTTGTATTCTAAGTAGTACATGCAAGATAATTGATATTCATCAATTCGTCAACTTGTTAGAAAACAAGTTTCTGGTTTAAGAAAACGGGGTCCGCTTTTATTTAGAGTACCTAGAAGACATCAAGTGAATCTAATGATGTTTTTTTTTATGATGCGGTGAAACTTTAGAATCTGGTAATTGATTGATATCCATTGATGACTTCCTCACAAGTCTTCAGGCATTCGAGATATCTACTTTTAAAGTTTCTAATTGGGTAGTCAAGTCTCTCCAATTATAGTGTTTAGCACATGCCCATTATTACACATAATGCGGTTCACATGTATTCATGGCAGGGTCTAGAACACACATAAATGCAAAAGTTTGTGTGTTTGTTCTTGACTCATCTCTTAATGGATTTGTCTGAAACATAAAATACACATAGTTTATGTACCTGTAATAACTTAGAAGTTAGTAGTTTACTTTTTATACTGACAGGTACCACGTGAGTACTATAGCGAGTGCTTATTAGTCTACTTTTAAATTATCTTCTATTACCTAACTACTATAAAGTATTTGATTCGAGTAATGACCCTCGCGTACGCCGCGCGTACTTATATCTTCAGTGTTTTAGATATGTCTTATTTCTCCCTGTAGCTATTAGTTACTACACTTTCTTAAAATACCTTTTCATTCATTCTTCATCTTGAATCTCATGTTCTCTTGTTCCATCCAATCCATCCTAGGTTGCCTGGCAGAGATCGCTTTTAGCGATAAGGCCGCCTTTTGTTTTTAACATAATTTTCGTCTATTTTGTAAGTTTAATGTGTGGTAAACAATAAAGAGTTATCTATCTATCTCTTTCCATGTTCTCAGATCCCTCGGGCAGTAATCGAGCCTATTCTCTTCGCATCACTTGTCTTCGGCGTGGCGGGGTTGAGAGGCGGTTTTGTTGGTTGGATGTGGTTTTCCTTCGTGTGTGTACTGTGTGCCAATTACGCCAATGCTTATGGTAAGTAGTCTTCTATCAGAATCTAGATGGTTATGTAACTCTGTTGCTTTATGATTTAATTCAAAACCTTCAGAATTTTTATGGCGAAGCTGTCTTATTTGACAATCGACTCATAGTTGTGTGTGACAAAGATACATAATGACCACACTTGATACGAATATGAGTGATATACGAGTATACTCCGAGCTGGGAGTTATAATAGATTTGGGCCTTGGACCAATTATTCGTCCAAGATTTGGGCAAAAGATCTTTATTGAAAAATTTACAATTGTAGCGGCATTTTTTTATGTCGATGATGGTATTTTTATACTTTTGCAAAGATTTGTGAAACAAATTAACGGCTTTTTCAAGTTCTAAGTAAATCAAGATATAGTTTAAATTCCATAATATATTATGGATACAACTTTTATCAAAAGATACAATCACATTTGAATGCTAAAAAATCTAACGAAACTACATAACTTAATGTACTACCTGTCATACCTAAAACACAAAGATAATGTTTTTTAATACCGATCACGCACACAAATCTTTGCATCCAACACCGTACTTAATTGGCAAACAAATTCCTTCCAGGCTCATTCCTCTCCGCCGTCTTTGACCGGATGGAGACTGCGGCTCTCTTCTCCGTTCCTTTCGAGCTCATCGGCACTATGTTTTCTGGACTCTATCTCAACCTCGCTAGTCTCAACCACTACGTCTCCTGGCTCAGATTTATCTCCCCTTTCTACTACGGCGTTGAATCCATCTCTATCCTCCAATGGGACTCTATCGAGAGCATAGATTGCGTTAAAATCCCCGGCATGCCCTGTTTGTCCACTGGGCCGGAGGTTTTGGACAGATATGGCTTCGCTGAAATCCATTTCTGGAGGAATTGTGCGAGTTTAGCGATTATGTATTGTATAGCTCATACTATAGCCTTCCTGATGGTTGTGAAGAGAAGTATGGGCACGCCTGTGTATTAAGTTTTTTGGGTTATTCAGTGGTGGGACACCACAATTGAAAAATCAAATGTACATAAATCGACCAGCCATAATTGAAAAACCCTTGCTATTTACGGGTATTTTTGATACAGCCTTGTTTTTCCAAATTTTTATATGAGTGAGAGGAGAGATGTACACGTTACAACTGTCGTAAGAACCGTCCCACGGATTTCGCTCCTATGCGACAAGATCTATCGTGAATGATCGTAAAGTCATTTGTTCCGTTTGTTCCGATCGACAGTCATTACCATCGTTGTAACGTGTATGTCCAAATTGAATCTCGGATTGTTTTTGGATATAAATTTTTTATAAAATTAAAATGTATTTAAAGAGGCATTATTTTTTCTGCATTCCTTTATCCGTAACGTACTTACCTATCCATAATGTCTAAATACCTATCACGATCCTTATCTAGCTAGAATGCAATTAACATTTAGAAAACCACATTCCTGTAGTTAATTCCTGTAGACAATTTAAAGTTATTGTTTAAATACATATTTAATACGGTAAGTACTACCCTTGTTGTATACCTACTATACCTACATAATAATGTATTAATATTTTCAATTCATATTTCCAAGTATAAAAATAATATCAGCTCTTTATTATCGCTTACCTTGCTTATACTACTTTATTGTAAAATAGGCCGTAACATAATGTTGCAATATATCATTACATTGTTTCATCCATACATATCATCATAATTTCCTTCCAGGTTCATTCCTCTCGGCAACTTTCGACTCGATGGAAACAGCTGCGCTGATTTCCGTCCCGTTCGACCTCACTGGCATCATGTTTTCCGGTATCTACCTCAATTTAGCCAGTGTCAAACCTTACTTCGCCTGGCTCAAATACATTTCTGGCTTCTACTACGGAACCGAATGCATATCCATTCTTCAATGGGACCTGGTGGATAATATACAGTGTTTGAACATCCCCGGGATTCCCTGCATCAGGACCGGGACTGGGGTTTTAACGAGGTTCGGGTATGATGAAGGGAATTTCTGGAGGAATTGTGCGTGCTTGGTGGCTATGTATTTTATAGGGAATATCGTTGCGTTTGCGATGGTTGTGAGGAGGAGTAAGGGGACGCCCGTTTATTGACCATGGGCATGGCCAATGAAGAGTGACGATGAAAGGGCCTGGGAGCCAACAAATGTTTGTTGATTTGAGAGCAATAATTTAGTTCCCCCCAGGGTACAGAATAGGGTCCTATAATAAGGGTTCGATATAGTAGGTGTCTATAGGCTACGCTCACTATCAGATGGGCCTTTATCCTGTTTGTCACAGAATAGAATAATACATAGTACTAAGTGGTTTAAAAGAAACTAAATTCGTAGATCCCAATACCAACTTAACGAAGCAAAAAAAGGCTTCAGCTGCCTAAAATGTTCCGGTTACGACTGGTTAGTTTAGTAGTTTTTATCAATAAGAGTTAGATATATAGTATTTATTTCCAACCTCAATATTTTTTTATTTATAAAAACAGTATCTAATTTTAAGATCCTAAGTGCCTAGATCTGTAAGATAATAAGCTCAATTAATTGTCAGACGATGTCTTATAATAAAGTTTTTGTGATGTTATTATAATCAAGTAAAATTACTTCACTCAAATCAGTTTGACTTGTAAGAAAAAAATTACTTTACCAGAATTATTGTTGGAAGGCAAATTGTTGAAGTATAAATGGATTTCATCAAGATTTTGCGTTCGTAATTCAATTGCGTTGTAGGTTGTGATCACACGGTGTCTCAACTAGACCTAACTAAGGCACTACACTCACGACAAACACCGTTGACGTCGTCGATCCGTGTGATTTTCGTCAAAAATGAGCGAAATAAAGCGAGAGGCGCAGGGAGAGAGGAATGAGATGATTTGTCTCGCCAATGGACGCGGTTTCGCGTTGCATGACACACGATTCAGTACCTACACTATGAGCGGCGTCGCCATAGAAAAGAAAGCGACCAACATAGTTGATTTCAATTGCGTGGCGGGCGAGTGCTCGGCTGAGACGCAAGAGGTGCGGATTTGATTCCCGCTACGGGAGAAATGTTTGTATAATTTGTACTTCTGTATTCATGTACTATGTACTATATACTATTGCTATATTCCAAGTTTTATTAAAATCAATTCAGCCGTTTAGGCGTGATTGAGGTACAAACATCCAAACATCCTCACAAACTTTCGCATTTATAATATAAGTAAGATAAGTAAGGTTCTATCATCCATCTGGTGCCCATTGTACAAGCTTTGCTTAGTTTCGGGCTAGATGGCGTTGTGTGAAATGTCCACAAATACTTATTTAATTATTATTTATAGTAACAATCAGGCACCGTGCAGAGCGCTGTTTCGTGTGTGCCTAAGAACTCTTCATGTAAATTTAATTTCTTCATCCGATTACTATACGACCTCATACCTAAAATTCATCCCACACTTCTTTGTTCAATGGTTTCGATTACCATAGCGAGATAATGATCTTATTCGAGCCAAGTGCTTTGTCTCCGTCTATTCTTGTAGAAGTCAAAACTTTAGACCTGTGTTTTCCAAACATTGTTCTGCCATGGCCCGGTAATTTTCACACTGCTCCTTCGTGACTCAGTTATACTTTTAAACCCAAGCTGGTTCCATTAGGTAAAATAATACACATTTATTAATTGTATTTTTTATAATACTACATATTTTGGTATCGCCTATTTAGTCGATCGATAGAATGTTGCGACCCGGTATTTACTAAGGTACCTACTCGATTCTATGAGAAGTCGGCGATCGATCAACGAATGCTTTTCGGTATTCAATTGGTTAGTTTTCTGATTTTTATCATTTGGGGGAGCTTATGATTTTTTCAATGTATTTATTTATCTTTCTGCCCTTATCCCACTCTATGTGGGGTCGGCACAGCATAATCCTTGGATCCTTTGATCATGCTGTAAGAGTTTTGGCTAAGATGTTTTATGACCGGCCGCCTGCCTGACGTCAACCCTCCTTGAGAATACTTGCTTATGCATCTCATCATGTTGCAGATACTATCCCTTAGTCGACTTTTTCTCAGTGTATTCATTGATTTTTTATTATTGAAAAAAAAAGTATCAAAATGTGTAAAATTCATTACCTACTTACATTTAGTTTATTGTTGTCGCAATGTCGTATTCCTTTTACGTCCACCGCTAGTTTCGAAACTATGGATTATTTAATAGTCATCTTGTAAGTCCGTCCACCATCATCCATCACTCTGATAGAGCAGATGCTCGGCTAGAGTAATTGCTTAAAGCGGCATTTAAAAAAATACTCGAGAGTGAGTCGAGAATTCGAAAATCGGGTTCTGTAGAGTTTACTTGCTTAGGCTACAATATTCTTAAGTTTGGATCAAACTTAAACTTCTTAACTCGAGAACTGTCATAAAAGAGAAATATCTGAAGTATAGGTTACTCTAGCCAAATTCGAAATATAAAATACGTAAAATCTGCGTACGGAAGTTAGATTCACAAGCATTTAAGTCGTTAAGCCATTACGGAGGCCTTTAGGCGGCCTAAAAACTCCGTCACTAGAGTTGGCCACTAGCTCATACGAACTTACTTTTAGCATAATTTTTGCACCTGCTGTCAAAGTTTGTAACTAAATATTATCGAATCTGGCTAGAGTATATATTTAACGAGGGAGTAAGTAAAACGCAATAAAAAATGATTTACACAATGCATTTCACTATTGAACCCTAAAACGTCAAAACAAACTTTTTTTATAATAGACCCGTAGGCGACTTTGTTGTTCATTTTTTTCTATAATTAGCTGTCAGAGAATAATGAGTCTTGTAACAAATTAATTCTATTATTTGTACTTTTTTCAGAAGTTACTTCGTGAGGTAAATGTTCGAATACATGTGTCATGTTCACGAAAAAAGCCCATGCGCACTTTAAATCCATATACCACACCAGTTCGAATGAATTAGTGAAACGAGGTAGTAGGATGTAAGCAGTCAGATATTTTTACAAATTTAATTTTTTTTACATATTGAAAGTGTGAGCAGGAAATCTTTTAGTAAGCATAGCCTTTCCTTTCCTCCCTCTTCAGTCCATAGTACCCGAGCAGGCTCCAAAACACTGTGACGCAAAGCAGCCCTAAGCTATCCTGGAGGATGAAGTCTTCGGAGTACCCATTCTCCAACAGCACTGAGGGTCCATCCTTCACGCAGGATGCTGTTGCGTTCCATTGGCAATCTGAAAAAAGCGTAGGTATTAATATAACTAACATCCGATTGCGACTCCGCTCACAGTACCTTCCTGGATAAAAAGCAACCTAGATACCTATGCTCTACTTCCATGCTGGACTGGAAGTAAAGTAAAGTATAGAACGGGTTCAGCTGCTTCTCTCCCCGAGCATGTCGTAAAAAACGACTGAGGGATAGTATCCTCTCCAACATGATGGACCACTTATATGGGCGATGGGCTGATCACCTGTCACCACGGTTCATCATATCCATCTTAGGACTAAATCAGAAGTGGCTGCAAGTTTTCTTATGTTTACTTGTGGCTCTGCCCACCTCATTAGGGATATGGGCGTGATAATATATATGTATGTATGTACCTATATGTCATAAGATTAATCTATCATACCAAGTTCCAGTCAAATCTTCAGCCGTTACGGCAATAAGTGTGAAATCTATACTCAATAAACCATTTAAGAATATAAACTAGAACCTCAATACATTAGTAATACCGAGTATATAGATTTAAATAATGCTCTATTGATATTCGATAACATAATACGACATGTGAAATGATGGAGTGGCCGTATTTTATTGATTCTAGCGCCTACTGTCTTCAAATAAATTATAGGTTTAGTTGCTTAATTCGTAAAGCAACTTGCTACCATGATTATGGGACGCGGTTGTTCACACAAACAGATTACGATCGATTTATGGGGCTTTTATTATAATAACTCTTGAACATTGAAATGAATGGGACCTATTAAATCGTTTACCGTCAACGGTATTTATCAGATTAGTACAGTAGTACCACAAATATTGGCGCCTCGGCAATTTTCGTCTTCTAAAATATTTTAATTACATAATATTCGGACAAATTCCGTTTTCATACAATGCTCAAAGTTTGCCGAAGCGTACAATATTTGTGGAAGGTACTACTGTAAAAATGTTGTGTAGAAACAATAATCTGTCATTAGACAATAACTTGTAGAATATAAATCTGTTTCTCATTCACATCATCATTAACTGTAGAATCTGAGATTCTCAACATAAAAGGAGTCTACGGAGACCACTTCAATTCTTCCACCACACATAAAAGAGCCAGTAATATAAAAGAGAAATAAAATCATTACTTACCAATAGCACCAATCTGCCTCCAGTAAATGTTGCTGACCGCATCCATCCCATAGTAGAAATGCGAGAGGAACTTGACGGGGTACAGCCAGACTGGGAGGGAGGACACGCGGAGGAAGGCGCCGGACATGAGGAACAGAGGCAGGTCGATGCATGGCATCACGGCGCCCATCAGCCCTGAGGACGTGAAGAGGGCTGCCATACCCAGACCTGGTATTATAAAATAGAATATCTTTATTTCAGAACACAATCATCATTTTCCTGCCCTTATCCCACTATATGTGGGGTCGGCACAGCATGTTCCTTGGTTCATGCTGTAAGAGTTTTGGCTAAGGTGTTTTATGGCCAGCCGCCTGCCTGACGTCAACCCCCCTTGGGAATACAATAGAAAAAGTTATTGTAGCTGGGTGTACACAATCTATTTTTATGTAAGAGGTCTCTTGTCAGTGCAATGATGCAGTTTCCTCCATTTTTCCCTCTTTTTCATGTAAAATAACGTTCAACAGTCATATACATTGTTCATAGACCAGAAAATATTTCTTAGAAATTTCTCCCGCCTAATAAACTTGTTTACCACATTGGTTTTGATAGTACCGGTGACACGTAAGTAGGTACTTGTACCTGAAGCTGATTTCACCATCCAAACTAAACGCCGTTTAGCTTCTCACATTTTTATACAAGACTACAATTTAACGAAGAGATCAGTTTAAAGCTGAACATCGTTCAGTTTGAAAGATGAAATCAGCCCTAAGGATATTGGATGCAGTACCATAGGCAAAAGCACCGATGCTCGCTGCAGTCAGGGCTACGATGAACTCCAACACCGTGACAATGTGGTTGGGAAGATCTACCGCCAACGCGGCGAGTGTCACCAAGGTCACTGACCAGATAATGCATCTTGGGATCTGTTAAATGGACAAACTGTCTGTATACCATGGGAACCTTATTCTTTTGATATTAGCCACACCAAGACCAATTAATAAGAGATAAGACAATTTTTATTTGTCTCGCTCGAGATGGTTGGTGGAGATAAATCACATAGAATTCGATTTGTTTATTACAAACATATGACTTGTTGATAAAAAGTACCTACTTAGTTTACAATAGCTAGTTATTCCAGGTTTTGACTAAGCGTAATTCAAAATACAGCCGAATTCATTCCAGCGCCATTACGAAAATGAGTAGGAACCAACTTACACTTACTGATATATAAATGAATGTGACTTAAGTTCGGTCTTTACTGTAAAATACTTACAAAGCACAAAAATCTCGCCACAAAATACGCTGAACATTTATAGACGCCTACTTCGCGCCTGAAGAGAGGCATCTCGCCCGCGAAAACATACAGGGCGTTGTAAGCGAGGCAGTAGCAGATCTGACTGGTATTCAGCCAGAGGAAGCCGCGCATATCCTGGACCCCTCGCTGGGTCGTGCCCGTGATGCCGATGTAGCAAGTACCGAGCACCAGCGCTGTGACCATCTGGAACCATGTTCTAATTATAAATAATAATAATGTCTTTTACCATCTATATAGTAGATGATTTATACCGTCAGGAGTCAAATTTTACCTTCACAAACGGGACGCTGCTGTAGTGCCCGGGACGAATTAAGATGGAGTACGCTTGCCCAGCACCTACCTTTTTCCTGAATGGGAATCGTTCAACTCAGAAGGCAGAGCTACCAGCTCAGCTAGGTTTCGTATCCTCAGTATAAAATCACTCGTTACTATTCCATGGAAGTGTCGCAGTAGTAACATTTGATAAGTGATTAGGTAAGTAGTTTTTCACCAACATAAAAAAGAGGAGGTTAACATTTCGGTTTTTTTTTGTCTTCAGAATATCTGATGGAAGTAACAGTATCTTTTGTTTTTAGCGCTAGTGAGATCGCAGGCCCGATCAAATACCAAGGTGATCGATGGTAAGAAATGTTTCTAGTGAAGTCCATACATAATGTCTTATAAGACATAACATTTCACACTTTATTGGACTTAAGGGCACAACAAATTGAATAGGGCCTTCCTAGCCATGTAATTAAAATGCTAAATGTTGGTATCGTTACCACCTTGACATAACCATCACTCAAATTTTTAAACCATGACCTTTGCCTTATGATTACGAGTATGTCAAGGTACTATATTGCTGTTATAAAGAATTAAAAAAAATCGCCAACTGTGTTTTCATGTTTCACTTGGACTTCCATCCTTAGTCGGGTTACGAACAGACGTAAAACGATTCTAATGAAATGGTATTTTTTTATTCTATTGAACAAAAATGATAAATAACTAACTTTACAACTTACAATGGTAATAAATAACTGCGTTATGTGACTTCTTATGCTCCTCTTCATTGTTAGTGACTGTCTCCATAATAGTAACTGCACTTGTTTGAACCAATTTCTTTGCACGCTGAAATAAAATTCAGTCACACATTTACCTACCGTTCATTTTATAAATCGTGACCATATTTAGTTTCTAGTTTTCATCAACAAACCGTAGCAATTCGTATGAGTCCGATTAACATATCAAGCTGTCCATTTGCCAAAATATTTAGGTATAGTTACAATATCAGAAAAAACATGGATGTCTTGTGTTTACCATCAAAATAAGTCAGCTTCTGTTAGGTATTTCAATAATATCAAGAGAATAAAATTTATTCAATCCTAATTAACCTATACAATAAGCAGTCAGGTAAAACATATATCTTTCTAGTAGGCGGAGTCAGCCCACTTTTAAACGGATGTTACTCGTTCACTTCAACTTTACATATGCTTAAAGTTTTATGAGACGTGTGTGGCAGATATATTTTGCCCACATTCCATACTGGATCTCTTCCGACACGACTGTATCAGCAATTTGCTTTTCTACTCACAGCTGGATGCGTCCCAAACTTGTGTCCAAACTAGTTTCCGCTACTACATACTCTAGCAAGCGGTTTTGGTACTTTTCCATGATCTTTTGAACGATGCTCTGGTTTTGGGACACGGCCCGGATGTAGAACTCAGCGGGGTTGTAGTTACGGGGGCAGTGTAGTTCTATGCTAAAAACAACAAATAAATACTACTTACTAGGTTATACTAGTGGTATCTTTAGTTCTTTAGAACTTTGTGAAGGGCTTTAAAGTCCACCGAAAAAGCTCCATTCGTGCACTTATTTTCGATATTTTTAGGTTTCCTCATGGTGTTTTCCTTTACTATTTGGGAGTACTGGTAATAGCGCATATACATTTTCCGAACAGAAAAATTCACGTTCACGACGATTAGAAAAGACCTTAGGATTGGAATACCCCTAGACAACTAATGGTCCCAGGATTCCCAGTGTCAAAAACTACAAGTGCTATGATACCACAATATAATACCCGTAACATATATTTGCAGAACATACAACCGTTTTCCGTCGCGGGAAGAAGACGAGGCCGTCGACATTTACAGTTCACTAATTCAATTCAGTAACATAAGTTGATAAGTGACAGGTATTAGTAAGGCATAGATAAATCAAATAATTAAATTGTATCTGATAAAAGCCATACTTACTTACAGTTACTTTATTGTGGACCTAACTGAATCTACTAGGTATATTTGTAGTACATATTTCAATGAGTAATTGATTAAATCTTCTGATTGAAAAATTGCGTGTCAATAGCCATTGGTTATAGAAACGGTTGCATCTAATTATAATGAGATTAGTTATCGAAATAATATTGGAGGCGATAAAATGTGGGTGTGAGATCTATGAAACGAGATCTAAATCCGAGATAGAGATAATATATGAAAATTGGATAGATTTATATGTAAATATAATATGATACTTGAAGCTATTTGATATGCTATGCTTGTTCTTCATAACTCATATCAAATCATTATAACATACATATTTGGCTTCTTTTATTCGATTTCTCAAATTAGCATTCAAAAAACACGTGTTCTCCTAGACCATTTTTATAAATTACTTTATTTAAAGCTTTAACGGTGTATAAATATGATATGCAAATTGTAAAAGGATAATTTTCTATCAAATAGGCTAGCCCCCGCTCGGCTATTAAATTATTTCCTGAATTTTCAACTTTTGGTCGCGTTATATATTCAGCGTAGAACGAGAAAATGTATCGAAAATCCTGTAATAATGCACAACATACTCCAAGTAAGTACTAACGCGGAACGTCAGTGCAGTTATATCTTCCCTCGCCAATAATTAGAATTATAATAATAATGATTCTTGTGATTTTATCGAAGTTTAAAGCGACAACGACTATAGACGCTGCAAATATAAAAAGCTATTAAATTAAAAATTTAAATAACCCCGACCCTCGAACTACAAATCAACACTATAAATCAATCGGATTTGTCAAAGTTGGAAAGATCTTTTTGTCAAATGAGCTGATGATCTGCTAATGCCAACTTCATAAACTATAGCTAAGAACCATATCGTTCACATCAGCTTTCAAACACAAAAAAACGCATCAAAATCGGTGCATTCGTTTGGGAACTACGATGCCACAGACAGATGATACATGCTACAAACTTATAACACCCTTCTTTTTCGTCGAGGGTTAAAGAAGAAAAATCACTGATTAAGCTCTTTTTACAGGGCTACCATTACCTTAGTACCATAACTATGTGACGAACAGTACCTTTCAAACACAGCTTTACACTCTTCCAATGTCCCATGAAACACCATCCTGCCCTCTCCCATAAGCATTACAGAGTCAAACTCTTTGAATATATCACAGGAAGGTTGATGGATGGAACAGATGACCGTTTTTCCAGATTTTGACAACTTTTTCAGCGTTAAAATGACTAGGAGGGCGTTATAGCTGTCTAGTCCGGTCGTAGGTTCGTCGCTGATGAGGATTTCAGGACTTGAAAGTAGCTGAAATGAATTAAAATGTGATTCGGATTCCTAACAAAAAAAATAGGTATCTTAAATACATTACCCAAGTACATACCCAGCTGAACACGGTTACGTGGTCGACAATTACCACTTCTAATTACTTCTAGTGAAGGACCTATGCTATATACGATTACCTTAGTACCGTACTACTTATTACCTTAGTAGGATACTACTCATATCTAGAAATGTGTCAGAATCCTATCTAGCAATGTGCTAAGCTTATAATTATTGGTCTCCGAACTCACAACACTAAATTTATTTCCACACATGATTTTTTTCTATTTATCATTTGCTTATGGATCTTACATTGCTTAGCTACTTGTTCTCATGATGAGTCAGTAAGTGGAATTCTTTTTAGTAAATATGATAATAGGTAAGTACTCACACATGTAGACAGAGACAGCAACCGTCGTTCTCCACCAGACAACTCGCAGATCCGGGAGTCTGCTACCGAGCTCAAATTCAGGTCGCGAAGCAGCGAGCTCATGATCAATCGGTTCGAATGGCTCTTGTGACTGCCTAACTTCATTTCTGTCTGGAACACACTTTTATTACCGATTCTTAGGGGTAAATGCTGAGTTTTAAATTCAAACGGCTGTGGTAATGAGCGGTAGAACCGAACCGAGTGATCACCCAGAGAATATAGGAACGTAGGTCGTGCAAGATACATCGCATCGATAGTTCGAAGAAGCCTATGCCCAGCAATGAAAAGTCAAAGGCTGATGATGATGATAAATATGAAAATTATTTCCTAACATATATAAAAAACTGCTCAAAAAGCTCTACGCTGTGAAAAGTTGGTAAAAGTCTATGTACGACAAGCAAGAAGGGGTGGTTCTATTTTCAAGGATCTCTAAGCATTGTACGAATAAAATGAAACAAAACACAAATATACACGGAGTCTAAGCACATAAGACAACTTAACGACTAGTAGACTTCTTGATATTTCAAGACCTACACAAATTACCAGGAAATCAACTCACCATGAAGATTAAATGCTCCATGACAGTCAAAGCATCAACGAACACTTCGAACTGGGGCACTATTTCCACTGCGTTCAAGTCCCTGACATTTATGCCGTTTATCTTCACGGAACCCTCGGAAGGAAGGGTGCATTTGCCCGCTAATGATACGAGAAATGTCGTTTTTCCGGCACCACTGAAAATACAAGTGTTTGAACTTTATAACTTAAGTTTGTTTGAAGTTTGCTTGGTAAGATGATCGTAATTTAACGCTTATCGCTAAAAAGTTGGAAATAAAATTAATTTTACCTTGGACCAA
The DNA here is from genome assembly GCA_949320045.1 of Scotopteryx bipunctaria. Lineage (NCBI taxonomy): Eukaryota > Metazoa > Arthropoda > Insecta > Lepidoptera > Geometridae > Scotopteryx > Scotopteryx bipunctaria. Next base: position 11,501,974 of record OX439442.1, on the reverse strand, counting down.
GAACCGCGGCAAATTCGCCTTGCTTTATCCTCCCTGAAACTTTAAATTAAAGTTTTATCTAATGTAGCTTTAGTGTCGGTGTCTGCAGACTAAGCTAGGACGCCATAACGCCGACGCGCCGGCCCGGGGCGGCTTTTGACAGCCAAACCCCCGAATACTCAAACGCATCTCAGAGTTGAGCACGTCTCAAGTGACGAGTTTTTGACAGATTTTCATCAAAAACTGTCAAAAAAAAACGTGATTTGAGACGTGCTCAACTCTGAGATGCATTTGAGTATTCAGGGGTTAGTCTCTCTTCTCACCACTCACCATTATTAAGAATGATAATTTTCTGTTTAGTGGCCTTCTTTTTCCACCAAGACCTTTCTTCCGGGGACCATACCTTCAGTCCTTCGACTGTTATCATTATACTGCCATTTTGTGCTTTTGCCTTCTGCAATTTATACACGATGTAAATCAATTACGACACTAGTTATTTCGAAAAAGTGTGGTGAAAGGATTTAAAGTGCGCCTCAAAGGCTCCTTTCTTGTACTTGACACATCATGTTTTTCGAACTTTTCTACGGTTCTTTATGCACCTATAAATTGTTCAAACAGAAAAATCCATTGGTGCACGACTGGATTTGATCCCACGACCTTAGGATCGGAATGCGAGACCGCTATCACTAGACCACCAGTGCTCCCTCTTATTATTATAATTAAATGTAAACATATTTAAAAATTACAAAATACTAATATTATATGAAGATGTGTTTATGTTATACTTATTAGATAAAAGGAAACTTGACGTTTTTTTATAATATTAGAAAATTATCATCTAATCAAATATGTGTCACACGTAACTCAGTATTATGTTTGGCATTTTACAAAATGGTGGACGGTTATCTAATGTCTTTATTTATTCTTGATTAAAACGTAAAATAAAATGGGAATTTAGTATAATTTTATTGTGTTTAGAACGCAGCGATTTCTATTTCAATGATTGTGTCATTTATAAGCAAAATACTTGTTCGTTTATTGTTATACATATAAATGACTTATCTTTTCGTTTGCATTGTGTAGTAGGTATCAAATCAAAGAAAATAATACGTAAGTAAAGTTAACTAACTAAGTTAACATACTTTAACATGTAAATTCTACGTTTATACTTTACCACATAATTTGAAGTCTAGTTTGAATCTTAAAACTTAGATATAATCTTACGTGGTTGTACTTGTTAACTTTAAAGTAAACGAATTGAATAGAATCGTAATTATTGATTCAAGTTTGAATAATGATTTTCAATTAACTAGTGGTTTTATGTGATTTGTCATAAGTTCTAAATTAAATAGATACGTAATTAATTGTTATGCAACAAGGGGATCTGAGGTAATTTGACTATCCGACGTGTTCAAAGTTTTATGAGTAAACTTCCAGCCTTTTATCATTACTATGATCATAGACCTTATCATATCGATAAATATAATCAATTATTAAACAAAAAAATATCTACTGGACAGTATATTGTTAATAAAAACATGTCAGTTCTTGTGTGGATGTGACGATGTATGTTTGTGCCTCAATCACGCCGTAACGGCAGAACGGATTTGAATGAAACTTGGAATATATGTACATACTTAGTATGTGTGTTGGAATAACATATAGGCTACTTTTTGTCCTGATACTACTGAAAGCTAGTGTAAAATGAATTTCTATTTGCGATATTTATAGACAACCATCTTCACAAACTTTCGCATTTATAATATTAGTAGGATAGGATTTCATTTGGGAAATGTCTAAAATATTGAATTAATCCTACTATAATTACATATATGTGAAAGTTTGTGAGGATGTTTGTATGTTTGTGCCACAATCACACCTAAACGGCTGATACTTGGATACATAATACGTGTATAAAAACGCTGGAAACATAATATAGGCTACTTTTTATCCGGGTACAACGCGAGCGAAGCCGCAGGCAGTAGCTAGTATTAAGTAAAACATACCACATTAGCAACTAACAAAGCAAAGGTATTATGTCAAAAGCTAAAGTACCTCTACTACAGTTTTTCTTTGCTTCCTAAAGGTAAAAAAATATTGAAAAATCCATGTTTTGTAATTACCAATTATTTAATTTGGAGGATTATTTTATTTCAATATTTTGCGCGTTCTCATTCTGTCTTTCTTTTATACACCCGATATCCATAGCGTTGTCTCTTTCAATTCGATTCGAAATCGGTCAAGACGCGAACGCATGGTGGCCTCTTAAATGGACACTTACTGCCAGTCCTATAACGGAACTATTCGATTATGAAACGGCGTAGTGGGTGGAGATAGTCGCAGGGTTGTACACAGGTATCCAATGAGAGTAAAACATTGCGAAACCGGCATATCGTAGAACCTGAACAGATCAAAGCTATGTGTTAAAGTATGTGACAGGACCCTCTTTGAACGCACCTAAAATCCTTTCACCACACTGGTTCGAAAAAAAACTAGGGACTACGTGGCTCCATGATTAGCACTATTACACATTTGGCGGGCATCATCAGGCATTACTCACCCCATTTTTTTCCATTCTACAGACACGACACAAACTCACAATTCACATGGACTAACTAAAAGTTTAATTCGGCCAGCCTATGTTACCACAATAAATAAATGTTGTAAAAGATGTATGTACAATGTTATCGTTATTCAAACAAAGATAGATCTGCATTTATGTTTGAGATGGAATCTAGTTTGCCAGACGGCTGCATTTTTTTTTTTAGTTTCCAAATGTTATCTGAGGCTCGAATATTTACCTACTGGTATATTATGCCTGCTACCAGCAAAGATAATTTATGACCAGTATTTTCCTGTAGGTACAGTTCGCCACAAAAAACTTGTCAAGTAGGTATGAAAAATAACTATGAGACATTTTGTAGGTTTTTCAAGTAATCTTATTGGAGCTGACTCTAAATAATATCGTAAATTATATTTTAAATTAAGGCTATCTATCTATCTTACTATAGTTGGTGTAAAATTTACAAACTTTGCTAGGCCTATGAAGCAAGCTCATAGATAACTTTAGATTAAGTGACCAAGTTGATCAAGTTTTGGATCAAGTCATTGATCCACTTGATCAATCCTAATAACGACGTAAGTGCCCACTGTGATTTGACTTCAACTGTCAAATCAACATTATGTTACAAAAAATATGGCTCCAAGTTGCAGCACTGGGATGAAGCTGATCAATGACTTGATCAAAAACTTGGTCACTTGATCTAAAGTCAGTGCTTGTTTCATGAGAATGATACCTAGTTTTCTAAATAAATCGATTTGACATTTATTTGTATGAATTTAGTGGATAGCAAAACAACAAAAGTAGATCATTATCTATGTAAATAATTATCATAAAGTTAAAAGCTTTTTATGATTCATTTTTGAATGGGTACTAAATTATAATCAAGATTATGCATTTAGAATTGGAGAAAAATATTATCACTTCTTAAAAGGGTAAAATCGTCATACTGACTTGATGATGATAATCTTAGAACAGCAAATCCACTTTATAAAATGATAATGATCGCTCTTATAAAAGCAAGAACACAAGAAAGAAAAATAAGTAAGTACTTCGATGCAGGAAAAGAATATTTTAAATGAAAAGATTTATTTACGAAACTGATCTCGGCTTGGTGTTCTGGTGCTCTCGTGTCATTTATCACAGAGATTAAACAGTTGCTGAGTGCAATGAACTTCAGAACAAACAAATCTACGAGTATCTCAGTATCAAACTGACGTCAAGAGATGACTCAGTCCTACTCAGTCACGCTCAGTCACGCAACTTTTTCAAAACTTGTATTCTACGCTAGCTACAAGCAAATGAAGGTCAGTGGGTTTAGCACATTCAAAATTGTGGATCGTAGTAAGACCTTGTAAAAAAAAGAAGACAGGATAAATTCAAATTCAAAAGCTACATATTTGTGGGTTAAATTCAGATTATCATCATCATCATTCTCATACTGTCTTCACCCACTGCCTAGAGGGTTATAGGCCTCTCTTTGTGCGCCATTCCCCGCGGTCCGTTGCTAGCCTGAGCACTGGTTCCACAGTCGTGGGTTCAATGCAATCGTGCACCAATGGATTTTTCTGTTTGAAAAATTTATAACGTGAAGGAAAACTTCGTGAGGAAACCGGCGTATCGTAGAAAGTTCGAAAAACATGTTCCAAGAACATGAAAGCTGCCTTTGAGGATCACTTTCAATCCTTTCACCACACTGGTTAGAAAAAACTTGTAACACGACTAGATAGATATACAGTTGCTAGCCTGATCCTCGGGGCGTGGCAGGCAAATGTTCGGCTGAGACGCGAGAAGTGCGGCTTCAATTCCCGCTGCGAGAAATGTTTGCAGAACATGCAAATATTTGTCCCGAATCTAGGTGTTATAATACCATGGTACGTAGTTTCTGATAGCCACGACAGGGAATCCTAGTGTGGGGTCAAAAGAAATATATACTTACGGAGTTTTCAGAACTGGTGGGAAAAGGAAACAAAATATGTCACTAAATATTTATTAAATTTACAGTAACACTTCAAATACTCATACAATAAGTAGATAATACTTATTACAATAGTTATTTGTAAACTATTAGATATATTATTAGGTACATAAATCATTATGACTTCAGCCATAGATGGCACTAAACGGGACGCGAAAAAACTACACAATTTCACACCCGTATTCACAAACGATACCTGTAATTTTATGCATAAGGTTGTTTGTTTGATCTGAAGTATGAATAAGGCCACAGTAACGCATTTCCCTATATAATATTGCCTTTTGAACTGTTGCCTTTTCGTTTGTGAATACGGCTGAAAACAACTTAATCGCAGTGTAAATTCGATCAAAATATTAGGCACTTCGCTCGTCCATTATACAGAATTTACTAAATATCCTAAGATAAATATTGTTCGATAACAACTTAACAATAATATTCTTAAATATTTAGAAAATCTTGTCCATTGAGTTCTGAAGCACTCGAGTTTAAAACATTTTAAATTACATTGCCTTATAAAAAAAAAACTCCTTTGAACCAGCAATGTATAACAAAAGCTCACAGACTCACATTGGTGTTCATTTTTAAAAATAGCGCATTCTGATTGGTCCGTTTTGTCGATGGTGCGCTGTGATTGGTCAGCAATTGCAGGATTTCCCGCTGGCTTCCCTGTTCTCGCCATTTGCTATCTTGTGCTCCAGAGCGAATTTTTCGCCATCTTTGTCGTTGCTGTGAAGTAGTTTGTCGTTTAGAAGGATCTGTAAAAAAAGGAAACAAATATTTACCTAATGCAAAACAAACTTACTCTTTTTATAAGAGTAAGTTTGTTAAAAAAACTTAACAAACTTACTCTTATCTGCAGTCTTATTGTAAGTCCATTAATAATCGTAATCGGCTTCAAATGTCATAATGTCATCAATTCTAATTATATTTTAACATAACAAAATCAGACTATTGTGTATCTTGATAGTTTGAGTACACAGCGTACCTATGCAACATTTTATAACATCTGGATTTTGCACAAAAATAAATAACTCGGAGCAGACTTTTCGTATTAAATCATTGGTGGTCTAGTGGTAGCAGCCCCCCGCCTTTCGATCCAAGTCTTGGGTTCAAATCCGGTCGTATAACAATAGGTAACAATTCGAAAAAAATAACGGTGGCGGAAAAAAAATGTTTGGAGGTTTATGGATGGCATATATTATCGTGGAACCTAAAAAGTTCGATAGCATGTGTCAAATGCACGAAAGAAGCCTTTGAGGTGCATTTTAAATTCTACCACCCCACTGGTTCGAAAGAACTAGAGACATGACTTAGTAGACTGAGTAGTAGTAATGGTAAGATAAGTATGTTGTGTATGTGAATTAAATTTGTTTTTAACTTTACTAAATCTACAGGCTACAAAATCTGGTAGAGTAGTTAAAATCAACTAGACTAATATTTGAATCCCAAATGGGAAATGTGAGCATCTAAACATAAATTAATTATAAGATCCTTGTATACAAAATTCAAGCAAATAAATGATTAACAATATTAGTTAAACGGAAAATCGTGCAATCATTTTACTAAGAATTTAATAATAAAGGTTACATACGTTATAGGTCGTTATTTTATAATACATTCATTAAAATTCAAAGGTCACTAATGAACCCAACCATTCAGGTAGAGATTAGTTAATTTACATCATATTTCGTAATATTATGTGATTTAGCGTAATTTTGAACTACGACCTTTGAGAAACAAGCTAAAAATCGTACGAATCGTAGTACGTACCTTTATTTTATTACCTACTTAACTAAGTTTATGTTTTAGTTAATAAGGGCAATAGTACATCCTACTTATATTATAAATGCGAAAGTTTGTGTGGATGTGACGATATTTGTGCCTCAATCACGGCATAACGGCTGAACGGATTTGAATGAAACTTGGAACATACATAGTATGCGTGCTGGAGTAACATATAGGCTACTTTTTAACCTGGTACCACGCGAGCAAAGCTGCGGGTTTAAGCTAATAATCAATATTTTTTTTAGTTATTATTAATACCATTTTTTGATTCAATTTAATTGAATTTTATCCTTTTATGATATTGAACACAAGCAAGCCCTAGTGCGGGGACCAATGGTAATCCATGTGTTAACTTTTATTTAAAACTAGCGACGCGTCCCGGCTTCGCACGGGTGCAATTCTGATTTTTTTTCAGATTTTTTTTTCGGGATAAAAAGTATCTTATGTCCGTCTCCTGGCTCTAAGCTACCTCCCTACCAATTTTCATCCAAATCTGTTCTGCCGTTCTTGAGTTATAAGTGGTGTAACTAACACGACTTTCTTTTATATATATAGATATTTGGTTGGTAAATAAACATAATTTGTATTTGTGTTTGTGTCAATAAAATAAGCGTAAATGCATGTTAAATTATGTATATCGATGCTCAAGGACGTTTTGAATACGGGCTTTCACTCACAATTTCTTCTCTCATGTTAGGGTCTAAACAATTCAGACACAAAAATATATATCATTCTGTATATTGTTTTGCTAATATTTTTTTTTGGAACGAACCACGGAACGATTTTGGTGAACGCGAAATTGAGCAAAGAATACAAATTCTAAAATTCTAAATTCTAAATAGTTAGAATTATCAGCATACCAACATACGATTAAATAGGGTCAGATTTAAACTAATCATTAAAATACTTTGCATGATCACATGGAGATTTGAATCGTCCCACCATCTTATTGTAAATGGAACTTTCCACAAGGTCTCATCCAAGCCACGATTCCGTACGCAGATTATTTAACGACTCTAAGGCATCGCCGACACTAGCAAATATCTCGTGGAACTTTGCTTAGAAACTTAAAATGGAACTAAACGAATTTCCTTACGAAAATATTATATAAACTCTGATTCTAGTAATTACTGAACTAAGCCTTGCTCAAGTTTTATGAATTTTCCATCGAAAAAAATGTGCTTACAAAATATTTCGCACACAGCAAATTATCTCGTAGCACCTCGTAGCAAACCGCTACGACGTAGAAGCTTAGCTACTATTAAACAAATACTTTTTTTGTATTTATTTCTTAAAATTGAATAAAAAAGTTAGTTTATTGACTTCCCGGAAGTTGTCACTTGACAACAATTGTGTGAACAACGCCTTACATTAAGAACAGGTTCTTAGAAATTTAGTTTAAGTCCAAATTGACGTTCCGAATTAATTTATTCACGAACAAGTTTGGATGTTATTTACTTAGTTATTGCACAATATTATGTAAGTGTAAAATTTCGTACCGCATGTTTTACTATAGAGTTTTTTGTTACTAATAAAAGTCGTTGGTGGATGGAAATAGGATGAAGGCAAAAAATGACAGAAGGTGACAGACGAGGCCCGAAATAAGTGTAAGTTCGTATGAGCTAGTGGCCAACTCTTGTGACGGAGTTTTTTAGGCCGCCTAAAGGCCTCCGTCAAGGCTTAACGACTTAAAAGTCAGGACCGACAATGTAACGTGCCCTCCGAAGCACGGAAGCGCTTAGCTCGTAATGCCACTTACGGTCACCCATCCAAATTGCACACCGCGCACAACGTTGCTTAACCCCAACGATCAATCAAAAATGTCTAAGTAAGCTAAGCCACGAGCGCTTCAATTTTATGTTGTCTTTGACAGATAACAACTGGAATTATTGCAAATGAAGCCAATTACTACAACAACTTTTACCTGATTGAAGTTTTAATTAAGACAGTTAGCGTTTTGGTGTAAACTGTAGACTTTCTATTTTACTAAAAATCAATAATTCTGATCACAGACATCATGGGAGATCAAAGACATCATGAAAAAAATTAAGGCTTAAACACTCCGCTGCAACAATCCCCTTATCCCTTTTAATACCGCATGCGATTTTGCGATATTGATTTTTACCTTTTGTATCATATTACATGCAATCTTTAACATTACCACGACAATCCTACTTTGATTTTGCGACGGGATTATTGCCGGGATTGACACAGCAAAGTCGACTTCAAATTCCATACAAATGTGCATATCACTCCCATAGGGGTAGGCAGATACCACGGATCTCCATTTGCTACAGTCCTGACATACTTTCTTTTAACTTTACATTTCAGGATAATTTATTTCGTGTAGTGCTTTTCTATGCGTCCAGCCGTAAAAGTCGACGGGATAGTATCCTCTACAACATGATGGAACATCTATAAAAGTCGACTAAGGGATAGTATCCTCTACAACATGATTGAACATCTATAAAAGTCGACTAAGGGATAGTATCCTCTACAACATGATGGAACATCTATAAAAGTCGACTAAGGGATAGTATCCTCTACAACATGATGGAACATCTACAAAAGTAGACTAAGGGATAGTATCCTCTACAACATGATGGAACATCTACAAAAGTAGACTAAGGGATAGTATCCTCTACAACATGATGGAACATCTATAAAAGTCGACTAAGGGATAGTATCCTCTACAACATGATGGAACATCTACAAAAGTAGACTAAGGGATAGTATCCTCTACAACATGATGGAACATCTATAAAAGTCGACTAAGGGATAGTATCCTCTACAACATGACGGAACATCTTGGGCGATGGGCTGATCACCTGTCGCCATGGTTCACCATCCATCTTGGGACTTTAAATCAGGAGTGGCTGCAAGTTTTCTTATGATTACTTGTGGCTCTGCCCACCCCATTAAGGAAGCGTGTTTACTAACCTTATTTACTAAGGACCTGGCCGCCTCTTCAATATTAATGTTTTCCTTTGCAGAGGTCTCAAACCAGCCAGCGAAGCCTTTCTCGCGGCAGTACTCGTCCATCTTGCCAGGCGAATTGACTATTCCTTCCTTCTGTTGATCGCACTGGGAAATAGAAAAGTCACATAATTACGATTAATTTCCACATTTTAAAATATGCTAGAATCATATTATTTATTTATTAATATAGGACATCCTACAGAGAAATCACAGTGAAAATTTTAGCCATTACTTGATGCCACAGCATGCTTTAAACTCAACTCAACAGAATATAAAATCAAAGATTCAAGATTGATTCTGTAAAATAATATCTATAACATACAATGAATTAGATGTGTTCTTCTTCCATTTTCCTCTGTCAGAAGTCATCTCAACACTCAAAAAATTACATAGTATAAAATATTATTCTTAGAACCAATTCTTAATGCACCTTTTGTCGATCTTTCAATTCGTATTTTCAGTCAACATAGTCACGTCAGGTATCAGTAAAAAATTCATTTCTTTTTGTCCATGGCCAATGAAATAAAATTATTACTTTTCTATTATATGTAGTGGTTTAGTCAGTAGACAGTGGGGCCGAAATTTAGAAGCATCAGCAGAACTCTTCAAAGGAACTTCGCACTCACCTAACATGACTAGTCATGTCACCTAGTTCTTCCGAACCAGTGTAGTGAAAGGATTTAAATTCGCCTCAAAGGCTCCTTGGCCGTGATAGCGCTCATTAAGGGAGGCCTATGTCCAGTAGTGGACTACTGACACTGGTTATGAAGAGTTTCTTATTAAACTCACCTTATTAGCCAGCAGTATGCAAGGTATAGGCGAGCCATCAGGCAGTTGAACCTTAGCATCGAGGTCGTTCTTCCATTTGACGACCGCGTCGAAAGTCGCTACCCGGGATACGTCGAACACTATGAAAGCGCCCACCGCCTCCTTGTAGTATACCCGGGTCATGTTGCCAAAACGCTCCTGGCCTGGAAAGAGGTGGAAATGTATTTAGAACTAGGCTTCGCTCGCGTGATACCCGGAGAAAAAGTAGCCTATATGTTATTCCAGCACACATACTATGTATGTTCCAAGTTTCATTTAAATCCGTTCAGTCGTTACGGCGTGATTGAGGCACAAACATACATCGTCACATCGACAAATCCACACATCCTTACATCCTCACAAACTTTCGCATTTATAATATTAGTAGAATTAAATGAGAAAACGGTGGACCACGACTCAGATGGAAGGGCGCAATTGATGCATACTTCAAAGACTGATCCACATTGGCCCAGGACAGGGATGACTACTACACTACACTTGGAAACTACAGGTTCCTAATGACAATAGTAAGAGCTTCGATCAACGGTTGGGTCAAGGGTCAGATTCACGTGGTACCCGGATAAAAAATAGCGTATATGTTAATCCAGCACATGTACTATATATATATTCATAGTTTCATTCAAATCCGTTCTGCCGTTTACGCGTGATTGAGGCACAAACATACAAACATCCTCACAAACTTTCACATTTATAATATAGTAGGAAGTAGGTCCTTCGGCGCGTTGTTGGTTTGATGATATCGAAAAAGTCGAGGGACTGAATAAACCAAGAAAACTAGGAAAATTTAAAAAGACCCATTCTCAGCTTTGGGCAGATATGATGATGATAAGCTGATGGCATATTTTATTTAAAATCTAGACAACATCAGATTGATGCTAGTAAGTTGCTGTTCCCAATCCACTAACAAGATCAGCATCATAATTACAGCTCAAGTAAATCAATAGACGCACCATCAGTGGGTTACCTACAATCAGCTCCTAAGATATACTTAGGTATTTACGAGTACATTGATCATCTAGCTATTGTTATAAAATGCTTCTTTCGGAACCTTACCACAGCGAACATTATACCTACCTATTTTACTGGGGCACCATAACAGGTAACAATAAGAATATCAATGAAAATACTAAAATCACAAGTAAAAATATTTGGGCAAAACGCAGACTCAGATCATCCATGTTGGCGCCAAGGACAAGAACAAGATTTTCAATTTTGACATCTGTCAAGTGTGGCGAAGTCGAATAAAAACTTTTTAAAAATTTTTGATTTCATAACTGGCCAGCTACATCAGTGCAACAAATTCAAATAAAGAACATTTCTACAAAGAAAGGAGTTCGTATAGCAGTTTTATTTATCCAGATTTTTGAAGTGGCCAGTGTTTTGAATGGCTTATTATTGGCACTGGCCAGTGTATTTCTATGTATTCAATCTTGTGGTAGATATGGCATTCCTCATGCTTGTATCTTTTATTTTTATTTTGAGTTCACGCCGTATCACGCGTATTAAAGAAAGGTCGTATCTACAAGGTTTTTTTCTTTAGTTTGTTTGCATTTTATTTTTTAAAGACAAACGAATTGAGTCATAGTCGTTCAGATATATTGCCGAAATAAATTGCATTCAAATGTTTTCCTATGGCTAGATATATTATTCTGCATAAAAATGTTTTCGTGATAGCCAAAACTATTGTAGCTACATAATGCAGTAAAGATATTATACGTTAAGGGAGGGTCTTAACAAAGAACACAACTATTTACAGAATAACACAAGCATACCTGCAATATCCCATAGTTGTAACCGGATGATCGTATTCGCATCCCAATTGAGCACCTTCAGCGCGAAGTCAACACCGATGGTCGCGCGATAATGCTGGCTGAAGAACTGGTGCACATAGCGTTTGATGATGGACGTCTTGCCGGTGCCCAGCTCTCCGATCACCAGGATCTTGTAGAGGTGTTCCCGCCGCTCTGAACTCGCTGATCCTTGGGACTGGAAGGAGAATAAGTTGTCAATCCTTGCTTTTATGAATTATTATGAATGTTAATTTTGGGGTTTTCGAAGCCAAACGATAATAAAGGCCCCGTTTTTATCATGTCTGTTTGTATTTTTTTCGTTCTGGCTACAAATATAGTCTAGTCATTTGATGCTCGAAAACGAAGTTGAAAAAGATGGAAAGCTTTTGCTATTTTTGTAGATTTGTGCCGCGCCGCATTTTTGTGCAAGTTTGTAATTATGTGTTTTGTTTGTCCCGTAGTGCAATTTGTGATCCCACATGACTAGACAAATACACAAATTGGAAACTGTTCCAAATTATTTCCAGCAGTAAGATTTACTAAGGTCAGTTTTATTCGCAGAGTTGATAATAATCTAGCATCGATCGTCAGCATTTAAATCAGATAGGCTGAAGCAAAGATAGATATATAGCGAAAATAATGTCCAGGTCATTTAAAATATCTATATATATAAAAGAAAGTCGTGTTAGTTACACCACTTATAACTCAAGAACGGCAGAACAGATTTGGGTGAAAATTGGTAGGGAGGTAGCTTAGAGCCAGGAGACGGACATAAAAAACTTTTTATCCCGAAAAAAAAAATCAGAAAAAAAGAATCAGACTTGGAATAACAAAACGCAAATGATAGCTATGTAATTGACGTATAATGACAGCTATGTAATGACGTATAGATGGTAACATATAGATGACACAGATGATAACATTCTGTATTATATTTAGTATCAGCATTGCACCCGTGCGAAGCCGGGGCGCGTCGCTAGTTTACATATAAATACATGATTATCACGCTCGTACACCTAACGGGATGAAGCTACAAGCAATCATAAGAAAACTTGTAGCCACTCCTGATTCAAAGTCCCAAGATGGATTGTAAACCATGGTGACAGCCCATCGCCCGTAAAGAAGGACCATCATGTTGGTCAGGATACTATTCCTTAGTCGACTTTTACGACATGCTCGGGGGGAGAAGCAGCCCAGTCCAGCACAGAAGCAGAAGAAGAAAAAATAAATGTCACTCGTTTATAGAAATTATCTTCAGGTAGTTATGAAGATAGGTATATTATTTACATTGTAACTCCAAATGACCTACAAATGCATCACATCAGATAGGTCACCTAACCGATGTGATGCACTAGGATGGTTCAATTGTATCAATTAGCTTGTTGGTATTGATCTGTACCTACTTCTAATCTAACTTTAATTGAAAGCACTTATGTAGTAAACTATTCTGCGAATTTGTACAATGATGTTATTTGTTTTCTCTTGCTTCTAGACCTAGTTATATGTAAATTCACTCAACGATTTCAAATTTTTATCGTCATCAGAGAAAAATTAAAACTGAATAAAGTGAGGCCGTACCTAAGTTCGTATGAGCTAGTGACCAACTCTTGTGACGGAGTTTTAGGCCGTAAAATTTTTATATACTTATCTAGTTTTTAGTCTTAGAAATGGTTACTATTTTAATAATACTCACACTGCTCTTTTTCTTTAAGTTAGGTGCCATTCTAATATACACAACACAATATTTAAGTTAGATTGTCTCATCCAGAAGAATTATTCACTTAAAAGTAGCACATAACTAAACAAACTTATTATCTGAATGTAGTAGGTATATTTCACAACGCACTTTGAACTATTCACTGTTAACGAAGAAGAATATAAAATATCAAGGACAGCTGTCGTTAAAAAATAGGCCTCTAGAATTATAACAAGTTTATCTAGTTTTCAAAAGTTTTTAAAGGTTATATTTATTTCAAAGTAGCAAAAGTAAACGAGATATTGAATCGGAATACATCGATAGACTGGCTCTGGACCCTCTATCGTCCATATATGAAGTGATTGAGCTCCCTTATCGGACATGATAAGGAGTATTTGTCATTTGCACTCCTTGGCCGGCAACCGATAATCCAATATTTGTATCAATACCATTATCACTAGGAAAAAGTTTTCTCATGATTTTTGACCTTTTGATAAGTTTTACAACAAAATTACATTATTAATGCACTGTTAAAGATAAACATAAGAAATCTTCTGAAAAAATATAATAATTAACGTAGCTAGATAGCAATTTATTGATGCAGAATGTTTGACAAATTCAGTGGTTGGTTACAGGTTTCTTGCAGTAAACGTGAAACGTCCGATTATAAATGGCCAACAACAAATAGGTCTGATTGATCAGACATATGCGCAGTCGGGTTGAAACGAGCATATTAGGATCCAGTTACAGAAAGCAACTGAACAACAATGTGTCTTTCAAGACCACAGTCATAGTGAACGGCACACAAGCTTGCACAACCGTTGGAACCGCGAAGTTGCGGTGAGTCTAGTCTAGTGTACCCGGCCAGGGTATTGTATTGCACGTACCGCCATCGATACCGAACAACGGACTATTGATTGATTGACAGTGCTCGCGATAGGATCCTGTGCAGATCAGTTCAGTTCTTTTTGGATAGGTACTGTGACGTTACGTCATAATTTTGCCAGTTTCGTCCGTGTTGCTCTAGCTAGAGTAAATTTTGGTAGATAAAAAAAAGGATATGGCCGGGGAAAAAAAGATAGAATCTGCCAAAAAATTAACAAAATGTTTTTCTAATAATTTGCTACATATAGAAAAATATAGCTAGTATTTACATAAAAAGAAATTGTTTGGTAGGGATGTTATAAGCTGTAAATGATACTATGCAGATCAGAGATGAGTTTTAAGTCGTGACATGCGCTAACAGACAGCTAATTGTCAGTTGTCATTCTATCCGCAAACTCTGGTTCTAATATTCTACTAACAAACGACGTATCGAAAAAAATTTGGCGCTTTTCGACAGATATATACAACTTTGCTATGGTAGGTAATGAACGATCCGTTGTCCGTAGGCAGAATATTAATATAATAATTAATAATTTATTTATTGCGATTTGGAGTACATTACATTTAAATTTTAGCCCTACCTACCAAACTAAGTTTAAAAAAACTTGTATTTTGGTAGCTAGTGCCCTCCCTTAAAATTACATTTTATTATGTACGACATTATTTATTAATTAATTTACCTAATCTATTCAATTTAATATTAATATTGGAAGCGTGCAGGTCAGCAGCTAACTGTTAGTCCGCTAACTAGCCGTTATATAGTTACTATACAACGTATTGTGAACGAATAGTATTTGACTCTGAACTGATTGCTCACAGTGATCCGCAAACTATGATCGAAATGCGAACATGCCCCTACTGGGCTTGGAGATAAAGTCATAACAATGTACCGTTTTTTGTTACTGCATAGCAAAAACATATTACCTATTGTCAATGGTGTTGTTATTTTTTCTGCATAATTATAATTTGGCACCTCTAAAATGTCCTAGATCTTTTAGTATTTGCCAATCAACTGTTTTTGTCAGTGTAAATATATTATTATCATGGCTATCTGGTTTCAATCACGCATGAACGGTAGCCTCCAACCAATAACTATGGATACTTTTAGATATTCCGACCGTATCGACTACGTACTAAATATAATTAAAAAAAAATAGTAAAAAATAAATAAGATTGCACCGAATGCCATTCAATTGCATAAACAGCCTTCTTTATTAACCCCCGAATACTCAAACGCGACTCAGAGTTGAGCACGTCTCAACTCACGGTTTTTGACAGTTTCTGATGAAAATCTGTCAAAAAAAAAAACTTCATTTGAGACGTGCTCAACTTTGAGATGCGTTTGAGTAATCGGGGCTAAAACTCTAAGTTACTGACTGAAAATCAATGCACAGGTTAAACTATAAGTCCTAGAAGCGTGAAACTTGGAGGGTATATTCTTCAAATGGTGTTAAGGGTGCACTTATAAAGAAATTTCTTAAATTCAACTCCTAGAGAACGCAGTGTGAAGATAAAGTTTGTATAAAAAAAACTCAACGTATACAAAATTGCGGAGCGATTCACTGCTTACTACTAGTTCCTAATGCTATTTACCTTCAAATATTGTTGATCTTACTAATATTATAAATGCGAAAGTTTGTCAGGATGTGTGGATGTGCCGATATTTGTGCCTCAATCACGCCGTAACGGTTCAAAGGATTTGAATAAAACTTGGAACATACATAGTATGTGTGCTGGAACAACATTGGGCTACTTTTTATCTGTGTGCATCGCGAGCGAAGCCGTAGGCGGAAGCAATGACCGAGAAAGTTTTAGTAGCATGAAATTAGAAATTATTTAGTTTAAAATTTAATTCTTCTAAGAAAGTTTCTTCGTCAGGATTTGCATTTCAATGATAAGATTTTAGATAATTTATGACGTTATCTGCTACTGTTTACTCAGCGATTGAGAAACTCGACCGTTTGTTGAATAACATAGATGCTAGTCAAATATGACCAACATGATGATAGTGAAATATAATAATTAACATGCATCCTAGAAGTATGAAACTTGGAATGCATATTCCTCTTATGGTGCACTAAGAAAAGAACTTCCGAAATTCAACTCATAGAGGCGTTGCTGAAAGACGAAGTTTGTATGAAAATAAAAACCAACGCAGACGTGCTTAACTCTGAGATGCGTTTGAGTATTCGGGGGTTAGTAATATGTATTACTATCTCCCGAATACTCAAACGAGTTAAACTAAACTGAAGAGTTTTTGACAGATTTTCATCAAAAACTGTCAAAAAACCGTGACTTGAGACGTGCTCAACTCTGAGTCACGTTTGAGAATTCGGGGGTATATATAGTAAGGTCAAATAGTACCAAGTTTTAAACAAAAAGATCCACAAAGTATAAGAAATTAACTCTCTAAACATGGTAAACCAATTAGTTAATGTATAGCAGAGACAGGCGACTATAATTAGTCTATTTGATTTTAAAAAGAACAAAGAACGTCGCTATGAGTACCTACTACTACAAACTATTCTAAGTAGGCTTACTAATAAGCTATAATGATAGCCTTGAAAGTTAAATAGTTTTCTGCTTTAAAAGCGGTGTTTAATATTGTATATTATTACCGAAAAACCGGAATCAAGGCCTACAAGGTAGGTACTTACATTTGTATTTTGATTTCCAAATATTGAGAATTTATTCAAAAATGCACTAATGTTGGGCATGATTTTTAATGAACCCAGACAAAACTTCAAAGAATATAAACTGTTTAATACAATTTTTATTGAAGGAGCATAAAATTATGTATATGACTTGTCCAAAAGAAGTTCACGGATAAAATGACATCCGCTAGCAATGCTAATGAGACAAACATAGATTCTTGGTTGAGATAGTATCTAGAATTTTCATAATCAGTTAATACATAAAACAATAAGGTCTGCAAAGATTAAGATAAGAAAAATAAAGTTGTAAATCTTGTTTAACATAATATCTTTGTTATTAATAGAATCATTTAACGGTATCGACGGAATTTAAACGAATCTCTATTACCTAAATATATCCTATACTTGTCGATATACCTATGATAGGGATTGAATCACGAATTTTAAAATAGAAGTAAAATATTAAAAGATATGCATAGACCCCAACGTAGACCCATCGTAGAAGTCGGTAATGTTTTTGTATTCGCTAAGAATATTCGACCGATTTAGATTATTGCGTCACACAAAACAGGTTGAAAAGGAGATGTTTAGAAAGTAGCTTATAGAGATATTAAACGTCCATTGACTCTGATGTACCGTAAAATTACTACAAATTAACTGTGCGCTTTTTTCCTGATTAATACTTAAAAGCCAGCTGAAGAAAAACAATAACAAGACGATCTAGATTCTATTAATTTGCTCTTTATGAGGTAAAACCTCTACCTACAGGCCTATTATTTTCTAAATACTATATATATTATACTTGGACAAATAAAACGACTGTGAAAAACTACAGCTCGAAGCACAAAAGCAAGCTGACTGTGCTACTCACGAAGGGCATCACGACAGCGGCCGCTGAAAACTATCGTGTAAAATAACGTACTAAGGACACCACCGTCGTCTCCGCGCTGAAGCCGCAGCACTCGCACACCGTCAAGTAGCAGTCATCGACTGCCTCCTCGAAGGTCATATCTACACATGGCGCGCGCGCATCGCCCGGAGTACCTTCCACCACTGAGGTAATTGGGCAGAGAGCGGCGCGCGGGCGGCAGCGGGTTCGCTCGCGCGCCGCGCAATCCTCGCAACTCACCGGCTCGCTCCCGGGCTTGTTGACCGGCTCGATGAGGTCTCCGTAGGCGGGCATCGCGTCCGCGTATCCCTCCTCTTCGGTGTCGTTCCCGCGCTCGTGTGCGGAGCCAGCGGCCGCGGCCGCGCCGAGCCGCACGCGCGCCAGCGCCACCGCCTCCTCCAGTGACCCCACCTCCGCAACCCCTCCCCCCTCCTCGCTCGCCCCCACCCCGTCGTCGTGGTCCTCCGAGAAGCATGCCGACGCCTGCGCCACGAACGCAATGCGGCGCCGTAGAGCACTCTCCGGGCTCGGGTCTTCCACGGGGCGCGCCATCGAGGTCGCGCTGCGTCGCTTCCAAGCGGCCTTCGTAAAGGGCCGCGTGGCGACCGGGTGCTCCACGGCAATGGGACTCACCGGCTCGGGCGTCGGCCGCTCGGCGCTCAGCGTGGGCTTCGGGAGCTCGGATGTCGACGCCGCCGGCTCGGACGGTGCCGCATCTTCAGGAGTCAGCGTTGCGTCATCGGGAGTCGGCGGCTTCGGAGAGGCCGTCTCGGGGGTGGTCGATACGGACTCCAGTGACTCCGGCGGCGAAGTCTGACTGTCGAGCGTGGATTCCTTGGTGTCGGAATGCACAGGAGGCGTCGGCGTCAGCGAGGCGCCCTCCGCGCGCTTCTTACCGATACTACCCATCCGGCGGATGAAGCTGCCCTCCTTCTTCTTGATGTCGACGCTGGGCGAGCTGTCGGTGCTGCGCGAGGCGTCGCTCGCGGGCTGTTCGCGGTTTTTCTTATTGCGTTTACGCATCGTGCGTTCGTCGCGCGCGAGGTCTCCGTCTGACGCGGAGGACTTGGCGGACGGGGAGCGCGCGAGCGAGCCGAGGTGGAAGGGCGAGCCGGCACGGAACGGCGAGCGGAGCGAGTGCAGCGTGCGGCGGAGGCGCGAGGGCGCGCGCGGCGAGGGCGGGGGCAGGGGGGGCTCCGGGGGTTCGCGCGGCTCCCGCATGCTGCCTGCGAGCGCGCTGCTGCGACTGCCGCCCGGCCCGCTCCCAGCTCACGCAGCCGCCGCGGCCTTGCGCCCCTTATCCACCCGACCAAATCTCGGATAAACATTTGACAAGGCCCCTCACCTTCGAATGCCAGGATTATTTCCAATTAAGGCTTCATGTTTCGCAATACAACCCTTATTAACTAGATACCTACACCTTGAAACCACGTCACTTACGTTGGCAGATATTCTTTCTTACGCTGATAATTTTTTGATCCATTTTTCTTCCTTTTTCATTTAAATGCTTGCATTCAATAACATAAGCAACGAAGAAGCAATTATACTCTTACAATTAAAAATACGTTATCTTTCTTATAAATTGTAGGTGTTTACAGTTGTTGTAACTTATCATGTTGTATTCGTTGAATTTGACCTAATCTTTCGAGACTACGCATTTTACGGATAAAAAACGCGTGAAGTCAAACCGGTTCTGCAGGTTAGTCTATGAAAAATACAAAAACAAGTCAAAGAATGCAGTACCGATAGGAAGGTGAATAGCCGACCAAGCATGAAGACACCAACAAAATGCATTCATACGTAAACTTAGGTAAACTTGATCGTAAATTGATACAGACACTGACACCTAGTTGAAATTTAAAACGCGGGGCCATATTGAACCCTTTTTTGTCAACCCTATTATTTATTTATATTAAAAGAGAACACGAATAAAATGCCTACTGTCTTTTATTGTTATGTACCAACCTGTATTTATATTATTTCTAAATTAAAAACGAATGTGATTTAGGAATTGAAGCTTTGAAAATTTTGTATTTTAAACTTATAGGTACTTACATAAATTATTAACTACTGAATACCAATCAAAAGCGGATGGATAAGGAAGATTATAGATTCGAATCACTTTATCGACGTGGGATGACAAAATACATAAGTACCTACATTAGGTATGTCTGCCGTTCCCAAATAATTGCTTAATATATCGAAAATAATACCGACTTCAAGAATTACAATTAGGCGTATCCTAATCCTAAACCCCAAAATCCTCAACAAGGTTAGCGTTAAATGACCCGGTAAGAAAAGTTGGTGAACCATGCTCAGCGCATTTGTAAGGAATCCTCGGAAACGTAAGGAAACCTCTCAAGGACTGCCTTTTGATATCGATGTGTGCTTGCATAGGATTGTGAAAATCTCTTCCGTGGAAAACATTCAATGCACTTTTGTTAACTATTTCAAATTATTACCATTAGCGTAAATTGTCCCACTGGTGGGAAAATGCCTCCCTCTCTGGAGCTGCCAGTTTCATGCCAATTCGACAAATGTCGCTAAATGGAGATCAAAGTAAAAGTTCGCAGTTTGGTCTTATTTTAATTTGGTCAATTAAAAAGGTACCTACTGTTTTTTAACGTAAAGAATTTTCATTGATTTTCCTACAGGAAGATAACTAGGATGTTTTTCCCGCAAATTGTATATTTATATTTACAAACATACTATCACGCCCATAACTCTAATGGGGTGGGCAGAGTCACAAGTTAACATAAGAAACTTAGACACACTTCTGATTTAAATGTATATATTTGTCATATTTATTATATACTTATCCTATTAGGCTCATGCTGGCCTAGAAATAATGATACGAGCGAAGAGTACCTACCAACCAAAGGATGATGAAATACCTTAGTAGTACCTAGTAGGCAAGACGTAGTACGACTAGCAGGAAGCAACAATCAACAGTCCTATCATTTAATGGACATCAATATCTAAGTATCATAAGTACATTCTAAGGTTATTACTTGGACGGATATATCAATGAAGGCGTTTGAATATTTGGATGTGATTCGGCCATCTTTTATTAGAACGGGCTTGTAGGTCGCAGGTGACAGCTGACAACATTACCGGGCTATGGTGAGCGCAGAAAGAGCAAAACGTGGTTTAAAAATAATACCGGGAATTCGCATGAAGGGTTCCGTACATCTAAAAGTCTAAAAGTTTCTTGTATGCCACCTATTCATGGAAGCACGTTCCTAATAAAATTAAGAAATAAATGCAAAATGAAACGTCTCTTTTTTATGGACGCCCTTTATTTTTATTATTATTTTTATGTACAAATCAGCAAATTTTAAATCGTTCGAAAAATAAATACATAAAAATACTACCAAAAAAATGTGCAATAAGTCACTTGACCCATCCAATTATCGACCTAGTGTTGTTTACTTCAATGATCGATTACAAACGTTTTTTTTCCTGTATGGGGCCACCTTTTACTTTAAATATATTATTTGTTGTCATAGCGGCAATAAAAATATGTATATACTTTGTGAAAATTTCGACTCTAATTATTACGGTTCATTAGATACAGCCCGCTAACAGACTTTTACCAAGATTTAGAGTTTGTAGAGTCTTACAGGTAGAGTTATTTATTATTAATTGTTATAAATGTGGTAGGTACAGTCAAGAGCACTTACAGCTTTATACTTTGGACTTGAAGCAGACCCCATGGGCTAAGTGATGCGCAGCACAAATCGGAGCTTAGACATAGGCTTGGCTCTACTGGTAGTGATCTCATAACTTTTTAACAGTAAAAGCATTAAGAACTTGTGTGTGCCGCGCCCTACAGATTATATTAGGCTTTAAGCCGTACGATACATGTTGCAAGCCCATAAATTCATGTCTAAGAAGTATTTATGCAATAATGCATAAATAGAATAGGTCGTTTTATAGAATAAAAACTAGCCTATGGATCCCCGGGATAGAATCTATCTCCTTGCCTTTCATTAAAATCTGTACAGCAGTTTAAGCGTGAAAAGGTAAACAGACAGACAATTAGAGTTACTTTCGCATTTATAATATTAGTATGTATTATATATTTTCTACATAGGTATACACTGCGTATAGGTAGGTACCTATTGTTAGTTATTTACAAGTTTAGTTCTCGGTGTGGTTGTCAATCTTTTTGATATAATAACACAGGATTAAACTATCTCAATCTATTTATACACTTTTTTATTTAGAAACTAAAACACATTTTAATGACGCTTGCTCTGAAGATAAAAAACACCACCTAATCCGATAAGGCTTATCGACGTTTGATTTAAAATATTCCTTTCGAACACATGAGAAAAAAGCAAAATATGTCTTGCAACTTTTATTAGGATTCCGTATCCAAAAGGCACCTTTTGGGTACTAACGGGGCCCTATTACTAAAACTCCGCTGTCCGTCCGTACGTCCGTCTGTCAGAGAGCTGTATATAATTAACCGAAATGAGAGTTGAAATTTCCCAATATTCTATTGCTGCTTAACAAACAACAAATAGTGAAAAAAGAGGGCAAAATATTTTTTTTTTAACATTCGCAATCAATCATTGAAGCTACCTATTTAAAAAGTACATGGAGTAAAAGTCCTATCAAAAAATACATGTTGTACGATGGTACGGAATCCTACGTGTGCGAATTCGACTGGCACTTGATCGGTTTATTTTAAACTTAGATAGATAGATAGAAAATTCTTTATTGCACAAGAAATAATATCGTCACTGGAAAGGCAAATTTACGTAAGCGCCAATCGAGAAAAAGCCGTTTAAAGTTCTTTTTTTTTCGTTTTTTAATCATAACTTTTTACCTAATTATCGAATTTTGATGACGTCAAAGTAAGAATACATTCTTTTTTCATTTTCTATGTCCAGCAATTCATATTATTGTATTTGGACTGCTATTTTAGGATAATAAATCAATATGCCCATTTGGCGCTTACGTAATTTTGCCTTTCCAGTGACGATAGGCGAACTTAATGCTAATTAGCATTTTCTTCCAGCTGACCTTTTGTGAAATTTGGAGAACAAACAGAGGTAGTGCTTTAGAGACTAAAAATAGAGTAATAAAATATTACACATACATATAAAAAAACTTACCTTTAACTGACCACCGCGTTCCGCTTCATATGCATCTTCTGCATACATGTTAGGATATTTTGTATTCAAACTTAAGTGTATCTAACACACTTTGCACTTAGGACACCCCTTAGCAATTTTAGACACAAAATCTGACTCTCCTTTTTCACTCTTTAAGGTAGGTAGGTACCCAAGTTTAACGTAAATACACTTTGCAAATAGGACACGTTCACATACTTTAAAGCACTAAATCTGAGACCTTTTCACTCTTTTACGGTAGGTATGATTATCACGTAGGTTAGGTATTTCACTGCACAATAACTAGGTATTTGTTTTGACATGCCTCTGTACCTACAAAAGCATTATAATCTTCAGGCTATTGTCCTTATAATTGCCCCTTATCACTGTGACAGAGGCACATTGCAAATTACACACTGTTTTATACAAGTTTCACGCAAATAAATTATTTATATTTAAGGTCTAACCAAAGCAGGATGTTTGGGAATACTGTCAGACGTTAAGGTAATCGGTAGGTACGTATTTCCTTATCAATATATTGATAACAGCGTGCATAGGTAAAGCGTGGCAAACAACCTGCCTAGCTAATCTTTTCTAAACATTAGGTGGGTAGGTACCTAAACTCGGCGGCGATTACCTGTTGCCTAATTTTTAGAGAGCACTGGTCTAGTTGTTAGTGACCCCGCCTTCCGATCCTAAGGTCGTGGGTTCAAATCCGGTCGTGTACCAATGGATTTTTCTGTGTGAAAAATTTATGTGCGCTATACCAGTACTCTCAAACGGTGAAGGAAAACATCGTGAGGAAACCCGCGGCTTAGTCAGCTCCACACGTATTGACCATGTCTTTCCTGTGGACAAGGCCGACAAAGCTGAGAGGATGGAATAGGTGCTAGACAAGCCTACTCCATCTTAATTCGTCCCAGGTACTACAGCGTCCCGTCTGAGAAGGTAAAATTTGCCTTCTGACGCTGTATAAAACATCTACTATAGATGGTAAATTTTTAGGGTTCCGTACCCGAAGGGTGCCAACGGGACCCTATTACTAAGCCTCCGCTGTCTGTCCGTCCGTCTGTCAGAGGGCTGTATTACTAATAATACATCTGTACAATCAATTAAAAACATGAAATAATAAAGAGACAGTGTATCCATTTTTAAAAATCACCGAGTGATACAAGTCACCAAAATGGTACATTTCCATTGTTTCTTTTTCAATTTCGTAGGCTTGAAAGTCATTTGGTGACATCAAAAGTAAAAATAAATAAATTTTGGACTTAAAAAAATTTAATAACACTAAAACTTTAGCAATATTATATTTAGAAAAAATAATCAACAGCTGTTTTTTTTTTATAAAAATGGCCAGTGTGTACTATGAATTCTTATTTCAAAACCCTCATTGAAAGTATTACCACAGAATAGACCAATAGTTGGTGGTATTATAAAAAATAAATAAAATATAATTTTACCTACATAAATGCTGATAATACTTTGTACTATATTATAGGTAAATAATTTTATTTTCTTCGTGTTTACCGTACCTATTACATACCATGCAGAAAGTAAGAGGTTAATTTAGAACGTGCCTTCGGTCATAGAAATTATAGAGAACATACCTGATTAAGCCATCTGCCGTTTTTACTCATAGCTATGCCGCTGTACTTTGACTTGGGTTTGATTTCTGATAGTTTTTCTTGCTCCAATAAGTATTCTTGAACCTTTTGTTTGTCCAGCTGTTTTATCATCATACACGATCACCACAGACTAGATATTTTAATAATAAAACACTTTTTAAGCGGTGAAAGTCATGGGCAATTCTCTTTTAATCCAGCCAAGACCGCAATATTGGCACCTTTTTTATTTTCCGAGTCAATTTTATTGTTTTAACCTTCCGTCACGACACACTAGTAACTTTATCAGCTGTACGTAACGGAGTAATTCTTAGTATTTGTACATGATTGTTTGCCCTCGTAGTAGATAATGTAACTTTATTTATGGCGCCGGGTAAAATTAATTCAGTAGGTACTGAATATCAACGTGGGTCATCGTGCAGATAACAATAACATTCAGCCCTGAGGTAGTTAAATTAATGAACGAATTATAATTATCTTTTTAATGAGCCTTTTCTAATAAACAATGAGAGGCCACCCAAGTCAACGCTTTGTCAGAAATCTGAAAATTAATAAAACTAAAAAAAGAAGGTACCTACTTACGATAAGGTTGCCCGATTGGGCCACCTTATCGTAGGACCTTCTGGAGACATTTGAGAATATTGAATTGATGGAGAAGTATTTTTAAACCACGTCAAGTTAAGTTATCACCCAGGTGTTCCCAACTCCAATCCCAGTCCCAGTATCTTTGGGTAGGTAGGTCAGAATCCTCCGTTCTTTCGACATGCCTACATCTCTTCATTGACCTAGAACTAAGTCCCCAGCTACCTACTTCAGGCAATCGACCCGGTTTGATAAAGCAACAATGTTGCAATCGCTATTCCTGAAGAACAAGTTATTTTCCACATATATTTTCTTACAATAAACTACCTAGCACTTTGAAATTACTTATTATTTATAACATGTCAATGTATAGAAGCTTACCCAAGTTTTAATTCTAAACATTTTTTGAAAGGTATGTTGTACCCACTGAGTACTACCAATACCAACACGCATTACCTTACTGGACTACTATTTTAGTAAGGACGACAAAACTCAACGTAAAAAGCCAAATAATATCTATCGACGTACCAAAAACACTTTTAACAAAGATAAACTCACCATTATTTCAGAGAGCGTACAGTTTTATCACTGCAGATTTTAAGAGACATCACATTGGATACCGAGAACACACTGCGGTCATGTCATGCAGGCGCAAACTCTGAATATAATACTACGATACAGAGTGTCCTAAAGGCTAAGAAATGTTCTTGGGTGGCGACCACGAATTAAAGTAAGAAGACCCCTCAACCGACGAATAAAGAACGCAGTCTTTATATAGCGGAAGGAAATTTAGGACCGTTCATCGTGCCATTGACAGGAGGGTATGTATCAGAAGAGGACTTATGAGTACCATGGTACCACAAAACCCATTTTTATAACGTCTCAGCCGAACATTTGCTGTTGCTATCGTTCACTTACTAAGTGCTTATTATTGACCTCAGATGTTTAAATAATTTAGATGATCAATAGGCCTTTTCTAAGTGAAGCTGGGCAGCCATTTAGTTACGATGTCATTTAATTTTTTTTATGTACTTAAGTATTGTGTAAAATTTTTCCCAGCATTGGTTTTTTCATCGCGTTCTTTCAAACCTGACATGATTAAATAGCCACAGCCTGTATCCATTACTACCTAGACTCATACAGATCTAGATGAGCTCATTATACCCTACATTCATCTTTAAAGGTAATTACACCTTTTCACTTTAAAATACGGCTGAGATTAGCTCGGCAAGTTCTGTGGTTCGCTGCATTTTCTTGAACAATAACTTCATTACCGTATGAATGAAAGGGACTGCATTCATAGATAAGTGGTCCGCTAGAAGTATGCAGACTGGGTAGCATTTTACTATAGAAAACTAGTATCCTCCTGCGGCTCCGCCCGCGTGGTAGGTAACTACCCGGATATAAGGTATTTTTTTTCAAGTCATAACGTTTTGTTCCAAGTTTTAGCCAGATCTGACACACACAACCTTAGGGGTAAAAGGTTTTAGATTAATTTAAACATACGTAGGTAGGTAGTAACTGAGTCACTTGTGTTGAGCTAAATCCTAAACTAAATTTATTTAAAATATAAATTATGTTTAGTAAACATAATTAATGGGATTGCGATATTTTGAATACGGTCAAATAAAGTAGAAGCGCTTGTGGCGTAACTTGTTTGGACGTTCTTGATTGATCGTTGAAGTTAAGTTAAGCAACGTTGTGCGCGGTCACAATTTAGATTGGTGACTGCAAGTGGCATTAAGAGCTGAGTGCTTCCGTGCTTCGGAGGGCACGTTAAATCGTCGGTCCCGGCTTATAAGTCATTAAGCTATGACGGAGGCCTTTAGACGGCCTAAAAACTCCGTCACAAGAGTTGGCCACTAGCTCATACGAACTTACTTTTGTCAAATAAAGTTTAGGTACTTATACTTAAAGTGGGGCGATATAGATAAAACAAACTATTACCTAAACATACTATTGTAGGTAAATGTAAAAACCGAAAATAAAACAAATGAACCGTTACAACTGGGTATATTCAAAACAGTGGTTCACGTAGGTACATCATTCGCATAATTCTAATCCTTGTTTGAATGAATTTTGCTTCATTAACAAAGTAGTATGTAATTAGCCTACACTCATTGCTAATGTGATAGATAGAGACTTATCCAACGTTTAGCAATCACATTTGTTTGACTAATGGGCATTACAACGGACAACGGTTCGTTCATTAACCATAGCATTGATATCTGTTTAAAAGACACATTACACCTTTTTTAAAGGAAATTCATTTTTTAATTGGTATGGTAATGAAAGACCAGTTTGTCGCATTTTCGTTGAATGAATACTCGCAAGTGAAAACTAATGGATACGTACAAAGCAGCCTAGACCCATTTTCACCACTATTTTAAAAAGATAAACTAAGGCTTTTTATCATCTATAGTAGATTTATACAGCGTCAGGAGGCAACTTTTACCTTCACAAACGAGACGCTGTAGTGCACGGGACGAATTAAGATGGAGTAGTCTTGCCCAGCACCTATTCCATCCTCTCAGCTTAGTCGGCCATGTCCATAGGAAAGACATGGTCAATACGTGCGGAGCTGACTAAGCCGCGGGTTTCCTCACTATGTTTTCCGTCACCGTTTGAGAGTACTGGTATAGCGCATGAATATTTTTCGCACAGAAAAATCCAAAGTATCGGAAGGCGGGGTCACTACCAACTAGACCAGTGCTCTCAAAAAGATAAAGGCATTTAATATACTGTAGCAAACATTTTTTGTCCGTTCTGTGTAGATTTAAAAACTAGTTTTTTTAAATAATTCATTCTCATCAAGGAACTTAAAACACAGCCTATTTCATCAAAAATATGAACTTACAACTTTACAAACTTTGATGGTCAATAACTTACACACATAAAAATAAAGTAAGTAGGTATTGAATAAGGTATATACCAACATTAAATAATAAATTAAAAGCTCTTTTGTGACTTCGCATTTACTTTTTCTTAATAAATTCAATGTTAGTTTAAATAAATTAATTGAACTTAAATCAATTTGTGACGGTTACTTAAAATAACTTATTTTATGCAAACACAAAAAAAAAACACCATACAGAAACATAACAATTCTAAGGTTTCCTTTTATAACCAATTGCGTAATGGTATAATAGGAACGGTTCTTGACGCTAAGGTGTTATTCGAATAATATTTCACACACACATTTCTCTCCACACATTGTGCCTTTTACTTCAGCCAAATCAAACTGGAAATACAGTTTATGTAAACAAACCGTTGAGTATTTTTCGTTATTACAATGAATTGAGTTTAGTTTTAGGTAAATAAACTTCGCAACATAAGATTAAGTATGAATAAATAACACCCAACAGTCACATATAGTCCTGACCCCACACTAGGATTCCCTGTGTCGTGGGTATCAGAAACTACGAGTACCATGGTACAACACCCAGACCCGGAAGAAATATTTACAGATCATGCAAACATTTCTTCCGCAGCGGAAATCGAACCCGCGCCTCTTGCGTCTCTGCCGAGCATTCGCCCGCCACGCCACCCAGGTCGTCGTATGGGCGGTTTGTTTACAATTGTATCTCCAGTTTGGCAGGAGTATAGATTGTACGCCATAAGCATTTTAAGCGTGCAAATTTTAAAAAGGCCTTCATGGGATTGTAGAATTGCCGTTGTTAACACTAGTTAATTAGAGGCCAACAGTCTAAGTTAACTATTAGTTAACTATTCGAGGGTCTTCTTTTATATTTATGGCACCTGTGTGGTTTACATTGTAATTTTTTTCCAATGAAATCTTTCCTGCTGTGCATTTTCGTAAACAAAACTTAATTTGAGAGTTCTACAACTGTTGCCGTACCTACCGTTTTTACCCTACTGCCATGACTGCCATACTGCAAGCCATGACGGAGGCCTTAAGGCGGCCTAAAAACTCCGTCACTAGAGTTGGCCACTAGCTCATACGAACTTACTAACCCTACTGCGAAGGATAAAAAGTAATTCTTAGACGTGGTGTCTGTTATATTCCGTCTAAACTAAGGTCAAGCTAGTCTGTGGCTTTATTGCTGCTCACTAGAAGCTGTCTAGGAGGCTAACTTCAAACTCCTTTCCTTCGACCTTTTTAGCATATAATGTGAAACGTTCTCGTAAGTGAGGAATGTGACCATTGTAGCAGGCACCACTCGGATGAGGTTCGGTTTGAGCCCCTTGTAGAAGCCCCGCCAGCCTTCGTGCCTGGAAGGATAATGATTTATCAGATTTCGTGACATTTCTACGCGTACTGTCGATTCTGTTCATTTCTAACCTCAATTTGACAGGAATAAAGATTAAAAAAAACGTCAAATTCGGCAAAAAGTGTTAGATCTAACGCCTGCGCGAATTTTTCCTTTAAAACAAAGAAATCAATCGAACAGCTCCAAAGTATGGCTGTTCTGTTATCTCCATTATTAAAAAGAGACGGAAAATATTACGTCTGTCAAATTAGGGTAAGACAATGAAAAAGCATAACAGAATCAACGCAAGAGTTGATGGAGCTAAGTCTAGGGCCATTTGGCTAAATGATAAGAAAATCTAAATTTAGTTCCTTCCATTACCGACTTACCTTTTTTTTAAGTAAAAAATCCATTATAAACACACTCAATTTGACAACAGCTAGTAAGCTTTTCATAAATTTAGAAACAAAATTGTTACTATTTATATTGGTTTTTGATCCAAACTTAGTAGCTATGTTATTATTAAGCTTTAGAATTAATTAAAAAAAATACGAATTTATCAATTTGTGATCATTTATTGATTATACAAATTGAATAGGCGATTTGAAACTGTGAACATTTAGCGATAGTTATAATATAAAAATATAATAATAATAATGTCTTAGTTTAATAATTGTGGCCAGCCACCGGATAAGACAATAATTATATAAATTATACTAATGCCGATGTCACTGCAAAAGATATTAAACGACATTGGTAAGATATTCAAATAAATAAATAAATAAAAAACAATCAAAACCAAATTACAATAGAAATATTACTTTGAACATTATAATATTGATGGGAGTAAATTGGGGCAATTAAAATATAAAATAATTATTATAAATATATAATTGGGACAATTTGAATATGTACTAACTACAAAAGAGTTTTTAATGATCTAAAACTTTTGTCGCTACATACCCTCTGCAGTGAACTGTCAGCTTCAAAACAAGACTGCTACTGATATTCAGCCATCATCACATTTATTTGGTGTCCCTCAAGATTCACACGTCATCGTCAATTCAATACACACAATTATAAATTAATTTAATATTTTGTCTATAACGTAATCTAAATTACATGGTCACAAACTAAGAAAAAGTTTCCATTTAATTACAATTTTGTGCATGGCAACATTTTCAACAATTTAGTGAGTGATGTGATTTTCGACTCTAAAACAACAACGGTAGGGTCTACAATTGACTGCACCAGTTACACTTGTACGTCAATTCTGTGTAAATCGTCTTTTTCTCCATACGTAACAAACTACCTATATCTATCCTTTTCTTGTCGGAGCATATAAGTGGGATAGATATAGTTTTAAGATTTATTTCCATAGTAGCGGCGTGATTTGTCAATAAATAGTGTTAATTATTTACCTACTTACTTGTAAATTTAATATTCTAATGATAAAGGTATTGGTCTACTGTGACTGAGCTAATGAAAATGAGATTTTTTTTTGGGTTTAGTATTTTTTTAGGGCAAAACTACATAAGGCGGGATTTACATTTATAAGCCGCTAGTAGCTTAAAACCTGCTTCATATGTTTACCGTTCTATCACGTGAGATAGCTTACGTTAAATTTTAAGCCATAAAGGTCAGGCAATGTACCAGGGCGTACCATCTCACGAAATAAAACAGATTGAAAAGAACAATTACTTCATAAATTACAGCTTAACTTAAAGAACCTAACGTCGTCTCACCACACATGTAACAGAAATGTCTTTTGCAGATTTTGGAGACTGAAAAAACTTATTTCGTAAACTATTATCACAAAAACTCTCGATTTAAAAACTAAATTGTGCTAATTGCAACCCTGATATAGATTCAGTCGGAATCTGATGGGAACAACTAATTCTATCCAACGAGCGAGTTAGGAAAACACAACATATGTCGTGAGAACGGCTTTACAAACTTTGTTTTTTTTTATAACACAAGTCACTGTTACAAAATTTTGTACCCGAAATTTCATAGAAAATTTTCTAGTTTTTCTAGTTAGTTAGTCAATGCTTGAACCAGTCAAGCTTTTCAAAGTATGATCGAAAATTTAATTCCACAAAACATTGTAACAGCAACTTTACATTTCCAAAACATTAGATACATTTTAACACTGAAAAAAAATCATTTTATACAAGAACTCAAATTACAAACCTTATCAAAAAACGTCGTGCCAACTTACTGAGGCTGTATGCGAACTGTTGTAACTATAAAAGAATAATTAACAAATTGCAAGTTATACAATAATTAAAATGCAAGAAAATTAACAATAAATTAGTCCCTCGCTTACAAACTAAGTTACTAAACACACTGGATAGTGCGGGCGCTTATTTGAGATATTTATAAATTACTAAAACTCACTAAAATTGTTAGTATATTTTTTAAAATATACATATAAGTGAAAATATACAGGCGTCCAAACATGAATGGCCGTATTTTGCTTAGTACTCACGGTTATTACACGTGTCAGGTTAAATTCTATGATAATTTTTTTAAGAGGGTAGTTAAACATTTGCAAAAAAATACTGTTAGTGCGCCCGCACCCAAACCAAATAAGTTCCTTTTCGAAATTAAATTATTTACTTGACAGAACACTACCCTACAACAGTTGTAGCAAGCAAAAAAAAAGTGTTCTTTCAAAAATTTACTAAACATGACGGAACAGATTACAAAAATAAATGTTCCGCGCTTTTAAAATTTACTTCGACAGAAATAAAAATACAATCGAATATCATTAGTGATTCCCATCAGATACGAATAAATCAGTCATTATTCGTGAATTTCTCCCATATGAGCATAACGAGGCATATGTTGGGTGTTACATGCAGTAGGTACGGCGTTAGGCCCTTATAGAAGCCCCTGAGCCGTTCGTACCTCCATGTCTCCTGTACGCAGTGCCAGGCGCCGTTGTAGCTGCGATGGTGGTCTTGCAGGCGGGTCCTGACCACCTGGTAAGGGTAGGTGGCGCCCGCGGCGATTAGCTTTGATATCGCGGCAAAGGTTAGGTACTCCACTGAAGTCTGGAAGGTGGAAAAATAAATTATAAGCTGGTGGAACGCCTCGTATGTAATAATATTACCTAGCATCCTCTCCAACTTGATGGACCTTTATGGGCGATGGGTTGATCACCTGTCACCATGGTTCACCATATTCATCTTGGGATTCTTGGATCAAAAGTGGCTGCAAGTTTTCTTATGAGAACTTGTGGTTCTGCCCACCCCGTAGGGCTACGGGCATGATAATATGTATGTATGTAGGAACGCCTCGTGTTGATTTTTTTACACAAACTTCATTTTCCCGCTGCGTCCTTTAGAATTCCTTTCCTAGTGTACCCTTACATCATAAGAGGAATATACCCTCCAAATTTCTTGGCGTATATTATCGACGAGGGTATCTCCTAATAATCTCCTTATTTTATTTACCTGTTTAGTTATTTCAAGTAAATAAATTGATATATTTGGAACATTTCCAAGAAAACTAAAAGGAAATGACATCATTACCGATATGGTACTGTAAAAGTATCATTACTTGGCAACCACAAACTATGGAAATATATATGACCCTAACAAAGACGTACAATTTTCTTCAACTCATTCAAACGAGACACATGGACAGAAATGACTCATTTACTAATACTGCTTTTGTGCCAAGATAGTTTGGAATTTTCAAATCAAACATTGTTTTTACTGTAAATTGAACACGTAGAGAATTCACACATATTATCACGCCCGTATCCCTAATGGGGTGGGCAAAGCTACAAGTAAACATAAGAAAACTTGCAGCCACTTCTAAAGTCCTAAGATGGATATGGTGAACCATGGTGACAGGTGATCAGCCCATCGCCCATATAAGTGGTCCATTATGGAAAAAAATACAGATTCTATAAATCACTATCATGATGAGTCAATGCAATGCAAGTTTGAAGACGAAAAGGTGATTGCAGGCGACTGATCGACGGTGCGTTACTTTAAGGCATGGTCGCGTGATCTTTACGGTCGTGACTCAAATTAGAGTAGGTATCTAATATGAAATTCATACAGCATACATACACGGAGTACCTACAGATAAATAAATAATAATAATTAAATATTTGAGGACATTTCACACAGCACCATCTAGCCCTAAACTAAGCAAAGCTTGTACTATGGGAACCAAACGGCTGATAGAATACTTAAATACTTTTTTTTGTAAATACATACTTATAATACATAACAAGTTCTGGACTGGGAGTAAAGAAAAAAACATAGAATGCGTCCATTTGCTTCTCTCCCCGAGCATGTCGTAAAAGTCGACTAAGGGATAGTATCCTCCTACATGATGAGATACAATAAGCAAGTATTCCCAAGGAGGGTTGACGTCAGGCAAGCGGCCGGTCATAAAACACCTTAGCCAAAACTCTTACAGTGTGCCGA
The DNA here is from genome assembly GCA_949320045.1 of Scotopteryx bipunctaria. Taxonomy (NCBI): domain Eukaryota; kingdom Metazoa; phylum Arthropoda; class Insecta; order Lepidoptera; family Geometridae; genus Scotopteryx; species Scotopteryx bipunctaria. The sequence continues at coordinate 11,467,959 of OX439442.1, read as the reverse complement.
CCCCACATACAGTGGGATGAGGGTAGGAAGATGATGATGTACATAACAAGTTCCTAAGGGAGGCCTATGTTCAGCAGTGGACGTCATATGGCTGAGGAGATGATGATGATGATGGATACATAACACCCAGACCCGGAATAAATATTTGCAGAGCATGCAAACAGATGTACAGACAGACGGACGATGTGTGATAGAGCGGGGTAGTAAACGGAGATATTAAATTGAAGATTGTAAAATTAGTTACCAGTTTGATGTCAATGGGCAGGTTTCTGTACTGGTTGTAGCGATTCTTCATTTCCTCGTATGTCATGAACTGCAGCGCGCCGTGCGACACCCCGAACATGCCGGGAATGAAGCCCTGGAAACCAGAACGAAGTACATTTTAATAAAAAATCCTACTAATATTACAAATAAGAAGTTTGTGAGGATGTTGTAGTACCATGTTACTCGTGGTTTCCGCTACCCACGACACAGGGAATCCTAGTGTGGGGTCAGGACTATGTATGTTACTGTTGGGTGTTATTTATTTATTATATTTATGTGTGGATGTGACGGTGTATGTTTGTGCCTCAATCACGCCGTAAAGGGCTAAACGGATTTGAATGAAACTTGGAATATACATAGTATATGTCCTGGTAGTGCTGGAATAACATATAGCTACTTTTTGTCCAGATATCATGCGAGCGAAGCCGCGGGCGAAAGCTACGTACAATAATGCTTTATCTGCAATATTTAAAGACAAAAGGACTATTTTCTTTTCCAGGATACAATCTCCTTGCACAATTCTGGAAACGAACATTTATTCAGCAAAAAAAGTAAGTTCATATGAGCTAGTGGCCAACTCCCATGACGGAGTTTTTAGGCCGCCTAAAGGCCTCCGTCATGGCTTAACGACTTGAAAGCCGGGACCGACAATTTTACGCGCCCTCCGAAGCACGGAAGCACTTAGATCGTAATGCCACTTGAGGTCATCCATTCCAATTGTGACCGCGCACAACGTTGCTTAACTTCACCGATCAATCAAGAACATCTAAACAAGTTACGCAACGAGCGCTTCAATTTATTCAGCGAGTTTGGCGAAAAGGTAGCACACAAACAAACGAATTCAATAACTTTCGAATTCATATAATGTTAGTATGGATAAAGTTTGCAGTCTGTATATTTGTAAGAAATATTTGCAGAACATACAAACATTTCTCCCGTAGCGGGAATCGAACCCGCACCTCCTGCGTCTCAGCCGAACACTCGTCCGCCACGCCACTGAGGTCGTCATAAAGTGTAACATCACAAAATTGACACTACAGTACAATATTCATAGGACGTAATTACAGTATAAATTAATACTAGAATGACGTAGTGCAATGAAGGTAACTCCTAGGTTAACTTATATCCTGTCATGCTTCAATGTTTCCTTATCGGTTGATGACTTTAATCATAGTCACGTGAAACGCTGAACTTGAAATACAGATTGTGCATATCATAAATGCGTTGAAAACAGATGATAAAACAATGGCATTAACTTTTTACCTGAGGGCATGTTCACTATTAGGAACAGTTAGCTGCTGTGAGCCAGATTATGTAACTCTCTTGTAATCAGTTTCTATTTCAAACATTGAGATGTTTTTAAATAGAAACAGTCGGTTATTTCTCTAGCAATGCCGCCATATTTGACAACAGACTAATTAGGGTTGCCAGATGCCCCGCATTTTAGGGGCACCCCGTTTTTCAGCCTATAAAAATGTAAGAACGCGTAATTAGCAAAAATACGGGGTCTAACTAAAAATTAACTTCCTTATTTGTTGCAATTACTGCCGGGCTTCGAATTTGCGGCGTGAAGCTTGCAACCTGTTATGTGTGCAGTACTAACTACTTGCTAACCGTGGCCATGCACCAAATGTAAAAATTGGACGTGCCTGACTACCACCTCAGACCCCATCAACGATCTCGATAGCCTGGAGATTTGAGAGGATGTTTACCTTGCCTGGGGATAAGCTGTCTTAATTTGTCTCCCGTAAAAAAACTAAATTTTTCATGCTGGTAACCCTTCAATCAAGAAGTCACAGGTGGCAACCCTAAGACTAATGGATAATTATTATTTAAAAAATCAGAATAGTTTTATAGTATATGAAACTATAGCTGCTAAAAGTAGGTGAGCGTAGCTGCTGGCTAAAACTAGTATTCATTAGATAACTTAATTTGGAACTGATAACTGATATAGAAAATAGGCTACTCTTTATCGTACTACAGAAAAATATTTGGATCATGGTAAAAGTAAATCCTCTAAGTCTAGTACATTTGCCATTAATGGTTGTATTAACCCAATGTTTCTGTTTGTCTTTCCTGTGGACAAGGCCGACTAAGCTGAGAGGATGGAATAGGTGCTGGGCAAGCCTACCGGGCACTACAGCGTCCCGTCTGTGAAGGTAAAGTTGCCTCCTGACGCTGTATCTACTATAGATGGTAAAAGGCCTTAGTAGTTTTTTAACCCAATGTGAACAAACTTGAGTCAAGATGATTAGACAGCGCCATTGTGAACAAAAAGGAACCAATGCGAACAAAAACGACCCAAGGTCAACAAACAAAAGTGAAAGTGGAAGTCTCGTGACTACTCAATGACGTTTTGTTATCTATTTAGGAAGCAGTAAGTCACACATTTCATGATGATAATGTGGTTGGAATTATTTGATCTACATCAAGATCGTACGATAAAGTTATTAAAAAACGTATAATAAAGTTATTATCGACAAGATGACGAACTCGGTGGCGTGGCGGGCGAGTGCTCGGCTGAGACGCAAGAGGCGCGGGTTCGATTCCCGCTACGGGAGAAATGTTTGTATGTTCTGCAAATATTTCTTCCGAGTCTGGGTTTTATATTATAAGTATAGTAAGTTCTTATGAGCTGTAATGGCCGACTCTTGTAATGGAGTTTTTAGGCCGCTTAAATGCCTCCGTCGTGTCGTAACGACTTAAAAGCCGGGACCGACAATTTAACGTACCCTCCGAAGCACGGAAGCGCTCGGCTTGTAATGCCACTTGCGGTCACCCATCCCAATTGTAACCGCGCACAACGTTGCTTAACTTCAACGATCAATCAAGAACGTCTAAGCAAGCTACGCCACGAGCGCTTCTATTATAAATCTTCTTATATATTCTTCTATTATTATAAATCTATCTTCTTTTCAACCATAAATGAGTGAAATCTTTCCATTACTGACTAATTGGACTAAATTAATAATTAGAGCACTATCATAATTTGCAGTCGACAGCCCAGTGAAGTCATCTGAGCCACACAAAATTATCTGCCGACCTTTGGACTATTTGTTGTGAATAAATTATTCAAAGATCTAGTCGAGTTGCAAAACTATTTTGTCATATTTAATTATGCAATAATATTTTGAATGATTCTGAGTATTATTAGCAAAAGTGCACGGCTTCGCTCGTGTGGTACCTATCCGTTCAAAATTAGCCTATAAGCTATTGTCATTACACGACGACCTCGGTGGCGTGGCGGGCGAGTGCTTGGCTGAGACGCAAGAGGTGCGGGTTCGATTCCCACGGGAGATATGTTTGTATGTTGTTTGTAAAAATGTTCTGCAAAGGACAAAACATTCAACTTACTGTAAAAAGCTTATATAATCACAAAATCAATCATCGATAGTAGACAAGTAGATAATGCAACTGAACAGGCGTTCAAACACGTGCAATTGATAACAAGTATCAATCAGTTGCATTGACAACATCACTAAATTCCTGGAACAAACTTATTTTTGATACAATAATCTACCAGCCGATCTACAAAAGGGGCTGCAAGTTTTCTTATGATTACTTGTGGCTCTGCAATCGCTTCCTTTAAATTTCAAATGTAGTAGTAGTTACTAAATCACTACTTTGATTTAATTTAACTTATTATTTAACTCAATCCGGCATTTATCGGGACTTTCCGGAAAAAAGGCATATCCATGTTATGAAACTATGACGCAAGTACATACGTAAAATCATTCTACCTACACCAATCTCTGGTGATAAGTGATCGAATAAATAAATAAATAATGCATTATGTATGTATTTATCATTTATTTTATTCCGTCACTGAGCACTGGTGATCTAGTAGTTGTGACCCCGCCTTCCGATCCTAAGGTCGTGGGTTCAGATCCGATAGTGCACTAATTTATTTTTCTGTTCGAAAAATGCATGAGTACTGGTAAAGACCAGTACTATCAAACGGTGAAGGAAAACATTGTGAGGAAACCCGCGACTTAGCTCGGCACGTATCGACCATATCTTTCCTGTGGACAAGGCCGACTAAGCTGAGAAGATGGAATAGTTGCTGGGCAATACTACTCCATCTTAATTCGTCCCGGGGACTACAGCGTAACGTTTGTGAAGGTTAAATAACGTTGCCTCCTGACGCTGTATAAATAATCTACTATAGATGGTAAAAGGCCTTAGTAGTTTTCTGTATTGTACGACAGGAAAAGTCAGAACGTTAGCGAATTACCGCTCGTTCAGTCACGATTCAGTTTTATGTTCAGTAGTCGTACTAACATTCTGACTAAAGTACATTTATAAATAGCAGAATAGGATTTTCCATGTTTGTTGGATGACAAAATTATGAATATTATTTCTTGACCAGAACATATTTACATAGTGTAATACCCTTTGTAAACAAGTATCATTGCAAATGGAATGACTGCAAGTGAAAATTTACACGAACCTTTATTTTTATCCGACTGCAAAGGAGGGTGATGTTTTTGGGGTATATGTATTTGGGGAAGACCTAGGCGTACGTACCTGGACCAAATTGGCGATGATTTGGAAAAGTGCCAGGTCAAGAGTACCCTAAACCGACGAGCATGTATGAAGAATGTTATGAGAGTGAATGAAGCGAAAGAAGTATGCCAGGATCGTAGCTAATGGAGATCCGTGATCTCTGCCTACCATGAACAAGCGTGATTTTATGTTTGTATGAAAAAGTAGGCATAGTCATATCATACTATTTCATGTGTAAATGCGTGATAGTTTGATTAAGCGCCAACATTTAGTATTATCGATCAGGTACCTAAATGAATATATTGAATAATCCACTATGGACTTCATTACTTCTCTGCTGGACTGGAAGTAAAGAAAGAGCATAGAATGCGTCCAGCTGCTTCTCTCTCCGAGCATGTCGTAAAAGTGGACTAAGGGATAGTATCCTCTCCAAAATGATGGACCACCTATATGGGCGATGGGCTGATCACCTGTCACCATGGTTCACCATATCCATCTTATAGGACTTTAAATCAGAAGTGGCTGCAAGTTTTCTCATGTTAACTTGTGGCTCTGCCCACCTCATTAGGGATATGGGCGTGATATGTATGTATTCAACGAAATCCGCAAATTTACGACTGTTTGACTGTTTGCTCAATGGAATGCGGGAACTAGGAACCAGTTTCAGTATTGTCGCAACAGCGAGCTATAGCGAGCTAGCATCTGACGTCATTGGTAACGAATACCAATACCAAGCGACAATCGACATATCGACCACCGTAAGGACAAGGTCAGTAAATTGATTAAAGCTTTCACTGTAAAATTAACTAGCGACCCGCCCTGGCTTCGCACGGGTGCAATGCTGATACTAAATATACTACAGAATGTCTTTATACACAACGTTCAGTTTTTATCCGGGTACCACGCGAGCGAAGCCGCGGGCGGCAGCTGGTATTTTATAAATAAATATTTGAGGACATATCACACAACATCTAGCCCCAAACTAAGCAAAGCTTGTACTATGGGAACCAGATATCTGATAGGATACTTACATATTTTTTTGTAAATACATACATTTATAATACATAAATACTACAACACCCAGACTCGGAAGAAACATTTGCAGAACATGCAAACTCCCGCAGCGAGAATCGAACCCGCGCCTTTTGCGTCTCAGCCGAGCACTCGCCCGCCATGCCACAGAAGTCATAATAATTGTATGATCTATCTTCGGCTTTGAAAATTAGTGAGGATGAAAAAAAGGAAATACGAGCTTCCACCCGTGGCTTCGCTAGCGAGATAACAGGATAAAAGTACCCTGTTATTCCAAGTCAAGAACTATACCTATTGCAAGTTTCATCAGAACACGGAACATGGTGTATAATCTGTATAATTTTCTATAGCAACACCCTGACCACCATTTAGTTATAGTCTACCGGTTACTCCACCGGTCGTCACCATGGAGAATGTTCATAGCTAAAGCTTATTTTTTAAAACTATATCTAAGAGTTTGTATTTGTGTAAAGTACTTACCCTGTATAAGCCTCGAATGCCTTCAGCCTTATAGATCTTGGAGAGTCCGTCCACCATGCCCTTATACCGCTTGCTTTCAAGGTCATCGTACTGCAGACAAAGGCGGGTCTTCACCACCCAGATAGGGTTGGTCATCACGAGAGAAAGTATGCCGGCTTCGGCCGCCGCCAGCATATGTAGCCCTGGCCCTAGAGGTGTGCGGGCGTTCCCGCCTTGTATCCATGTCTTTATCGCGTTGTAGCTGTAATATTTAATTAGTTTGAAATGGCTGTATTAATCACATCATACTAATCAAACTAATAGTTATAAACGCGAAGTTTGTGTGTGCATTTGTTCACAATCATCTCCATAGCAACTTAACAAATTTGGCTGAAATTATGCTAGTACATAATAAATGCCAGTATGCCATTCGAACCAGTGTGGTGAAAGGTTTTGAAGTGCGCCACAAAGGCTCCTTTCCGTGCACTTGACACATGTTTTCGAACTTTCTACGGTTCTACGACATGCCAGTTTCCTCACTATGTTTTCCTTCACCATTCGAGAGTACTGGTATAATAGTGCTAATACATTTTTCAAACAGAAAAACTTATTGGTGCAGCACTGGATTTGAACCCACGATCTTAGGATCGGAAGGCGGGGCCGCTACCACTAGATCACCAGTGCTCTAGTGCAAAGTGCATGAAAGAAGTTGAATAAGTCACTTTAAATCCTTTCACTACACTGATTTGAACTAGTGACATGAGAAATATGTTGTGTATTATAAATAATTATTATACTACATTCTGTTATCTCTATTCAGATTAACATCATGAATGACTGAAGCAAAGCATTTTTATCAATAAGATAAGTACACCTCCAGATTCTGATAAGTTCATCCACTAAATATACTTTCAGATATTTTTATTTAGATCCTCACAATCTTTCACATAATTTATAATTAGTTGGATGTAGATAGGTACTCACAACAGGAAATAAAACCCCCAAGCTGAACCCGATCCCCAGACATTAGGTGTAACTCCTCGGTAGAGACCTTTAACGCCCTCCTTCTTAACTATTGTGACAAATGCACTCCCGAGCCCATCGTATCTAGGCACTGTTGCAGTCCTGCCATCGTTTACTGTAACAAACAAATATATTACACAACACAGTTACATACATAATCATAATACATAATAACTTCTCTGCTGGACTGGGAGTAAAGTAAAAACATAGAATGCGTCCAGGTGCTTCTCTCCCCGAGCATGTCGTAAAATTCGACTAACTAAGGGATAGTATCCTCCAACATGATGAGATACAATAAGCAAGTATTCCCAAGGAGGGTTGACGTCAGGCAGGCGGCCAGTCATAAAACACTTTAGCCAAAACTCTTGTGCCCACATAGAGTGGGATAAGGGCACGAAGATGATGATGACAGTTACATACATAATCCGACCCTAATACTAGGATTTCCTGTGTTGTGGATATCAGAAACTATAATAATAAATGAAAATAATAAGAAGTCAGTACTATAACACCCAGACCTGGAAGGAATAGTTGCAAACATTTCTCCTGCAGCTGGAATCAAACCCACACCTCTTGCATCTCAGTCGAACATTCGCCAACCATTACAATGAGGATATCAAGTAACAGCCACATATCTATGTATGTGTTGCGGGAATCAGAAACTACAAGTACCATTGTAACTAAATGCTTATCGACTGAGAAGTAGATGTTATAATTTTGATTAGAAAGACTAAAAACATGAATCATTGGTTTATAAATGTTTTTCTGAACACAGTTACTACCCTCAAGTAATTAGGTACCATAGAACAATGTCTCAAAATTGTTTAAGAAACAGAGAAGTCTAGTTCTTTTGTTACACCATGAATGAATACCCAGTATTACATACTTGATTTTTCAACAATGTTCATTGTCTCAGGGTATCGGTAGACGCAGATGGATGTGACATAAAAATATAAACAAAATATTTCTATATGCTTTCACTACTCAGAAGTTCAAGGTCAACACCAGAATAAGGATATAATGTAGCTGTTATTTAAAGAGTAATTGCATACTACTGTACTAATTTAGTTAATAACCTTTGAATCATCACGAGACACCTCACATGGCAACTATAATGTTTTCTACTCACCAGCAAATCTGATTTTTAATAAGTCCAAAGGGTGCAGAATTAATGTTGAAGTGACGCCACCTGATATACCAGCTACCAGGTGCTCGTATTTGATGTGGTTGAGCAATGCGAGCTTCGTAGACGACGAATTAGGATTCTTCATTGTAGTCATGATGATTTTTACTAGATCACAGATAATAATTTAAATAGCATCTTGCGGGGACCCTTCCAACACTTAATTCTAACGGCACACACTGTCCCAGAAATCTTTAACAAAACTTAATTTGTAGCAATCTTCACTAAACATTATGCTCTCGTAATAATTCCTCAAAATTATACGTGCGACGAAAAATGAAAGATTTCTCGAGTCTATTTGATAGATACGTTTCGTTACACGTCATGTCATAGCAATCACAGTTTGAGTGTCATTTTGATAACACAAACCTAAGAAAGTAATATATCAATTATAATAGACAAATACCTGCTGCCCATTCATTAATGCTACTTACAGATTCCATCTTTTTAAGTTTAACTGTGCTCTAAATTACTTGTATGGCGTCGTGTTTAAATAATTAATACTTCATCGTGACATTATAATTAAATCCACGTAGATGAAACGGAACGTAAAGATGATGCAAGAAAATGCTTTTGGATCGGGTGGTGCGAGTAATCTAACGAGTGATATCACCTAGTGTTGAGTAGGACACGGTTTCAAAATGAGTTTGTATGAGGACCTCATTCTATTTCGTGAGGTGGGACAATGTCATGCTTCAAATGTCATGTCACATACTGTAAAATGTCATGTTGCGAGCTCGTGCGAGGTAGTGAGGTATTATTGTTAGCAACTTCCCCACCAGGAGGCAAACAAGGCGACCGCCTATAAATAGCGGGCCGAATCGAGGCTTGCGGTCACTTCGCTCGTGGTGCTCGACAGTGCAACATCTCATGGACAGTAGAGTTTTATTGTTTTTGTGTAATTTCGGTGTGAAGGACGCGTGAGTCATATTGTGTTTTGGTTATGTCATTTTCATGTGTAATCTAGATCATTTTCAATGTGTGTGGTCCAATCTGATTGTAGTAGTTTTGTTTAATTTTGATTAAATTGATTGTTAATGTTTAGATAAGCCTGTGGTTTATTTTTTTTAATGAATCAGATCCTTTTTACCTAAAATCAGAAGTGAGGGATAATAAAATCCATAAAGCTCACGAATTTCGAGTAAACAGATTGGAACTACCCACACATTGAAAAGATAGCCAGATTCTGTGCAGTTTGTTGTTTTATTCTCTCAGTTGCATTCTCTTTGTTATTCTTGTTTACGTAACCTTGGTAAATTCTCAGCATGCCTAGAAATAAAGACCGTGGTAGAACGAAACATCGTACACAAGGTGACTCACGTGTCCGAACACGACGCCGTTCTCGGTATCGGTTTCGTAGTAGAACTCTGTCATCCATGCGATAACTTTCGCGCTGTAAGTTACGGTCTCTGTCACCTAGTGTCTTTTATGGTCGAGCACCACGTCGGAGCAGAACAATGACGCGCAGTAGGTTCCGTGTCCGATCACGAAGCGTCTCCCGCTGTCAATCTACCCAAAGACGTTCTTTTGTCAGGGTGCGTCACCGTTTGCGGACTTTGTCGCGCAAAAGGGGTAGTTCGCGCCGTAGTCTATTTAGATCCCGATCTGGAAGTTCATTAGTAGGTCGAATGCCACGACGCAATTATGGGGGTAGGGTTCGTTCTCTGTACTAATCTCGATCACGCTCATCAAGCGTCGATCGCCGTTGCTATCGCTGGTCTCGTTCTCGTAAGTCATATGATGGTCAAATATCTTGGCAGGGTTTGTGAGTCAGGGTCAGGTAAAGCCGAGCCCACGAAAGGTCGAAACTTTGATGTATACCTCTCCACTTAACAGAGTTAAACAGGTACCGAAGGGACGACGCCTGTTATTCGCGCGTTTTGACGTCGCTGCTCGGAACACAAGGCCGAATCGTGAGGGTCTACGTGAGATCACGCGGAGCAGAGCTCGACGGCTGTGAAGGATAACCAAGCCATATAAGATGAGTATTCAAATAGAGAAAGACTCTCACCTCGTCAATTTGTTTACGTAATAAAGTGTTCTCAGTCCACAGAGAAGCTGGACTCTGCGGTCGTTACGAGCTGAAGCTGTTGAGCGGAGGCTACGGGAGAACGACTCTGGCTGCCGTGCAGTACATGGTACCGTGGCGAGGCGAGTGGTGCTCGGAGACGTGTGCCGCGTTCTTCGATAGCGAGTACCACAATACGACTGCTTGAGTAAAAGGGCCCTATTTTCATTATTTTGAGACGTCTCTGAGGTGAAGTCTGTAAGATTGAGTTTGAAATTTATGAATGTTGTGCGATGTATGAATTAAGTGAAAGAGATATTATGAACGGAGGATGAAAAATTAGGTGGCGGTTTTAAAGATACTGAGCGCCTATTTAAATATGTGTTGTTCTTTCACAGATGAGGGATCAAGTGTTCTGCGATCCATGCCTCTGTTAGTTGCAGACCCTGAAGCCGGACCCTCGACAGCAGCTGGCGCTGGTCTCTGTAGATCGACACCGTACGACCGGGCCGAGGACGACCCTTCGTCAGGAGAGGCCGTGTTAGCAACTTTGATGTAGGTATACCTCTCCACTTAACAGAGTTAAACAGGTACCGAAGGGACGACGCCTGTTATTCGCGCGTTTTGACGTCGCTGCTCGGAACACAAGGCCGAATCGTGAGGGTCTACGTGAGATCACGCGGAGCAGAGCTCGACGGCTGTGAAGGATAACCAGGCCATATAAGATGAGTATTCAAATAGAGAAAGACTCTCACCTCTTCAATTTGTTTACGTAATAAAGTGTTCTCAGTCCACAGAGAAGCTGGACTCTGCGGTCGTTACGAGCTGAAGCTGTTGAGCGGAGGCTACGGGAGAACGACTCTGGCTGCCGTGCAGTACATGGTACCGTGGCGAGGCGAGTGGTGCTCGGAGACGTGTGCCGCGTTCTTCGATAGCGAGTACCACAATACGACTGCTTGAGTAAAAGGGCCCTATTTTCATTATTTTGAGACGTCTCTGAGGTGAAGTCTGTAAGATTGAGTTTGAAATTTATGAATGTTGTGCGATGTATGAATTAAGTGAAAGAGATATTATGAACGGAGGATGAAAAATTAGGTGGCGGTTTTAAAGATACTGAGCGCCTATTTAAATATGTGTTGTTCTTTCACAGATGAGGGATCAAGTGTTCTGCGATCCATGCCTCTGTTAGTTGCAGACCCTGAAGCCGGACCCTCGACAGCAGCTGGCGCTGGTCTCTGTAGATCGACACCGTACGACCGGGCCGAGGACGACCCTTCGTCAGGAGAGGCCGTGTTAGCAACTTTGATGTAGGTATACCTCTCCACTTAACAGAGTTAAACAGGTACCGAAGGGACGACGCCTGTTATTCGCGCGTTTTGACGTCGCTGCTCGGAACACAAGGCCGAATCGTGAGGGTCTACGTGAGATCACGCGGAGCAGAGCTCGACGGCTGTGAAGGATAACCAAGCCATATAAGATGAGTATTCAAATAGAGAAAGACTCTCACCTCGTCAATTTGTTTACGTAATAAAGTGTTCTCAGTCCACAGAGAAGCTGGACTCTGCGGTCGTTACGAGCTGAAGCTGTTGAGCGGAGGCTACGGGAGAACGACTCTGGCTGCCGTGCAGTACATGGTACCGTGGCGAGGCGAGTGGTGCTCGGAGACGTGTGCCGCGTTCTTCGATAGCGAGTACCACAATACGACTGCTTGAGTAAAAGGGCCCTATTTTCATTATTTTGAGACGTCTCTGAGGTGAAGTCTGTAAGATTGAGTTTGAAATTTATGAATGTTGTGCGATGTATGAATTAAGTGAAAGAGATATTATGAACGGAGGATGAAAAATTAGGTGGCGGTTTTAAAGATACTGAGCGCCTATTTAAATATGTGTTGTTCTTTCACAGATGAGGGATCAAGTGTTCTGCGATCCATGCCTCTGTTAGATGCAGACCCTGAAGCCGGACCCTCGACAGCAGCTGGCGCTGGTCTCTGTAGATCGACACCGTACGACCGGGCCGAGGACGACCCTTCGTCAGGAGAGGCCGTGTTAGCAACTTTGATGTAGGTATACCTCTCCACTTAACAGAGTTAAACAGGTACCGAAGGGACGACGCCTGTTATTCGCGCGTTTTGACGTCGCTGCTCGGAACACAAGGCCGAATCGTGAGGGTCTGCGTGAGATCACGCGGAGCAGAGCTCGACGGCTGTGAAGGATAACCAGGCCATATAAGATGAGTATTCAAATAGAGAAAGACTCTCATCTCGTCAATTTGTTTACGTAATAAAGTGTTCTCAGTCCACAGAGAAGCTGGACTCTGCGGTCGTTACGAGCTGAAGCTGTTGAGCGGAGGCTACGGGAGAACGACTCTGGCTGCCGTGCAGTACATGGTACCGTGGCGAGGCGAGGCGAGTGGTGCTCGGAGACGTGTGCCGCGTTCTTCGATAGCGAGTACCACACCTCTTATAAGACCAAAACGTCATTTATGGCTTTGCCGGTTGTTATCCTTTCCCATAGTTAGATTAACCAACCAACCCCTTAGTGTTTTTCGTAGTAGGTAGGTATAGTCCCCCCTAGGATAGTAGATATGAAAAAGTCCCCCCTCTTGTAAGTGGATAACAGACGACATTGCTATATATGTCAGGTCGAATAAGGTGGTTGGCTGGTGTTGGATAGTTACCAAGGGTGGTGACTGGGCGATTACTAAAGGTGGTAATGCGCACAGGTTAATGCACAGAGAGTGTGTTAACCTGAGGGAGATGCTTGGTGCGTCTGGCGTCAGAAGTGCCGAAGACAGAAGCCGGCGCGGCTGCTGCTGAAGACGGTGCAGTAGGCGACGTCCAGAGATACGACTGCTTGAGTAAAAGGGCCCTATTTTCATTATTTTGAGACGTCTCTGAGGTGAAGTCTGTAAGATTGAGTTTGAAATTTATGAATGTTGTGCGATGTATGAATTAAGTGAAAGAGATATTATGAACGGAGGATGAAAAATTAGGTGGCGGTTTTAAAGATACTGAGCGCCTATTTAAATATGTGTTGTTCTTTCACAGATGAGGGATCAAGTCTTCTGCGATCCATGCCTCTGTTAGTTGCAGACCCTGAAGCCGGACCCTCGACAGCAGCTGGCGCTGGTCTCTGTAGATCGACACCGTACGACCGGGCCGAGGACGACCCTTCGTCAGGAGAGGCCGTGTTAGCAACTTTGATGTAGGTATACCTCTCCACTTAACAGAGTTAAACAGGTACCGAAGGGACGACGCCTGTTATTCGCGCGTTTTGACGTCGCTGCTCGGAACACAAGGCCGAATCGTGAGGGTCTACGTGAGATCACGCGGAGCAGAGCTCGACGGCTGTGAAGGATAACCAGGCCATATAAGATGAGTATTCAAATAGAGAAAGACTCTCACCTCGTCAATTTGTTTACGTAATAAAGTGTTCTCAGTCCACAGAGAAGCTGGACTCTGCGGTCGTTACGAGCTGAAGCTGTTGAGCGGAGGCTACGGGAGAACGACTCTGGCTGCCGTGCAGTACATGGTACCGTGGCGAGGCGAGTGGTGCTCGGAGACGTGTGCCGCGTTCTTCGATAGCGAGTACCACAATACGACTGCTTGAGTAAAAGGGCCCTATTTTCATTATTTTGAGACGTCTCTGAGGTGAAGTCTGTAAGATTGAGTTTGAAATTTATGAATGTTGTGCGATGTATGAATTAAGTGAAAGAGATATTATGAACGGAGGATGAAAAATTAGGTGGCGGTTCTAAAGATACTGAGCGCCTATTTAAATATGTGTTGTTCTTTCACAGATGAGGGATCAAGTGTTCTGCGATCCATGCCTCTGTTAGTTGCAGACCCTGAAGCCGGACCCTCGACAGCAGCTGGCGCTGGTCTCTGTAGATCGACACCGTACGACCGGGCCGAGGACGACCCTTCGTCAGGAGAGGCCGTGTTAGCAACTTCCCCACCAGGAGGCAAACAACAAGGCGACCGCCTATAAATAGCGGGCCGAATCGAGGCTTGCGGTCACTTTGCTCGTGGTGCTCGACAGTGCAACATCTCATGGACAGTAGAGTTTTATTGTTTTTGTGTAATTTCGGTGTGAAGGACGCGTGAGTCATATTGTGTTTTGGTTATGTCATTTTCATGTGTAATCTAGATCATTTTCAATGTGTGTGGTCCAATCTGATTGTAGTAGTTTTGTTTAATTTTGATTAAATTGATTGTTAATGTTTAGATAAGCCTGTGGTTTATTTTTTTTAATGAATCAGATCCTTTTTACCTAAAATTATTATTTCGCTCGTTCAATCTACTCATTTGTCATGTCATGTCACAAGAGAAGAGGTATGAGGTGTCTTGATGAGTGTCATGTTTTCATTTTGTCACTAAAAGTGAGGCTTTTTACTTGATGAGTAAGTATAATTCTTTTTACTATTATTGTTTGTACCTATGATAGATTAGGTTAGATGACAAGCAATGTAGGTAGGTATGTCTTGGTCAGTTTTTTTTTTTAATTTATTTATCATAATAAAAGTTTACAAAAATGTAGCAACTAAAATAGCACCACGGAAACCACTAAGGTTTGTAAAGTAGATGCTATATGAGTCTTAGATTTACTCAACTGTTAGGTACTAACTAGGTAGGTAATTAAATTATACTAATGGTAATAATGTAGGTAGCTGTAAAGTGACTATGTAAAATATTGGAGCAAGGTAAGTACATTTAATTTAATGAACATTGATATTTTTCTAAATTATTTAAGAAGTATGACTTTAGTTTTAATTTAATATTATTGTGTGTTATACTATCGCGTAAGTCAGTAGGTAAGTCATTAATTAACCGAGGAATCATATGCCTGCCTGTGCGCTCGCCGTACCCATTGTTCGCGCGCGGTGCGCATAACCTGTTTTGAGCAACTGCACGAGTGTATACAGGGTGCTTTATTTCTTTTTGAAGTGATTCGTTAAAAAATTGTTCTTTCAGTAAACTATATTTAACCAACGTATGAACTGGTAAGATTTTGCAATGCCTAAATAGGCCAAGGTCATTGCCATAAAACTGCTGTTTGATTTTATTTGAAACAATGTTTTTTAATATTTTTAATTGGAGCTTGTATATTAGATTAAGATATGTGTTAAATGTACGACCATAACTACTGATTCCATATTGGATATAGGATTCGGCCAGAGAGTTATATAACATTAGCTTGACTTTGAATGGGATACGATCTTTTAGTAAAGAAATATTTGCTAAAAATTGTCTTAATTATGGTTGTAGACAATTATGGTTATGGACACATATATTTATGATAGAGAAACATTTAATAAAAGGGGATTTAATGAGAAGTAGTTTGGTTTTATTCGGATTTATTACGAGGCCAGCATCGTGGCACCATCTTGATACGGCGTTGAGGTCTTGTTGCAAGAGAGCACTAGCCTTTATTGGGTCTTTCTCCGCTATAAGGAGGCACGTGTCATCGGCGAACTGATAACAGGTGCAATAGTTAATGCAGTTACTCATTTCGTTGACATAAGTCAGGAAATGAAGAGGTCCTAAAACAGGATCCTTGTGCTGTGCCCTGAGTTGTTGTAATTGGTTCACTGTAAATGTTGTCTATTTTAACAGTAGATGATCGGTTAGTTAAATAGTTTTCTCACCACTTAGTTAAGTAGGTTAGGTAGATATAATTTTAATGTTTTACATTAGATACCTACTTATCCTACCTAATAGTTTAGGAGTATAGTACCTATTATATTATCTGTGGTTCAGGTATGTAGTGTTTAGTAAGTACCTAAATTGTGTTATATGAACGATAACTGATTGATATTGAGGTAATCAAGTAGTAAAATGGGTACCTAGGTAGGTAGGGAGGTACCTACCTAGATAATTTTGATGTTTTGTATGTAGTGATGGGTAGGTAGGTATTAGTAGATTATTTGGGTACCTACCTGGGCAAGGGGTAAGTAGGTACCTACCTCGATACCAATTGCAATGTTTTTTACCTACTTATTAGTTCAGTAGGTACTTACCTAAGTATCTAGTAGGATTAGGTTAGGATGAGTAGGTAGGTAGATAAATTAGGTAGTAGGTACTATCGACAAAAATTGTAAAAACTATGTACTTAGTTGGTAATTCGAAAACTATCAAGTGCACGAAAGGAGCATTTTTGAGGCGCACTTATACTATAAGTCCTTTCATCACACTGGTTTAAAAGAACTATTGACACGATAAGAAAAAGAAGAACAAACATATTATATTACTTACCTACATAAATGTACTTACTTAATGTACTCGTACCTACCTACAATGTGAAATCTATCTACTTCATATTTACAGATATAAACAAAAGTTTTGACACTTTTTCACCACTGAGACGGTTACAAAACTAATTTTGTTGTAGGTTTCTATCAATCAACTTCAAGCAATTCATTCAATTTTTAGCTACGTCAATTACCTACTTACGTCATACGCCACTGTGATGTCATTTCAACGTACGATCTGTCATTCGATCACGCAATACATCAGCTCACTCACTCCTCACTCGCTCGAATGAAACATTTGTATTTCCCTCGTTCGTCCCGCTCGCGCTCGCACGTTACGTCGTTTGGTGAGTGTGACACGAATTGTGAGGTGGTACAACGATTGAAAATGAGGTCCATGACATTTCTGAGCGAATGTATGGGACAAAGTTAAACGAGGTGCCTCACGTATGTCCTACTCAACACTAATATCACCCTAGTGGGATATGACATTACTCACTCCCCAAGGAAAATAGCATTATTTTTCACCAAACATTACTAAAAACTGTCTGAAGTTATTATTATGATGCGATATTGTGTACTTAACATTATTATTTAGCTATCACCAAGACGATAGAAAATAATCACTTATTGTCACCGTTGTGACTTGTGACATTGTGATTAAGTGGCATCACTTTTCAGTACTTTTTTCAATACACAGTACATAATTTCACTCATGTCTAGTAAAAATGTTGCCTATCCAAAAAAGTAACCATGTCCTACCATCCCAATAAAATCTCGCAGGATCTTGTTATCACCCTACTCTGCCTAATTATGTAACATAACGCATGTAAATAAATACATATAAAATAAAAATAAAAAAACCAAGATGATTTGCCTTTCGTTAAAAAGGGACAATATAAATAGTAGAATTAGAAAAATGCGTTGGTAACATTGGTATATTATCATTTGACAGCGTTTTGACAGCTTTAGATCAGAGCATTTTGCCCATTTTATTACGTAAATCAGCGAGGAAAAATTTGTATTATACAGTGCAAGGATCAGAACGAAAATGCTGAAGATAGCGAGTACTTTGAGACAAGTCTCAAACCAGGGCCAGGTACGGTGCTTAGCGACAGCTGTCGGATACAAACAGGCGCTAGTCAACGTTCCTCCGACGAGGCTCACAGTCCTCGATAATGGCTTAAGAGTCGCCACCGAAGACTCAGGCGCCGCCACCGCCACTGTAGGCCTCTGGATCGATGCCGGCTCCAGGTACGAAAACTCCAAAAACAATGGAGTCGCTCACTTCCTAGAACACATGGCCTTCAAAGGCACCAGCAAAAGATCCCAGACCGACTTAGAGCTGCTCGTCGAGAACATGGGAGCACATTTGAACGCGTATACATCCCGGGAGCAGACCGTATTCTACGCTAAGTGTCTTGCCAATGACGTGCCCGTGGCCGTGGAGATCCTTGCCGACATCATCCAGAACTCATCCCTCGCTGAACCCGAAATCGAACGCGAACGTGGCGTTATCCTCCGCGAGATGCAAGATGTCGAGAGCAATCTACAGGAAGTAGTGTTCGACCACCTGCACGCCACAGCCTTCCAGGGAACCCCTCTCGGACAAACCATTCTTGGACCCACCAAGAACATCAAGAAAATCTCCAAAGCTGACTTACAGAACTACATCAAGACTCACTATCAGCCTTCCCGCATCGTCCTCTCTGGTGCTGGTGGAGTAGACCATGATAGTTTAGTTACTCTAGCAAACAAACACTTCAGTGGACTCAAGAACACTGTTGGAGAGATCCCAGAGTTGGCTCCTTGCCGTTATACGGGCTCAGAAATTAGAGTCCGTGATGACTCAATGCCCCTCGCCCATGTTGCAATTGCTGTTGAGGGTACCGGATGGACCAATGCTGACAACATTCCATTGATGGTGGCCAACACGCTTATTGGAGCTTGGGACCGCTCTCAGGGTGGTGGTGTCAACAATGCCTCCGTCTTGGCCCGTGCTGCATCTTGTGGTGGGATGGCACATAGCTTCCAATCCTTCAACACCTGCTACAAGGATACTGGTCTTTGGGGTATCTACTTTGTAGGAGAATCCCTCCAGTTGGATGACTTTTTATCCAATGTACAGCATGAGTGGATGAAACTGTGTGTATCTGTCACTGAGGGAGATGTTGAACGTGCAAAGAACCTGCTGAAGACCAACATGCTTCTCCAGCTCGATGGAACTACCCCCGTGTGTGAGGATATCGGCCGTCAGATGCTATGTTATAACCGTCGCATCCCTATCCATGAGCTAGATGCCCGTATCAACTCTGTCACAGCACAGAATGTCCGTGATGTTTGCTACAAATACCTATATGATCGTTGCCCAGTCGTCGCCGCAGTCGGCCCCACGGAAGGACTCCCAGACTACACCAGAATCCGTGCCGGACAGTACTGGCTTAGGGCATAAATTGTAGTAAACTTTAGAAATGTTATTTATATAAATCAGTTAATGAGACACGCATTAAACAATCGCTCCCATGTTTGTTGTTTTATTGGTAAAACACTTGTCTTTGGTGAATCTGTATTTATTATAGTCAAATAAGAAATTAAATGTACATAAAATAATAAATAATTCGTTTCTTTATTACATTTTTTATTTTTTAACTATTTATAAAAGGATATTTTGAATGCCTTAATAAATTAGTTATCTTCACTAGATATTACTTTTTACTTACAAGATGCTACATTTCTATTTAATTCCGAATACTGTGATGCACTAAGACACTATCCAAGTACATACATAAATCATAGAATTCATTTTTACAGCCTATTATGTATTTCATACCTAGATACTTCTGAATCCACACCCAAAAACAATCATTGAATGTTTTGAACAATATTCCTTCAACAAAATTTAATTATCTCATACAAAAGCAAGATACATTTGGTGGGACATTTTATCTTAGAAGCAGTACCTACCGTAACTAAGTGATAGATAATAAGTCCCTATGGTTTGAAATAGTCTACCCAACTTATATTGTTACCATACTCTCTTTGTCAACTTTCTCCTGCACGCTGTTGATACTAGGCTTCCGCACCACACTCTTGGCTTTTACCCCATATGGTTGCACGGCTTCACTGTGGCTGATCAGACTGGCTGATGATATGAACACCGACACTTGTTCAGGAGTGGGACAGGCCACGATCAGAGAATCATCATGTGAATAGCCACCGGTGGCTAGCAGTTGTTCAATCTGGATGAAATAGCCGACGACATAGTTCTGGAAATAAAGATATTTTGGGGATTTAGGGCTATGGGCACCAGATTGCTGATAGAATACTTAGATACTTTTTTTTAAATACATACTTATACATATAATAGTACAACACCCAGACCCGGAAGAAATATTTGCAGAACATACAAATATTTCTCCCGTAGCGGGAATCGAACCCACGCCTCTATGATATATTTAAAGATAATATTCTGCAAAAAATACAGGTGATTTTGGATAGGCGAGGGGTAGTCTAAAACCATACCAAGTATCAGCAGGGGGGAGTTGAAAAGTTGCTTAAAAACATCACATGGTTAAATAGAATACCTCTTAGTTATTAGATTATCTGAATGCTTACACGGATAGGTCTGAACAGTATGAACTCCGTCTCCTTGTTAGCCAGATAGAGCTGCATAGATCTCTGCAGCGGCGCTAGACTCGCCTTGATCCTCCTCTGAGCTTCCTTCACGACCGCAGCCAATTCTTCCGCGGATGGTTTTGGCTGCTCAGGCGTGGCTGATTGCACCTATATTATAAACATACGCAAGGGTTTAGTAACAAACTATGTATGACGATGACGAGACCACTGGTGGTCTAGTTGGTAGTGACCCCGCCTTCCGATCCTAAGGTCGTGGATTAAAACCCGGTCGTGTACCAATGGATTTTTCTGTGCGAAAAATTTATGTGCGTTATACCAGTACTCTCAAACAGTGAAGGAAAACATCGTGAGGAAACCCGCGGCTTAGTCAGCTGCGCAAGTATTGAATGGTCAATGGTCCATCCTCTAAGCTTAGTCGGCCTTGTCCACAGGTGCCATCCTACTGTGAAAGGTTGTATGTATGGATGTATCGATGTTTGTTACTCTTTCACGCAAAAACAGCTGAACGGATTTGAATGAAACTTGGAATATATATAGAACGTGTGCTGGATTAAAATATAGGCTAGTGTACAATAAATAGCATTACCAACTAACCTTCTCCATAAAGGTAATCATCGGTCCCGCAAGTATCTCAGTCGCGTCCTTTATAAAAGTTTCACAACAACTCTTCAATTGTCGATCCACCTCCTTCCTGGAATCCAGAAGATGCTCCTTCACCGTCGGCGTTCCTTCTAGAAGGAACTCCAATAGCGCATTGTTCGAGTTCAGAAGAAAGATCTGCCTGGGTCTCTGCATGAGCCCGTACGCTGCATTTTTCATGTTGCTGAAGTCCAGAGTTGTTTCTTTGACTATGAAATCGACTTGGAAAGGTGCGATTTGTTCGCGTAGAATGAGTAAATGCTTTATTTGGAAGAGTTCGCCGTCTATGCTGGTCGTGTTGTTTGATATCTGTCGGGACGCGCTGTCGACGCTTTGGACGCATAGAGAGATTGCTTCTTGCGCCAATCCTGGAAAAATAAAGGTGGATATTATTATATCCAAGCTGAAAATATAATTAAAAGCTTATATAAATTACTAGCTCCTGCCCGCGGCTTCGCTCACATGGTACCAGGATAAAAAGTAGCCTATATGTTATTCCAGTACACATACTACGTCCAAGTATCATTTAAATCCGTTCAGCCGTCACGGCGTGGTTGACATGCATTATAGTGCTACCTTGAAAAACTTTCTTCTCCAGGCACCGGTAGAGCCTGGACAATGCAGCCAGGGTTCTTCTGACTCCTGGATACCACATGCCGTGCAAATCCGCGGGCGAGGCCGGCGGCCTTCGCGGCTCCGTTAAAGCTGCCACCTCGCCAGATGTGGCGGACACGTCTGACACCATGGAGTTGCGAGAGTCGCTACGTCTTAGGGCTTGCTCTTGCTGGATTGAGATGGCTATTTGCTGCGAACAAAAAAAGGTGTTTTTATATACATACAAACTGGATCCTAGCAAAACTCGCAAAGAAATGGAATATGCTGTATCGAGATGGTTATTTAATAATAACAAATAGTTGAGGATAATATCCTTGGAACATGTTATATAGTAAGAAAAAGTATAGAAACAACAAATATAATGTTAACCTTAGGAAGAACCCATATACCTTATGGAATTTTAGTTTTCGTAACGGCGGTTTGAACTTCAAACACCGAGCTGTTACATTCTAGCACAAATTACCACTCCAAGCACGAACTATCACTCCTAGCACGAACTATCACTCCTAGCACGAGCTGTTACTCCTAGCACTCTCCATCACTCATAGCACTCTCTGCTGCTGTGCAACACACATTACCTCCATCATGAGCAGTTTGTGCGGGTAGGCCAGGTCGCCGGGCGCGGGCCGGTAGTGCAGCACGTCGGCCCTCAGGTGCACGTGCGCGCGGAACACGAGCCTCTCCTGAGTATCTTGTAACAATGCACGTGCTGATACTCCCAGCGCGTGTAATGTCTCCGCTGAAAAACCACGAGTATGTAAAACATTACAGGTTCATTATTGAGAAGTGATAATTCTTTGCACGGATATGTCCGTGCAGGAAAGACATTATGTCAAATAAAAATAGTTTTTGTGTTTTCCAGGACGATAATATTCAAGTTCCGCCAACCGAAATGGGAACATACACACACATAAACTGTCGCGTTCATAATATTACATACATACATTATTGTTACGCCCGTATCCCTAATGGGATAGGCAGAGCCACAAGTAATCATAAGAAAACTTGCAGTCACTCCTGATTCAAAGTCCCTAGATGGATTATAATTATTAGTGTGGTTTAAAAACTAGCTGCCGACTTATTCCTTAAAATCTTACTTATATTATAAATACGAAAGTTTGTGAAGATATTTGGATGTTTGTGCTTCAATCACGCCTAAACGGCTGAACGGATTGGAATGAAACTTGGAATACACATAGTACATGTGCTGGATTAACATATAGGCTATTTTTTATCCGGGTATCACGCGAGCGAAGCCGCGGGCGGCAGCTAGTATGATATGAATTTGAAACTGACGATCATTGTTGACTTGTTCCTCGATGACCTCGACCTTCAGTATGACGCAGAGCTCGGCTAACGTCTCCAGATGGTTGATGTGGATGATCTGCGGCCTCAGCGTCTCGTACAACACGTTGCACAGTGATTGTAGGTATTCCCTGGAACCAGTCCAAAAATATTATTTCAAGACGAGTTGTAACGGTAAGGGATAGTGGTGGGCAGGTAAGGCAATACGAAGAAAGCGCTTCAATCAAAGAGTGTGTGTGACACCAATAAAACGGTAGTTGAAGCCATGGATCGACCTCGGTGGCGTGGCGGGCGAGTGCTGCGACGCAAAAGGCGCGGGTTCGATTCCCGCTACGGGAGAAATGTTTGTATGTTCTAGTAATATGTATTATAAGTATGTATTTACAAAAAAAAATTATATAACATTCTATCAGTCATCTAGTTCCCATAGTACAAGCTTTGCTTAGTTTGGGGCTAGATGGCGCTGTGTGAAATGTCCACAAATATTTATTTATTGTTATTATTGTAGATACTCACTCCAGAGGCGCCGGTGCCGTACTTTCAACCGGCGTACTGGTTGAGAAGAGATGGCTGTAGAGCGCGCACTCGTCCCGACACGCGTGCGCGAGCAGCGAGCAAGCGCAACGAGTGAGCGCGCAGTGGTCACGTGACAGCCTGCACACATCACGATATCGGTTCAAAATATTATTGGATCATAGTTAACTACTTCTTTGCTGGACTGGGAGTAAAGAAATAACATAGAATGCGTCCAGCTGCTTTTCTCCCCGAGCATGTCGTAAAAGTCGACTAAGGGATAGTTATCCTCTCCAACATGATGGACCATCTATATGGGCGATGAGCTGATCACCTGTCACCATGGTTCATATCCATCGTGGGACTTTGAATCAGAAGTGGCTGACAGTTTTCTTACTATTACTTGTGGCTCTGCCCAGCCCGATAGGGATACGAACGTGATATTATGTATGTATGTCATCACTCGTCATCTCAGTGTTCAATCCTTTCGCACAATCCATAAATCTTTCCTTTGGCCTTCCCATAGGCCAGTCAATATCGACATCAAACATCACAAACGCGCATTGTATTCTATGATTTGTTTTATAATATAAAGCAACATATTATGTTGTTAGGTCCCTTATGAGTAGTTTATACCTAAATTTGCAAAACTGAAAACTCTGTGCTGTTCGAGATATTGCGAAAACTTTGGTTATTTTTCAGTTTATTTCTTATTATTAGTTGAATTTAATAGTTATATGTATCTACCTGGCTGATGCGGCGCGGAGAGCGTTCCCAGTGGCGCCACCGGCGACTCGCGCGCGTCTTGATGCGTACTCCTTCTGAAGCTCCCATAACAGAGTTGCGTAACTGAAACGTAAATAAATCTAGGTTTAAAGACCGTTGAAAATTTTCTAATTTGATACTGACGAAATTGTAGGAATATTAGCTACAAAAAAGTAGAATCTTTTTATTCTTTTAGGCACAGAATCAACTGATTTGGACCCCTTTTAAAATGTTGTTAGTGAGTTTAAGTAAGAAAACAGTATGTAATTTATAATATGTACAAATGTAAAGAGAAATGTGAAATAAAGCTATGGGGAATCATCATCATCATCTTCCTGCCCTTATCCCACTCTATGTGGGGTCGGTCCATGATCTAAGGATCATGCTGTAAGAGTTTTGGCTAAGTTGTTTTATGACCGGCCGCCTGCCTGACGTCAACCCTCCTTGGGAATACTTGCTTAATCAATATTAATTTAAGTTACTAAACAAAGATCTTAGCATATTACAGTTATTATACTCACTCATTATTCTTCTCAGCTCGCGTTTCAACCTCCCGTATCACCACACTGAGCTTTGGGGCGACTGATTGGAACTTTCCAAAGTACACTGCATAGGCCGTGTCTGCACTATCCTGGTCTCCGCTATCACTGGCTATCACGTCGCACGCAGTGTCCAATACGTGGTTCGCGTATGAACGGATGAGCGAAATAGCCCGGCTTTGTAAATGCCGGTATTTCACTAGGTACGTGTGTGACTCTTTGAAGTTGCTCTGGGAATGTAAATTATTTTTTTAACATTCATCCGCCCGTATCCCTAATTGGCTGGGCAAAGCCACAAGCGATCATAAGAAAACTTGCAGGTAATCCTGATTCAAAGTCACAAGGCGGATAAGGTGAACCATGGTGACAGATGATCAGCCCATCGCCCATATGGATGGTCCACCGTATGAAGTGGAGAGAAGCATCTTAACTCCCAGTTTTTTGTTACTCTCATTTTTAAAATAAAATTTATTTATTTGCATAAAGAAACCTGAAACTATCTGTATTTATAAAATACACAAGAAACAGATAGACCATCTCTGCATTTTTTAAATTAGGAAAAGAAGTTTACGTCAACAGTTGGCACTATTTGAGCTGATACTGGCACTTCCCCTCTTTTGCAAGTGGTTGGCATTTTGTGGCTGGTTAACAGGAAAAACATTGGAACATTATAATACTACATTGCACTGCTACTAATGAAGCCAGAACTGATTGAGTCATACTCTGAAAAATCAAGTCTCAATCAATCAATCAAAGTCCTTCTACAATGTTTGAATTAATTGAGTGTGTACCACCATTTAATTGAGTGTGCTCGAAGTGCAACTATGAGGCAACAATTGTTTAATGCTTTGAAGGCAAATCAGATCGTTTTGGGCCTGTTTCAAAGTAAGCCGCGCAAACATCAGACGCGGCTAAAATGTTTTATCAGGTAATAGGCAGTCTGAGTTGAAGTATGAGTAAGAAGATACGATGGAACAGACTTCGTCATCAGTCGACGCAAAGTTCCTCAAAAAACAGAGAAGAAAAAATAATGTTCGAATTCTAATTGTGGGTTGTGCATTCTCCGCTGTTTAAAGAATTGCATCTGATATCGGCAAAGTAAGCAAGGGAGAACACACTATACACCCCGATGCATGTCAATGTCTGTAATACTTACATTGGCCCTCATATAATCCAAGCACTCATCAATTTTAGCAAGTACCGTGAAGAATGCTTCACTGTTCACCGACATGGTGGGAGAGTTAAGTCTTTGAGAGAGGTGCTCCACTTGTGTGAAGTAATGTAGCTTCTGTTTTATATCATCACCTGTAATACAAAATAAGAAAGTTTGTTTGGATATTCATGCCTCAATATTATCCAAATGGCAGAATTCATTTGACTGAAACTTGGAATATACAATGTGGGTTGAAATAACATTATAAGCTACTTATTATTCTGGTACCATGTGAGCAAAGCCATTCATTACTTCTTCGCTAAACTGGGAGTAAAGAAAAAACATAGAATGCATCCAGCTGCTTCTCTCCCCGAGCATGTCGTAAAAGTTGACTAAGGAATAGTATTCCCTCCAACATGATGAGATACAATAATCAAGTATTCCCAAGGAGGGTTGACATCAGGCAGGCGGCCGGTCATAAAACACCTTAGCCAAAACCCTAAAGCATGATCCCAGGATCATGCTGTGCCGACCCCACATAAAGTGGGATGAGGGCAGGAAGATGATGATGGTGAGAAAAGCTAGGTGAAGCTAGTCTTTTCAATGTATGACACAGGGAATTCTAGTGTGGGTTCAGAACAATGTATGTGAGTCCCATACTGGTCACATAGTTGGTGATATGTTATTCAATATTTCTAAGTATTCAGTAGTCAGCTGCTTCTCTCCTCGAGCATGTTGTAAAAGTTGACTAAGGAATAGTATTCCCTCTAACATGATGGACCATCTATATGGATGATAGTGATCACCGGACACCATTGTTCATCATATCCATCTTGGGACTTTCAATCAGGAGTGGCTGCAAGTTTTCTTTTGATTACTTGAGGCTCTGCCCACCCCATTAGTGATACAGGTGTGTATGTATGTAAGTCTTACCAATATTAGATAGTTTGGTCTGATCTGCCAGCAACTGTTCACTCATCATATGCAGGGCATTTGTTTTATTTGAGACAAAGTTGTATTGCTCTGTAAGTTTATCCAAATCTGACATAGTAGCTCCAATCTAAAGATATTAATTATGTGTTAGTTATCACACTCTTAAAAAAGTACAGAAGATAAAGGTTTTGATGAAGAACATTAAAAACTGAAGAGGATAAATGATTGGACAACTTATACAACAAAATGGCTTCATAAAAAACCTCATAAAAGGAAAGATCAGGTAGAAAAAGATCAAAAATTACTTCCATGAGTAGGATAAAAGAGAAAGTTGCTGTACCTATTATAATAAAGAAGTCTTTTAATTCTAATTCTTAAGTTAGGGGTGCATAGATCTTCACTGACATCCTGCGGTGGGGTGTATTGTGCATTATCTCCCCTGCTAGCTTTTCCCCAGCCAGCACAACTTCTTAAAGTTACAGAGAAGGAAGAAGTCTTTTACTTCTTTATATACAACTTTATGCGGTATCTTTAGACCGCATTGGTAAGGCAAAAACGGAGGGAACTGCGCCATTATACTGACAAGCATTTAAATTAAATAATAATTACGCTCATAGTCAAATTATATTTTCAATTGTAATTTAATTTTACCTGATCAGTCAACGATACACATTCGTTCCGCCTGTCTTCCAGCTGCTTGTAATATGCCTCGTAAGGACCGTCATCCGCTTTCGTATTAGTTTCACACAAACTCTCATACCACTCTAGAAAGTCATATGTGGTGTCTACTGATGGCATGATTTTATCAGTCTCTTCTTTTGTTTCTTCAATAGATTTTTCCTAGAACGGTGAAAACATAGATTGAAAAAAGCAAAATATATGACTAGTTGTACAAATCTTACATTATCTGGTTGTCAGAGGATATTAAAAACATACTTCTGTAGCGTTAGGATCTCCAAGGATTAGCGACTCCAAATCAAGTATTGCCTCTCTCTGGCTAGATGTGAGGGGTGCCAAAGGATTATCTGAAGATTCCCAAAGCAATAATTTGCTTTGTATTTCTTTCAAACTCATTTTGAAGTAGCTTTTATTTATTTTTCTGCTTGCGAATTTTTTGTTGTTTTTATTCGGCACAATTTCATTAATACATGTCAAACTCAAATGACGGTTGTCTGACAACTCAACATTAGAAAATGACAGCAGGATAGCGATACTAAAAGATAACGAGCATGACAAGGACAATAGTTTCTTATGCAGTAAATCTGTTTAAATTGTCTATGAAACGGAACATCAGACTAATAAAAGTTTACGTCGGTAGTGCCATCTAGTGTCGAGTAGAACTTTAGTACCATTTTGATTGATATTAGCGACATCTTTTTAAATATTTTATTCGAATAAGTTCGCATTGGCATCCAGGAGATGGCGCTTATCGATCTGTAGTTATCAAGTGAGTGAGATAAAACCTTGATATGGATAATACCATTTTACCTACCAAGCGTCCGCTGTCCGTCAGAGAGCTATATCTCATAAACCGTAATAGATAGAGGGTTGAAATTTTCACAGAATGTGTATTTCTATTGCCGCTATACCAACAAATAATAAAAATAAATGACATTAAAATAAAAGTGCCCCCATACATGAAACATTTTTTTATGTACGGAACCTTCGTGTGAGAAATTGACTAGCATTTGACCAGTTTTTTTATAATATTATTATACATAGGCTGCTACTGTTTACCCGGGTAGTGACCACGCGAGCGTAGCTGCGGGCCTATAATAGAGTGCAGACCTGAATAGTTCTACTTCATCATCATCTTCCTGCCCTTATCCTACTCTATGTGAGGGTCGGCACAGCATGTTCCTTGGATCATGCTAAGTTTTGGCTAAGGTGTTTTAAGACCGGCCACCTGCCTGACGTTAACCCTCTTTGGGAATACTTGCTTATGTATCTCATCATGCTGCTGGAGGATACTATTCTTTAGTCGACTTTTACGACATGCTCGGGGAGAGAAACAGCTGAACGCATTCTATGTTTTTTCGTGGTGGATTAAAGTGGGCCTCGAGGCTTCTTTCTTGCATAGTAACTACATATAGGTAACTTATTGATAAAACAAAGAAGTGCCCTTTTCTTGCACTAAATTACTTTTAGGACTGAAATCGATAAGACTGCGAACACAATATTGCAACGCAATGAAAGTTTTGAATTTCAGCCCTTAGTTTAATTCGTTTTCTAATTTCGTTTTCTAGGCACTCATTGCTGTTTTGTGGCCTGGCTTATATATTGCAGTACCTAACTGAAGCGGGAGTAAACAAGGAAAATGAATCAAAAACATAATTTGAGTATAGTTTTGCATTTATTGGGTATGTACGAGGAACCGTTCTGGTCAACATAAGCTACGATGGACATTCTGTATACAGTATATTTACAAATTCAGTATCATAATCCTATCTAAGTTCTAGGGGTATGCTCTTCGTGAGTAGTATTACTGTATTCACAATAATTACGAAGACCTTAACGAAAATCAACTATACACATCATATGCTGTAGCGTTGTACAAAATACTAGTCTAAGTTACTACATAGTCACTTCAGTCGCTGGGAGCTTTCTCGTCTCGGCTTAACATATCAGAGCCTCCCTTCCATTTTGGACTAACCCAGCTACTTTGTTCGCCCGTTTTACGTTAAACAATGAAGCCAGTATTAAATTACAGCATTATTTAATTATAATTTTCGATACTTGCTCAATCGGACGTCACGGCCTGAGGCGGCCTGCGTTCCGTTCTTCTGTTCCTATCATCACAAACTTACATTATGTACATAATTCCGACTCAATTCTATTACAACTTGTACTATATACAAACAATATTTTTATTTATTTAAAAATACCATGTTAAATTGCTATATAAACCTCTATTTTTGATATAGGTTTGGAATTAAAATATATTTTTTTTCAGCGTGCAAATTTCACTAAAGCCAGCGATCGCTCGAGACACTCTCGTAACGACTAATCTAAGGATCATCTCTACCTACCGAGCTACCGACTGCGGATAACATACATTCAAACTTCTATAACAATTAATCGTAAACAATTAACATTAATCACTAAACGAAAACTGCACACGACTCATCCAGCTATTTTATCGTCAGATCATTATTCTCACGACAAGAAATAACACTTGTAATTTTTATTGTAAGCAAAAATAAACGTCGATAAATAACTTAAATTACAAATAAAATATGAAGAAAATAAATTAACACACAGTCCTTGTTCAATGCGTAGGAATATCCGACTATTTCATTACATATTTACCATAAACACACGTCTTAAAGTTACCTTAAATGGAATACATTACGTGGATAGTGGTATCTAACTTTAAAACGGAAAGAAGAGTTGCAAATTTCAAACACTCGTCGCCGAGGTGCAGCAAAAGCATGGCAGTTTAGCACGTGAATCTGCACCCTAAACCATATCATAACAGAAAAATATATGTCTATATAATCTGAAGCGCGTTACGTGCGCGGAGCTTGGCGCGGCGAGCCCGCGGTAATTAGGTGGCGCAGCCATGGCCAGGCGGGGCGCCGAGGGCGGACGAGGAGTTGCACTGCGGAGCAGCGGGCGCGCGCGGCCTACGAGACGGGCGGCTGCGGGCCCAGCGGCGGCGCCGGCGCGCGCCCTCCGCCGCCCGGCAGCTGCGCCAGCGTGTCCTGGCTGGCGTGTGCGCGCAGGTACGTATTCTCCACCTCCAGCTGGTTGATGCGCTCCATCAGCTCCGCGATGCGCTCCTTCAGCACCTCCACCTCTTCGCGCACCGCGAACATCAGGTGGCTTTTAACCAGATCCTGAAACAAAACAAAAAGGTTAGCTATTAAATTACATCATACTAATATTATATGGATGAAAGATTTTTTGTTTTTTGTTTGTTTGTAACGAATAGGCTCCGAAACTACTGGACCGATTTCAAAAATTCTTTCACTAATAGAAAGCTACATTATCAGGGACCAGTATAGGCTATAATATATTTTCAAAAAAATTAGGGATCCGTAAGAAAATTGCAATATTGTAACCCAAGGTAGAAAACCCAAAATAGGTTTTGGCGTGCGCTGCGAAAACTATTGATTATAGAACAAAATAATGTACTACACGCGTACGAAGTCGCGGGCAACAGCTAGTCGACAAATAAAAGGATTACACAGTCGTGGAAGAAAGATCTTTGTAGATAAAAATGAGTAAGAAGTATACTAGTAGGTAGTAACAAAATGTGTCCCCGAAATGACAACAGTAAAAGAGATTTAAATACGAAGCAATTATAAAGTAGGTCAAGTGACATTGCGGTAGTGTAGATACTATTGACATACTCGGATGCCGTTGTACATCTGGCGAAACGAAACGATTGAGTCCACATCACTCAACACAAAGTCATGTGAAGGGAGTAAAATATTCAGTAAATTTATTTAACAAGAACAGGAAGAGTTTAGCAATCGAACTTGTCAATCAAAGTTTGAATTTTACTAACATCTAATAAAACATAGTAAGATATAATAGGTGTGAATTTGAATTAAAGAATGCGTTTTAAGGAAAATCCTCGTATTTCTTTGATACGATCGATCGATAAAGGCAGTGCTGCCGAACCGGAATACTCGAATTGCAAAACGAAAGGTTTTAAATGAACCGGTCTCAGGTCTTCCGTTTCTCATTTCGAAACGTTTTCAAATAAAAATAAACGCAAACGTACTTTTGGATTCGGCACGACCACGTAACAGGGATTTTTCTGTCCCTTCTGTCTGATCTCGTAGAGGCAGGCATCTTTGGGTCTCTGCACAACGTCCAGCATCTTGCTTGTGTATTGAACCGAATTTCAGGGTCACTCAATAAATGCACGCCGCGGGCAGTGTCACAAGAACGAGTGGTAATGTATTACTCGCGGAACTGTGTGAAGTTGCTCTTGCGCGTCCTAGCAGGCGACTGGTGGTCTGCGCGCGAGCTCGCCCTATATAAAATGGCGGCGAGCGCCGACACGTCACCGACGACCACGCGATTCGACCGTGCACCCTGAACTCGACACAACCTACATTGATACCGAACAGCCCTTATTTTCACATTACTTTGCAATGTATGCAGAGCCAATGGATACAATAGAACAAGACCTGGTTCCGTGACAGGTGATAATATAACGTTACCAATACGTATACAAATATTTAAGAAGGCATAATTGCAGTAGCACAAAGCAAGCGGATGTATCGTGTTATGCATGACCACTGTAATTGACGTACAAATAAATTGGAGCAAATAAAAAGTATTCCGAGAAATCTCTACCTATAGCGTGATTATTATATCAGCATACTCTACCTTGATTATTCAAACAATCAACTGAACTTTAAACAAATAGAGTGTTTATCTATTTTAACCTTCAGTTCTATAATGATACGAATATAAAAAACAGAATTATCAAAAATATAATTGTAAGCAGTGCCGCCTGTAAAACTATTTACAAAAATCAATTACGCTTCATTGAAACCTATCTTTGTTAATTAAGAAGAAGCCGCAATGAGGCCGAAACTCCATAACAAATACCAGTTTACTGCTCTCGAGCTGGGCAATAAAAATAACAAGAGTATAATCAAAGTAGAAACTGGAACGTTAAGACAGAAACAAACATTAGAAACACAATGATATAAAAACGACACAGAACTAGACAGACGGACAATCAATCATGGATCAATTATGTATTAAGTTTTTATGATAATTTACAATGAGAATGCGGATAGTGCTGCAGTGTGTTAGGTCCGCATTAAATAAAATAGACCCTGTTATTATCTATCATTAGAATTATATAATTAAATTATTGAAAGAAAGAAAAATTACATTATTTCATCGTCTAGCAAAAACTGAGAAATGAAAACAATTTTGGGAGATCAACGTTCTGGTGATTCTCACAGTGGTGACTCAAGGTATGCACTTAGACATCAGCGTGGACAGTGGAGTGGCTAAAAGTGGTCTGGGTCGATTTTGTCTGATGTTATAATTAGAGCGAGGATTAAAAATAGCTGGATTGATGAGATCTTGTTCAGTGGTGGTTCGCGTGGGTGCTGCGACCTTCAATTAGAAGAGTCTGTGTTAAAAATTGCACCAGTCCAAGCCGGATCTCGTTAGTAGGCAGTTCGACACACTTGCCAGTAGATTGATTGAGGCAATGTACAAGTTTGCGGTAATGTCCATCAATTGAAAAGGTATCAAATCGACGAGCGAGGAGCATGCAAATGGAAACAATCGGAAAATACTGATTAGTATGAATGCGGTTGCGGTGTCTGCAAATTAAACACACTTATCGTATGTAAGAGTACATAGGCAATTTGATGTCAGTGGGTAAATTAGATAAGGATTGTGTTTGAAAAACAAGTACCTATTGAGGCCATGTTGACATACAAGAGATTTCATAGATAGTGAAAACTGGAAAGGCAGTGTGTAGGTAGGTAATGCCGAATGTCGACGCATTCTAAAGAGTGCAATGACCTGTTTTTGTGCCTGTTATAATATCAAAGGTAGAAAACTATACAGAACTTAATCAACAGACGATGCTGTTTTATTATTTTTATCTGTTTAAAAGTTAATTTTATAATTCATAAATTTCAGCGTGAAATGCTGTTTACAGACAAGCTACTTTGTTGTTATTGTTGTAGCTAATAATAGCTCTAGGTATATTTCCACAAATAATACGTGCTAAATCAAAAAGTAGGTACCAATAAATTGCTAACCTTATTTATGATAAACAATATTATCAGTCCCTATCACAAATCCCTTCAATTACTTCAGAATGGTAACGGCGTGTTTGATAAAACATATAATGTCTGTATAGACGTTATGTTTTATCAAACACGTCGATAACAACAACAAGCAATACATTAATAAATCAAACAATACAAAGGTACGAAAACAGGTTTCGATTGTTGAAAACGTAAAAAACTTAGCGTGTGATGATATTACCACATACCTACTTTGTGTTTTAATTATATTGTTTTAATGACATCATCTTCATTCTAAATAGGCTGTGTAAAGCGACAAAATAGGGTCATTTCGCCAGTTCGCGTCCATCACCCTATTCGCGTCCATTTTTCGGACTTCCCTATAAACATTCTCGAAAATAGGTATATCAACACACTAAATCACCGAAAAGTCGTTACCGCCAATACCTCATCGTATACGAGGCACACACACATAGACAGAAGTTCTGTGTGCCCAATCAATCATGTGTAGAAAAAATAGTTAGTCTTAGTTCTCCAACAAAGAAGCGCGGACGCGCTGAACGTCGGCAAAAAAATAGTGTGCATGGGCGCGTTCGACGGTAAGTATTTTATTGTTTTAAGCGTATTTTAGAATACACAGCTGTTTCTAGACATAAAGCATGAAAAAAGGAGTAATATTAATTATGTAATGCTTGTTTTTTTTTTAAGTTAACAGTTAAAATAAGGTGGACGCGAATTGCTACACCGAAATTATAAAACTTGCACTTTGCGACCACAATGGACGCGAACTAGTCTATTTATCATTTAGTTAATGTTTATTTTTATGTGATTAAATTATGAAAGGGAATTTGTTTTTATTTTTTATTTATGTACTAATATTATGCAATCGTAATGAGCAATTTGCGTCCACATTATTATGATTGTAGAAAAAGATACGAATATTGTTTATCACATGTGGACGCAAACTATACCTACAGGGAAATAGTATTGTACCAAATTGCGTCCATTTTTCATTAAATACAAATAATAGCATAAATTTATTTTTTAACTTATTTGTAAAAATAATTTAATATGTATAATTTTTTTTATTAAAACTAAGAGTTTAACATTCAATTTTTTACAAACTAAATGCAGTGAAATACTTATTTTTGTTTATTTTTCCTGTTTAAGATGAGTTCTTGGGAAGGTAGTAAGAAAAAAGAAAAGAAAACATACACAGAAGAAGATTTAAGGAAAGCATTAAGTGACATTCGTGAGAAGAAAAAATCGATAAGACAAATATGCAAAGAATATGCTATTCCCAAGACCACATTACTGGACAAAATCAGTGGACGCAGACCAGATGGAGTTAAGAAACCGGGACCAGAACCAGCGCTAGGAGTGGATGGTGAGAAAAAGGTAGTTGAATGGCTTCTTAATATTTCCAAATGTGGATTTCCAGTGAAAAAACAAGAATTGTTGGATACTGTTCAGAAAATAATTCGTGATGGGGGGTTTAAAAATAAATTCAAAGATGATCGCCCAGGTCAAAAGTGGTTTGTTAAATTCACTAATTACATTATTTTCTCTAAAGTGATAATAATGTTGATTTTCAAATAACTATATTCTTGAATAAAGAATCTGTTAAAATACCATTTCTCTTTACATCATCTTTAAAATATCACCCCTACATTCCTTTCTTAGCTGGTGGACGCAAAATGGTCTATGGGTGGACGCAATTTAGAATTTTTGGACGCAAAGTGGGTAAAACGCGTATTTTTGAAGTTTGTCTATTTATAAAAAAAACCCAAGTAGTTTCAAACAAAACTGAAAGCGAACCCTATAGTAGACTATATAATGAACACATTACATAACTTTTACATTGAAACTAGTGCTGGAACATTTTTATCTTCTCCTTCAAACTTACCAACTGCACTAAATGGACGCGAACTGGCGAAATGACCCTAACAGTTAAATAAAAATGCTACTAATGTCTACTATACCTGTGTCACTAGTTTTATTCAACATGTCTTCATACTATTTATGTTTTACGATGTGCCGGTTTCCTCACGATATTTTCATTATGTAGGTATGTAGGTATAGCTCGATATAAGAATGATCTAGGCAATAACGATGATGGAGCTATGTTAGCTTAGCGAGATACTATTAAGTCTATTTGAGATATTATACTGTTAGGTAAACATTTTATCACCGTTTCAAAGCTATCATTGTTTGTTTAAAAAGTTGTAACTTTTTACGATTCTTTAGAAAAGGCATTTTTTTTACTTCGCTATTCGCTAGTCCATTGCACTAATTACAATAAACAACAACTCTGACTTTGACTTCTTTATTTTTGTAAAAACTAGTAACGAGATTAAATACAGAAAAAGGACAGAATTTATCACTACAGAACTGCTGAAACCAGAGAAACAGGTTGTCATCTTCCAAAGGACAGTCGTAAAAGTGGTCAAACATGGCGAGCTTTTCCACATATTAAACATGGTCCACACGTCCACGATTTTCTCTACTTTGTTTAAGTTTGCATGACTAACAAACGTTACTTGCTTGCAAACAGATAATTTACGGTGTTTGCAAGTTCTTTCGTATCTTGATAGTCAAAGGCAGGAAATAAATATTGTACTTTCATTAGACATGAGGTTTTCATTTTAGTAATAATATATAGCACGGTCACAGAGCTGGTTAAGGAGTAGTGCACAATATAATATGCATACAGGTCGTTGGCTTTATTATAATTATTCATAGCATTATACAATTTTGAACGTATTTTTAATTTGCTAAGAAAAAGTTATTTTTATTACATCTGTATAGATACCCACACACATCAAAAAAGTCTAAGCAACACGCATCATTTACAGAAACTGCATGTTTTATTAATTTATATTTTCATTTTTCTTAGCAAAGTAGATTAGTATACCATCTTTTTGTTCTCGGAAACATGTGCAGGTTGATTTTAAAAATAGAAAGTTTTCGATTGTGTTTTGTTTTCATAAAAGTAAAAGCTATTTTCTATTTTTTTCCGATTTCATGTGTTTTCGTTGCTTAATGTATTTATTTTAACGATACAGTTTTGGAAAAAAAAGAAGTGCTAAGTAATTTTTTACGTCATGGAGCGACGCCATTTGACTGCTGATGAAATGCAGAGAGCTGTAGGTATGCTAGAAGCAGGAAGAAATCAGTCCCAGGTATTTCGACATTTTGGTGTGAACAGGAGCGTGTTTGTCGCCTTTGGCAGCGTTACGTTAATACAGGGAATCCTACTGAGCAGCACACAGGACGTGGAAGGAGTACAACTGCTCGACAGGACCGATACATACAACTGACTGCAAGACGTTAGTCGATGTTAACCGCCCGGGAGATAAGCGGTGTAGTTGTTAGCCACCAAACCGTGAGAAATAGGCTGCATAAATACGGCCTATGAGCACGACGCCCAATCAGGTGCCCACCTGTACGCCATGGGAATCGCGCCCGTCGAAACGAATGACGTGAACAGGAGCAATGTAATAAAAATTTATATTGTGATGAGTCCCGGTTTGTATTAAGGCTTGATACGAGAAGGGTAAAAGTGTACCTATCGTCGTCCCGGAAACGCTGAACGGTTGAGATGCGTCCAGGAAGTGCACCCGTACAGCAGCTCCACAGTGATGGTATGGGCGGGTATTATGAAGAACAGACGAACTGAGCTCGTTTTTGTAGATGGCAATATGAACGCTGCAAGTCACGTTGAAGATGTCCTCAGGCTTTATGCCCAATTGCCCACCCATTTGCACAGTCTTGGCTCATATTCACGCTGATGACAATGCGCGTTCGCACACAGCTCGGAGGACCAGAGAGTACTTGGCAATGGAAAACATCCGGGTATTGCCGTGGCCTGCACAACCGCCAGACTTCAATCCCATGGAGCTCGAATGGGACATGCTCCAGAGACGCGTTCTAGAGAACCTGGACGGAGTGTCGACAACCCAACAACTGAAAGACTTGTTAAAATTCCATCAGGAGCGATTGTCTTATAAATTCGATGAAAAATTGCTGCCCACAAGTTTTAAATAACATAGGAAGCCGCACTTTGTATTGAATTAACAAATAATAAAAAAGGACTAATATAGTTATTAATTATAAAATATATATTACAATAGTAAAAATCGTTCAAAAGTTCAAAAATACATGTTGCTTAAACTTTTTTGATGTGTGTATAATAAATAAATGTTTTCGTGGCAGTGTATCTTTGATATTATTATGTACACAGTTGCCTTAAGTTGGTTACATTATGTTCATTATTTATTAATATTCATGACACAATTTGTAAGTTATGCAGCGGTGTACTTAAGGATAGTTTTATGATGCTTTGTTTCAACTCGAAAATTCCAATATCACTCTACCAAATTATTTTTGTTTATCAAATATATTACGTGTTAAATTGAATTACATCATTTCTTCTTTCTGCTGTCTGTCTGGAATTACTAATTCTTTTGTAGTAAGGTTTGTTTTCTTTCCGCAGTCCTTTTAAAGTTAAGTTATCATTCATACCTTTATCTTAATGACGAGCATATCTATCAAATCCTTGACCCGATCGATTCCAGTGTTATATTCTTCCTTACACTGTCACACGTAGGTATTTCAGTAATCTTATAAACAAAGTTCACGTAAACATGTATTGACGTACCGTCTTGTATGTGCTGATAAGGTTATTAGTTAGGTAACAAATTGTGTTCTTGTTAGCAAGCGTTAGTAATCGGGAGACGCTTGACCTGTAGTGTTGATGTCACTTTATTATAATACCAGATGATTTTGTTTACATTGACCCGAAAGCGGCTACGAAGGTAGGTATAGACTGAACTTACTTACATACCGATAAAACATCCACTATGTTTTCAAAAAATATACAGATGATGATAAGAATGGTATGAGGTCACAACAAAACAATTTTTTTTATTCATCTGATGAGATTTTATAATTTAATCTTTTAGGCGTGTAGTACAATAAAATCAATGTCTTGAGTTAAGCTTTTGCTATCTTATAAGGGATGATAAAAATTGAAAAAAAAAATCACATAAAAAAACTTTGAAGGTTTAAGACGCTACCTTAACAGATAAAGCAAACTGAATGGATAAGTTTTTAATTCTTAGATATCCGATGTATTTCTGGAATCGTCAGCGTTTGAGCACAAACATATTTACCAAACTGTTTGGCAGCCTGTTTAATATTTAGCTACCTATGTTTGATCTATCAGCCAATACGATCGAATTAATCTACAGATTACTCAGTATATTTCCAGTCTTAGTGTTTTTTCCACCGCTTATTTATGTAATACCTTAGCATTGAAACAAACCGTATCTGAACAAACAGCAGGAAGATAAATATAGCCGATATTAATTATATTAACAAGGTTATTGCTACGTTTTAATTCCTGAGTGCAATGAATCGGCGACTAAAAATAACTTGGTGGCTTTTGCAATTTGTGCTGTGAATTTTCTATCTCTTTATCGTCTTTCTTGATACCTAGAGCTGCAATGGGCAGTGACATAAATTCGGGGAACCTCGCATAAAATTCTAAGAAGAACGTGACGGTCAAGCTATATACCCTCACAAGGTAGACGTTACGACTTCATTATTATACGAGTACGATGCAGGGTTCATATTCCGAGAAAACTTCTGCCGTTTCCTGGCTTCGTGATGCGATTCAGATCTAGCGCGTGCTCAGTACCATTCTTAGTTGCAAATTACCCGACGCTCGTTCACATTATTGGAGACACGCGACCGAATCGTGCGACCCCCTGAGCCGCCGAGTCTCCGAGTCTGCCCTGTTCGCTTGTTTGCGAACAATCGGAGTAATCAGGAGAGCACGTGTTTCCAACGCAACACCACCGGCCCGGCTTTCCTTCCGTGTCTATTCTTGGCCCCAAGTCCCGATAGGTCATGCTTTTCACATGCAAATCACGTTCAAAGGATTTACAGTTATGTTTTGGCCATACATCATTTATTCAAAGAACACATGGAAAACTAGTTTTCTTTTTATATTTCTTGCTCAATAATAGTTGCATCAATAACCCGAAAACTGTTTAAAAGTTCGGAAGCATAAACCGTCTGACCAGAATCAAAGAAATTTATGTTTTAACAGATGCAAGAAACCAGGTCAGAAGTGTGAGCTATGGTTGGTAAACATCAACAAGACAGCACGCATAAACATTATCTACTCCAATGACGTAAGACTAGACGGAGATCTTGCGAAAACCGGTGAGAGGAGTGGTATTGTACCTCAGAATCGAAAATTATATACAATCTGCAGGTGTACATTCATAGTGCGACTTGTGAGATGGCGTGCTTCAAGGTGGACCGGTTTTGAATACTGGTCGCACGACAAGTAGTTGATGCTTTAGATTTCATATTTTATACAAAATAAATCTCATACTAAATATTAACGCTGAACTACATAACATTTTTAATAAAATGCGCATTATTTAACCGTGAGCCGTAGGATGACATTACACTGAGCTACCAGTGTAATATCCTACTAATATAATAAATGCAAAAGTTTGTATGTGTGAATGTTTGTAACCACGTATCCCCGTAACCAATTAACCGATTTTGATGAAATTTTGAATGTAAATAGTTTAGGTGCTAAAATAATAGCCTACCAAATTTCCGAAAATCAACCCTTACCCCGCAAGGAGTCAAACAAGGTAGTAAAGTTTCTATTCAGGGTAATATTTCTAACATTTTAGTGAATTTTGAAAGTTAGGCAAAAAACATCTGAATTTGATATTGGTCTCCACTTGACACATCAATTTCCACGCGAGCGAAGCCGCGGAACGCAACTAGTGTGTAATTAACTGAGGACGATGAAGTAACAAATTCGTAAGACATGTGTGCAGCAAAACAGTTGCGCCAGACGACATACGCGACGTGTCTTTTTGTAAAACTGCGAATTACAAAATTAATTTAGAGATATAGCATGCATGTTACGTTCACATGAAGCTAAAATAAAGAGTCTATTCTACTTCATGTTAAAATTATAACAAAACTATCGGATAAACAATAAAAGGGACTACTACAAATAAATGCGGATATAATTGATTCGCGACAAATAACGTTAGTGACAAAGATATGGTAGATGCTATTAATTTACCGGCAATTTGGTCCAAGCGTAACGACATCATAGACTTGTATGGAGCTAGGGGAACTCAGTGCTGCAGGGAGTGATAAAAATACTATCATACGATGGTAGCGGAGCATTAGGGCCGGATTGAGGTCAATCGCTTGAGGCCATCTGCGGTGGCTAATTATAGACGATGAGACGAGCCCAATAGCGCAGCACGATGAATCTCAATTGGAATCGCATATGCGGTGCGCGTTGTGAACCTTGTTGATATTCAACATATTTCGACAACCCACAGAAATAATAAACCAGAGGATCAGGTGGGATTCATTAATGTAAATTCTTAAATATGGTAATGCTTTCCTCACGTCATATAAAACAAGAACAATTTAAGAAACGTGATCTTTCTGAAAAGTAGGAAACATTTTCCTTAAAAATATTATAGGTATTAGAATGTCGAATACCAAAATGTTTTTAAAATTAAATCAAGCGTGCGTGTTCTAGTTTTAGTATAAATTCTGACATAATAATGTATACTTCATGCTTGGGGCAGAACGGGACGCGCTTCCTGGCCATTATAAAGGGGAAGTCATTAGTGATTCGAATGGTGAGTCCGATCTAATAACGGTGTTATGCTGCACGAACATTGTCATTATAAACACGGATAAACTCTCTGGAGATTGCATCTTTACGCAACTGCCCGTTGCGTGAAACAAATTCATAACGTTCGATACACTCGGCAAAAACAAATTTCAACACTTCCTCAATATAATACGAGTTCGATTATCTCTACTTCAATAACAGCCTTATCATCGAGCAATATCGGTCAGGCAGGATAAATTAATTACCGATATTCGGATCGAGTGTCAATGTTGATCATATCGCGTCAAGGAAGGTAAGTATGTCAATTACTACAGACCAAAAAAAATCACCTATAACTACACATAAGTTGGCATAGCAAACAAAATAAAATCGATAAGTTCATTGACTCTTTTAATTAGGTAACAGTAATTTACGTGGCGCAACTGAGAAACAAACAATGCTTATCTCAAATTTACAGTACGGTTCGGAGCCTTTTATCTGAGCGAACTGGATGGAACGATTTCAAACGCATCAGTCGAATGTTTCTTGAAGGGTATGCGAAACGGAACCCGCGCGACCGACTGACACGGCACAAAACACCTCTAGAGAGTATTCTGATGTTCCACAAAAACCTTAATGACTGTACTTAGCTGCACATTCTAGGTGACGCTTTGAAAGCGCAATCACTAGAGTAGTATAGAAAACTGGACAATTATTTGGGTCAAGAATGACAACCGAGCATGCCGGGTCAATTCATTCAATGAAGTGATATTGTAAACTATTCTGCAAGGCAAGAAATTAGAAAACCTCAGCATTATAAATCTGGCAAATAAAGTGCATATGTGCACTTAAAATAGCATTAACAGGTTGTCCAGCCTCCTATTAAATTTTAATGGTGGCTTCCGTGGCTCCTGTCAATGGTTTTTGCGCAGGAATAGTTTCAAGAACCAGTATGACATCTATGTAGCAGTACCAGTCTACCATGAGTTTACATAGACTCTCTAGCGACTGTAGTAAAAATATTATGTATTCACGTGTATAGCGCTACAGAATTATTCATCATCATCATCCACAGGCCGACTTTACCCACTTCTGGGCCTAGGCCTCCCTCTCTTTGTGCCATCCATCACGGTCCTGTGCTAGTCTTATCAATCCTCGGCCCACGGTTTTGACTATATCGTCTGTTCATCCAACTGCCGGATAGTTATTATCAGTGCCAAATCAGAAATAGAAGCGTCCATTTCTGATTTAGCACCAATAATAACCCTCTGCGGCGGCGACCCGTTATTGATCTCGTAGGATGTTCTTAGGATAAGTTTGTATACACATTTTTAGGGTTCTACTACTATGCCTTCGCTGTCCATCCGTCCGTCAGAGTGTGATATTTCTATAGCCGCTATAACAACAAATAATAAAAATAAAAGGGGGGCCCCATACAAGAAACATTAATGTACATGTACGATACGATGGTCTGGAAACCTTCGTATGCGAATTCGACTCGCACTGGCCCGGTTTTATTTACTACAATCACTATCGAGTATAATCTAAGATAAGTCATGGTAGACTCACATACTTGCAT
Organism: Scotopteryx bipunctaria; assembly: GCA_949320045.1. Classification (NCBI taxonomy): domain Eukaryota; kingdom Metazoa; phylum Arthropoda; class Insecta; order Lepidoptera; family Geometridae; genus Scotopteryx; species Scotopteryx bipunctaria. The sequence goes on along the minus strand of OX439442.1, from coordinate 11,425,143 downwards.
TCTTTAATTAATCTAACCTGTCGCCAGTCGCCGATGATTCTTGATGGCATTTTATTGTAATGTTATTTCCTTTATTACCATCAATTATGATAATAGCTTCTGCGGCGAGAACAAAGGTGAAACAAAACTGGCATATGACGGATGCCTCGAGACGGATTCGAAGAATGAAAGACACCTTGGAACGGACAAGATTGAAATGACCATATTCATCTTTGCTTCGGACGCAGAACTAATGAGGCTCGAGGTAAAAAGGGTTTGGTGAACCTCACCTTGTGACTGGTGAGTCAATTAGTGAGTGAAAGTGGATTTAGGGAGTGTTGCTTTTACGTTAATTTTTTTTTAATATAAATTAAATCACTCACATCGGAAAGGAAAGGATGGAAACAATTTAAACAAAACCTAGAATAGCACGTAGGCCACATTTTATATGCAAGCTAAATTGCGGGAGGAAGCTAGTTACGTATTTAAAATATGAAAATAAGAAAATATGTCTAAGTCTTACTTAAGAAAAAAAATGTTTGGAACTTTACTATAGGTACTCAGAATGTTCAAGACCAAATAAAGGACCAATATGTTATAGTTTATAAATCGTTGACCAAACTTAGAATGGAAGGAGCTGCTGTGAAGAAAAAGGCTGAAGTAAAAAATTTAACTCACCATGGCTTGTTCGATCTTGTTGTCGATGGCCACCGCGCTTGTGCCCGAAGCGCTGTAACAAAAGATAGATTCAAAATTAGTCTCAAACAAACACTTTCATAAATATACACACAAAATCATCTTAGCTTCGCTAAAACAAAAGACAGATTCAGTAATAAACTTATTCAGAAACCATAATATCATGAATAAAGACAACAAAGTAAAACACTAACGAACGTAGTAAGTTTTAGCTGTTGTAAAATGTTTACGTACGCAAATTCAACGTTTCCGTAATACTAATCGTACATTTCGTAGTGCCCTTATCTTTACCGAACAAAAGCGAACTGTAATTGGAGAATCGTAAGCAGGAAACCATGGCATCACGAATGAAGGAATTCGAGCATAAATCGTCTATCGGAAGCTCTCTCATTCCGGCAGAACAAATGCAGTAACACTTTAAAATTATAGCGGACATGTTTACTCGTACGTTCCTTGCGAATGTTTGTACCTTTTCGCATACTAAATGGCGCTGCTCTGATAAGTGTCGTCCACGGAGCAGTCATTTTAGTCATCTAAAGAAAGTTAAAGAATGTCAGTAATTACGAACTAAAACAAAATCATATTTGAGTGGTTTGTCTTATATTTCTATGTTTATATACATAGAGATAACCAATACATGCAATAAAACATTTGATTTTGACAACTAAAATTAATATTATCAATGTTCTTTGAAGGCCTTGGAGGTGTTCGTAGAGTCAGTGCCATCTAAAGTGCCAGTAGGAACTGTTTTTTTTTTCACATCGAAAATGTAAATTCTTTATTGGAAAGGTGTGTAAGAGCGGATAATCGTTGTTGATTATACTCTGGGTATAGAGATACAATTGTATTATTGTTTTAATGAATAGATAGGTGACGGCAATATTGAGTAAAGCCTCCGTCGGCTGCAGTGCGGATGATTACGTTACCTCGCGGCAGCTATGGACAAATATTGCAAAAGCCGCCCGCGTGTAGCCATTCCATATTCGAAACAATACGTGGAAACAATGGACTGAATTTAGGTGTTAATTAACAGACCAATCACACTATAGTAAACAGTTTTCAAATGAAAATTCGACGAATAAATCTGAACATAACTCTTTGATTAATAAAATCGGTCCAAAAAGAAACGATACTATACATGATACTAGGTACATTATATTGAAAGAAAGTTTTTATTGTGCATGAATACATTTTTTAGATTAGGTATCTTAAACTGCACAGTTAGAATAAACAAGGTTGCAATATTAAGAGAACCTATTAACATCAATTACTAATCCAAATATAAGTTAAAGTGCTAATGCTGCATTTCCGCAAAGCATTTGTCATCACGTTGCATTACCATATCGAGGTTTGCAAATTGCAAGACAATAAGTATACGAAAGCAATGACTTCTCACGAGATAAGCACGCAGCGGAAGGCACGTGGCTCCAATGTGGCTCCTCTTGGGTGACGACACACTCTACTTAGCAACTGCAGATCATAATCAGAATCAGAATTATTTACTTGCAACAACAGACACCGATTTTCGGACTTATTCATTATGATCCATCACTGGTGTAATAGTCTGGTAGCTATATGTAGCACGGTCGGCACACGGCTAACTCGACCGTACTTGACTTTCTCTTGACAGATTCCGTGTCGCTTCAACGAGGTGAACAACACAACGATAAAGTTGAAGCCATTGGAGCGTTGAAAACCGCGGATCGATTTCGACCGGTCCGCGCTGTGAACTCTCGGTTGAACGTCAGTGACAGCCGAGGAGCGGACGGCCACATGACCGCCACCGCACAATGCCACCGTTTCACGCCGACATCTATACATTCGCCATTTTATGCACTCCCGCCGCTGTAGTGAAATGGAGACATACGTAATCAATCCAAACTATGTAAATGCATTATAGATTTCATGATAATCTTTTAAAGGTGACACTTGCGTTGGCGTTGGCAATGAAAGGATTTGCTTTCTCTAGGCGGATCTTAACAAAAAATAACAGGTTGTAGTACATATTCAGTAGGCGATTACGCAAAATTCAGAGTTGACAAATTAGCAAGCTATTTTGGTATATGAAAACGTTAAAAAAAATGTCAGACGGAAACAGAGAGCCGGAGAAAGTATTACAAAAAGGTGGCAACAATGCAAATAGTGCCTGACCAGCGTTGGATGTATCGATCAATATCTAATCGTTTTTAAAAAAAACGAACTTGGTTTTCACAAGCGCATCCGTAAATAACATTTTGCGACCAAATATAACTCAAGCGGACAGAAAACATACGTGTCAATCAACGAGCAAACTGGCAACAAAGCGTTATTTGAGACACATCAACTAAAATACATTTTAAGTAGATTTAGTTGCTTCAACAACCAGAAAATATACAAAAATTTGAAGTTATATTCACACATTTAACAGAAGTTCTAGCCAGCATCGCGTTTGTACATTACAAACAGTATGCAACACATATGGAGTGTGTAACACATACACACTGTTTGTTATGTTAAGAGATGTAAGGCAAATATATGAGAAACAAACAAAGAGATAAACGTTTTGTCACCACGCACGTGCGTGCTTGAGCAGAGCTATTCATCGTAGACTCTGGTGCACTTAAAACCATCCAGGACAAAGGTTAGCAGAGATTTTTTCGTCTTTGCCACTTATAAAACGAACAAAAGATTATTTCCATCTTAATGAGCAAAAACAATGATTTGTTCAGCGTGAGTTCATCATTCATGCCGAAAATAGCATCTGCCAGGTTCCAAAATTTATTATATTGCCAAACCGGTCGAAACCTTTTAAACAGATATACGAGTATTTTATTATATAGGCGCGGAGATTTCGTAAGTTTGTTTAAGTTATATTCAAATTAGCCTTGTAAATGTAGCATGTTTGGAGAAGCAGGTTTCCAAAATAATAGCTTAGACTGAGTTTGTTTTATTGATATTTGCCCATTCTAATATTATGATTGTTTACTAGGATATGTGTATAATTTCTATTCGAGTTAAAATTAACCATACACTTAGCCAATGAGCGAAATCGTAACTTTCATAGATCAATGTTGTAACAACAGCTAAGCAACCTATGTGCTACTGTTAAGGGTAGGAACAATGAATCAGCTCCAAGCAATGCAATTGCGTTGTACACTTTGTTGAAAACAATACCGGGTTAGAAAACAAAGGTCACTGAAGGAATTATACGAGTCGCATGAAAATTCAACGCGTTAGTCATTGTTGTGGCACACTAAAACACGTTTTAAACACTTACTGTGGCACATCGTATTGCTATTTTTAAACCAAACTCGTAGGTACTGTGCCGTCATAATTCGAGTTTGAAATTCAAAACATGTTAAATTTTTGTATATTTTAACGGTTATTAGAATATTATTTTCATGGCAAAGATATTTAAATATTTTTACTGTTAGTTTATTTCCAAAGAAACACGGAACTACCTATTTATTATTTTTCGCTCTTTCTCAAAGCACTTTCAGTCCAGTAAGTTACAAGAAACACACTCAACATCCGTTCCAACAATTCCAACGAATGATCTGGAACGTTCTATCTTTATTGCATCAAATTGCTTCAGGCGATGCGTTGATTAATGAGCGTGCTGACACGGTCTCTGTGCTTTTATAATAACAGCTAGTAAAATAAGAGATTAGCGTTTTTGTTCGCATTGTTATCGTGCAGCGAGCGGCTGTGCGCTGTGCACGCGCAAGGTCATTGAAGGGAAATAGTCGTCATGTCGACACGGCTGGCGCCATCAGCGGCTTGAATGGCGTTACATCTCGCAGCCATGTTTCATAAGACTCGGTTCCTTTCAATTAGAACCATCTAGAGCGTAGTTATTTTGTTGTGGCTCAAGACCCGTTATCGTCAGGTTAAGCGGAAGTTAAGAAACAAATGTTTGAGAATTGAAGCCATAAACTCAAGTCACGTGATAACGTCAACTAATAAACCTAACCAGAACTTAGGCTAGATTCACGCTCGTAAAACTCTTGTGGTCAATAAAATGAATAGGACACTGGGGACATTAGTGGGACACCGGGAGAATACTGTAGCGGTAGTGAGCTAGCAGTCAGTGTGAAGTCACGCGAAACGGTCACGCAACTGTGCTTTCTCTAGGATTATAAACGCCACCGCTATATTCATGAATGACTTAATAACGCTTATTGATTTGTATTTGCATAATAGAGGAATCACGTCTTTTCGTTTATTCTTTAACAATACTCATTGAAGCCTAATAACCTAACATTTTTACTGAAACCTAAATAGTTGATGAAATATCAGTGTTCACTTATGGCCAGTTATGTCGCTGCTGGTGACCTTCAAAGAAACATTACTCATCGCTACATCCTAGTAGGCAGTAGGCATTGCATTACCAAATAATAATAATTGTACGGAATGATGTAAATACATTTTGAGAATGTAAAACATAAAGGTTTGCCGCGAGTGTTTAGTGCATCGGATCGATCGATACAGCAGACGATAGAGACATCTGTGTTTGAGTTCAATAGCAGCGTTAACGTCAGACGCAACCGCTTGTAAGGCAGCAAGCACGTTGCCGTGGAACCTTCACCGACTTACCGGCTCAGTAAATATGCCGAGAACTGTGAGAACCTTCACGCCATCTCTGCTTCGACATTCGTAAGACAGCCTGCAATGCGTCAGGCTCACACAAGACACGTTGCAGAGGGTTATAAAGAGAAGGCTACTCACACGGCAGGGTAAAAGTAGTCGATGTATTTGACGACGACCTCTCTCAGCAAATCCTGCTTGTTCATGATGGATGTGTAACTGCCACTTATGAGTTTAGTTTGCATCTTATCCACTTCGTCGAGAGATCTAACTTGGGGCGTTCGAGTCCCCGTTTTAGGTTTAAAAGGAGCCGTTTTGTCAGCTTCGTCTCGTCGGAGACGAACGTGTTTAAAGCTGATAAAAAAGGTAAAAAATTGGTCGTGGTGGCACGCGGGCAACCGGATCGACGCGTTGCGGCAAACTGGGAGCCGCCGAGCCGGTCGCAGCGCGGCGGGTCGCGGCGAGCGGCGGGGATCCGAGCAAGTGGCGCGCGCACGACTCTACCTACTACGGGCTACGATGGCGGCCGCGGCGGCGCGGCGCGCGGCGCCCCGAAACACCAAGGCAACGCTTTTGCGACACACCCGCGCTTCACTCACTTTATAAACGAGAATGAATCTAAAAGTAAAGCCAAGAAACCAGAAACCGCAATTCAGTTCTAATGCCCAATCTTCTTTACGATAGTCGATTCAAGGCTGACAGGATTCGACCAGTTCTTTTTAAATATTGGGCAATTTGCTTAAAATACATAGTAAAAAACAGATCAGAATAGAGATAATGAATACAAGAGGTCAGCCATTCGCTTAAATTATTAGGAATTGGAGATATAAAGTATAGCCAAGTTATTTGCAAGACATAATAGCATAATGATAGTTGCAGTGGCATTGATGTGCATGTGCAAAAAAGCACATGAAGTAGTCGGAAAACAAGGCAGTTTCAACAAGGCATTATCAGCGAGACGGCTAGACGAGTGCCATCAAACAATTGTTGGAGTCATTACAGACACTTCCGCGTATTGTTTGTCAGAGTTCAAGTTACGCGCAATTTAAGGACTAGCTGTTTATGTCAATACAGCATAGCATACTGTACTAAGCTAGAGAGAAAGATGACAAGAGAAAATTCAGTTGTTTTTGGCCTTGAAGGTACTTCTGAATTCACACCGAATATGTTGCGAAACAGCTAGAAGATAACTCCCAAGAGAAGCTAAAGATAGTCCATGAGCTAAATGAAATGATCACAATACGACTAGCAATACAATAGGAAATCGACAAGTTAGCGATACAGAGCTCATTAACATAAACCGAGTGCCGTAACAACTTGTAAAGCGACAAGTGGATTGGCGAGAATTCAAGTTGGATATTATAATACAGCAGAGTACTTACTACAAGCGGTACTTGAGTCTCAAACAAGGAAGAAAATTCGCCAAGTTATCATATTAGTAGACGCACCTATCTGAACTTGTATGAATGGGTTGTAGGTGCTATTTGAAAATTCAGAAAATATTGATGATTAAGAAATAAATAAATACTTGTAGACATTTCACACAGGGCCATCTATCTAGCCGCAAACTAAGCAAAGCTTGTACTATGGGAACCAGATGGCTGATATGATACTTACATACTTTTTTTTTGTAAATGCGTACTTATAATACATAATACTACAACACCCAGACCCGGAAGAAATATTTGCGGAACATACAAACATTTCTCCCGTAGCGGGAATCGAACCCGCGCCTCTTGCGTCTCAGCCGAGCACACGCTCGTATTTATGTCTTACACTCTAAGTTTGGTTTATTATTATGTCTTATATTTTCAATTTAAGAATTTTCATATGTGAAAATGTTTGTGATGAGAAATAATTATAGGTTAACACATTAAGTTTAGTATATAGTGCAAAATTTTGAATTTTACCGTACTCTGTTGAGACTTAAGTTGCAGGATGTGTGTGCGTCAAGTGATTAAGATAACACAGGTAGGTACTATTTGTTTACTGTTAAGTAAGTACACCTCGTTATACGCAGTTAAAATAATAATATTAACACGGCACCCGATAACCTTAACTATGAATTATCTCTACAAAACATAAAGCACTTAACATGTGGATCAATATAATATTTTATTGCTTGTTTTGATAGTACTTATTAGTCAATCAGTTTTTTTGGGATTAGTTTTTTCTGCATTCAAGTTGATTTGTTGTATATTTAAGAAGGCGTTATTTGATGTTTTATTTTTATAAGAGCACTGAATGATGGTTTAATGATTGTGACCGCCTTCCGATCCTAGGATGTGGGTTCGAATCCGATCGTATACCTATCAATATTTACGACGAAAAAGCAGTACTCTCAAATAGTGAAGGCAAACATCACCGTGTCGTAGGACCTAATAAGTCCGAAGACTTGTATCAAGTGCATAATAGGAACATCTGAGATGCGTTTTACTACCTTTACCACATTGGTTGAAACTAACTAGTAATATTTATAGTAGTGTAAGCGTTGGAGCAAATTGCCTATTCAAGACACGCTATGCGTGCAATCAAATCAGCTGAGAAGTAACGTGGTTGCTTAAGGTTAGCAACATAGAATTTATTTAAACCATTGCACCACTTGTATGCATCGCGAGTCGCGGTTTTGGCGAGGAGAACGTTTACGTTTTACGATGCGTTGAATGAGAGCGTAAAACCACCGTCCGTATACTGTCCAAGGTGAAATCGTCACTTTGAATACTAAGATATAGTACCGGGCAGTTTGTTGATAATAGATAAAGCTCTAAGGTCATATTATAATAAAATGTACCTAGTACTTAATCTATTATTCCTCTTTCTGCTCTTCAAGAATCCTTGTTGATAAACTGTTAAATAAAAAAATATTTCTCAAAGCAAAAATAAAGACTTAATTAAGCTTCAATTTTAAAATGTACTCATGATTAAGAAGTTTTCTTGAAACGGAATTAACGTTTATCAACCAGGATTCTTAAAGAGGAGAGAGAGAGAGAGAATATTAATTATTGCCGCTGCATATCCTTTCAAAAGAAGCAGTGACACGAAAGTAGAAATAGTAGTAGGAGCAGTAGACGCTGCAGATATGCTGGTAGAAGTAAACAATGTACGAGTTTAATGAAATAAAAATTATGATTATAAAACAATCAACCACATGTCCAAGGAACGTGAATCAAATCATCATCATACATCAGGTAGCTTGACCTTTACATGTGAATTGTGATTCTATCTATGACGGCATACTATGATTGTTGCGCTGGCAAAAACTCGTCGTAATTGTTACATACGCTTTTTGCTATTCACAATAGTTGCCATTAGAAACGAATTAACAGCATTGTTGCTAGTACTCAGCACACATAGTTACAGCATTTTAATCGGACGGATGCTATTATATAGATGTACTTATAATGGCTATAGTAATTTATATAGATAAATAAAAACGTCATTGAGCCAGCAACTTAGATGAATTGAGTAATCATATCGTATCAGCTTATAAAAGACATATTCATATTTACTTCTCTGCTGGACGAAGTAAAGAAAAAGCATAGAATGCGTCCAGCTGCGTCTCTGAGCATGTTTGTAAAAGTTGACTAAGGGATAGACCTCTCCAAAATGATGGGCATCTATATAGGCGATGAGCTGATCACCTGTCACCATAGTTCACCATATCCATCTTAGGACTTTAAATCAGAAGTGGCAGCAAGTTTTCTTAATGTTTACTTGTGGCTCGCCCACACTATTAGGAATACGGGCGTGTTAATAATAATGTATGTATGTATATTCATATATGTGCATCATTACGATGGTATAAAAACTAGGTTCCGCCCAAGGCCACGCTCGCGTTATACCCGGATTAAAAGAAAGCGTCAATCTAACTAACGCGTCACTACTAACTTGATTGAACCAATATTACTTACAATCAACTAACCATTCAAACTTTCAGATTTATAATACTAAGAATTATGATCTATGGTAGATAGAATACAGTATCTTGTTCGAAGCTGTGTCTCTAACTAAATCTAAACAAAGAATAAATTTCTCATAAAGTGCACATCATAATCGCTTACATCATTTTTATCGCTAGAATCCGAAATGCAGTTATATTTACCACTTATGTCTATCGCTTGTCAGTGATAATGATAAAGGATGCTTGTGAACAAATTGATCGATAGCCCCAATGTGGGAAGAGATAGAAAGCAGACTATCACACAGACTAAATAAACTCTTTCAAGTGGCCAGTTCCTCATTTCGTTCCCGGTGAAGAAGCAGCCGAGACGTAAATTGAAATTTCCGTTACATCCGAATTAATGCACATTACTTCGTTCCAGTTCAGGTCGGCGTTTAAGTTGCCATTTACTTGCAATGATTCCAAAAGTCTGTGGTTGCTTCAGTAAGTTCACAAAACAATATTTTAACTACGTATGATGACATCTCTCTGAATCTTAAAAAGAAACAGCAAAATTACTGTACATCATCATCGTTAAATATTTCAAAATCATAATGGTGCATTGTCGCAATATCAAATGCTTAGTTATAGAATGAACGTATATAACACAAGTATAGATATGCGAGCGATTATCCACTAATGAACAATGAACGACTGTATCTATAAATCGATAGATGCAAGGTCTTATTTAGTAAGTTAGATGTAATAAGTGACAAATACTTTCAATGGCACAACCACACTTGTCCTTAGTCGAGGTACCTACCTACTCATGTTAAATGTATAAGCAATGACCATTGACAACGAGATTATCAATGATATGACAGATAGTGCTGATAATAACAAATATCCATGTGGAAATAAAGAAACCATCACGTAATTGAAACAAAACTCCGATAATAACAGGTAAACGATAAGGCTATTTATTTCACAGTGATAGGATATTTCGCATAAGTGCAAAGTGAACCGATATAAAAATAAATCGTATCTAAAAAGATCTTCGACGAAACGAATTTTGTCAATCAACAGGTTCAGTTTTCAGAATATTATCATGATATTTTAAAATCTTGATGTGTATATAAATACCTATGTAAACAAGGAAAGCGTCTGGTGATAATCAAATGAACTTACGAGCACCATGTGTTTCTGCGCGCGGCAAGTGTTCGCGTTTGTCGTTCCTCAGTTGTTGCCGGTTTCGGTGGTTCGACAGGTTGGGATTCCGCCGCCAAGTTCAACTTGAAGCTAGCAATGGATTTACGTCGCTTCGCTGCTAATGCTCGAGTGGCTAAATCACCGTCCTGGGTCCTCTCAGGTGAGGAGGAGTGCGAGCAAGTCCTTATGTGCGCCTGCGTCGTCGCCACCTGCAGCAGCTTGGTAGAGAGACTCCGGCGGCCCAGGGCCTCGCACGTCGCGCACCGTCCCTCCTCCATGAGGGTCCTCGTGCGTCCGACCCGGCTCCGTCGCGGACACTGAGCGATTATTGTTTCCAGCGGACGCGATGGCTTAACTGATGTCATGCGAACGTAGTACGCGCGACCACTCGCGTTCGCCGCTCGGATATTTGAAGACGGATTTCGAGTGGACTTACTGAATCGATCGATACTCGAAATAGGTTTAATGCGATAAAGGGAGCGCGATAAGGAATACACGCGAATAAGTCTATTGACCCAGACGATGTGGCTGGCACAGGCACGGCTTCGGAACGGCCTCGGTGGTCGGCCGTGCGCGCGCGGCTCGACGCATGCGACTGCGGTCACCACAACAAAGCAACCCTACAGTCTGCCGTAATTCGAACGTTGAAGAAGATATCTGTATTTGCGGTAAATATATCTCGTTGTGTGGCCATCGCATGACCAAAGACGTCTATGACTAGCAGCAAGGTGTCATTCCTACATTCCGCTGGAAACCGTCCAGATGATTCTTTAGTATTAATAATCAGGGTCAAACTTTTTCTACATGTTCGTGAGGGGCCCATAATTTAAAAACGCTTGTAAAAAAATACGGCAAAAAACAGATTACATCATGTTCGTAGGCAAGTGTTCAACATAATGAAACCGTCCCGTGTTGGACGATGATCACACCACACCAGTCATCAGTCATCCATCACATCACTAATATTTATGTGCTCAACTCAAACACAATTACCTAATAAATATATTTTACACAGTCATATACTTTTACTAAAAGATATACAGTTTTTTCAATGTGGTTTTAACACCCAAGTTATTATTTAAGACAAAACACTAGTGCTCATTGTAAGCGTAAACAATAAACTAACTTGTTATGCATTATTATATTATAATGATCATTCTGATGAATAGATTGATTTAGTATTCATTCTGGCACCTTCGGCGCATTCCATGACGGAAGAAGAAGCACACAAAAAAAAACATGTGATAAATCTGTTTTTGCCAATCATTTAAGTAAAACAATTATTATATCAGCATATTTTTAAAGTTTCACACTGCTTAAAGTACGCTAGTTACAATATAAACAGAAAAGAAAAAAAAAATAAAGATACCCCCAACACAAAGAATCTTTTAAAAGAAAAAAAAAACAACTATAGAAGAGGTGATGATCTTCAAACGTCTGGGCAGATTTTCTTGAAACATAGCTAAAAACACTCTCGATTAAGACACCTTTCAGACGAAAAAAACTTAATCAAAATCAGTTCATCCGTTCAGGAGCTATGATGACACAGACACACATAAATAATTAATATAAATAAATATTTGTGGACATTTCACACAACGCCATCTAGCCCCAAACTAAGCAAACCTTGTACTGGACACCAGATGGCTGATGGAATACTTATATACTTTTTTTTTACATACACAGATACACACTACAAACTTAGAATACCTCTCTTTTTTGTCGGGGATAAAAAATAATTAAACCACTCAACTGCCGCGCACGCAGAACCTGCGCAAGTGTACTTTAGATCCGTTTTGTATGAAAATGTAGGCGACAACTTCGACTGCGACCCACGGCCACGCACGGATGCGTCAATTGTTCCCGTTTTTGTGAAAACTATTTTTGTAATATAGTGATAGTTTTTGAACTGTTCATTAATTTGAGCTTCACAAATTCAGCACAAGGTCGTACATTTCCACGACCTGGAACAGTTTGCTTATTTTTGAACACAGACTGTACGAATTAATCATCGAGAATGTTTGCGACAATGTATTTCGAGCTGTAGAAGCTCGTATATTTTATGTTTCTTTTTGATGTAGAGTTCGTGACTTTGAAGGTTTTATTACCGACGATCGATTATGTCAATGTTGTCTGCATGTTGAGTGAATTCAAAGTAAAGGGAGGTAGGTAGAAGCGATCGAATTTTTGGTTCTACGAAAATGTAATGGTTTTAGAAAGCGTTCTTTTGTCGAAGGTTTGGAATAATAGTATTTGACAGGTTTTATTGTTTTTCACTATTTACATAGTTCTCATCACGCACGCAGCCTTATGCATTAATTTTAGTATTATTTACGAAGAATTATATTTATAACAATAATCACACCCCAGATTTAAAATATAATATCAGTATAATAGTAAAATAATCACGTTTTTAACAGTAATTGAAGTATTTCCCGGTCGAAATGTTTGGCTCTCCACCAAAAAGGGCGAATTACCGAAGCATCATCACGCACAAATCAATCAGTGGATCCAAATCCAACACATTTGACAAGCATCACACAACAACTACTAACGATCAATGAACAGCGACTCGCCGACATTGCCAACGATAGAATAAATAAAAATTTAATAAAAACGGTCAAGTGGGTTCCTTACATCGTACATGTGCTTTTTAATATGACTTTTACTCTATGCAATTAAAAAAAAATGTATCGTGTATGGGGCACTCTTTATTATATTGTTTTTATTATTTGTTGTTATAGCAGTAATAGAAATACACACTCTGTGAAAATTTCAACTCTACCTATTACAGTTCATTTCAATTTCAATGTATTTATTTAATTGGAACGGTCACAATCACTTACACTAATTAATTTAAAAGTCACATAATAAAAACGAATACAAAACAAAAAATAATAATAAAAATTGAATTTCAAGTAAGTATGCAAATAAAAAAAAATTAAAATTATACATTATAAATTTATACAATAATTACAGTCCTACAACATTTAGAAGATTTTCATGAGATACACCCCGGTAACAGACAGATGGACGGGCGGACAGCGGAGGTTTAGTAATAAGGTCTCGTTCGCACCCTTCGGGTACGGAACCCTAAAAGCTAAATTACTTCACTGAAATGTTTCAGGTAACGCCCTTGTACCTACTTGTAATTGCAGTAATTAGCCCACACAGGGCAAATGCAAACACTCTGTTCTAGCACCATAATTACAATGAATGATTGATGTTGCGCCAACTCACGGTAAATTGACCAGGATAAGTGTTTGTAAGAACTTACCTACTAAATAGTTAACTAAGTACTTAAGTAGGTAAATTCTATTTCGCTATACAGTAATCATGACGAGAATTTCTTAGTGCCTTAGATTTTACATAAACAAATTGCGATTTGTATTACAAATGTGAATGGTTAAATTATTATAAATTCACAAAGATTTTTATTTTATTTAGTAGTAACATTGTTCATTAATAATATTCAAATTGGGACCTTGTGAAAGTTGATAATATTTTTAGATATAAACTAACTAGCAATGCGTGCTTTATTTCAATTAATTGAATGCAGGCTATAATGAGTACACTCGAAGGTGTGTCTGACCTCGGTAACTTTAATTAAACAATTTTGAAAGTTTAAGGTTATTTTTACAATACCCAATTGACTGGGGCACTGATTGTAAACAACTTGGCAACTTTTAATGACATTGAATTTAATAATTTGATTGGATTTTTGCATCATTACACTATGATATTGTGAATATGACGGATATCAACGAGAGGATCGGAAAGAATGGCGTACTAACGAAACCTATACTTATCAGTGGGTGGGTAAATGTGGGCTGATACTGTTCTTGCATATTACAATCCAAAATTGGTCAAAACCCATTTACCCATGGCCACTGCCCTACGTAAACCACAGAGTCAAACGCGACGCGGTGATCTACGTTATCGCGTAAATCGGTTTGCGATTTGACACAAATTCGTATAGCAACGAGTCGCGTCGCTTCATACTGCATCTAGTCGCTTTCTGACGCTTACCTTAGGCCAATAGGCAGATTCTTATCAAATAGGCATATTGCACATAAAAGTGACCGAAGCTTTTTATCATCATTGTTATTTACCTCTGAACATTGGCCGAACAACAAGATCGATTGCGCGCCAATCATAGCCTTGACATTTGTTGCTCAAATCGAGTACTGCCAAGCCAATAGTCGTCAATGTGACACTGATGATATTGCTGAGTGATAGCTACGAAATCAATAGCATTCTTGATAAATGGTTTTCAGCTCCAATTATATGAAACTTCGCCTTAAATTAAGTCGTCTTATGTTTTTTTTTTCCATTATCGTGAATCCTTAATCTGATAGTTCAATCGTAAATATTTATGATTATTGCATACGTGTTTTTCGACTTGTATACAGAACCATTCATAGAATCACGTCTTGCGCGTTAGTAAAAAGTACAAGTGCATCATAGTATGTACCTTCACTGACCTGTCCAAAACTATACTCATATGCCTGTGAAGGTTGGCCTTAAGGTCTCTTCTCGTGTAGGGCTGTTGGCCGGGAGAGAGGGGCAGGGGGGGCGGTTGTCCCCCCGCCGGTGCTCGTCTCCCGATGAGCACCTTCAACTCCGCCATCAGAGTCTGAACCATACGGACACACGTCTAAACACAACCACACTATACACTGTTGTGCATACGCCTCAGTCAATCGCAACCGGCCTGCCAAGAGCCATTGGCTCGTCTGTTGTATACTCAATACACGTCACTGCTGCACGCGTGATGATAGAGCATCGATAACGATACTAGCGTCGTTACAACTCGCGTGCTTGTTCAACACTGTGAGCCGGCGACCAGCGTACAACGCTTTGACCTCGCCAACGCTTTTTATAAGTGTCCGATGAGTGCGCAAGGTGCTGAATGCGAGACGATGTGTTTATATTTAGGAAGGAACGCACGAAACGCATGTTCGAATCTGATTAGAGTTTTACTTTTTATTGAACGCTTGAATGGGATCTGGATCAAAACAGTGTGGGAAGGCAAAGGTCAACTTCAAGCTTCGAATCTCAGATGCGATCCATTAATTGCATTGAAATGAACAATAGTGGATGTAAGTAGACTGCATTGGATCACAATGGCTGCGATAGAAAACGGGGTCATGCGATGCAAGCATTGTTCGGGTTCAACACTATGAGTTCGGCTAAATAGGTCGCTGTAATGTTTTCGAAGAGAATGGGACCAAGGCCAGGAAATATAAAAATCTAAAGCAACAATGTCTCGTATTTTTAATTCTCGGTAAAAATAATGAGTGAATATAAATTATCTGCAAAAATGAGGCAGTAAAAAATAGCTTGGAGAATTATTTATTAGACTTAAAAAAAGCATAAACAAAAATGAAACTATTGAAATTGAAAGTGAAAAAAAAAACTAAAGGGGAACGCCATATTCTGGCACAAACAAATGACTAAATTCGAGGAACGCAACCAGAGCGTCAATGCTCGAGTTTCAATCAGTTAAGATCGAAAAACAACCAGTTTTCGTTTTTAAAATAATTGACTTTGAACGTGAATTGTCAGTATAGCCGGTTCAGGGAGAGGTAGAAATAGCACCACCTGACGCCAACACAGGAAGTGCGGACGGTCGAACACACGACCGCTGCTGTGTGAAGAGAGAATGTGCACGCATTTTTATACTGGTAACGCCTAACACAATACTACAGGGAATTAAATACAATAAGTAAAAGCAAACCTTTACAGATGACATGACACGACCTGAAAATATCAATGTATTTCAAGATGAGGAATCGTCAAACAATTTAATGTTGGCAAGGCAAAAAGTCACTCCCTTTAAATGTAACCGATTACGAAACGAGTAATAGTAAATTCAAACATTTAATTAGAACATGACAGACAGCTATTGGCAACGGAGCAAATACAAGGCATGACCTATTATAACTTTCTCCGATTGAGAAGACGAAAGAGATTAGATCGCAAATCGAGATAATCCGAGCGCAATCAACAAACACAGAGCAATACTTCCTGGAAACCGTGCCACAATCGAGAAAAAGCAAGAGGAAATCAGTAACTACTTCCCGGAGACTTAAACGTTCTGGAATCTGTTTTGTTTTGTATGCATCATCTCGTTTAAGTCCCGCTTTACTCCTTCTTCGTCAAATAAGTAGGTACGCAAGTTTACTTTGTTATACTCACAAAGGACTTCGTCCAAAAAGTTATGGGCTATTAAAAGTTTTAAAAGCTGCAAATTAAAAACGGGAAAGTAATTTCGTAAGCTTTCGTACAAAAGAATCCTGAGGCGATTCAACACAAAAGACTGCTAAATTGTATTAAGAAAAGTAAGGATTGAATATTGACCTTTTTTAATCTTTAAGTTTTATTAAAAGACTGTCAGTGATTCTAGTAAACAATGGTGGATAAACCAGAAACATAATAGGTTATAGATAAATATAACGGTTACTTCTTTACTAGACTGGGAGTATAGAAAAACATCGAATCCAGCTGCTTCTCACCCCGAGCATGTCGTAAAAGTCGACTTAGGGGTAGTATCCTCTTCGATATGATGGATCATTTAAATGGGTGATGGGCTGATCACCTGTCACTGTCACCATGGTTCATTGTATCCATTTTGGTACTTTGAATTAGGAGTGACCGCAAGTTTTGCTATGATTACTTGTGGCTCTTATTAGGGAGCCATTACGGATACGGGCGTGATAGGTACCTACGTATGTAAGTAAAACGGGGTTGGAGAAGTAGTTGTTAATAATGCAAGCGTGAATGCATTATACACTCCTCGATGGTAAAATCGATGACAGCCATTCGACATAAAGGACAGTGACGTCATCGGTGCTGGTACCACTGGGTTAGCTTAATGAGGACAATGCCAATGCGATGGAAGGTTTGGAGACAGGAAGACTAATTTACGAAGGAACATCTGTAGTGTTGCTGCAGAAGCCACAACGATGCAGAATAACAAACAACACGCCCATACATAAATAAAAACCTTAGGGCCGAGGACGCGGAAGCTTGACCTAGTTAATCCGGGGTGCTGTTAATCTAATAGATACGCTAAGTACTTACAAATGTTGTTTTAGCGTATTCTCCAGCGCAGCTGATTATGTTTTGCAATAGAGACGTTTTCACTTACGCGAGTTGCAGTTCTTTACGAGTAGATACGCAAGGTAGGGAGCGTGCTCCCTTTCCGGTGGGTGAGTACTAACTGAGTCACGTTCGAGTGGAATAGTGAATATGCGCGCGTCCCTATTCCCGACTCGACGTCCTTGCTTGAAAGGGGCGGTTTTGGGAGGGTGGCGCCATGGTAGCCCGTCAAGGCAACGCAACGCATCAATCAATATGCGAGATGAGTTAATCTCTAGCGTAACACATTATAACGCAAGACTTTATAACAATAATGATGTTACTATTCATACCAGGAGTTATTCATATGTCAGATTTCGATTAATTATTGTGTAATTTCAGAAATGAATTCAACAAGTACGTAGCACGCAACAGGTTTGTGTATGTATGCACATCACTGCGGATGCAATACTTATTGCATAATCCTTTTATACTCTTCTACAATTCTGTTATTGTATAGATATAGTAAATTAAAAAATAATAGAACCTTATCAACTTGATCATCGATTAAGGTTAATAATAAAAATCATTTATTGTTTACCATGTAACACCTGCGTGAGAAATAAATATGCTAAAATTATGGAATCTAATGATACCATGACATAACGTTGGTGGGTAGATAGAAGTTGTACAAAATACGTTGTTAAGTTGCTTACGCAACACCCAAGTTGCGTTTATTCCATTTGTTGGTATCGAATCGACTGACAAGTGCTATCTTCTATCATATCAAACCGCATCATTGCGCGAACCGACAGCTGATCGACAGAACTAGACAATAACATTTTCACCGCTATTAATGAACTGAAGAAATATGTATGTCAAGTATCAATAGACTTCAATACATCTACAGTAATAAATAATACAGTTACAATTAAAGTAACCTGTATCAATATAGGAAACGATAAAGCCAATTGTTTAATGAAATACTTTAACGGATTAGATGTTTTTTAATTAATGTTGGTTGTGAAAACTGGCGCAGCTAAGATCAATTGCGTAGAAACGGAAGCGTTAATTATACATAAAAGAAAATAGAACGTCAAAAGTGATTCGGCAAAGTGTGAATTCTACACGCTTACAAAGTGTACCGTACTAGAAATAATCATTGGTATTTTTCATTGATTGGTTCTAATTATAAATATTAAGAGCAAGGTAATGAAGAGCATATTCAAATCATTTTCACAATTTCTACAATATTCGAAATAGACGACAACTTTGAGGTACCCTAAAATATTAAAAAGAATTAATGAACCGTGCAAACAACTTCGTCGGATCTGATAAATTATGAGTTTCAAAGGAAAGACACAGTGGAAGGGAAGGGATAAGGGGACAAGGGAAGGCAGGTTTAAAACCAACACAGATAAATAAATGAGATTATTATTTATTAAGAAATACGATACGAAGTAAAAAGATGAAAATAAAAACGATCCATGTCAATACTAAAACAAACATTTTTATCTAACTGCGAAGGAGGGCAATGTGTTTGGGGTGTATGTTATGTATGTATATGCATTCCTTTAGCTGAAGCTGTAGTCCAAACGGCTAGACGGATTTTAAGGTGATAATTCTTATTAACAAAGAAGTGTTTGTTAGAGCATAACTTTCGAACCGTTAATCCAATCTGTATGGAACTTGGTAGGTCAATAGATTGTGCTACGATGATTTTCTGGGAAGCATGTGAGCTTAATCGACGAAGGGGTTGTAAAGATATACAAAAAGTTTCAATTAGTTTGGGACCAGATGGAGTTGTGTCCAGCAATTCTATTGATGATAGAGCGCCAACATCAAGGTACCGCCATAAAAGTACAGCCAACCGCACCCATGGTATAGATAACGATAAAAACATGCCATATTACATGGTTAGATATTTACCTGAATCAACATATTTATTAATGCAAAAAGCGTGACGACTGATCCAATTGAAATGGACCGTGATCTATGATAGTATCTACTTTTTAGGGTTCCGTACCCGAAGAGTGTTAACGGACGGACGGACGGACAGCGAAGGCTTAGTAATAGGGTCCGTCCGTCTGTCAACGGGCTGTATCTCATGAACCGTAATAGGTAGAAAGTTGAAATTTTCACAGGGTGTGTATTTCTATTGCCGATGTAACAATAAATATAAATAAAGGGCGCTCCATACGAGAAACATTTTTTAAGGTACGATGTACGAGTGATAGGAGAAGATGGGAGACGTTAACATGTTGTGCCGACCCCACCTAGTGGGACAAAGGCAGGAAAATGATGCTGATGATGATAGTACGAAACCCTACGTGTGCGAATTCGACTGGCACTTAACCGGTTTTATTTAATTAGCACGCGAGCGAAGAAAATAATCTACTACCTATGATAGTATTTTACATGGATTGATCATGTTGACGAAACAAGAAATAGACAAGAATATTTGAAACAGGTGGAATTCTAAAACGAGTGAAATCGTTAGAGTAAATTAGTGTGCAATGGAATAAACAATAAGAATTAGCGTCGGCCGATAGCCCGAGCTAATCTGACCGCAAGGGAGCGGGCGCCATCGGTACTTTCCCTTTTCTTATTGTGAAAGTGATGATGCAGGATGCAACAAAGCAACAGAAAGTTTGCATCCGAAATCAGCCACCGATCAAATCATCCGCGACAACAGTTTCATTGTTCCGACGTTTCAAGATATTAAAGCTGATTCGCAAATTGAAAACGTCACGTGTTCTCTCGTAAAGGTGAAATGGCAACATAAAAATGTAATTTAATAGAGATCTGGTGCACTCGCTCGTGTTGCTACTAAATAGAACGCTGCTTACTTATGCAAAATGCTAACCGACTTAGTTAATTGCAAACAAATTGATAGAAAACATCAACATAATGTACATGAGTGCAACAATGCAGTACAATGCTGAAATGTTTACAAAGTTGTCTATCAATCATTCAGAGTTTACTGAAGAACCTCAGAGTTACATAGAATATCAAATTAGTTCAGTGCTTATTTCGTTGCATCGAAGGATTAAGGCAGCTGGACACGAAAACAAAACAAAACGTACTTTCTAAACGAAGACTTTCTCCTAACGAAGTTCGGCATGGCTAATGCCCGCCCTTTATTGCCGACAATTAGCCGCAGACCAGGCAATTCTTTGTTTACGATAGAACAGTTATTTGTTATGTTAAAAGCTGCTACTGAATGGGCTATTTGCATGAAGTAAGTTAAGGACAATAAAGCCAAAAAGAATATTAATTGCATTCAGAAGGTTTCAAAGTCATCCCTAATAATCGCAGCCGTTTTACGAAATAAAAAATGACCAATGAGTGGTTCATGTTCTTGTTTGAAATCCGAAGCTGTGTTTGCTCAGAAATTCAACAGTTATTTTTTTTACGATACAGGAGTTGTTTCTTCCTCAATAAGCAAATAGTGACCAAACACATTTAGTAATATTTACCAAGGCAAGCCCAGAGTCGATAAAAAACGTAAACACAGGTGTGGACTGTGAGCGACTTGTATCGACTCAAGGTTACATAAGAACAACAGTATTGTTATCTTATCTATTGCAGATACTGCTATGGACACAAACATTTACCCAATCAATACCTATGTGTGAAATTTTCGGTGTTACGTTATGTAAATACATTTTAGTGTCAGGGTGTTCATAAGGTCGCGTAACTACAAATAGTTGTTAGAGTATAAGAAGGCAAAGAGGAATTAACAAGCCAATAACAATTTTCTGCTGCGAACTTATGTATAGTAAACAAATGATTTAACTGACGATTCAGTCAGTCAAGGTTGAGCTATTGTGTTTCTAAAACAATAATGTACAGTCTCAACATTCTATTTATTATAATGTATACAAAACTGACTCAATGCTACTTTGGATTGGAAGGTGCTAGACTAGACTTTACCATACACATAATAGTATACATTTCATTACTTTCATGAAGTTGTTACGACATAAGACTCCTTGACCGATCAGTCAGTAGATTTTATTGAATACTTAAATATTGAACAGCTTTTGTAGGGGTCAATCATAAATCATGCTCTGGCCTTGCTATATAATTTGGAGCTAGCAAAAGGTTAATGCAACTAATTTTATCCGTGTAAGACTAAAAATTACAAATAAAAATCCATAGACACCTTAATTGAGAGCATACCTTAATACCTACAATATTAAAGTATTTAAAAATGTATGGTTAAAAATAGCACTCTAATAAAATAGGGCAACGAAAGGGTTCCTCGTCAATCTGCCCGAGTATTGATTTTCAAGCTGTAAAGCCTTGGTTGGTTCAAGTGAGAATGTGACTTCTTTCGGCCTCAATAAAAGGGTATATAATAGGTACTCAGCCTCAGCGTATACTTTGAATTGCTGAGTAAAATTTTAGGACGGAATAGATGCTGTTGTAGAACAGAACATTGGAAGAACATCTTCGAATTTGATAGGATTCTTGGACTCACCCAATAAAATTCTTGATAAAGCAGTAGACTGCGAAGAGTGTCGCATCGTTGAGGCCGAGGTCCGGCTTGATCCTGGGCAGCATGACGTGCGGCGAGGTGGCGTCAGCGCGCACCTCCGGCGTGGCCGCGCTCATGGCGGGCGCGGCGCGCGGCCGCGTGCCCGACGCGTGCGGAGCGATCGTGGCTGGCTCTAGCCGCGCCGCATTACAGCACAGCACCGCCAGTCCCGGCACGCGGCATCCGCTGCACCGCCCGAGCCGGAGCGCGCCACCACCAGCGCCGTGCGAGCTCACGAAAAGCACGCCCGACACACGCCGATGTCGCACCAGCCGGAACGAGAGCCTATCGATCGGGCCGACGCCGCGTCTGCGCTCTACGCGCCAACCTCTACGCTCTACGGTGCGTCCCGCCTCACACGTCCAGCATGAGGAAAGCGAGGTAGATCACGAGAAAAAACCACGGACAGAAGAGGTACATGCAAACTGACATTATTGTTTGTTTTCTTGCGAGATAAGAGTCTTTTACGAGGTAAATGAGTGATGAAACGGTTGTGTGAGCTTTTATTAGCAGCACGTGCAAGTAGCGCGTGCGTCTGATGGCGCGGCGGCACTCTGACTGGGCGCGCTCGCGCCGCCGCGTGCTCGCTCACAGCCCGCCCGATATCCGCTCACTGCTCTATCTATACACACTATATACTAACAACTCATACACAGCCTGTACACCTTCATTTACTCAAGGAATATTAGCCACACTTATAACTATGTACTATAAGATTATTTTTTTATTTCTAAAACTGAGTCTGGACAAGTAACAACATATCTAAAAATCTGCATCGAAATCGGTTCAATAGTTATTGAGTTTCAGAGGTGCAAAAAATAATGCTAGCTGCTGCAGCGCCCCTTCGTGGGCTATGGCCGTAAAGCCGGACCGACCTTCCCTGAAAACCGCATCAAAATCGGTTTAGTAGTTTTTGAGGAAAATGGTAATACACAAATAAATATATTAATAAATAAACATACAACCCCTTAGGCCAAACGCATATACCTTCTTCGTTCCGTCGTGGATAAAAATAGAAAAAATGTAGAAGAATTTCAACAATTATATCAAAGAGATAAAGAAAAGAGTAATATAACGTTAAAATATCAAGCAAAAACACTACCAAAAGTCTTAAGAGCTTTTCACAAACAAGTCTAAGAAAATACGTCAATTAGTATTTTCAAAGAACTTTCAATTAGTATGTGAGAAAAATTAGCTACAAATAAAATGAGAAAAAAAACCACACAAAAGACGACACGAATTGTCTCTACATAAACCAAACACCCTAAATAGTAGAAGCACGGTCAATGTCCTCGTGACGGACTGATGGATAGAGCGATCAGTCAAGAGAGGGAACAAAAAACTTCTACCATGTACTGTATCGTGGCAAATTGACGCAAGTTTTTGCGCTTTGGCAGCAGGGCTTTGACGTACGGAATTCGTCTATTGAACCGGTGGCGGCGGCTCTTGTAACACATGACCTGCTTACAACTGCACACGAGCTTCGCCAACGACGGCGACATATTCAATTTCTTCATGCCGAGCACGGAGTACGTCGACCCGAAGCGATTCTATGCTTCGAGCTTTAAGATTATCACTTGTTATTTTTTGCTGTTTCGGGTATCTAAATATTGTTATATTTTCTCGAGTGTTATTTCTAGACTAGGCAATAAGACTTTGGCAATAAAATAGCAAGGCGAAAGACGTCAGATCTCAGTGTTCTTTTTGTAACGTTAAAGACAACAACTCACTCTGGTTCCAAGAAGACCATTCTTGACTTCACGACAAGGGTTCTGGTTTGGTTCCAAGAAGTGGTTCAGATAGATAAACGTATTAGAATAGCCAGACTGTTATAACAAATCGATAACCGGCGATTTGCAATTAGATCGTTGCTTGTAACTGCTTTCTTAACAGCTTGTTCCGTACCGGAATTGATTTTTTTTCACATTTTTGTTTTATTTATTGTGATGATGATAATGAGTGCATTCTTAAATTGTTGGTGTGGGTAGCAATACATTTCCTGTGCAAGCAGACACAATTTGGAGGGTAGGTCGAGAAATCTTTTTTGACCTATCTGTTTTCTTATTGGCTGGTTGGTTTGACGACGCCTCTCACGCGCTCTCGTGAAGGAATCGGCCAACGAACATTCCTCGCTCCACCGTCATCGGAGACGAACGTTTACGCACCCTGACTGCCGTTTGCCCCGATTTTCCCACGCGCCCGCGCCGGTATTCTATCGCGTTGTGTGTGCGTGTCTACGGTCCTTCTTTTCGAACAGACGACACGATCTGTGAGACCCTTTCACCAGTCCTGTGGATTTCTACAAGTGCGGACAATATCGGTGCTATCTTGGAAGGCCCCCGGACTCGAGTCAGCCGTGAACCCAGGTACGTCTTTCCAATACCAGCCACTGAGTTTCCCGTACATACTTTTTGATCCGTTCGAACCGGATATATTTCTTGATTCCTCCAGATTGTGTCATCTTTCATTGGTTTCATTGCTACACTACGTGTACATTTTGTAATTTTCCGTTGGTCGTTTTTGCTCATCTTTGCTACGCAAAATGGCGGACGACGCGGGAATTGAACAAGATATTTTCGAGCGAGATATTATTCTAGAAGACATTAAAAGAACGTTATTATTTGCTACTACTGATCAAGTTCAATTCAAATCAAGATCTACTGATCTAAATGCTCAACAAAGAAAGTTTAGTAAACTTCAATCTAAAATTGAAAAAGCGTTGATGAAGTCGAAGTTGTTTAACAAAGACGAACAGTTAAAAATTCGTAACGATTTTAATGATTGTTATTATGCTATTTTAGTTCATGTAAATAATTTGAAAGAAGCCAGTCAGGAATTTAGGCGCATGAGTCGCACTACCATTAATTCAATGCCTCATGCACATGATCATAGTTTGCATTTACATAAATTGCCAACGTTACCGTTGCCGTCATTTAGCGGTGAATCTACTGATTGGCCCTCATACTTTGATTTATATCAAGCGTTGATTCACAACAATGATGCCTACACGCCAGCGGAGAAGTTTCGTTATCTGTTGTTAACTTTAAAAAACGAACCTCATAATTTGATTAAATCGATTCCCATTACAGATGAAAACTATTTAGTTGCGTTAGATATACTAAAAAATAGGTACGAAAACCGCCGAATTATTGCTTCGAAACATTTGGATCGCATTCTGGACTGTGACACCTGTACCAATGAGTCATATTCCAATCTACGAAATTTGCTAAACGTATACATGGAAAATATTAAGGCTCTTGAAACGATGCGTTTCCCAGTGAATGAATGGAGTTTCATTTTGTTGAACGTTTTGTTGCGAAAAATTCCTAATACCATTCGTAAGCGTTTTGAATTATCTCTTCCAAAGCCGTCCGAAATACCTAACGTAGATGTGCTCATTAGGTTCTTAGAACAGGAAATTTCCACATTTGAAATTATGAACGGTGGTGAATTGAAGGAATCGAAGCGGGTAGATAGTAGTTCTCGTTCCCGCGCAAACAGCGTGGATCCATATCGATCGAATGCGCCCTCCGGGTCGGGTCCGCGTCGCTCGTTTGCAGCTACTGAATCATCCGACGGACAAAGCGAGAAGCAATGCATTTTGTGCGATGCGCAGCACATCCTACCGAGGTGTTCTAAGTTTTTGAGTATGTCTCCCGGTGATAGGTATAATTTCATAAAAAACAAAAATGTTTGTTACAATTGTTTGAATGTTGGTCATAGTCTCGTAAACTGTAATTCAAAATATACATGTCGATCTTGCAATAAACGACATCATTCATTATTGCACTTTGAGAATCAGGTAAACAAGCCTATTCATTCGAATCAGGCCGTCTCTTTCCCTCCTTCGGAGAAACATATGGTTGTCGCGTCTGAACCCGGCCCTCCTGCCGTGCTACCTCAAACGACCGCCGTGAACCACGCGATAAGCGCGAACTGCGAGTCGTCCATTGCGCCCTCTACGAGGAAATGGACCGTAATGCTTTCTACCGCGCTCGTCAATATACACGTTGGTACGGTGAAACATCAATTACGTTGCTTAGTTGATTCGGGAAGTCAAGCTAGTTTTATTACGGAGGCTTGTTCTAGACGCATAGGCTTGAGCTTTAGGAATATTAATATTCCGATTTTTGGTATCGGTGAAGAAAAACCGATTTATCCTAAAGGTATAGTTACGTGCGTTATCAGTCCTCGAAATCAGGATATACCGGCTATTTCAGTGGAGGCTTTAATTTTACCAAAACTAGTTTCGACCCTGCCTAGAATACCGGTACCTATAGATGCGTGGCCGCACATCAAAAATTTGTATTTAGCTGATCCTGATTTTAATGCTCACAGCTCTCAACCCATTGAAATGCTTTTAGGTGCAGATATTCTATCTCACATTTTGCTAGGAAACATTGTCAAAGGTCACCCCGATGCACCGATTGCAATGAATAGTATTTTCGGTTATTTGTTGATGGGAAAGGTTTCTTTCGATGTAGCGAACCCGCCGCCACTCCAGGTGTGTCATAGCTCCTTTTTCGAGGACAACGACCTTCAAAGGTTCTGGGAGCTGGAGGCAGTTCCAGAAGAAAAAACCCTTTCTGCTGATGAAAGATTGTGCGAATCTTTTTTCGAAGGATCGCACACACGTGACGAATCCGGTCGCTATGTAGTGGCCCTTCCATTCAAAAGTGCACCTATACTAGGTCAATCCCGTGACATCGCTCTCTCGCGTTTTCGAAAATTAGAATATCGTTTAGAACGTAATTCTGCCCTGAAAAGGGAATACCACTCGTGCTTACAAGAGTATTTAGATTTGAACCAAATGGAACTTTGTGATCCCCCCTCCAAAGATGATACTTCTCATTATTATATTCCGCACCACTGCGTGGTCAAAGAGTCTAGCGAAACTACTAAGGTTCGGGTAGTGTTCGATGCTGGTTGTAAAACCACAAATGGTCACTCATTAAATGATCTTTTGCTTACCGGTCCGAAGCTTCATTCGGACATTGTTGATATTTTATTAAAATTTCGAATTCATAATGTCGTGTTTACAGCTGATATCAAGGCTATGTACCGTAATATTGCGGTTAGAACTTCAGATTGGGACTATCAACGCATACTTTGGCGATCCTTTCCTGACGCACCCATTCGGGATTATAAAATAAAAGTTGTTGTTTTCGGCGTGAGCTCATCTCCTTATCTTGCTTTACGTGTGATGCGCCAACTCGCACAGGATGAGGCTGAGAAATTTCCGCTCGCGTCAGCAGTTTTGATGGACTCCGTCTTTGTCGATGATATTATTACAGGAGAGGCCGACGAGGCCAAGGCACTCGCTCTGCAAAAACAATTAGTAGATGTCTGTGCAAGCGCAGGGTTCGAACTTCGAAAATGGCATAGTAACTCGCCGGCGATTCTCGCCGCAGCGCCCTCACCTCACGGTGAGCGGCCGGACAATGTTTCGTTCGCACTAGTGGAGAATGATACTTCAATAAAAGTACTCGGACTCCAATGGAACCCTTGTTCGGATGGCTTCTCATTCAATGTTCAATCTTCTGACTCGACTTGTACTAAAAGATCCATTTTGTCGGAAATCGCAAAAATCTACGATCCCCTAGGTTTATTATCGCCTGTGATTTTGTATGCAAAACATATTATGCAATTACTGTGGATCGCTGGGACCGGGTGGGATGAGTCACCGCCCATTGATATAGTTAACGCGTGGTCAAGTTTCACCAGTGAGCTTCCGCTCTTAGCTGAATGTTTTTTCCCTCGTCACATTTTCGACAAGGCTACATCGATCGAGTTGCATGGCTTTTCAGATGCTAGTGAACGAGCTTATTCTGGATGTGTTTATGTTAGGTGTAAATGCAGCGACAACAAGATTCGTGTTTTTCTTGTGTTGGCAAAGACGCGTGTTGCGCCGTTGAAGCGTTTATCTATCCCGCGACTTGAACTTATGGCAGCCCAACTGTTATCTAAACTAATAAGAAAAGTAATGCTCGCTTACGGCGACCGAATTCATTTCGATCATGTCTACGCATGGTCAGATTCCACGATTGTGTTAGCATGGCTACGCTCATCACCACATGAATGGAAAACTTTTG
Organism: Scotopteryx bipunctaria; assembly: GCA_949320045.1. Lineage (NCBI taxonomy): Eukaryota > Metazoa > Arthropoda > Insecta > Lepidoptera > Geometridae > Scotopteryx > Scotopteryx bipunctaria. The sequence continues at coordinate 11,397,095 of OX439442.1, read as the reverse complement.
TGTCCAATCGTACCAGTGACATACTGTCACGAGTACCAGCCGGTTGTTGGCGACATGTGCCATCGTACGACAACCCGGCCGATTCAGCCTCCCGAGGCATGCTGCCCTCGGTGTTTGTCAAACACGTTTTATGGTTCTGTGGCCCTAGTTGGTTAGTTGAAGAACCAAAATTGTGGCCTATGCTCAATCAAGGTCCTGTTACACAGGAAGAAAAACGCAATCCTCCTCTTCTCGCAACACCATCTTCTGTAGGCGAGCTCGAGGTATTTTCAAAATTTTCATCGTTAGGAAAACTGGTTCGTGTCATATCGTACATTTTTCGATTTTATCATAAATGTAGAAAAACTCAAACTTCTTTCCCTGCGCACATTACTGTGCCCGAATATAACTCTAACCTAAAGTTAATAATAGGTAGAATTCAACAGTCCGTTTTCGCGGACGATATAAAAAACATAACACTGGGGAAACAATCCTCAAGTCAATTGAAACGCTTATCTCCGTTTTTAGATAAGGACAACTTATTACGTGTGGGCGGGCGATTGCATAAATCTCTTCTTTCGTTTGAATCTAGACATCAATTGATACTTCCTAAAAAACATCATTTAACTACGTTAATTATTGATGATGCACACGTCACCCATTTACATGCTGGTCCCCAGTCTACGCAATATTTGTTGATGCAAAAATATTGGATTTTATCGGCACGAAACATAATCAGACAGCGTATACATAAATGCATTTCTTGTTTTCGAGCGCGGCCGACTCACACACAGCCACGCATGGCTCCTTTACCTAGCGTACGTATACAATCAGCGCGTCCATTCTTAAAAACAGCTGTTGATTACGCCGGACCATTTTATGTGCGCGCTAATAAGGTTAGGAACGCTAAAATAATAAAATCCTACGTTGCAGTTTTCGTTTGCATGAGTGTAAAAGCGATACATCTCGAATTAGTTTCAGATCTTACTACTGAATCGTTCTTAGCTGCGTTACGACGTTTCACGTCTCGTCGGGGTTTATGTACGGACATCTACTCTGACAACGGCAAAAACTTTGTTGGGTGTAATAACTACTTACAAGAGTTATATGCATTTCTAAATTCAGATTCAGTTCAAAAGGCGTTTCATGAAAAGGTATTAGGTCAAAACCTTACTTTTCATTTTCAACCCGTTACCGGGTCACATTTTTGTGGATTGGTAGAAGCTGGTGTAAAAAGTTTCAAACATCATTTGTATCGTGTTCTTGGTACTCGCACACAAACCTACGATGAAATGCATACTCTTCTTTGTCAGGTTGAGGCAGTGTTGAACTCGCGCCCTCTTTGCGTCTTGAGTACTGATTCCCAAGACCCCTTACCGCTGACTCCAGCACATTTTTTGATAGGCGGTCCTATCACGGCCCTACCGGACGTTTCGTTGACGGACTTTAATCCTGATCGGCTTACTCGATGGCGATGGATTCAACAAAGCGTTCAACATTTTTGGAAACGTTGGAGTTGCGAGTATTTACATGAATTACAACAATCTCAAAAATGGTTTCATAGTCGTGGACCTCCAATCCGTGAAGGCATGATTGTTGTTGTGCGTGATGACAACCTACCCCCTTTACAGTGGAGGTTAGCCAGAGTACACGCTCTGCACCCGGGCAGTGATAACATTACCCGTGCTGTCACTCTTAAAATGGGAAACTCTTTTACGAGGAGACCCGTCGTTAAGATTTGTCCGCTTCCTTTAGATTAATAAATCTACTTTACTAGTTGAGCATTTAGTTAGTACCTAAGCAAATATTATATATTTTTGTTTTTCCTTTTCCTTTCATATTTCTTACTTTTTTTTGTGTATATTTCGTTAAAACAACCACGTTCTTTTAAGGTGAGCGGCTATGTTCCGTACCGGAATTGATTTTTTTTCACATTTTTGTTTTATTTATTGTGATGATGATAATGAGTGCATTCTTAAATTGTTGGTGTGGGTAGCAATACATTTCCTGTGCAAGCAGACACAATTTGGAGGGTAGGTCGAGAAATCTTTTTTGACCTATCTGTTTTCTTATTGGTTTGACGACGCCTCTCACGCGCTCTCGTGAAGGAATCGGCCAACGAACATTCCTCGCTCCACCGTCATCGGAGACGAACGTTTACGCACCCTGACTGCCGTTTGCCCCGATTTTCCCACGCGCCCGCGCCGGTATTCTATCGCGTTGTGTGTGCGTGTCTACGGTCCTTCTTTTCGAACAGACGACACGATCTGTGAGACCCTTTCACCAGTCCTGTGGATTTCTACAAGTGCGGACAATATCGGTGCTATCTTGGAAGGCCCCCGGACTCGAGTCAGCCGTGAACCCAGGTACGTCTTTCCAATACCAGCCACTGAATTTCCCGTACACAGCTGAAATGAGAAATGAAAATCTAATCTTATTATTTATTAGATTTAAACTAATTTAGGACCCATTTTTATATTTTAGATCAATTGGATTTTTAACAGGTGTACGAGCTCGCCTCGTACACCTGTTAAATGGTGAATGGTACCTACTGTTGGAAGGGGAAGATTTAGGCGTACCTACGTACATGTGGGGCTAAAAAGGCCACTTTGATAAAATTATTATTCGATTTTATAGCAAATCTTAGGTGATTCCTTTAATTTGCGTAAAATGGTCCGAATCGTAGGTGAATTGTACGCAATTAATTTCAGCAGCAGATTCATATTTGGCCGTAAAATGGTCGGAGGTTTGATAAATCGTACGCAATTCAATTCAGCAGCAGATCAAATAAAGTGACCTTTTTAACCCACCTGGACCAAATTGGCAACATTTTGGAAAAAGGTCAGAAAGGGTACAAGGGTTCCCTGAACCGACGAACATGCATGAAGGATGTAATGAGAGTAAATGAAGCGAAATAAGTATATCAGGACGTAGCAAATGGAGATCCGTGGTCTCTGCTTACCCCTTTCAGAAACAGGCGTCATTTTATGTATTAGCATAAAATAATATAATTTATAGGCCTTTGTAGGTAAATATAAAACTCTTTCGGCTTCCTTTCACTTAATTTACGTAAAAAACAATGCATGAAAAAAAATATTGGTAATTGTTTATTGATTGAGAATGAATATTTATGATATGATTATTGTATTAAGGAAATATATGTTTCCATACTTTGCGAAATCATCTACGCATAAATCCTTTCGAGGTTCATATCGATGTGAAACAAAATTATCTTTGTCTAAATTTTTTCTACTACTACTACTAGTGGGTACTAGGTATATCGAACGTATGATGAAATAATTCAAGTGCGCTTTAAAGATATTCCTTTCCCGCACTTGATGCATATTTTCGAACTCCTCAGGTTCTACGACATGCCGGTTCCCTCACGATGTTTTCCTTCACCATTTGAGATTTCTAAACTGAAATCTCGTTAAATATGTTGCATATGATTGCACGCACATGTTGTATTATTCGTGACACGAGTAAATTATAAATTTGCATTATGCAATCAGCGCCATACTTCTCTGCTGGACTGGGAGTAAAGAAAAAACATAGAATGTGTCCAGCTGCTTCTCTCCCCGAGCATGTCGTAAAAGTCGACTGGGGAATAGTATCCTCCAACATGATGAGATACAATAAGCAAGTATTCCCAAGGAGGGTTGAAGTCAGGCAGGCGGCCGGTCATAAAACACCTTAGCCAAAACTCTTACAGCATGATCCAAGGTTCATGCTGTGCCGACCCCACATAGAGGGTTAAGGGCAGGAAGATGATGATGATGATGATGATATGCAATCAGCGCCATGGTGCCGTTTACGTTCGCGTGCATCCTTCTATTGATGCAACATGACCCAGATGTTATTTCCATGAAGCATTTGACTAGTATCACCAACATTATTTATTATAGGTACCTACAGTAGTACCACAAATATTGTGCGCCCCGGCAAACTTCGTGCTCTGTATAAAAACTGAATTTGTTCGAATATGCAACTAATGGTTAACTGATAATAACTGAACCAACCCTTAAAAAAATAAGTATCTGCATAGTTATTAATACATCTCTGCGTTTGTTCGTATTTCAGAAGCTAGACAAAAATGGCCAAAGCGCACAATATTTGTGGTACTACTTTAACTTGTTTTTACTTCTGTTTTTTCAGGGTTCCGTACACGAAGAGTGCCAACTGAAACCTATTACTAAGCCTCCGCTGTCCGTCCGTCTGTCTGTCAACGGACATGAGCCGTAATAGCTAGACAGTTGAAATTTTCAGTGTGTATTTCTATTGCCGCTATAGCAACAAATAATAAATATATAAAAGATGGGAGCCATACATAAACTTTATGTAAGTACGATGGTACAAAACCCTTCGTGTGCGAATTCAACTCCGATTAACCGTTTTTTTTTAATTTGAAATTCTTCATAGTACTTACCAAGAGAACATTCAAAAACTTGGCAGAAAAACAAAAGTTTTCAAAAGTCCCATAATAAGTCACCTATATAGATTGCGATTTTAATAAACATTGACAGAGTTATGAAACGACGCTGCGTCTAAAGCAGTAAAATGTGAATTGCGATTAGCATCAGGCTCTGCAGGAACGGTCTAGCTCGATGGTCTCAATCTAATCTCAAGACCGGCAGCCGCTGTCGTATTTACGCAAGTATCGGCGATTTCCCGCAATCAGCAGGCGGCGCACGCGCTCAAACTGATCTATGGCGCAAGCTTCCATCATTATTCTCATTACGAACGAGTGTTCGTAGTTGCAGCACACTCGAGTCTAATGTCAGTTGGTGACTTGACAACGTTACTTTACTCAGAAGTAGGCGTTTCATACGTTATTTGTTAATTCTGCAGTCCTCATTTAGTTTGGACTTGGGTAGTTGGAGCGAGCACTAGCGACCGGATACTCTTTAGATACTCACACCAGAGATTTCAAAATGTATTTTTCTATTCAACGTAGAAGCAAGGTCAGCATCTAATTGGTGCTGTATGAATTCACCGAAATGAAATGAATATAAAGAGCACTGGTGGTCTAGTTGGTTGGTAGCCGCCTTCCGATCGGTACCCTGTCGAATACCAATGGATTTTTCTGTGTGAAATTTTTTTGTGCGCTATACCAGCACTCTCAAACGGTGAAGGAAAACATCGCGAGGAAACCCGCGGCTTAGTCAGCTCCGCACGTATTGACCATGTCATTCCTGTGGACAAGGCCGACTAAGCTGAGAGGATGGAATAGGTGCTGGGCAAGACTACTCCATCTTAATACGTCCCGGGCACTACAGCGTCCCGTTTGTGAAGGTAAAAGTTGCCTCCTGACGCTGTATAAATCATCTACTACAGATGATAAAAAGCCTTAGTTATTTATGAATTCACCGAATTCTATCAACCGGGATTGGAGGAGAGGGTTGCATTTCGTATCAGATATTTAAAAAGTTCCAAGAATCCTAATTGCGGAACAGCTATTCGAATATGTTCAAGTTTATGCATACGCACGTGGGCAACGTTTCCCTGTTCCAGCAGTTAAAGTTAATAACGTTTTCGATCCTGTCGGAACAAACAAACTCGGTTCGATCAACATCAGGACCGTTTTAGATTTTAATTGCTACATTATTTCAGGCATCACGAACGAGAGTAAACATAATGAGCGGTAACATAATTTCATCGAATTCGGAACAAAATTTTTGACAATGGAATTTACGTTAGTTATAAAAAAATCTCAATATTTTTATCATTGTCGACATCATCTACATCCCATAGTATCTCACTGTAGGCCTGCCTATGTCACCGCCATATTTCTATAACTATATAAAATAAGGGAATAAAGCGATTTTGAGGTCAGTTATACTTATTTGAAATTATGCATGTTACGTACCTATGATTTACTTTAGCAATATAATTATACCGACACGAGAAACTAAGTGAAATAAATGCGAAACTAGTTGGTATTGGTAACCAACTAGTAACCTACATAGATTTCTTAGAAACGTTATGCGTCTTTAAAAAGTAATAAGTAAATGCGCATATTGAGTAATTGTTATTCGTCTGTCACGTGTGCCGCTATGCTAAATAATTGACAAGCTTACCCATACATAAATATGTAGTAGGTAGGTACTATCTGCTAGATTATAGATAAGACATACAACTAACAGCTTTATATAACATAGAAGACTTTATAACTGGTAAAAATCAGTTTCATATATCGAGTCTAAGTACATCCTTCGTCCTCGGCTGGTGTACAACATTTTGAAAATGAAAAGTGCATTGATGCACGCCCAATACAGATCTGATAAACACGGCTCAGTCCTTTCTTGTAAGCTGTTCTAACCAAATTAAGATAATAAAAATCGCCTCTCTTAGTATTGATACCGACCATCGACCTACTAAGTTTGAGATACTTCAAACTAGCTCACTGACTTGTTTACAAATAGCACAGGGAATGCCCGTGAGAACCTGTCTACGGTCAGTGGGCGAAATTCTCACGAGATGTTTATGTTTCGAATTCAATTAAAACAATGCAATGCGTCAACATTCTCGGAAACACTTGATACGAGTAAATTCTCCGAAGATTTTACGCTAGAAACAAATAACCTAAGTTGCGACTGGACAATATTTCAAAGGTTAGCATGATCGGTATTTCGCAGGCGGCCAACAAAAATGTAGAGGTATTAGATGCAACGACATAATAATATGTTGACGACAAGAACTTCGAGGTTCTCCGACTTTGTGAATGATATACCTGCACGAGAATAAACGATCGGCTTGGCTAACAATTTATCATACGGTTGCACTCCCGCGATCGCCTCCAGACATTGAGATCATTAGTTACAATTCGCAACAGTTGCTCAGCTATGTCGAGAAAATATCTAACTTGAGAGCAAATGTTAGTTTTATATTCCATACTAGTATTTTCGCTTGCGGGCGCGAGCTGCACGCAGCTCGCGAGGGACGTAATCGCTGCTGTTGAAAAAAAAAAAAAAAAAAAAAATGACACTTTCGGCATTTGCATCGCGCCATCCTCTATGACATTTGTTCGAGCACCCCTTACTTATCGCTTTTAGTTTTCGAGATATCGTCGGTCAAAGTTTGTATGGCGGCCATCTTGTTTTCCGCCATTTTGAATTTTTTTCACCGCACATCGGATTCGACCAGGGTGCATGTCCACATTCCGCAAGCAGGGTGGGTGTCGGTCTTCTAGTTTCGTCTGGCAGTAGGTGAGGTCCCTGATGAGGAGCAGTTTTCGAAGATTTCGGATTTTTCCCATACTCGAATCGACTTCCTGAACACTTTCCCCATACATCATTTTGACCCATCTCTACTCCTTCTGGGAGAACAATGATGTCAGTGAGTGAGTCAGTGAGTGGGTTTGCAGCTATATATAGTATAATAACTAGTATTTTCGCTTGCGGGCGCGAGCTGCACGCAGCTCGCGAGGGACGTAATCGCTGCTGTTAAAAAAAAAAAAAAAAAAAACTGTCACCTTTGGCATTTGCATTGCGCCATCCTCTACAACATTTGTTTGAGCACCCCTTACTTATCGCTTTTAGTTTTCGAGATATCGTCGGTCAAAGTTTGTATGGCGGCCATCTTGTTTTCCGCCATTTTGAATTTTTTTCACCGCACATCGGATTCGACCAGGGTGCATGTCCACATTCCGCAAGCAGGGTGGGTGTCGGTCTTCTAGTTTCGTCTGGCAGTAGGTGAGGTCCCTGATGAGGAGCAGTTTTCGAAGATTTCGGATTTTTCCCAAATTGGAATTGACTCCCTGAACACTTCCCCCGTACATCATTTTGACCCATCTCTACTCCTTCTGGGAGAACAATGATGTCAGTGAGTGAGTCAGTGAGTGGGTTTGCAGCTATATATAATATAACTAGTACTTTCGCTTGCGGGCGCGAGCTGCACGCAGCTCGCGAGGGACGTAATCGCTGCTGTTGAAAAAAAAAAAAAAAAAAAACTGTCACCTTTGGCATTTGCATCGCGCCATCCTCTATAACATTTGTTCGAGCACCCCTTACTTGTCGCTTTTAGTTTTCGAGATATCGTCGGTCAAAGTTTGTATGGCGGCCATCTTGTTTTCCGCCATTTTGAATTTTTTTCACCGCACATCGGATTCGACCAGGGTGCATGTCCACATTCCGCAAGCAGGAGAGATCTTGGTCTTGTCGTTTCGTCTGGCAGTAGGTGAGGTCCCTGATGAGGAGCAGTTTTCGAAGATTTCGGATTTTTCCCATACTCACTGTGACATCCTGAACACTTCCCCCATACATTATTTATACCCATCTCTGCTCCATCCGCCAGAACAATGCTGTCAGTGAGTGGGTTTGCAGCTTTATATAATATAATAATAATACTTGTTATCTACATACGTACATATTATCACGCCCGTATCCCTAAAGGTGGGCAGAGCCACAAGTAATCATAAGAAAACTTGCAGCCACTCCTAATTCAAAATCACAAGATAAACCATGATGACAGGTGATCAGCCCATCGCCCATATATGTAGATGATCCATCATGTTGGAAAGGATACTTATTATCTCTTCATCATATTTCTCAGGAATCGAGCACAATATGGAGTTCTAATTATAGTCTTCTTCGTCTTGCCAGAAGGAAAAAATCTAACAATTAAAACGAAAACGAACTGCTGATGAGATCACCATCTGGCAAGTAGCCGCGCTGGCTGGGATAACCCAGGAGACGCTCTTTATCTAGACAGTTTCGCTGTAAGATAGCACTTGTGTGACCTCATTTTATTTTATGAGGATAAAATGATCTGCTCCGTAGTTTTCATTAGGTGCTCAGCGTCACATTTTTAAGCCACTGGCGAAACTTTAGGACTGCTATAGAAGTAGTTCGAATAAGCATCTGTCGCAGTTTGTATCGTTCACCGAGCGCGCAACAGTCTCACGACAAGAGGGCAGAGTCCTTTTGTAATCCGACCAATTAGTACGCGCGTCACTTTGAAGACCAGCCTCCCACCGGCCGCTTTGATCACCAGTCTTGCAAAATGAGAATCATTTTCATCGCTTAAATTACTCCCGAGTTGTTTGTCCCGAAGAGGTTATTAACACGTGCTACCTGCCTGCTATCACGCCCGTATCCCTAATGGGTTAGGCAAAGCCACAAGTAATCATAAGAAAACTTGCAGTCATTCCTGATTCAAAGTTCCAAGATGGATAAGTTGAACCATGGTGACAGGTGATCAGCCCATCGCCCATATAGATGGTCCATCGTGTTGAGAAGGATAGTATCCCTTAGGCGACGTCATACTTGGGGGGAGAAGCAGCTAGACGCATTCTATGTTTTTTTTTTTACTACCAGCTCAGCAGAGAAGTAACACGTTGTCAACGTTTAAAAATATCAAGTGCACATAATTCTAAGAATAAACCCTGTTCGTCAATCTGTGTCAACATCCATAAAGAACGTAACTTTAAACCTAAAGATAGAGGAAGTGGCTACTACTAAATTAGTCTACAACAAATAAACCTCAATCTCGAGAGTACGAATTTCTTTAAAGTCTATTTTATATTTTCATGTTGTGCAAAATGTCCAGTACGTCCGAATAAGTCGTAAAACCATACCGCTTTCTATAGTTGACGTTAAATTATATCATTCAAGAAAGATTTTTATTGCAAAGTTTTAACAAACTTTCGTTGTTCATTACCTACTCCGTTTTACTATAAAACTTCCTCATACCTGAAAAAAAAAACACATGCATCTGGGGGCACGGCAGTACCCCCGCCAAGATCAGCCAAAAGAAGCGGGGCACTACCTACCTTTTCTGGAAGCGTAGACTTATCAAACACAGCAAGTATCAATTATCTAGCTTTCATGGTTTCAGATTTATTGACATCTGAAATACATCGATTTCGTGACTGACTCACTGATCATCAAAACCTCTAGGGTACTTCCTGAAGTCCTAGAAGACTGAAATTTGGTATGTATGCATTTAATTAATTAAAATTAATTTCATAAAAACAACGAGGAAATTAAAAAATCGGAAACTTTCCCCCTACAAACCCCTTTTATGGGGGGATGCTATATGTACGTAAAGAAATATATGCAAAAGTAGTCCACAATCCACAAACTTCATTGATAATGATTAAAAATAGTGAGAGATAATAATATTTTGTAGGTGTATTAATATTTATGTATGGACGTGCTTCTCACTACCCCTTTAATGTTTTAACAAGCGGTGATGGTGTTACAACCTGTTCGTATGGATCTACAACACTACATAATATGAAGTCTCATCTGAAAGGCTTGTACTAAATATGAGAATATGTCAGTAACAATGTTAAAAATGGACGTGCTCCTAACTACCCCCTTGGTGTTATAATAGCGGCGATGGGCTTGCAACATGTATCGTATGGGCTTATGTAGTGTTAATGACATCTGAATGTGTGATGAACGTATCAATAGCAAAATAAGAAATGTACGTGCCTCTGACTACCCCTTAGTGTTATAACAGTGGCGATGGGCTTGCAAACTGTATCGTCGATACAGTTTGCTAAGCTCTAAGCAGGCCAAGGTATTTTTTTGCCAACATTAGAGTTGTAGAGTGAGGGCTTACAGGTAGAGTAAATTGTTATTTTATTGTTACAAATGAGGTACAATCAAAAGCACTTATAGGTAGATACTTTAGACTTGAGCCAGGTCTCGTGGGCCATAGCCCACGTATCACACATGATACGCAGCACAAATCGGAGCTCAGACAGGGGCTTGGCTCTACAAGTGGTGATCTCACAACTTTTTAACAGTGAAAGCATTATAAACTTGTTAATATTGGCACACATTTCACATGGAATGTTTTGGTGGGATTGACGTATAGAATACGCATACAGTAAATTGATTTGATGTCCGCAGAGGTTAAAGTTTAAAACTTTAGCCTCGGTGGTATGGAGCAATAGATGTGTAACATGCTACCCGAGTTGTATTATGATATTAGCAAAAGCAATTATGGGCAACAATGACTATTCAAAGTCACTGAGAATGCCAAGGAGCCGTTTGGTTAAATTTATTAAGGTAATAATAATAACTTTTACTGATACAAAGCCCCTTATACGACGTCAAGGTAAACTGATGAATTAGCACATTAAAGTGAGGAATCGTCCAATGGAAGGCCGCGACATAAATAAAATCGCAATGAGGAAACAGACATAAGCTTTCTGTAACTGCTCATTCCTAAAACAATGTTGTAAACAGCTATTTCGGTATAGAACTTTGTAAAAGTAATAAGAATCAATCAGCACTGAGCAAACAAAGAAGTTTGAAAACAAAACATAGACAGCGAAAAATTTATCAATTAATCAAACGCCTAAATTTTTTATAGACAAAATGTTAGGAATCTCTGTACTGTCCTATCAAGCTACTATTACTAGATGCGTCAGATAATGCTCATAGTATTTACAAGAGAAATGATCACTATCGTGAGTAGATTGGCAAGACGTTAGACAAGTTTCGAGCCCAAAGTTTCTTGCATTCTTGCAAATTGCTCAAATTAATGTGTCTAAAGGCACCATCGTGAGGCGTATCACGCCAGCCGTCCGGCAAGCTGGCAATTTGCACAGTACCTACGCGAATCATGCACATCAGTAATTACTGTTCAATTGAAAAGTGCGTTTAATGCAAAACAGTATTTAGCAAGCCGTTTGCGATGCCACGCTGTGATAGATGGCCGAGATCTATGGCTATATCTACTAATGGCTACGTTTGATAGGCATAATGAGGCTTTTTAAGGTTGCGAAGCGGCTATTTACTTTGATGATGTACTCCTTGCGGTATCGGTGAGAGGATACATTTACATCAAATTAGCGATTTTATAATGTAGATATTTTTTTTGCTATTAAAACATGCCTAACGAACAATAGACTAATAGAATTAGATATACGGTATTATATAAGGTAAGATACTGATAAATGTGCATGTAGAACAGCTATGTAGGCTTAACATCAAAGATATATATATATATATATAACTTTATAACGAATAGCAAAAGATTCACAGAATCTCTCAACTTCTCAAGGTTAATTTTACGAAGCTTTTGAAAAAAAAGGTGATTAAATAGTCTAGGTCAAAGAAATCTAGGTATGCCTCTGTTAACTGTTCAGCTTGATTCTTGCAATCAACAATTTAACAATTCATAACACACAGCAGTCATCTAAAATTGAATTAGGTACCTTCTTAAAATTACACTAAAGTGTACCCAAGGACTTGATTATTTAATTTGTTATTTCCATCAAAGCAGCAAAGTTAATTCCAAATTGAAAATTCAAGAAACCAGATAAGGTGAAGGTTTTGAGGGAGGATGTTTGAATAGAAATCGTAAACACTATAAATTAAACGCACTTAAAAGCGATTAGAATGGGAAGTAATAAAACAGGATTGCATTTGGTAACCAATTTCGGATAATTCAAGTATCTTAACCCAGTAATTCTACACGTATCTAAAGGTAACAGGTATACTAAATTAGTAATTTTATTGTAATTGAAATAGCGTAATAAAATTTGATTTAAAAGCTATGAACAGGTACTGTGAATGTTGAAGTTTCGAAACATTTGGACTCGTAAACATGCACGAAGTTAATTTTCCTTTCTGCCGAAACACGGCGCGAAATGTTAAAGGTAAGAGCACGATGCCATAATTTCAATCATTTTCGTGATGGATTCCATTCTCCAAATAATACTCGTGGCGGAGCATTATGTTAATAATTGGCTTCGTGGTTTCGGAGGGCCGAAACGGCTCGCTTATAAGAGCAAACACGCATGCGTGCCGAATTGCAAAACAACTGGTGCTGTTATACGATACACTTTATTCTTATATATAAACTATTCCTATATATAAATAATTAACTAGTCCGCATGCTGTGAAATTACAGCTATAAAGCAATACAATATTGAAAACGTGTAAGGAGCCAATTAAACGTTATGGCACAACTCGTTGTTTCCTCGTGGTTCGGTCAGGCTCAGGGTAATCGTCGGAATGAAGCCAGGTAAAAAACGAAGGCTTCAAGCTCGTGAAACGCCCGAGGCGATCCGGGCGGTCATTAAAGGAAAGCTGACATCATCGCCCAAGTTAGACCGGGTATTGTTATTATGCGCACCGAGGTATCGGGCGAAAGGCGAGATGCGTTATCGGCAACCGCAGAGAATATTAAAAATGCTAAATTAAAACGCAATAGCGCAAAGCTGTTTACGATTCGAATCAAGGTACTGAGTCGAAGTTCAATGCCGTCGGTTTCGGGTAACATGCAACAATTGGTTGGTTCACTGATTTTTATCGCGACCAAATTTGCATACGTATTGTGTTAAATGATCCGAAGTCGATAGACTCATAAGCGGACTAGGTATAGAATTGCTAAGCACACAAAATGTGTGGTCAGCAAATTAAATTAGCACTGTGTCGATAAACAAAGCTCTGCTTAATTTTCTTATCTATTTTTAGTTTCAAATAAGAGACACCTCATACTTATTCATTTAACAAAATTTAGTAAGACTTTATTTATAATACGACACACATCGTTGCTAAGAAAAACAGTGAACAGCTATTCCAGTTTCGCGCATGTTTAGATGGTTTAAATTAGCAAGGCTAAAATTAGCAAGTCAAGAGGGTGAAAATGATTTTTAATTAAACCCACTTAACACGAGACCGCACATTATGTCCCTACGGGGAACCAGAGTAGGCTTGAAATTCGGAGCTCCACTCAGTACGTAAATTAAAAATTTATAAGCAAACCCTACCTTAAGTTCTCAACGATGATTGTTTTAGAGATTCTAAATAAAAGTCTAAATAAAGATAAAAACTGAATATCATAAAGTCCAATGATCAATGATGAACTTTATGCTATACGAAATCAACAAATTAAAAGACTAAATAAATACAGTGACTCAGCTAATATAGAAAGTTACAAGATCTTCTATAGTAGGTACCTATAAGCTAAATATTTAGAACATAAGTTTTGTTATAAAACACAATACCTACATGCATTTTACAAATATAACTAAAATGCTACGTCATGCGTATGTCTAGGTAAACATAAGTCGAGAGGAATTTGCTGTGCAAGTACTATCATATTTCACATTTCGAGTCATTTCTTTGATCATTCGACATGACTGTAGGTGTATAAATACAGCTTATAGTTTGTTTGGGCGAATAACTGTACTGTGACATAATTATGTACTGAATGGAGCGATAGTAAATAAGTAGGCGATAAAATTGAGGCTTAAAAATTGGTATCAACTAGAATCTAGGCGAATGCCTTCAAGCAAACATTGACATTTGGGTCAAAATAGTTGTAACTAACTGTACCATCGTCCGATTGCCCATCAATAACTGTTGCTGGGTGTTGAGACATTTGTTTTAAGTTCTAAACTTGGAGCAAAAATGAGTGATGTCATTATTTTTTGCGGTACATCGAAACGTTGCGAGTTACCTACCATTTTTGTTCGTGCTCACTTACTAGCACGCTTACAATGCATTTAAATAATGAAACGCAAAATACATTACATACTTTTTGTTAGAATACGAGCTAAAGGTCATGAACCTCTATGGCATGAACAGATCTAATTTCGTTAACGAATTCTAAAGAACCTTAAATAAGTACAAGTTTAAAAATATCATGCAGATTTCTACTACTCTGTCAAGAAAATACCGGGAAAGGTCAATACAACACAAAATAATAACTATTATTCCAAATTTATCGTTTCGCCTTCAAAGTAGGCCCTTTCCGAAATAAAACACTTACTCACGCCAACGAATGATCCAATCATCAAAGTATTTTTTAAACGATTTTTTCGAAATTGACATTAGTTCACCGCGAAATCTCTTTTATGACTTCCATCGACTGGAAACGGATGGTAATTTAAGTTTTTAAATTATCAATTCCCGGTACTTTTTTTGACAGAATTTATATTCGATATAGACAATAAAATTACTAGGTATTGTAGGAAAATTTTAAATTCGTGGAAAACATCAATATGTTCTAGATAATGTGTCTAAACTGCTATTTATGCCGCAAGTGTCGATGAACAGTGTTGGCTTACAGTAATACCTACACTAGTCAACAGCCAAATCGATGGCAGCTGTGAAAAGGGTAATAACGAAGCTGGAATTACTCGCTACTAAATGTCACTTATCATCAGGAGTTAAGGTTTAAAATACTTGTTCTGAAGGTATACAAAATCTGGTGAAGCAGGAAGACATCCGTCAATCACCAGGGCCATCGTTGACGCTAGAGCTCGTTTCGGGAATTGTATAGTGCCACGTGCCTGGAAGTATCGTCGTTAGGTAGTAGTCTAACGGAAATATGACGTAGTGAAAAATAAATGAACAAGACTGTTCAACATACACTTCATCGGATGGAGTTCCAAAGATTGTTTATAAATCTGTTTACGGAATAGTCAATAAATAGATCATAAAGAAGAAGCACCGTTTCCTAATCAATGATGCCGCATTCAATCATCCGTCATTCATGAAAGGCGATAAAGCACAGCAATAAAATCGGACGATCATAAAACAACCCGTGTGAGTCGGTTGTTATTTAAAGGAATCCATAAAAACTATAACAAAACAAACTATAAACGACCACCGCAATGAGTCGGTGCAGTTTATATACAATGCGGTGGCTATGACCACTAAAATAGATGTATTGTGTGTGCGATACATCTCAACTATTTTCCTCTAAACATAAAGTACGAGGCTGAACAAGAATTAGCAAATCAGCATACACACACTGTGCCGAATTATATCTGTTATGTAAATAATAGTGGCGAAATTGCTAAATTCAAAGTGATTGATCGTGTTTCCCTATTAACTAGTTAACCAAATCAGAATACTATTTGCATAAAATTACATAACGCATGTACGTACCTAAATTAAAAGAAACTTGATTCGCTTACTTTGATGGATTGCGTGACAAGCCACCGGTAATATATTATCTGAATTTTCATAATGATTTTGTTCATTATTTCTGCAGTGATAACACCGTGAGTCAAATGAGAGCTGATGGCTGACAGAAGGGAGTGTAAAATATGCTGTACCGACCCCACATAGAATGGGATAAGGGCAGGAAGATGATGATGATGATAACATAATTCAACAGTCAAATCATAATCAATTCATCACGCCACGTTCAAGCCTTCGTCTCGTTGGACAACCAGTCCAAAGTTTTGGCACGACGATATCTCCAATGAGATGCTAATGTATTATTTGGCACGTTTGCCCGTCAAAAGTTTGGCCTATCAGGTGTCTGTATTATTAGAGTGACTAAAGACTGCTGCTGCTGTCATGCTATTGTCTCAAAAACTTTTCACGGTCTTCTTGTGTTTCATTCACCTTGGGGTTAGAACTTTGGAGTTAAGTGAGCATTGGCCTTGAAATTTGCGGTTTTGGCAACTGAAATGGCGAACAATTTCAGTACATTGAACATGGGTTATGACATGGGTTCTGGCTTGAGACAGGATATCGACTAAAGGGGATGAATTAAGTTTATATATTTCAAGTTAATTTAGAAAGAAAGTTATGGTCTGAAACATAAGAACAAATGACATTAATAAGATAGAAATTAGCTTATACCGTTTAGGTCCGGAACTTCAACGCGGCATAGACAGCGGGAGTACGTATTCAAATCGGTTATTGTTCAGTATAAGTCAATGTACGAATATACGTCCAGTGCCCGTGACCTAGGGTTTTGTTTGCGATGCGATGGCCGCCCGAAACCACCAGACTGCTTGTCGCCGCCAGTTCTAGACCGAGACATGCTTACGGATAGTGCTAGAGAGGGAGCGAGATAGATATCGTATCATGGCGTAGATATAAAAACTGCTGCGCGAGTTGAAACAAATGGCGTAACACAACAGAACATAAAAACGTATTTTTTTATGATTGATGTGAGCATTAGTATCAGTATTGATACAATTTTCAAAGACAATTAAGTAGTTAAGATTTACGACGGTTTTCTTGATCTTGTGAACCGATTATAACGAAGGAGATACCTAGTTTTATATACGACATAACATTAGAATCAACTAAATTCAATTTACACTACATCACAGTTAAATAGAGTTTAAAGAAAGTTCGAAACGATTTTAAACTTTCGAGTAATATTACTGCTGGTTTACGCGAAGTGAAAACGCGACACTATCTACGAGTAATGTTAGTTAATGTTGTTTTTATTACAACAGTATTTATTAGGCATTAAATTTATTTGTTTATTAAACCAACAAAACAGATAACAGTCAACTTAGCGTAAACTTATCGATTTCATTTCATTACCTAAATGCGTAGTATAGTTAAGTGTTTCAAAATAAGTAATGAGTGCAATAGATTAAGGATTTTATGTTAAACCGAATGATTTTCGTGTAGTACCTATATAATGTAAGTATAAAACCCAGCTATAATATTTGATCAAATCCACAACCAGCGCTAATTGATATAAATATTAAAACAGTAACATAATCAGTCCACGTAGTGTGGCAACGATGATAAGGATGATCAAACAGTATAATGTTATATATTACTAAAATCCAGTTTTAAAAACATTTCAAAAGATCACGGCCGCGTTGAATGACCGTGTTATTTTCGTCAAGTTACAAAACGAAAAAAAAAAACACAAGTGATCAAATAAATTTGGTCGATGGAAGTAGGTAGTGGATGTTTAGAATTTCTAAGATAGCTAAGTTACCAAAGGATGTCGTCAAGTTAGAAAAATAAAATCTTAAACTTGCGAATGCAGTGAAATCATATAAGAGCACATTGGCAAGGTGAATGGTGACAAAG
This sequence comes from Scotopteryx bipunctaria, assembly GCA_949320045.1. Taxonomy (NCBI): domain Eukaryota; kingdom Metazoa; phylum Arthropoda; class Insecta; order Lepidoptera; family Geometridae; genus Scotopteryx; species Scotopteryx bipunctaria. The sequence goes on along the minus strand of OX439442.1, from coordinate 11,379,348 downwards.
AAGGCGCGACAGACACGATGACGACAAGCGAATGCAAATCTTGAAATTATATAAGCGCCAATAAGTATTAATGTTGTGGTGTGAGAGAAAGTAGCAAATAAGAAATAAACGAAGCCATATAAGGAAAGAGCTTTATTATAAAGGAGTGACGGTATGAATGACATCATACTTGCAAAGGCATGGTGATGTCGCAGGGTTCGTGATTCATTGTAGTTTGGTGAGGTGGTGTGGTGATGCAATTCTAATCGCCGTATTTGACCGCAATTTTATGGGAATGTCACTAGGTATTGAAAAGAAGAGAGAAGCCTTGGAGATATATGAAATCCCTAAGTGCTTACAAAAGAACTACTATCATAAAACTAGACAAGCTACAAAATAAAGCATCTCAGTGATTAAGTAATGTAAGGCCCGTCGCCCAGAGGAGTCGAGCCACGGGCTCATATTACGGGAACTAAATACATTTGAAACTACGGGATTTGTTAGATTTTTTTGAGCCTTCGTATCGACTCTCGTTCCTGTGAGCGACGCGCCAGAAATTGATTTATGCGAATGATATTACAAAATGAATTAATATTCAGTATTTAATAGTCAAGGTCTTAAGACAGAGGTAAACGTTTCATATTTCCACATCAATTTTGGATTACTTGCAATTTATGATGGCATCATAAATGATTTAAGATGAGAACGTCTGTCGTGACATCATCTTTTGCCTTCAAAACAGGTAAAATCAATTCAAATGCCAATATTGTTTCACGATTGAAAGCAAAAGGAAACTACGATCCTATTGCAAGTAAACTTGAACGTGGGAGGTAGAAGCCTTAGAAAATGCTACTTTATGTGGGTTAAGTGCCTTTTTATCGTTTAATCGGATTCTATTTTTATATCCGATATGCTTCTAACACGATAATCTTAGAGATACGCGTTCAAATCATGTAACTGGCACACTTGTTTGCGAGAGACAAATTAAATGAGAGAGAATTCAGAAATAAAATGAAACCAGTTTCAGATAATGACATTCGGCCTACACGAATGTTTTAAGAGCGCTTATATAAAACCGCGTTCGCAGTTTTTACAACTTACATTACAAAATCAACTTTTGAATTGAAATACATGCTAATTTATCAAAGGAAATGTCGTCATAAACGCATTTATACGTGTCATGTGGTATTCAGGTTGGTTTTACTTTAAAATCGGGATTTACAACAATTTTCAACAGGTCGTAGCTATTTCGATATTATGCAGAATAGTATGTATTACGCAATAGTGTTATTCCAGCCAAGACTACGGCTAAGTCATTTTTATTTGTTAAAAAAAGCACTAAGCTGAAAATGACCAAACAGATTAAGAATAAGGCGTGGATATAAACTGCTGCTGAACCGTTTGACAACAAATCAAATTTTATCATAGAGTTTGCCAAATGTTACGGTGATATAACAGGCCATGAGCTGAAAGTACTAATAATAGAAGGGCGTAATCAGTTATCGTCCATTGCGCAAGTGTTACGAGCAGTTAGGTGTAAACAGAATTGTTAGCAACGCGAAGGGCTTGAATGTGTAAATGGAAATATTGCTGACTGCGTTGAGTAAATTATTATTACTTATTTCTATAATGCTGTCTATATAATAGCAAAAGTTGCAAAATCGTAGATCATTTATATTGAGAAATAAACAACATGTTGCATGAGTAGCGTAGCGGGTAGATTTGAACAGACAATAGTGGGCAGTAAGCGAGTCAGCAACCAACGAAGGCCTGATGTAATCGAATTTGGACAATTAGGTGCGATGGAGTAAACAACTCGCGGCCGAGATGTAGGTTATCGGTACACGCTCGCGCATTGTGATACGGAGCGACAAACTCATTATCGTTACACTAGATAAAATATGTTGATGGCTGCTTAAATATTTATTATTTAGTTACTCGCACCTGCTCAAGTTCGCAATGTCCGTCAGATTCAGATAACTAGCTTCAAAGTAAATAGGTGCCTGGTTAGAAAGTTATCTAAAGTGTGTTGATTGACGTCAAAGAGACACGTGCTGTTAGGTGACCTAAGACCCGCTTTCTGATCGTATCCGCTTGGGTTAGCGTTTTATAGACACTGATAAGATTGATTGGACGCCACACTGTTGGCGCGTAGACAACAGCTAAATCTTGATATGCTGCTCTATTTGACCTCAGTAAGCTTTTGCATGTAGCTGCACTGCGATTATCAGGTCATTTTATCAAATTTTGTTTATTTGAAGACATTTTATTACTAGAATTTGGATCTGACAAGTAAAGATATAAGTGTCATTTACACATCTCTCGCCAAAATATAAAACCAAAATAAATATCTTGGCATTGCTTTGGAGAGGCAGGTATGTTGTACATAATTGAAAGAGAAAAATTCTAAGAGTTATTTTCTAAATGGATAAATTATGTCTTCTGTCTGAAGAAATATTTTTAAAATATATGTACTCGATGTTCATATTATCAAGGAGCGTGCTAATGTAAACATAACACGATAGATAAGCGTCGATAACGTGATTTCATAAAGATGGCTACCGTTGTGGGTGAGTTAGTTAAGCGAAGCAGGATTGAACTATCCGAGGTTATCTTGCAATGATAAGACAATGATCCAAGCGTAGGTAATGTTAATGATGTTTCTAGTAGGTTCATAAAGGTGGACACGAACAAAACAATCTCCACTTAGGAAAGTAACGATATTAAAAGGTCAAAAGATACAGCCGCACAATAATAATAATATCAGACAATGAGAATTTATCATTAAACATAAACATAAGCTATCAATCAGCAGGCGATTACTTGCCAATAAAATTACCATAAAATAGTAACAACAACGTAGACACAACAATCGTTCAACATAACTGGCTTTATAAATACATATTCATAAGTATATCGCTTGAATGATTCAGTAGCCAAAGATGTACGAATTTTCTAAAATTTCTGTCTAGGAATGCTTAAACAATGTAGAGGTTGTTGAGATTTAAATCATTAAATAGGTAGCTGGTTTAATACTGGTATTCTGACATTTCGTTAAATTATTTACGTCGTCATACAAGGGAGGTCTTAGAATAGGTAACTAAAATAGCTAAAAGCTAACTGAAATTTTTTTTCTCTATATCGCCATGTGTTACGAAGTTTGCACGTAAACCCAGTTCTACCACTGAGTTAGAAGGTTTGGTAAAAAAGACAATGTGCCAAAACGCGAAGTGCGGCTTCAGGTGGCCGTTGGCAAGCTGCCCGGACATGGCGTAAACAATCTATTTCAGTTCTCGAAAGATGATTCTGCGTATTCATAAACAGACATGCCACTTCCCTTACCTGAATGATCAATGTGTTGATGTTAAAATATGGACAGTTGACATCCATTATGTTTAAGACGATTTTAATCATGATAAAGGTTTAAAAGACGTTTAAATGATAATGGATGATTATGTCAGTCAGAATAAGTTTTGTTTACTGTTTACAGTAGCTATTGTTTTACATTCATTTAACTGAACGAATACAAAATAATAAATCGATAAGATTTTTGGATTACAACTTGAGGAGAATCAAAATATTCAAGGTTTATTTTTTTTTACGTTGGTTAGTTATTATGTATGATACGTTTTCAAAGCTGTGTGATGACATAAATACTGTTTTGACATCACCAGCAAACATAATGGGAATTCGCTACATCAGCAATATGGCACTATGATGTCATCTTGCTATCCCTTATTCCATTACAGTACTAAAGTTTAATAAAGAATAACGCACTGAAATGACACACCAAACAAATATTGGCGATGCCTACACGTCAAAAATCATGAATAGCGGTTTTTAGCTGAAACGTTTACACGCCAAGAACTTAGCAAATATTTAGTTTAGCTTATGTATGACTAATCAGTTGGACATTAAGTAACCATTGGCGAGGTGGATGACCTAACAGTGTTTGTCAAACGCTTAGAGGGCAGGTTCATAAATACAACAACGAAGTTGTCGAGTCAAAAGCAGGCCCCTTATTCTCTATGACCAAACAAAACTTGACAGCTCGTAACTTGTTTCTAACGCGCCTTGTCGCATTTTTGCAACACTAAATTGTCATATAGAATACGAGAACACGGTAATTCCACAAACGTGCCCGCGTTAAGTTTGTTTGATCATAGTGAATAAGGCCCCAGTTGTTTCAGGATAGTTAGACTAGTAGTGTGTCATGGAACTCTTTGAAGTGTTTGATTGATTGCTGTGACTGACATACCTTCTCGAGAAAGATGTCACCCGTTTAGAAGACATTGCCTTACCTGAAACAGAAAAAGATAAAATTTTAGAATATGTAGCTAAGCACCAAGCTAAGTATCATATACATACAAAGTGAATGGATGATCTATATCACTAAAGACATTTAGCATTTTCGTTGGACATGAGACAGTTTGTGGAACAACACTGAAATTGAAGTTCCCGAGTATGAGTCAGACTATTTGCCAGGGAAGGTTTACAATAGTATTTTATATAAGGAAGTATATCCAACCGTCACGAGCACGTGGCTGGAAGAGAACTGAATCTGAATCATGTTATATAGAATCAATCGGCAGGCCTTATGGGCTGTCTGCCAGAATTACAGAAGCAAATGTGATTTCATGAATTTGTTTTATAAACGTGAAAGCGTTACCATTGCGTTGGCTTTTATTTATTGCATTTTATTCTAGTTAATCAGATTTTAATTATTTGTTTACCTCAATATAATCTCGTTTCAAGGTTGAATACATATAATGCATTGTATTGTATGTATGTACAAAACAGAAAATATTTTATACGTCCACTAATAACATAGATAATAACTACGACATGAGAAGCATTGAATATTAGTATGTTCGTCATAATGTATTTAATAATGCTAAAATTTTCCGTATGGCATAGTAACATTAACAATGCTGAAGTACCTAACACTGATTACACAACATCCAGGCACATACGCGATTAGAAATGCATAAATCACGTTGTATACCATGCGCGGGCGCATGCACGACACTGCAATGTGATCATTATTATGTAGTCTTTACTCACGTGCTTTGTTTACTTTTAATCCAGTTCATATTCTTATTTACTCCAATGTTTTGGTTTTTACGACTAACGGTGAGGCTGTGCATATATTTTCATGTTGACTTTTAATATTGTCCGTCATCAGCCAGGAAATACAAGCGTTCATTATTATTGAAAACTGTTATTATTTTTGCTATTAAATTATTTTTTCTTGTATGATGAGATAAAGACCAGTTGCCAATCAGGTGAATATTTTATACTAACGTAAGGCAGTTTGCATTAAATTTTCATTGCAGAACAACAACCTCGTCTAAAAATTATATAACAAGTTACAATAGACATATCTATTACATCAATTTTCCTAATATGGACTCATTTACATTTCAATCTTGTTTACTGAATGTGCCTTTTCAATGTGGTATTTGGAGCGAAACTGGCTCATTAACAAAACCATTGAGTACTTCGTGAAAATCGTATCGCAACACGGGTTTGCTCGGTTTAATTTGCGCATTAGATCACTTGTAATTTGTATGCGTGTGAATTTAATTTCTATCATTTTCGTCGGCTTCCCTTCATGTGTAGCAAGCAGTAGAAACCAATCGTGCAAAATTATCTTTATTTCTTTGGATTACACAAGTAGAGCATAAGAGTTTAAAAAAGAAACAACATTCCTTGAAGCAAATTGAATAGGAAGTAATTAGAAGCGATAACCTTAAGCTCCACCCCTTTTACTAATCCAATGGCTAACTGTACAACCCCTGGGCACAGCTCAGCATTGTACGTACAGGAACCGTTAGCGAACAGGCACCGTCAATCAGATATAAAACGCACTGACAGTCGATAACGGTAACAGACATTGCCTGTATTGCTTGTATGATAATGTTCACATTACACTATGAGAACAGAAAACTATTTTAAGGTCCAGAGATTGCTTGGAAATTAGTAAAAAAAAAAGATATTATCCGTATTTTACAGATTCCTTTTGGCTAGAAATTCAGTAGATGTAAAAACAATTCAGTTTAGAATAGAGATATCACCCCAGTTAAACAACTAAAAAAGAGACAAGGCTGTAGAGACATTATAAATCTCAATTCAGTTGTAAATGAACCAATGTGTCATGCATGTCATGTAATATGTCAAATTATTTTTAGCTTTTGGACACTATACTAGCAGTAGGTGCTATACCTACTATAGTTATTCAATCGAGAGCATCACGCACGATGGTTCTTGACATGACTTGGCTTTCATGTTCGTACGCCAAGAACAACAGTTCTATTAGATGTTGCGAAAGTCAATGATCTCTTTTGGGGCCGTGAAAGTTGAATATGGTATCCCCAAGGTTTTTTGCACGTAACATTATTCTCATTCTGTATTTTAATTACTTTTTGTATATTATTTAACAACTGTCAAAACCAAACAGTGACTCTGGTTAATTTGAAACAAAGTAAAAATAAAAAATGGCATTGTAAGATAATACAGTTTAAGTAGTTGCACAGGAAAGATATACTGAGTAATGCACTGAAGAAATATTGCTTAATCTGGTCGCAATATAATTAACTTCATAGATTTTGTCAAAATTACCGGAATAAAGCCAAAAAATACTTTTTAGCCAATATGAATGATTGTAATCTCACCAATAAAAAAGCCTCATTTCATATGTGCACGAAAATAACTCGAGCGCTGAGACGAGTGTTACACGTAGGTATTTGCATCTATTTGTGTCTCGGGTCAATGTTAAGTTTAATTGAAATTGTTAGCTAATAGCTCTTAAAGGCGCATAGAATCAAAACTAAGGATCAAGGCAAAATAAAAACTGTATTCTCAATATATTTCTAGCGCATACATATAGCCAACATCTCATGCTGTGCCACATTATACGAAATTTGTCAAACTGTGCACCAATTTACAACAAGAGGTATATTTTTATTTTCATAAGAATGTACTAATTAATTAATATTTATTAGTGGGAGTGAGCAAGTAAGATTTTAAACTATTGCAAGTTTTAAATTGATAGGTTTAGTAGTTGCTGAAATAATCAGCCGGACAGACGGACGAACGAAGTCGCACCATGAGGATTCCGTTTCACCATTTTGGTTAGAAATTTCATGACGTTCGCATCTATGCAATAATTTATTCATGGTAAGGATATAGCCATCACAATAGTCTCCACGGGGTCTGCGTAATGGTACCGCATCCAGCGCTGTCAATCTCAATTCATAAATGCGAAGTGTTCGCAATTAACTGTGCGTACTTTTCCAAATGATACAGAATTGATGCTGGAGAAGCATTATCCTCATGATACGTCATGCAGCGATAATAATGATAAATGCTGTAATTGATGACCTGAGGAAATTATATTACATTGACGTCTTTGAACAAGGATAGGGAGCAATGTTGGATGTAGGGATGGGAAGTATCTGAATATAAACAAAACAGGACTATGGAAGATGGACACAGCCAAAAGATGTCTAACGACTGTAACAAAGAATATGAAAAAAAAAATCACTAGATCTAACGACAATGATCATCATCATCATCATCATCATCATCTTTCTGCCCTTATCCCACTTTATGTGGGGTCGGCACAGCATGAAGCTCGAATCATGCTGTAAGAGTTTTGGCTAAGGTGTTTTATGACCGGCCGCCTGCCTGACGTCAACCCTCCTTGGGAATACTTGCTTATTGTATCACATCATGTTGGAGGATACTATCCCTTAGTCGACTTTTACGACGTGCTCAGGGAGAGAAGCAGCTGGACACATTCTATGTTTTTTTCTGACGACAATGATGAAACTAGAAAAACAGTATGAGTTTAAACAGTTCATTATTCGGAAGTTACCACAGTGTTTGCATTTTTAAAACCTTTTTAGCATTTGAGAGGGCAAATTAATTAAGCGACCTTAGCGACTCTGGACTCACAAGACCCCGGAACAGCTTTGTTCGAGAGGAAGTAGGAACTGGCTCATAATTAAATTGTGACAGGAAGAAACTATTTAAATAACCGCGCAGTTGGTGCTCTGATATTTGTTATTTAATGAAATTCCAGGTTCATCAAAACAATAAATTTTTACATTTGCTGATAGTATTTTATATGAGTCGCACGAAGGTAAACATAATATAAAGGAATAAGGTTGTTTCGTGTTTCATTGTTTATATAAGCTAATGCCACATGAACGAACATAGGGTTAAACAATATTTTTTTTAACTTTTTTTATAAGTAAATTCAATTTAGTGATTATGACAACCAACATTTTCATTATCACTGCCAAAGTATACTCGTGAACACTTGCGGTTCGTAGGGAGTTTAACAAACCCCACTTCCAACTGCGGTGAATGTTTATCAAAAATATCTTTAGATTCTCTTGACCTTTGAGCCAATCACATCAAGGTTATTTGATGAAAGAGAACCGGAACCCAGTGGACGATATGGGTCAAGTATAGTTATTCAATCACGAAACTCGCGAGAAATCGTTTTACAGCCTACGGATAAAATTGCTTGGTCAGAGCTGTTAGAAGTAATTATAAAATGCTTGGGGTATTTCCATTAGCTGGTCGTACGAGAAAATGCGTCATAAGTTCCATGAACAAAAAATTGAAATACATTCAATTTTTGATTTTCAATAAGGAAAACTTAACCTATACTATATCTCCCTATAGTTCGCATCTTGCATCATGCTCGGCATCAAGCTTATAGACCGTATTCCCAACGTTGAGATCTGTAGTCGAACAAAGGTCAAAGACGTTGGGGAACCGCATAACGGAACTAAAATGGAGTCGGGCAGATCACCTGGCAAGGCGTGGTGATGACAGGTGGAGTAAGGCGGTAACTGAATGACATCCAAGAACTGGTTACAGAAACGTTAACGAGATGGGCTGACGATATAGCGTCCGTCGCTGGCCGGACCTGGATGAGACTGGCAACGGACCGTGAAGAGTGGCACACACAAAGGGTACCTATATACTCAGCAGTGGGTGAAGTCGGGTTGCGAATGATGATGATGATGATCACCCGCCTATAGTTTCCGATACAAAATAAGTGTAGCTAGGTGAAATCATACGGACAAAGTTACGTTTTATCTATTGCGATGTTGTAGTATAAGAACAATATTGTTAAACTCCCACTTTCTAAATAAAATACTTGTTATTTTATGTAAATAAGTTGTAAATATCAGAAGCGTTGATGTCATCACTACGGATACCAGTCAAGTTTCGCAAAGATAACATGACATGTTGTCGGTGTGTGTCGTTTGGTTCTGTTTAAGTCCTCATATGGCTTTGTAAGTTTGTGGTCAGAAGATGACATGATATGCGAGGCTCATTCCGACTGGCCGTTAAGTTGATTTACGCTACACCAACTTCTATTAGCAATTCATCATCGCTGGACGACAGACTATCAAATTGTAAGCGACAAATTACATTGCTAACCAAACCACAAGAACCCTATACCGAGATCAGAGTGCTGGATACTTCAACGAATAAAGTTCTCTCGTGTTTGGGAGAAAAGTGCATTTTCCTTCGGTGTTCCCGGCGGTCATTGTCAATGACGTAAGCGCGAGTCCTTGTACGGCCGAGTGCGTCGACGCATCCCGTGTCTGCGGTTACAACAACTCTGGATAGGTTTCATTGCCGTGGACATGACGTTAGTGCGTTGTTGCTAAGAGCAAGCACAATACATTAGACCTGTATTCAAGGTAGATGAATACGCAAAGGCTGGCAACGGCGTGATAATACAGATCCATGATGAATTCTAAGCGATTCGTTTCCTGAGCGCTGGCCATTCTGGCTCATACATAATTGATAGAGTTGCATTATGCTGTGCTGTGTCAAATGGTTGCATCTATGCCTGCAACTATTCTGTATTCAGACGTTCAATACCTACCTTCACATATTACATTGTGAATGATTTGTTGTGATATTTATTTGGTTGATTTGTATCTCTTGTTATTTTGAACACTGTAAATTGTGCTGGGAGACTGCTAGCATTAAGTAACTTAGCACAAAGCAACGATATTGGTTTTACTGTGACACGCCATCTTTGACTCCCATTATTTAAAATACAGCTGCAGTGAATTTTCAGTCTGTTTTTATAATAGCATCGCAAATCAAAGAGATGTTTACGGAAATTCCTCAACTATTTTGAAATTCAAATCACACATGAACCGAGAGTCAAGAGTCAGAGTATTATCACTACATTTGGAATTACTTTACGAACAAAGGCAACACAGGACAACGGTAACTTCCTACAAAATTACAACGGAATTGTAAGTGAGATTGTACAAAATGATGAATTGCGAATGGCAAATCTATGAGGTCACCATTGCTTTTGTCGGCCATCGAACCCGTCGCTGATTGGTCGTTGCTAGCCGGATTATAACGGTTCTAACGCATCATAGAATTTCTTAATGATTACTTGCCTAAATAGATGTTTCAAAAACTATGCAATTAGGTCTCTCTTTGAAACGAATGTCACGGTACTTTAAAACCGTAATTGAAAATGAATTATTTGGAGTCTTAAAGAGCTTTAAATTGGGTTAGGGACTTACTGCGTGACTGCTTGAAAGAATAATGTATAATAGATGTACTATACTTTGGACTGTGCTGGACTTTTACATCTACTAGATTTTATTATTGCAGTAACAGAACTTCTCATCTCAGGGTCCCGAAGTCCAAAAAACTTTTGTAGTTTGGCTATCATTAGTCAGGAGCATTCTACTTGCAGACAATTAGTCACATTGTGGTAAAATTTTGGATGGAAGTACATATTTATGATTCGTACAAAAGACCAGTAGGAAATTAATTGAATGCTGAATTGTATTTTTTTTAAGTTGACAATGTATGTCCATTAAAAGTGTTGTATTCCACCCATAAGAGGTATTGGCATGTGAGCCCAATGGGGTAGCAAGTGGAGTGCATAAATAGCTCTGGGGTGTTTGATAAGGGTGCGTATGCACTGAGATTGCAATAATAAACATGGGGGCAATAAAAGCCGTAAACTCATTGAAGCTTTACGAGCTCATCAGATCTGTGTAGAATCTTCTTCCCATTTCATACGAGTTTGAGCATGTATGTTTCAAATTAGTAGTCAGTGTCTTCTAAAGTACCGTGATGACAAGTGTCTTTCAAGTGTAGTGTTGAAAGACGTGTTCAGTGCGGTATTGCAGGGGCTGATAAAAAAATATTTGTCATGTCAAAATCGATTCAAGGCAATAATATATGTGCCCGTTATACCTATGTATGTTTAATGGAGACGACGAGCATTAGAAGCTGTACGCACTCACATCAACTTCAGTCCAAAACAAGACTATCTATATATCGATTATTAGCCCCTTTTCAGCGGTTGTTGCATATTTTAGAAAAACATTTGAAATCATTCATATTTACGCTCGATCGTGTTCATCGTTCAGATGTCTCACATAGTGTAACCAGAGACGTCCGATCGTAATCACGCGGCTATTAAGCAATGTAGATACAATTTGTCTCCAGAACATTTAGATCAGTACTTAGTCGTATACATTTTTAAATTTCATTGTTAAATAAATTTTGTAATTGATATTTTCGCAATTACGATTTTCCGTTGAGTAATAACAGCTTTTTAATATAAGAAACATTAAAATACGACCTTTTTATTATTTTACGCTGCATATTTTAGCCCTTTTATGATTTTTTATGCATATTTTAGCAATTTTTCTTGCATATTTGCATACATGTTTTGGGCTTTTTATGTTGCATATAATCCGGTCTTTAATTATTATGTAGCGCACATTAGCTTGAGTTTTAGCTTCTGACTCTCGTTTAGATCATTTTTAATGAGAATACATAAGCTTCTTTTTTGTTTAAAAACTGCAAGGAAAAAACTACCTCAGAAATTGAGTTTAGTGGACAAGTTGCTCTCAATATAAGCTGCGGTTTGCCACTTGCTTGCTAGGCCTTGATGTGACATTATGGCGTGCTACGGTTGCTATGTGTTTGACGTGCTATGGTTGTAATTATTTATCTGAATGTAAATTGCACTTTGTCTACCTGTCAAGGAAAATGTTTAACGTTTGCATTTAAATGTAAGTTATTTTATAAAACCCATAAATCGAAGTAATAGGTATGACAGTATCCTGAATAGATAACCTGAATTGATCATTGATCCATTGTTCTTCAAACGGTTATTTATTTATTGTTTTTATAAATATATTTATAAAAACTTATATTATATTTTATAATTTTGTTTGAAATAATATTTCCACATTTTTCAAAACGCACCACATAAAATAAACAGCGAGAAAAAATTTGAACGTGAATATTTTTGTTCAAACAAGTGGTACAATGGGTATTTAATATTTTTCGAAAAATTACTATTGCACTTGAGTTAAAACAGTAGGCAATCCAAAAGCAATATCCACGTTCAAATTTCCCTGTGGCTTAACTTACGTGGCGCGACAAATACCAAAAATAACATAAATGTAATGAGAACTTCTAGTGATAAAGCGAAGCTTTCATTAATTTATCTCTGAAAGTGTCTTCAAAGCTTATAGACTTTATTAAGAGGTGATATTATCATATTATCTATTTAGTTTTGACCTTTAAAGCCATTAAAGAATATATCACCTTGATCTAAAGGACTCCTTGACACGCAAAAGGCATTCAGATCTAACTACCACATCTAACTTTATTTTATCGCAAAAACGTTGACAGAATTCTAGATTTACGATTTACGAGTTTACAATAGTTTTAAGTTGTAAAATCCAGGTAGATAGATTTTTATCTTAGAAAAGAAAACTAAATATTGATACTGCATTTGGTGGGAAAAAAATCTTTAAATCTTTGTCTAATTTATTGTTTTTTTTTGCGATGGTATATTCAGCCAAAAATTGTGTACGTTAGTAATGTACAGATAAATAGTTGGTATACACTATCCATTATTCTGTGTATTTTACTTTGGTAACGTTCTTCAAAAAACGGTGCTGTTGCGCACTCAATGCCCAAGAGGTTCATAATAAATTATCCTTTTGCGGCTAACTAAATGCTTTGGCCAAGATGTTCATAATCTTTCATCCTTTTGCGGCGAACTAAATGCTTTTAAGAGAGTTCAGCGGATTAAAATAAGTTTTTTTTTTGTGAAGCTTACTAAATTAAATGTTTTACAAATACTTATATGTTGGTTACGTAGTTATGTATCTTTTCAGTTATATATCTAGGATTTTTTTTTATAAACTGGGCTAAACAGAAGATTTATTCAAAAATACCTTTTGTAAATAGCACCATGTGAACATCTGGGTTAGCTAACAGTAGGTAAGTGCTCTTGACTCAAATTAACACGACTGTAATTGCTCTTTAGACGAGCAGCGCAAAAACGACTGTTAATAGCAGAGATTTATTTTTCATCACTAACGGGGTATATACCTACCATGATATCAATTTTTTAAGGCATAGGTATGACAAAGGTTTTACGAACTATTTAACACTTAGCATTATTACGCATTTGGAGCATAAAATTATCACTACTACTAACTACTACGAGTCGTGTCACTAGTTCCTTCGAACCAGTGTGGTGAAAGGATTTTAAATGCGTATCTTAGAGATTCCTTTCGTACAATTAATCATTACACTAGCAGTATTTAATATTATTATTCGAATTAATTATCAAAGTCTCCAGATGTTTAGTTTAATGCTCATAATATTTATCTCGAATCACATCATCAAGTTATATTACAAGCAAGAAATTAAAAATAAATCTATCACAGCACAAAAAATAATTTTAAATTATCATTTAATCATCATGCCACCATTTCAAGTGAGTTGTTTAAATAATACTGTAGTGTAACTCTGAACCTACTTTAAAATATTGTACTATATTTTCAGTAGCTAATTAGACGTTTATTCTTTATATCAATGATTTCTAGAACTTTCTTTGGCCTTGTCCACAAGAAAATTCAGTGAGAGCTTTTAAATCTTGAAATTTATGAATGCTTTTAAATTACAAAGACAGTTTCATCTTTAAGAAAGTCTACGCAAAATATAATAAAAAGGTTTTCAATTAAATCTAGATCGTAAAGTCATTTAACGAGCGTCAACGAGCATAAATTCTATTTGCTCGCAATTTGATACTGCGCGGTGTAACAAAGTTCGCATCCCGAGTGTACCCTTGCCATGACATCTAAAACGTGCAAGTCAACAACCTGCTCGCAAAAAATCTACAATAACTTTACATTGAAAGCATCCACCGACTATTCTGAGAGCATGACGCAAGCCCCGAGTTGGAACATCGAATTATGAGTTACATTATGAGGAGTGTGTACTTTTCGGCATGAATATGCGGCTCTAACCAGTTTTCAAGGTTTTATAAATTGCACGAAATAATAGGTGTTCTGAGTTTGGTGCTGATTTTTTTAACCATCACACTTTTGTGATATCTTACTTCTTACTTATATTATATCTTACTTATATTATAAATGCGAAAGTTTGTGAGTTTGGATGTTTGTGCCTCAATCACGCCTAAACGGCTGAACGGATTTGAATGAAACTTGGAATATACATAGTACATGGTGCTGGATTAACATATAGGCTATTTTTTATCCGGGTACCACGCGAGCAAAGCCGCGGGCGGCAGCTAGTAATTAGTAAAATAGCCTGGTCTTTGTAAGATTGACACTTAAGTTAACTGGTAAATAAATATTAGTTCAATTTCGGTCCAAAAAACATGGCAAATATTGACAACAAAAAGCCCAAACTACTAAATTTAGAAGCTTCTGTATTTGATTATAATAACTCTGTTTGTTTTTACGTGGGTTGAACAAAAAACAGTGAGTGAAATTGAAAAGCAAATATATACCTAAGCAAATTAATTTTGAGAAGAGTAAATAATCATCTTGAATTTTCGTGGTATACTAACATCCCACTGCGGCTTAGCTCGTGTGGTACTCGGATAACCAAGTACCTATTTATTTATGTTTATGTATTCAAAAGAACAAAAAACCCGACTGCATAGGATTTAGATTATTTTACACATGATGATGATGATGAATTTGTATCACTTTTAGTCTGAGTTTTAATTCATTGAAAATATCTTCTTACAGCGGTATTGTTTTAAACTTTATATAGCACTCTCGTCATCCAGACGAATCCAACAACACCTCATTTGTCAAAATCTGTCCAGTCGTTTGGACTACAGCTTCAGCCAAAGGATAAATACATACATGCCCACATTCATCCATACATACTCCTCAAACACATTACCCTCCTTCGCAGTCAGCACAAAAGTTTTAGTTAGGTACTTTAGATGCTCTTGGAATTGCGAATGACTTCATTTGTATGATGTCTAATGAATCTCCCCGTGTTTTATTTGTATTTACTAACTTTCTACATTAGTATTCTATTCATGTGAGTCTCGGATGCGTGTTATGTAGGCAGTTTGCTTTGCCCATTGTATCATTGCGCTGAATTTGGCAAGAGAAAATTTACAAGAAGCGTTTACGTAGGCGGTAGTTTTCTAATTTACTTTTGTTTTCTCAAGAATTTCAGAAGGGTTTCAATTTTTGTAAATTTTGACTTTGATTGAAAGTTCCGCTTCGAACATTTGTCATCATATGTTTGCCAATAAATAACACACGTCAGTCGAAAAATATCTTTCATTATTTATATCGGGCTTCTTTTTGAACCCTTGTGAGTCTCAAACGTTAGTGTGATAAATAGCAAGGATTGCCTCGTTTTCTTTATTTAGAATTATAAAGTCATTTGTGTTAGCAGGCGACATTGACATTGGTTTAAAGCGATCATTAAACTGGATTTCCACACTGCATTAGTCTTTTATCTGAGAACTATTGTCAGGTTTAAACAGTAATGAGGCACTTTATAAAGTAAAACCAGTGTGGACTGGGCGGCGTTAAATTATTCACGAGAAACCAAACGTATGAAGAAGATTTCCGCCTTCTGATGCAAATGTTGGTCGTAGAACATTAATGCTTACAACACATAATACACATTTACTACTAAAACAGATACTACAACAAAAACAAAAAACCACTCCGCAGGCAAGCATGCACACATACTAGGAACGTTGTATGGCGTTCTAATTACAATAAAAACAAAACCAAGGACCGTGACCCATAGAAAAAGTGAACAAAAAATCCAACACCTTTAACATTTGACAAATAGCACGCTAGCTTAGATATTAAGTCAAAAAGATATACCACGTATGATCTTTACGGAACAAATAGGTGAATGCTAGCGGTCTATTGGTCAAAGAGAACATAGGCATAGGCAGAGAAGCCGAACGTTCCGAGCGTGGGGCGCTTCTACCTGGAGTGTTGCTGCCTCTCGGAGGGCGGTGGCGAGGCCGCGCGAGAAGAAGTCGCCGTCTGCTCCCGGGTGTCGCCCGTCGTCGCCGGGCTGCCGGCGCCGCTGCCACCGAGCGCCAACGCCAGACCGCTGATGCTGCCGACACATCACCACGTCACCACAGCCCTAGCGTCGATCACCATCATCCAATCGCTTCTAGACCTAGCTGCTCCATCCATCCCACTAATATTTAAACTGTACATAGGTACTCTAGATTCTAAAGGAGGTGGTCGATATTGGAGCAACTAAATTCTAGCTGATTTGAACTAGAATCGAGACTATATTGGTTACACTAATGTTATGGCTAACGGTATTATAATCTATGTGTTAAACCTAAATGAAAACAATACAGTCGATATCCCGCCAAGTTCAATTTCCATCGTGGATAATTAGGCTATTGTTCTTGTAAATTCTGTTATGGACTACGAACAGCCGAGCGAAGCAGAGCATTCTCAGCGGGGTGAAGATACCATATAATAAGCAGTGATATTCAGTTAGTGGCAGGGCAACAGGAGTGTCAGTCATAATAAGGTACTGGCAAGCAAGCATTCCGAATGCAAATCTTCTTTGATTATAATCTCTGTCGTATCGATGAGATAAATAAACATCAGATATAGTTAATTGAACAACAAGATATAATGAAGTACCTAACGAGCAGTCATATATCATTTTGATGGCTAAGAACTTGCAGTAAATAGAGATAATAACGATTCATATGCCAGTCAAGGAGTCTAGGAAGATAAGTGTTAGGAGGAAAACTTGAGTCTTGGTCACGCAAACCAGTGGGCGAGCAAGTGGGCAATTAGTCGAGCCGTAGGCGCGAAGAAACAGCTGCTCCTCTTCATGGTCCGTGATATGTGTGTGTGTGTACGTTTTTTTCGTATGCGGCATGCACTTCTCTGACAAAAATTGAGGTCTCAAATGTTAAAAAAGTTTTGTGAAAAGGTCAAATAATAATTTAATTTTGTAGAAGGAACGGACTATAATGCTTTTCACAACATAGTTTTACACTAGTATGTTCAAGAAAAATATTTTGTTATTTTCTACAGCTATTTCTTTGTCTTCGGAAGAGTGGACGAATACCCTACGACCATTGGACAGATATGAGTATATGAGTCACAGCATCAACTGGATGTTCTGAACTAGCTTCACGCACCATTCATTAAACTAGACTTTAAGGCAGCCCTGTCTCTGTTAGTTACTACTCCCGTACATAATAAACTTAAATATGAGTAAAATTCGGTAGTGGTAGCTTCATATTTTTATTATATATTTCACTTAATGCATCCTGTGTTCTCATCGAGGAGGTAGCTATGACTATGTAACCTATCTTGTAAACTAAAATTATATTAGTGTTACGTCCAGTTTTGACAGCAAAAAGTACACTAGAATGATGTGGCAAAAGACGTACCTAGAGTAAAAATGACAAGGGCTTACGCAGGTCGGCAATAGTAGCCAACTCGTCGCCAACGCCCCAGGTTGCGTTGCGTGTGTAGACACAAGGCCATCTATTGTTGAGTATACAATGGCTAAAAACGCTTTAATTACCGGGTTAGCATTTTAAGTAACTTTATTGCCTTCTGTTGTAAGGAAGTATAGTTTTCCTGGTATCACATTAAACAAAGATAAAGTTTCAAGTTTCATCCAACTTATCAAGGAAAAGAAAGTGACATTTGTTGCAAAATAATAACTTAACAAAAGCAATAAGATGTAATTTATGGTGATATTCAATAACCTTATTGCAGTTTACACGTTTCCGTGAAAAGTGCGATTTACACGCAATAAAAGTGTTGTTTCCGCAAATAGTTAATTTTGTAAAACCATAATAAATGTAAGGTCGCATGGCGTCATTTGGTGAGGTCGTTTCGGCGGAAGTACGAATGTTTGCTCTAAACTAAACATACCAAACGTTTAATGCTTAGATCAGACAGCAGCGCTTTTCCTTTTCTGGGTTATTTGTTAATCTAATAGAGGACGGCACTACATTTTGTAGCTCGATTACATACGGTTTTGCACAAACATCTATGAGTCTCTGTCTTCACAAGAGTGCTTGAGATTTAAATGAATGATGAAGCAAAAAAAAATAAGAGCATAAAAAGAGTGAACACCGCTTACGCCAAACCATTTTCTTACTTATATTATAAAATTAAATAGATTTAGTTTGCTTGAAATTACCGGCGTAAAGCTCAAAACGCCGTTGCGTTTTGAGCTTTACGCCGGCCTATCGTTATAGCGCGTGCTAACTTTACCTGTGCTGCCATCTAGTGTTCAATAAAATAACAAAGCGACTTTAAATATGACGCAGGTGAATTATTATAATCGGGCTTATTACAAGACGGTTTGACGTAAGACGTATCAAAGTCTATCTCAGTCTAAAGGTTAAAAATATATAGATCACGATGTAAAAAGCTATTCGTTGCTGAGCGAGTTTAAAGTTAGTTTTAAGTTTTAAGATCGTAAACATCGTACTTTTTTGTCCATATTACTGATGAAAATAAAGGCAACGTGATCAAAGATCAGTAGAGCAACGTGAACAACATAAGTTAATGCAAAAAAAGTTTATTATTAATAATAACGTAAGGATACGAGACACGAAACATTATTATAATGAGTGGAGCTAAAATGTCGCACGTTTGCAACCTCGTGTTATTTTATTATAAGACTACGGCGGCGTAGCAAAAAGGAGGGTTATGATATTGACCGTTATGTATGTATGTTCATCTGTTCCCTCATAACTTTTAAATTACTTATCATAATTTGACAAATGAGGTATCGTTGGAAGCGTCTTGATCGCCCGCTGGTTAAAGGCTATGTGACGTCACATACAATTAAATATAGCGCCCTCTAGAGGACATAAAATCATCGACTAAAAATAATGATGCTGTGGTGGGTACCTATAAGATGAAAGGTCTTAATTAGCACATTTCAAAAATATATTGTATAGCTATATTGTAAGCTGCTGTGCGCGGTTTTCCTTGCACGCATCCGATAGTATGTGTATATTTAGTATAGGTATTATATACCTTTTAGAGCGTGATTTTTCAGTAGTCGGGTTTTTGTTTTTGAACTTAATTTTTATTATGCACGCGAAGAAAATGAATGGACTCTTAACTCTTATATAAAAAGGTCACAGTAGTGAACAATAGTAAAGTTTAAACATAAACAGTGAAAATATGGGAGCAATGCAGGTATAGGGTAGGTACATGGTAGGTATTGTTTGATGTTGAGACAGGTATGGAGATAATAATTTAAATTCCTTTGTTGTTGGCGACAAGGTCCACGAAAAATACTTCTATGTTCTCAAGTACTTACTATACGTAATCATTGCTCGAGTATTCTCGAGATCATATGAATATTCACAGCAACTTAAATTCCGTACAAATCACCGATATTATTGTTTTTCTAACCCACTGCAATAATTACATCGATGCCATTATCTGCATAAGTAGCAGGGCAACTATTGTGAAATCTGTACCACAGATTGCAATGTTTACTTCGAATATGTGAAGAGCATTACGGTCGCACTAATCGTATGAGTAATCGCTTCAAACAGCGACTTTCCGTGTTGACATGCCAACATGTACCTAATCGACTTAGCACAGTTAGCTCCAAGAATCATTAATGTTTATTTTTACACGGAAAATAAAACGTGAACCTACAATTTAAGTATTCTGTAGTACTGACTGTACAAAATATTGAAGGCAAACATAATAGTAAGGAATACATCGAAATTGTCTAATGTATTCGCTGACACCAACACTTCAAATACAATATTCACTATTGTTTCTAAAACAAGAACACAAACTGCGCAGTTGATGAAGTAATAAGAACCTAACAACAATATTAATAAAATAGACAAATTCCGAAGTGGCTCCAGAATTCGGGGAGCGACGAAACATCCATTTGGCAAACAATCAAGTTTAGTCATTAGTCATATGATCTACGAGGGAATCGGTACAGAATCAAGCAAATATCAAGTAATTAATAAATACTAATTAAGAGACGGAACTCTTGCCAGATTTTTATAGGATGTGTTTATGTCTTACTTTTTTTTATGAAAGTAAATTTCTATAAAAAAAAAAAACAGAAAAACAGCATCACACAGCATAACTACACAATCGGTTTCAAAGGCATGTTGCAAGAAATAATATTAACACCACGCCTACCGTTCGTAACCACAAAATTGCAAAGGGCAGCAATTTCATAGCGATCGGTCATTGTGGTAGCATAACCAACAAACAAAGATCAGAAGCGTGAAATATCACCAAGGAGACTGATCCAAGTTTCTGACGATTGTACAAAGGCAAATACACTCCGAGAGCTGGATAACCTTCGACAAGCGTCAAAAGATGCGATTGTTTAATCGACTATCGAAGTGCTGTTAGGACAACAAAGGCACACTTCAATGGAGCACATTGTAAATCATACAAATGGTCGTTTGTGGCGCGTGCGCAGCACAGTACCGAACGATAACAACCGAACATAATCGACCTTACAAGAATTGTCCCCGCAGACACAACTCACGACTGTAAATCCTGTAACATAGAGTCTAAAGTGTGAATTAAGTCTAAATCGGTGGACCATGAAAAGTGATAAATACTAGAGAACAATCGCCCTTTATTTCGGAATCACGTTTTCCTCGACCCTAGGAAAGAGTTAGCGATCGAATTAGTGTTACTTTATAATAATGAATTGCAATTCGTGACCGCAGAGGAGATAAAAGCCGACGGGAACTCTAACTCAGTGTTAATAGGTAGAATAGATGAAAAATATTATTTGAAAACAATGCAGGCTAATCATAACAATAAACAAACAAACGTGTCTATAATAAACATGGTAAAATTAGTCATAGCATTATAAAATATCCTGTTGTTAGATAAAATAATTATTTCAAATTTTCTATTAATAAAATTAACTCGTATAAATGAGAGATAAAAATATTTAATGTAAAACGGAGACTTCATTTTTAATACGACTGTGATTCACATACGATGGGTAGTAAACTTGTAAATTAAAAAATATATATAAGCTGGGTGTTTTCAGTTGATTACGCCTAATAAAAAACTATGGGAGAGATTGCTGCCAGACAGGCAATCCAGTCTAGCAGCACCTCGTGTTAAATGACTTGGGGAATTACATTTTGGCAAATGTAGCAGGATTTGAGTTATATATCTTGACACCGAATCGTCGGAAAGTTGCGACTTGCGTCAGACTGTCGGCCGCGGGCGCATTCCCCAATTAATTCTGCCATCAGATTGATAGTTGTATAACAAATTGGCTTACCAAAGCGAAGTATCAAAACATGTTATGAAATAGTACGCATTGAGTGAGACATGGCTCTATTTCAAAAAAATTGTATATGAAATAAATTGAAAGTGTGTTTTGTGTAAAATCAAGCGTCCTTTAGGATAACAACAGATTAACCTTCAGCAGCATCCGGGCCGTAAACATTTAGCAGATTCAGTGAAATCATTCATGTTTTCGCGATTTGTTTATTTTAGTTTCGGCTCGCGGGCGTAGAGCCCACCTTGACCGAAGAGTGCAATAAACCAGAGAAGGCTGACCTTTCCAGCCCTTCGAAACTTACTTACTATTCAAGAGAAATGAATTGCTTTCCATCTCGGAGCTAATTGAATTGCTCGAAAGTAAATAAAGTTAGGTGCTAATTTCTCAAAATCTGATGGAAAATCACACAGTAAATTTTGAAATTTTGAAACAGGTTGGAGTTGTAAAATTTCACGGACGAAATAAAATACGCTATTTAAAGATGGTAATAAATATGTGTATGCGTGAAACTGTGAATTGGCGCGTTTATTAATGTCAAGTTTTTAGAGTTGTCTTTATAGCCAGGAGATGAAGAGAGGCGCCTCTATTTGTGGGTTAGTGTAAACAAAGTAAAATTAACATTTACATTTCACTTTGTAATGCAGGGGTAAACATTACAAACTATTTCGGGCTCGAAGTTGCAGCACGGTTTTATAGCGGGACGTAAAACCTATTACGATTTCTCAACAGCGGCGCTGATTTTGTTGAGAGCTTTGATATCACACATCCATTAGCTTTTATTACAACACGACAGAGCTATGATTTAGTGACGAATGAGATGAAGCATTCAATTATAGGTTTTTGTGTGTAAAGCATTAAATTTATTGGACCCACATGTATTTCCAACTAGTAGGAGTAATAAAATGTTTATTGATTAGTGCCGGTTTCGCTTTCATCAGTATAATACCAGTTACCGTATGTTCCAGTTACTTAAAGTGAAGACGGTCAGTTGCAAACAACTTACTGTAGCTTCTCTGTCCGATTTAGCAAAGCAAATGATGCGACAAAAATATGAATAGGAATGCAAAATTTTCTATACTATATTAGAAGACGGGCACGTGCAACACCTAGACATTTCAGAAACGCAAACCATACAGAATGTACAGTTGTGGCGCTTTTACAATCTCAAAATAATGAGTACCTACCAACTTCAGATTTATGGAAACCACGGGCGATGCTGTGGTCTTTAATCGGCTTTAATTAATGATCCATTTAATGTTGGCACAAAATGTGAGTGAAGCTTGCAGATATCAACGCAAATAGCTAATTGAATAAAAGCTTTATCGTTAAGTCACCCACCCACTGTGACTTAGATAATAAACATTACAGGCGAGAGAAATCACGGCCAATGTTTCGGAGTTAGATATAGTGAAATTTGTCAAAATTCATACCTAACATCCTGAATTTATTGCAAAAAGTAATGTCAGATTTGTTAGTAAGGGCAAATTTAAGGACGTATAATTTAAACCGTGGGATAAGACAGTAAAGAGTGAGTTACATGTACAGTTACCAGTAAAGAAATGATGATTATGAAGCAAGGAAGACAATAAATTAAAATGGAACGTTAAGATCTAAACGCTGATGAGCTTAAAATATAAATTTGTGTGAAAAATAAACAGCAGAGTAATTAACGATCAACAAAAAGATCAATACCATATAAGCCCCATAATACAGCCTTGTCAACTGTGACATGACATGCTCTGCGAAGGACGTTTGTTGAACCTTGAACAAGGGTGATTTAGAGGGTACCACTAGGACAACGACCGATTAATTTGTCATGTTTGTGAAGGGGAATAGAGAAAATGCATTTGGAGAAAATTGCTAGGTACGTAGTAAAAATATATTTGAAAAAAAAAGTTATGCTTACATATAAGTTTATAATCTAACGTAATCCAAAAGTATCCTTTAAGCTACTGAACAATAAAACATACCCATCTCATGACAATAAAATAATAGAGATCATAATAGTTTAAAATACTGAAAAAAAAACTGAATAGTCCATCGGCATTCAGTACCTACAAAAGAAACCCTACCAACAACAGGGTGTAACTTGAAACCAAGGTCACACGCTAAGGTCGTACAATGAACCATCCTAGCCTCTTCCGTATACCGAATATATGATTGATGGATGGACATTTGTAGTAGCCATTAGTAGGTTCAACGACCGAAGCTAACAAACTGAGACAAAATTGCTGTGTGTTTGTTTTCAGAAATAGCGATCAGAATCGAATCATTTGTCATCAACAGTAATTGTAGCATACACGATACAAAAACGAAGTACGTAGTATTAATTTGTCAGTCGGCTAGACATATTTTGCATTTTTTATGCTTTTATGAAATTTGTCATGCATTGGCATGTACTTATATTCTGTAAATTTACCATGGATATATCATATTTAGAACGTGAAAACATTAATTAATTTGGCATTAGGTACTTACTTACATTACACGTATGGCACTTGATTATAAATGTATAATAAGTTTATAGGTACATTCGCATCGTACGATCATAAAATTCTAGAGTTATTTATTAGGACATAATCTGCTCTACTCATTAATTCGTTATGCACCACGCCACATGGACGCAAGCCGCTGCTGATATTTTTCGTGGTCGACATTTATTGTTTTTATATGTACGAAGAAATCTTTATTATCTCATATTTCTTTAGTCGAACAGATTGTAAGACAACCTTAGCAATCACCAAACTATTCAAAGAAATCGTTTGAAGGTCTTCTTTACTTGGTTCAACGTTCTCCAAAGCCTTTGTAATTTGATCGGTACAGACTTATTTCCTCATGCTCATGAACGCGTATGTCAATCCGTGCATTGGAGCGTGGAAGCCTTAGAAGCGACCTACCGAAATAGCTTGTAGACTCTTTGTCACTGAATCGTGGACATGTGCTTACGAGAGTTTAATTTGAGATTATTTGTGGAAAGCTTCGTTTGAATGCGACGAAGATTATGTTCGGGCGAAGATAACGACGACGTAAATCTTTACTGTGCGTAATTTCCACCTGTTAATGATAATGTGGTATAGTTTTGACGAAATGCAGTAAACGATTTACTGCATTATTACAAGCAGTGGTTCGGTCGGTTAATGGTTGGCGCATCCATAAAGCCGGGTTGCCGGCCGCAATGCGGAATCGCGGTGCAAATAAAACGTTTAGCGCGCGTCAAATTTAGCTGACACTCGAAAAACATTACAGTTAAGGCATTTATAATACAGTTATGTGTTTAATAAGTTACCTCTGGAGAAATTGGGAGAAAAAGCGTACCTACAGGTGCTAAATGGAGATAGTAAGTAAGGAAGGTAAATGGAGATGAGATATTCTTCTATACATAAAACAATAATTGGTTTTTTTTTCCAATCAACGCACAGACCATACTACTGAAGCTAGAAAGCTGAAATTTGAAAAGTAGAGCCTTCCTTTAATATCAAAACTATTCACCAAGACGGGATTTTTCTACTTTTAAGGTGAGTGAAAACGTTTGTATGAAACTTTTTAAAGCGAAGTACGATTTACTTAAGACTTGGTTTGGAAGTTACAAATATCAAATATTTGGACACGTGTTTCAGAGTTTTTCACAATAACTCTCAAAAAGGGGCAAATTAAGAGGTCAAAGTTTGTATGGAAACATTTTAACGGGTGGTGTGATTGGCTCAAAACTTGGTTGGGATACTTTAAATAAAACAAAAATGACAAGTGTTTCAGGGGTTTTCAAAATAACCTCCTAAAACGGTATCACAGGGTTTGCAACACCTGAGCGAAGCCGCGTGTGTAATATAGTAATGTACAAAGTTGAAACATGCTTCAACTACTTAGCGAACAGTACAATTTCACAGTTGAATCCTGAAAAGCAACCGTTTAATTAAACCAGTAAACTGACCAAAACAATACAACGCACAGTGGGAATGATGTCATAAATGTAATGGTATTATGAACCTATAAAAATGACGCAATACTTTTCTGGTAGGGAATGACAAGCCCCTATAAATGAGTAATCCAAAGGAAGGAAAATTACCCTATCAGCAAACTGCTGAGCGGAAAACGTTCTGGGAACGAACTGATAAGGGGACGCCAGTAGTCAGCGCCAGTAAAATATTGTTCGATTTTATCATATTTCACAGAATTCTGCTTTAAACTTCTTATTTTTATCAGCTGTGTGGTATTAGGAGCTGTGCAAATGGCATTTAAAAAATCCTGCCTTATCCTTCAATCATCAAGTAAATGAGCACGAAAACAGGAGATTAAAAAATTACACACGCAAGCTTGTTTACCCCGAATGTTGACGTCATGGCCTCAAGCGTGCCTGGGTGAGATCATGCCTTTTTTATGAGTATTTATATTGACCTTATCAAAACCCTACCCATTAGGGCTGAAAAATAAAACAATGTTTGTCAACATAATGAGACAATGTAATCAACATTGTATGCGAGTTGCGGTCAATATCTTCGAAATGGCGGGAATCAACAAATGAAACGACATTGGGACGAGTTCATTGGTTACAGGAAGGGTGTATGAAGTCACAGTATAAAAATAAATATTGCAGTTCAATTGATGCCGGAATCACATTATTGAAATCCTAAAGTTTGTATAAGAGCGCGTGTGTTTAACGGCTGAATGGATTTGACTGAAACTTGGATAGCTATTACAACAGAAATAACATAAATAAATAAAAATTAAATAAATATTTGTGTACATTTCACACAGCGCCATATAGCCCTAAACTAAGCAAAGCTTGTACTATGGGTACCAGATGGCTGATAGAATACTTAAATACCTACTTTTTGTTTAAATACCTACATAATACTGCAATACACAGACCCAGAAGAAATATTTGCTGAACAAACAAACATTTCTCCCGTAGCGGGACTCGAACCCGCGCCTCTTACGTCTCAGCCGAGCACTCGCCCGCCGCGCCACCGAGGTCGTCACATATAGAACACTTTTCATCCTGGCAGTAGGTACCACGCGATAGCCGCTGGCTTTTGCTAACTTATATAAACGAACGTATGGGGTCGATAATTATTAATCAATTTCACCGTAAAGTGGAGTGAGGAACACCATGTTAATCTTCAGAGAATGCTCTCCATCTTTAAATGAGTCATCATAACAATCGGCGGATGTTTTTTCAGGTTAAGCTATGTAGGGCGCGTATGTACAAGTAAAGGTAATATATTTTTTAATATCTCGTTTGACAGTTCAGCAGCCTCCTCGTTTCATCACATTTATTGAGTGGGATTTGGAGCGCGGTGTCGACATTATCCTTTATGGTCCCTGTAGGGTCGGTTATCGCGTCCCAGAAAGATGTTTCTCATACGTGAGTACTTAAATCCTTTATGTTGACAGTCGACACAATTTTCCTCGCCAAGTCGAAATGTTACGAGTTTAAGTATAATACGAGTGGTATAAATTGAGGCTGATGTTTTCTTTCAGAACCACATCCAATCAATATTATAAATGCGAAAGTTTGAGAGTATGTGTGGATGTGACGATGTATGTTTGTGCCTTAATCACGCCCAAACGGCTGAACAGATTTGAATGAAACTTGGAATATACGTAATACGTGTGCTGGAATAACATATAGGCTACTTTTTATCCGGGTATAACTCGAGCGAAGCCGCGGACGGCAACTAGTATTGTCATATTAAAACCTTAGGTACTCAAAAACTGTGTGGTTGAACAATCTATTTGCTAACCATCATTTACTAGGTAGGATAGTCATTTTGTACATTACAAAATGTCCAATAAAGGCAGTACTTTAAATCAACGCATGGACATTTATTATAGCCCAGAGGCCATTATCCTTTCCTTTACAAAGGGTACGGTAAGTACTGACAATTACGCTGATGGAAGTTTAGTGTTCGGTTCGGCTACGAAATTACAATCAAAATAATTATTGGTTATTATCTATTGTTGCATGCAGTTTCGAGACAGGCGAATTTATAATTATTTAACTACTAGCTTGTTTCAATCACCAAGGAATAAAATATAGCCTTTAATTCAGGGATAGTGTAGCTTTTTACATACATACATATTATTACGCCTATATCCTTAATGGGGTGGGCAGAGCCACAAGTAAACAAAGAAAACTTGCAGCTATTTCTGATAAAGTCCTAAGATGGATATAGTGAACCATGGTGACAGGTGATCAGCCCATTGCCCATATAAGTGATTCATCATTTTGGAGTGGATACTATCACTTAATCGACTTTTACGACATGCTTAAATAATAAAACTTTTAGCGAAAGAAATTTCAGTAAAGGCTTATTGAAATGACCTCTAAGCAACATACACACAAACGTAACCTTTCTATAAATAATTACTTATCGAGGAAATAAACATGATTTCACGTCTTGTACAATCACCAGAATCAGTAGATATCAAAGACCAGTAGCAGTTTATCGACATAATGCTGGAAGTCGACAATTATTCGGAGTAACTTCGAGAGCTTGCAATCAGAATGGCGATCACGTCTAATCTAAATGAATTATGTAAACCGCGGTGGGGAATATAACGACAGAATTATATCAATAAGGAACAAATTGAAATGTTTATATGAAGAAGTCGGTGAGTTTAGTACTTGTTTTAAAATATCTATAGACATAAGACACCATGTTTCAAAACTTGAATTATAATATGCATTGCGTGAGAGGTTCGACGCGAATTTGTACATCAATCAATACACTTCAACGATTATAGTGAAACTAAACGTTATTGCGCAAGGGGTCAGGATAGGTAAACAAAACCATAATAAACAACAGATGAAATAACGAAAAAGAGAAAACAAATTGCCAGTTATAAACGTGCCGGGGTAATTTTCAATTTACTTTCCCTGCTCCCATGGAAGTAGAATTCAAATTATTTACAGTTCCATCGACGCCGCTCGCCGCCGGCCGGTAGAAACATTGAAACATCAAGATTTTGCGTTTATTTTCTCGATAAGATGAAATTAAATGTACATAAATTGAAATGAAAGACGGCGGCAGGATTTCTAGTTCTGCGAATATTTCTTTCGAGTATCGTGTTGTTCATGGAATTCGAAGTTTTTGACAACCACGCACGATGTGTGTGTTTGAGACTGTTAGGTGTTATTCTGTTAGGTCACAAATTGGGATGGGTGACCGCAAGTAGCATTACGAGCTGAGTGCTTCCGTGCTTCGGCACGTTAAACAGTCGGTCCCGGCTTTTAAGTCGTTAAGCCACGACGGAGGCCTTTAGGCGGCCTAAAAACTCCGTCACTAAAGTTGGCCACTAGCTCATACGAACATACGTATGTATATATGTATATAAATAAATAAATAACACCTATTAAGTATTTAATAGGTGTTATTTATTTATTCATTCGCGTATTTAAATAATTTCAAGTCATCTTGATAATAATATAAATATTATGCAAGATTATAAGAATATGCAATGATGATTGCACTAATTAAACTGTTGTAAATTAAAAACACTAAAGTAGATTTGTTCTAACGTTTTATATTTTCTTACGAAATGAGACAGAAACTGTAAGAAACAGACTTTCTCTGTAACACATCAAACAGTATTCCTAGAAAGGAAAGGAGTGTTGAAAGTCTTTGAACTGTTGATGACTACGAATACATATCAAATCTTATGATATCAGATTCTACGAAATATTTAATTTATCTGGTGTTACCAATTTTATTACAACACAAATCTCTCACATAACTTTGTTGCCATGGTTTACAATCGTCCCACTTCCTGTACATTCCTATATTTAATCTCGATTTTCACCAACTCAATTTGAATTACTCGATTGAATGTTTGCGAACATATTAGAGTGAGCCGATCGAATTGTGAGTTACTGTAATCGTATGAACCGTTTAAATACACACAAGCACAAAGGCCTTTTACCATCTATAGTAGATGATTTATACAGCGTCAGGAGGCAACTTTTACCTTCACTAACGGGAAGCTGTAGTGCCCGGGACAAATTAAGATGGAGTAGGCTTGCCCAGCACCTATTCCATCCTCTCAGCTTAGTCGGCCTTGTCCACAGGAAAGACATGGTCAATACATGAGGAGCTGACTAAGCCGCGGGATTCCTCACGATTTTTTTCTTCACCGTTTGAGAGAACTGGTATAGCGCACATAATTTTTTTGCACAGAAAAATCCATTGGTACTCGACCGGATTTAAACCCACTACCTTACTGTGTCAATAGTTTAAATGCTTCTTTAAAAACAGTAGCAGCCAACTACTGCTTTTTGATTGACAGGTATGATATCCTATCGCCGCCATCGACTCTGTCAAAACGTGCACTTTGTTATCAGCGTAATGATCCGCTCCACTTGCCGCAACAATTTCACAAACTCCAACTTTATTATAATCGGCCACTTTATCTACAACATAACGCATTTGTTACAAAACTGCAATATGCAACGTAAGAAGTAACGCATGTACGAGCGACGATCATAATGTGCGTTGTTACGTGGACGTATTTAGGTCTAAATAAATTAAAGTAATAAACCGTTGAGACTAGGCACATCACTACATAGTATAAAACAAAGTCGCTTCCCGCTGTCTGTCCCTATGTATGCTTAGATCTTTAAAATTACGCAACGGATTTTAATGCGGTTTTTTTAATAGATAAGAGTGATTCAAAAGGAAGATTTATATGTATAATACATGCATAATATAGTAGAGAAACACTGATAATTTTAGAGGCGATGTAAATAAACACATTTTTTTGCGCTTACATTGCAAACGTTGGATGAACCCCACGAGATAGACCAAAATAATGTACTACAGTATTGTACACCTTAAAAAGGTCTACAAAAAAGTCCACGAAGCCGGGGCGGGTCGCTAGTATTTTCTAAAACCTAACTTAAATGTTAACGGCAATAAAACGAAACTATCTAGAGGATAATTATACTGATACTAGCTGCCGCCCGCGGCTTCGCTCTCGTGGTACCCGGATAAAAAATAGCCTATAATGTTAATCCAGCAGATGTACTATGTATATTCCAAGTTTCATTCAAATCCGTTCAGCTGTTTAGGCGTGAAGGAGTAACAAACATCCATACATCCATACTTACAAACTTTCGCGTTTATAATATTAGTAGGATAAATGAATAATAATAAACCCTAGATTTTCTAGGCAAAGGCTGGCTTATTTATTGAGACAAGACTCTATTAAGTGCAGTATTGTGTTGAGCTGCTAAGATGACATGAAGGAGATAAAATTAGAAAAGTAAGAGCTCGTGCCATGTGCCCCGTCAGCCTTTACCCTGACTACACCCACAAGTTTACATTATATGGAATTTGTTTACCGTTTCCTGGTTTAACAACAGCGGGTCATTTCGTAGGCCGGAATCTTTGTAATGTGTTATGGAGTTTTTCTGAAGTAATTTTAATTAGTATGCGTTCATTTGTAAATAAAACGCCTGGTGAACGAGTTCAGCCTTGAGATCATTTAAGTTCAGTGTAATAGAATCATTTACTTTTTTCATTTACATTTTAATTCGAGAAGATATTTTTTGTAGTGACTATAATAGTCGAGGTTGGCATCACCATAACATTAGTTGATTTAGGAAAAACACAGATTCTCTAAGTTAAACTCTTATTGACACATATTACTTATTTGTTAAAAGAACACATTTCATTTCAGAGTAAATAAACAGGGACATGAAAATCATTCGAAGAATGAAATGGAGGAAATTAACTTCAGCTGTTGACGCAAACTGTTCATTAAAACAGTCTGATCGACAACAAGGAAGCGTAGGAGGCTCGCGATAATAAAATAAATAAATAAATATTATATGAATAAAATACAAATCAATACATTTTATTATCGTTTCTGAGAATGTAGGCGGTTCCAGTGAATTCCTTCAAATCGAAAATACATTTTGATGATTATCATTTTAAGAGATTCGTTTTTGCATTGACACAAAACATATATTTATAAACTAGCTGCCGCCCGCGGCTTCGCTAGCGTGGTACCTACTCGGATAAAAAATAGCCTATATGTTAATCCAGTACATGTACTATGTATATTCAAAGTTTCATTCAAATCCGTTCAGCCGTTTAGGCGTGAAAGAGTAACAATCATCCATATATTCAAACTTTCGCGTTTATAATA